>OX336420.1:11496403-12696403 GCA_946903255.1 Schistosoma spindalis
AAAGAAAAAGTACCCAAATAATTATTGATATCAATAACCATACAGTTAAAATAATTATACCAATAATGATGTTATTTTTTTCATTAATCATCATCATATTAAATGTTGAATTTTTCCCATAACAACAATGATATGTCGTCTCATTATTAGTTTTAGGAAGAATTTCAAATCCCAAATTACAATCATTGGTAATATAAAGTAAGTTTGTTTTTTCTATGTTTATTGTATAATTACGATGGTTATTACTTGATGATATCCAAGATATATTGGAATTCATTAAATTTGTACATTTTAATTGTTTTATTTTATTTGAATTATATTTCATTAATAAATTTTGTTGATATTCATTAAACAATAGATGATTTTGTATTAATAAATGAAAATAATTCTGTTGAATAGTTTTAATGATAAAAGTTTTTGTTTTATTCATTTGATATTTTTGTTTATTTAAATTGATCAATTTAATTGGATCAATTTGATCGCATATTATTTCATTATTAATTTCTATATATCTACTAGTAAGTGGGAATTTATCTAACATTGGTATCCATATATGCTGTAATAATTCATATTCACATGGGATATGAATAAAATTATCATCAATGTATAATTTAAATCCTAAACGTTTAGCTTTATTCATAGCTAATTGTTGAGAACCATTCAATTTAGAATCATATAATCGTGTAAAATATTCAAATGATAATCTTAATATTTTATTAATTTCCATCATTTCATAATCATTACTATTGTTGTTGTTGATGGTGGTGGTAGTGGTGTTGTTGTTGTTCTCGTCCTGAGGATTCTTTATAGTTTCTTTTAATTCTGATTCGGATCGTGATATTTTCAAATAACATCGTCTATATTGATTGAATTTAATTTTGCCGCAATGTTTTCTAACTTCATTTTCTTCATCTATTTTAAATGTAATAGTCATAAAACGTAAATGATAATCAGCTAATTCAGTAATATTGTTTAATGTAATATTTACTTGATTATGTAATGTATGTGTTTGTTGTATATTTTGAATGTTATGATAGACATTATTATTATTATTATTATTATTATTATTATTATTAATATTTGATATGTTTGTTAGTTTAGAATTTTGTTTAAATAAACCAATTCTATATAAATGATACCAAATAAAATTAGCTGGATGCATTTTATCATTTATATATTGACAAACATATGTTCCTAAATATTTATTTGCATTAATATTTTGTCCAATTAATTGTAAATTAAATTTACTAATACAGAAATCATTGAATGGATCTTGTTTAATTCTTTCTAATAATTTATTATTAAGCATAGTATCACTTTCATAGTATGTTTTATTAGCTCTAATAAATATAATGTACTTTTTATAATGTGGTATATAATTCCATTTAAATAGATCTAATCTTTCACCTGGACATATTGGACAAAATAAATGAAATGTAATATTTATTTCATTTATATTAAATAATAAGAATTGATGTCGTCTACCAGCTTTTTCTATACGTTCAATATTACATGGTTTATTAGTTTTTATATTGGGTATATCAAAATTGCATATTTTTAGTTTATCATCAGTAGTATATAACGACAATAATAATAATAATTGTAGAATAATTAAAGAATTCATTATTGTATAATTAACTACGTGTTGTTTTATCAATGTAACCATATGCGATTCCTCGTTGTCACAAGTTTACACTACTGATATTTACTTAAATCAGTTAATTATGTCATTTTTAGTATGGTAAGATTTAAAATTCTTTAAAATCAATATGTTTATGCCTTAAGCATGATAGTGATAAACCTATAAAATCTAACCATTTATCATGCTTTACATGTTCGATGTGGGCTGGACTGTGATACTGCCCGGGTGCCCAGACTGAAGCAGTAAACTTGATGGTTAAATTTGAATATTTATTATTACAATGGAGTGAAGAGTTGAATAAATGTAATAGGATTGAATAGATATTTTTTTAAAAATGTTCAAAATAAATGCAATGTATCAGACAATATTATACAAAATCAAATATTACTTACTTACCTACGCCTGTTACTCTTAATGGAGGAGCATAGGCCACTCACCAGGATTCTCCATCTAACTTTCAGTTGCATGTGGTGATTTCAATTCATGTGACTAGTTTTCTTACATCACTAGGTCACCAAAATGTAGTAGATTTTCCTACTGGTTTGGATGCTCATTTACACTTGATTTTCATTAATGACATGGGTATAGATGTGACTCGTAAACGTGCTCCATTGTCTAGATCGGATCACTGTATAATTCATGTTCTACCTAAAGCATATGAAAAGCATGGAAAGAGTACATTGTTACCGAAACAACGTTTATTTAACAAGTTAATCAGCGTCAACACTGACAGCCGAATAACCAATTAGGTATGTTCCTACCTCTCTGGAGGGGAACAATACACTGTATTTAGAGGAAAGTGTTCAAAGTCTCATCAATGTATACCACAAAGAGCCATTCTTTCACCTCTTCTTTTTTTCTGCATGATCTGCCATCTTCCACAGAAAACACTTGCGAAATATGCTCATGATCTTTTTGTATGTATACCAATTTCTACCTCTTTACATCCCATAGAAATGAATGAGTTTTTGTCTTGTATTGATTGTTGGTCTGTTAATGGTCTCTCATACTTACTCCGCTAAATGTCAGGCTGTTAACTTTAGCATGAGACATGAACGGCATGTAAACACCACTTTAGGATCCCATAATGCTTATACTATTGGAGACTCTGATAAACACAGTGTCGACGGTCAATTATCTAGGTGTTATCTTTTCCTCTGTTCTCTCTTGGTCTTTTCACGTCTTACTGTCATCGAAGAAGGTTTTCCGTCTGACTTACTACATAAAAAGACTGCATGCTTTTGGGATTACTCGTCTTTTACTCTTACAATTTGTCAATTCTTGCATATTACCTATTATTCTTTACTGTTCTCCATTATTCTTTCCCGGGCTTTTTAGAAAAGACTGCTGTATTGTGGAGAGTGCTGAAGGCACTTAGCAAGGTGTATGGTGAATCTTTCGAGATCATAATTAATATGGTTGTGGATAGACATGTAAAGTCATGCAAACTCCTGGCAGTGATATTAGTCAGTTGATCAAATGGAAGTGGGTAAATCAGGGTGTGAAGCTGAAGTTTATTTTTTGAATGTTGAACATTTGTAGTGTCAGTTGCTATGTTACGCCCACATCGTTTATTCTGGCTTCCGGACAAGCCAATTTATTCATTCTTCTTGAGTCAAGTTTTCATCTTGTTAATAATTCGCTTATTAATCGTGACTGTTTTTTATATGAGCGTATGTGTATGCACATGTTATCCTATTGATCACATGTCTGCAACTTATTTTTGTTCGACTATAAATATTGATTCAGACATGGCTAAATTGAGTTAGCTCACACACCTCGACTATGTGTCATTTCGCTTCTCTCTCTCTCTGTTCACTTCGTTATGTATCTTAGATCGTTTGTCTGGATCAACGATTGTATGAAATACACGTATTATTTAATTCTGTTGTTCACCAACTCGATTTAAGTAGACAATTATATACAAGGGTAGTTGGGATGTAAATAACGATAACAATCAAGCATATGATCTAACTGGAGTCAGATATCGGGCCACTAAACACTTCTCTATTGGATAGATGCTAAAAATCCCTGTTTGCTGATTAGGTGATTATAATGGTGATTTCGCTTTTACTGTTTTCTCATTTGCTACTTGGAGGGTTCTAGCGTTCGAGTGCTGAAGTTATACGCGGTATATTGGTTAGATTATTTAAAATATAGTGCTAGTTGTATCTCTCGAACTTGTATTATGTGAAATTTGTTCCGTTTTTAGGGTTACACTTAAATGTGATTAATAACTGTCTAGCTGAAAAAAGAAAACAAATATGAAAGCAATGTCTACCGTCATAATTCATTCATTATAAAGTAAGATATTATATTTGATCAATCCACAATATAATCGATCATTTCAGAACAGACAAGGTCTCAACAAGAACTTAACTTAGTTATTTACATTTATTATAAGTTTCATGTATTTTACTTAAGTTATACTACTCTTATTACAACTAGTAGTAGTGTTTTCATTTTTGTTTAATTTTATTCCAATTTCCAGTCATTTAAACTTTTGCCCAAATAATAAAACTGTTATATATAATAATAAAAAATAAATGTTATGCATTACAATTAAATTTAGCTAAACAACGTCATATTATTAAATTAATTAAACGTGATCAATTTACAATGAATTTACAATTAACTTGTCATTTATGTTCAAATGATAATTCAATACACTTTCAATGGTATCGTATTCTACGTAAAAAATATAATCAAACACGCCCAACCTTGTGGTTAGTTTTCCTAGGTGTTTTCTGCCCACTGCCATTGGGAGGACGGGGCACAGAAGAAACTTCCACTTTTGAGTTTTTGTTTCCAACAGACCACTTCATAGGCCGTCCTTCCTCATTGACCCATGTCAGTCAATCGATTCTGAGCTTATTTGAGGTAACTTCACGTCAACTCGTACATCGACCAATCGGGTATTATCTGATGTGTCTCAAATAAACCTGTTTATACTCTTTCTAGCAACATTCACTTATGCAATGCGTTCGGATAGCAACCGGCTTGCTCCCGAGCAGCATTACTGACACAACCATACGCAACTAATAATAATAATAATGGATTAAATAAATGTTATGCATTACAATTAAATTTAGCTAAACAACGTCATATTATTAAATTAATTAAACGTGATCAATTTACAATGAATTTTCAATTGACTTGTCATTTATGTTCAAATGATAATCCAATACATTTTCAATGGTATCGTATTCTACGTAAAAAACATAATCAAACAATATTTCATTTTAATAATAGAACATTCTATGGTCATAAATGGATATTGAATAAAGATTTACTTGAACAAGTTCTAACTAATACAATCATAAATGATCCATGTTTAATACATGGAACAAATGAATTAATTTATATAAAAATTGATCCGTATCACGATTCTGGTACTTATGCATGTCAATCATTAAATAATAATAAACATCCTTTACATTTTATATGGTATCATATAGATTATATTAATGCCTATACAAATACATGATATAAATTAAATTTACCATTTATAGGAACAATGAATAAATCTGTAACTACATATAATCAATGGATACAATTACAAAAATATATTGAACAATGAACATTGAATCGGCCAGAATGTTTTCATGATCAAACATTCAGTTTATTACATATTACATGTTATATCCCAATAAGAATAATGAGTGGTAATTTTTGGGATCCATTTATGGATCGATATCATGAGTATATTTTTATCGTATAATTGTTATGTAACTAATCTGTTCATATCCATGTCCTTCTTATTATGAGTTTTATTTTGATCTATGAACTATTATTATACGATTTACCATTCTTGAGTTATGGCCTGTCTATTGACTACTATCTCCCTCATGCACATCCACATTTGGCTAATTCTTGTACAAATGTTGTTTTATATTTTATGGTACGTTGTGGTCTATCTGGTTTGAAATAAATGATTCATATTGCAGAGGCTGAGATTGGTGTTCTGGACTCAACTGGCTGGGCTAGACGGGAAGCGACACCAATCAGGACTCTAGGCTGCTCGCACGTGTTTTATGTGACACTGGTTCGATCAATAATTCACTGCTCTCTGATTGGCAGTATCGTTGCGTTATACAATAACAGGGCACACAGGGTCACAAGATATAACATTACATCAAAATCATTTCGTCATTTAACACATAAATATTGTGGTAATATCCATGTCCAACAAAATCGTGTTTGTTATATACAGATACCAAGAAAACTACCAATCCATACTGACAATAATAATAATATAGAAGAAATAAAATTTATTTTAGATGATTCAATGGTTTCTGTGAATTTGAACAATTTTATGGTAATAATAATAACAATAGTTTTTTATTCTCGGAATTTATTATTATTATTATACGCACACTCATACAGTATACAACTCAACAATTGATTACCTGACAATAGAGACACAATCGTTTATTTACACAAGTATAAGCATTCCACACACAGTGAGGGCCAGAGTAATAATGAAAATGGAAGGAAATTCACAATATTACATTGTTTCCCAAACATTTAGTAAAGTTGATTGTTTGTCTTTTCTCACTAGCTAATTATGATTCAATATTGTATGTTTCTCATAAATTACTTATAAGCTGTAACAACAAAATTACAAACGAGGTGTGGTAGACTTTTATCAAAATGAACTTGTACGAAAGTCATTGTAAACATGCTTTATCTGGTCTAGTGCAGCAAAGTTGTTTCGAATTCAAAAATAACTAACGAACAAATATAATGTGACAAATAAAAATTATCATATGGACAGGAAGGTTCTAGATTTAAATAGTATGCCTAAGTGAGAAGCACTCAGTAAAACCGAATTATGGACGAAAAGGTCCTAATGAACTAATAACGAATACAGGACAACTGACCAGTAAAGATAGCTGTCTTCTGTAATAAGATGGTAAACTGATTTATAATTTATATAACATATTTAAACATAATTAGTTGTAGGATTAGGATATTTGTTAGGCCATTCATGAGTCAAACTAATGGAAGCCCTAATTATTTGAGCTAAGTCTTTCCCTCTGTATCGTTGAAACACCTATTAAAGTTGTAGCGAAGCATCAAGGGACTTGAAACAAGCTGTTGGATAATCAAATGAATGGATGGAATTTATTGACAGCTTAATATTAAATTATAAACACTGTAAGAATTATAAGCAAAGATGAATAGTGACTAGCACTAGGTTCCATGATGCACGTTTGTAGAATATCAGAAAACTCGTTTTTAGTATATTCGGTTAGTTCATATCAAGCCTTTCTGATCAATTTATGATATTAACACGGATCTTTCAGTATCATTGGTAAATAATTGTTTTACACTCAACACGATTGAAATCAATTGGTCACAGCTTCTCGTTAGAACTCTGAGAATCGCCTCTTGAAATTAGTCACTAGTGAACACATAATTATAACGAGTGTAAAATGTTTATGAGGTTAGAAATATACAAGTTAGACATTCGCCACTAAACTTGAAGGTTTTGGGTTCGATACCTAGTGCACATTATAGACATGTCTCATACTAGAACAAGGCAACTATCTGTTCATTGACTGTTTAAATGAGATCAATTTGTGATGTAAACTATAAAATCCAACAATCTCTTAAAATGTCTTACAATAATAATAACAATAATTCGGTTACAATACACAAACATCAATTTATTTATTGGTGGAATGACTGACCATTCGTTCAATGAATATATAAACAAAATTAAGAACCATTCATATTTTATTTATAATATTTTATAGATCAAATGAATGATTTTTAAACTATACCATTATATTCAGTAGTCAAGGATGAATAATTATGAAAATATTTTTAATAGATTAAATCATATTAATAATATGAAGAATTGGATGTATCAATGGATTATATATTTATTAATTTACAATATTGTCGGTATGTCATTTTTTAACTCATTTGTATTAATCTTAATTTATGTACCATAATATTCAATATTCATTTTGGGTGAGACTATAATTTATGGACAAGTTAATCAGAAGCGTTTCAGGGATTTCAAGTTCACGGTGCTAATTTCAATACCTGATGCTTACGAACGATCGGTTTTACAGAGGATTTTAGAGAAAACGTGATAATTGAGCGGCTACAACAATTGAAACTACTAAGAAGTTCCTTCATTTTTTTAATTGTGATAATCATATGACTTGTGGACCTTGTGCAAACTACCGTGATGATGTTGTCTTTTGATGTAATATATGTTGGAGGAAGAAGTCTGCTAGAATAGGAAGGTTTTCCGCTCGATCCAAATTGAGACTAAGGCAAATTATTGTATTTGTTGCAAACTGTATAATAAAGCACTAGTAACATTGGTTGCAACATTCACAGATGTTACTGAAGCTTCGGTTGTTCAGTGGTATAGGTATTGTAGAGATATATGTGTAATAAAAATAACAAACACAACCGGAGTGCACAAAAACAATATTGTGGTCGAAGCCGAAAGAGGTTTACGACCTTATCATGGCTCCACAGGCCGCCCATTATGGAGTCATATGGATGAGTTTGTCCACTGTATTCATTACGATTTTAGAACTTCTGAACCAATTTCTAACCTTGGCAAGTTTTAGAACCATGTGGAAGAAGTATACTCACTTTAATTCTTTGGTTTTGTATAATATATTTTTAGTCTAAACTAACTGTTTCTTGATTGACTATTATTTTCCAAGGTCACTTAGGATTCCTTAAAAGGTCGTCCATAAATTATAGTCTCATCATTGAAGCTACACGGATTAACAAATAATGTGGAATGTTAGTTAACTAATAGCTAAAACGACCTCAAGAATTTCTTGATATTCTGTAAAGTTGTTTAAAAATGTCGATGAGATCCAGAATATTCCTCGAAAAATACCCCGAAAGGCCCTGAAAACTCTAGGATACATTTTTATCTAATCATCGTTGAATAGAAGTTTAACAGAAATATCTAAAAAGTGAAGGGTCATGTGTCACATTTCTGATTAGATGATTACCTATCCAACGACTATGTTTAGTAGTGTTCCAAAACCTTACAGAAGCCCAAGGTCATCTGAAATACTATGAATACCCTAAATTTTCTGTACATAGGACGAATCATGGAGTAAAGCGTCCTTTTTCATACTTCACACCTTTTCTCTAGTGTTCAAGTTGTCGTGTAGATTTAACCTGGGGTTATTAGAAGAGTTTAGGAAACTGATACAAGAGTTCAGTCAGAAGATTTACCAAAAATGTATTATATTCCACAGATTCAAGTCGGTAAATTCCAACTTCAACATTTGATTCATTTAGTATTAATCAATTTCACATTTCTACTACTGAATGGTGGTTAAATTTTATTGATCAGGTTAAAATATGACTTCTAGCCAAAGTGATTCAGCATCGTGGCACATGTACTAGGTTTGATGTTATTTAGTTAAACACAATCAACAGGAAGTCATTGACACAAATTTTAGATCTCATCTAAAATGACACTTACATTAATCTTGCAGATACCATTTCACTGATGAAGAGTTTAAACTGAAATGACACCTAAATTTATGATTTATTCTCAGTTAACATTTCAGTCATAACTACTAAAATGTGACATTCATTGGTGTTATTTTGCAAATAGGTTTAGTAGTTTGATTCATCATTCATTTTTTAAAAATAACTTGATCACTAGAAATTTTAGCCGTTTAAAATATCGTATATATACCCGATAGGTAGCAGGTTTGAACCTCGTTTATCTAACTTAGGTGAGAACAATCAGACAGTATCATTAAAATAAAGTATCACTTAAAGTTAAGTACAATAATTCTATACAGTAGATAAAGAAATAAGAAAGCTTTTGTTCAACTATTTCCTTTTGATAAAATTTTCTTTCACATGCAAGTCTGCTGTACTTATAATGTTCGGTCAATGGATCAATTCACAGATTTGTATGGTCTTACTACTGTTACCATTACTATGTATTAAATCAGTTGACTATGAAGTATTTCTAAATGTATGAATCACTTATGCAGAAAGATTATATTTTATAATAGCCTGTCAATCATCATTGAAGTAAGATCTGAAATAAACGTTTATTTAAGTCTCATATTAAACACAGAGATAGTGAACATTAACAGAAAACGAGACAAAAAAAGGGACCGAATTTCAGTTGCAATAAAGACTTAAATATTAGAGATATAGTTTGAACAAAAAAAAGACTGAATTATAAATAGTTGAGAATGACATTTAACTCAAGAATAAGTTTAATACATATAATTGATTTACAAGTGAATAGTGACCGATATATTGTTTGTTTAATCCTTTCGTACTGATCAACTTCTATTGATCAAACGGCATTTTGATCAGTAGTCTGAGTGATTAAAATACATCGGGTGCATCAGGTTTAAATTTTAGGTGGATGTAGGGAGGCGGCAAGAACATCTAGACCTAGTTTCCCTGTTATTTGATACTAGTCAGCAGGATGTACCTGTAATCATGAAATAACTTATGATTCCTGGTAGATTTGATCCTGTATCAACCAGCTTCACATTTACAGACAACATGGTGCACAAGATGTAAAGTTACTTAAATTAGTGATGATGTCTCATTTTCATCTATGGAATTCGGTCAGAACTAAGAAAACTACAGAGACATCAAATTGATTACGACTCCGTAGTCAATCAATTGTGAGTACATGTCAGTTCTACAGCACCATTGATTACTAATATTACAATTTTTTAGTATTGTGACATTAACCAAGTGAGTAGATTAGTTAAGTGTGGCAAGTGAATAAGTAATAAATGAACATAGGTCAGATGTGAACTCTGTGGTCACTTTATACAAGCACTTTATTCCTTAATTTATTCTTTCTTTATTTAACTGACAAAACGTCCATTTATCCTAATATTTTATTTAAAGACGCATATATTTGAAGGGTTTCGTGGAGATTGTTAAATATTTTAGTCTGATTCGTCGCAGATTAATCTGTTAAAAAACATGGAGCACCAAATAGCTGTTTTATCTTAGAATGGAACTTCTCAAAAGTCATGTGTTCTCGTGTTGAACTCTTAACCATTGGAACGATTAATCCATCGTCCACTTGAAGCAATTTAGATGCGAATAATAGTTCTAATACATGTTCGAAAACTCAGTCATTTGATTAGCAATTTAATTTTTCTAAAGTTATTCGATTAAGGTTCGATTTTTTATTCGACCAATTCAGTTTATCGAATCATCCAGATTCTGGTAGTATATAGATTAGAGTATTGTTTGTCGTTAAATTCTTCTGTTATGTGGTTAGCGGAATCATTGAAGAAAAAAAAAGGAATTATATGTGGTAGATAATCTCAGCTTATCTAGATTATAACTATTTTAATTCAGAAATGTTTTGTTAAATGTTATATCGATCTCGTTTCTTTTCGATTGATTCTTCTAACATCATTTGTCAAAAGTAACTAGCAAATCAATCTAATATATTTTATAAATATTGAAATATACTAAACTGTTGTTGGTTTATTTTCTCCAATTCTCCAGTTCCATGTCGAACTAATGAAATTTACAATATGACATCTAATCAAGCATTAACTTGTAATTCATTACTTACAAGTAATGTATTACAATATCATATAGAACAATTATTAACTCATTATGGTAAAGATAGTGCATACAAAATTGGTAATCCAATAAAATTTGGTACTGCTGAATTTTTCGATATAAGAATTAATGGTTTATCTGCTGTACAATTCGCAGGACCAGTTGATATTATTGATCTACCATCAGGAGATATACGAATGATATTTACATTATTATTTGATTATCTTGTTATAAATGGAAAAATGAAAATGATCATGTTTGCTACTAAACCTCGGGTAATTAAATGTATTAACTAGTAATAGTAATAATTATATTTTTTATATCTCAATGAATAGAAAATTTTATTTTTGACGCTTTGTGACTTAATGTAAGTCACTTCTTCAAAGTATTAACTATTGTTTTAAAGTTTGATATTATAAGTTAGAATAGTTCATGTTATGTAATTAGATGTAATTTACCGAAAGGCATTTGGACTCAGATTTCTTGCGAGTTAGCACTTGTCAGCAGGTTGAGATCATAGCTACTATCTTGATGTGGTAATTGGGTCTAATTATCGTGACGACCCATTTAAGCTGCATTGTCTGAAACACCAGTTCTTTTGGGTCTGTTAATGTCAAGCAGGTTCGTTGGGGAAATTTAAGACTAAAATCAGCAACTTAAGGTCCGAGGGAGAAGTTGTACTGTTCACGGTATAAGGGTGTAATGGCAGTATAGAGTTATTGGTTTCTTTTCTCCAGTTCTCTAATTGAATTCCCGTAATCTGATTCCAACTAGATCATATGATGATGTGATCGAAATATACATCCCGGCTACCCTTGTACATAATTACCGACCTAATTTGCGTTAGAAAATAACGAAATAAGTCAAATTTCTGCCTAGTTCAGACAGACATTCAGTATGAAAGGCTGGGAAGTGGAGTTGAGAGGTCAAGTGAACCAACTCGATTTGATCAGGTGTGACTCAGTATTTTTAATCAGACAAAAATAAGCTGCAGACATGTGATGAATAGGGTAAGCAACACGCATACAATCATTCAAAAACGTCTATGGTTAATAAGCTAATAATTGACAAGGTCAGAAAAACCACTAAGCTGAACTGTCCGGAAGCTAGAATAACCTATGCATGCTTCACATAGTACCATGTACTACAAGATCTCATGGTGAGTAGGATTATCAGCTAACCACCGAATCAGAGTTCTATCTCTCAGTCATTTTTTGGCATAATTCATTCAATGTTACAGATAAACTACTGTCTCATTACAGATTTAATTGCTTCTTATTTAACCTCTTATTAATTCTTAATTAAGCTGTCTAATGACTGAATGAAAAAGCAATTAGGATACTTAATAAAGTTGTTAAAATGTTAATAGAATTTTAAAATGATTCTCGTTTTTATTGTTTTACTACTCAACAATGAATATAGATAATGTCATATCACAACTTGGTCGAGCAAGTATGCAATATGGACTAATCATCTTGTTGATTTCATTTAAATTGTGTTAGTACTGTATGGCAGTTTAGACTGATGCATATTTTTATCAGGCTTTACATTAATTATGACTGACTGACTTTTTCTTACAAAAGTAATTATAATCTCCACAAAACATATATTTTTTCTACAGGTCATAGACTTCAGATTATATTATGCGATCATGGAAAGATTGGTTATTTTTATCTTCATGTGAAGATTACTTGCTTCTCCTTTAACTAGTTACTTGAAACTTCTGTGAATCTATTAGTTTATTTAACTAGTGGACAAAATTTTGAAATAATACTACCATAACAATGTACGGTGTGGCTAATGATATAGGGACAAGGTCAATGAGATAATAAGATCATCTTATGATTTTAAAGCCACTTTAAAGTTAATGAATAGAGAGTCTTAATAAATTAAAAGTATTTTACATCAGAAACAATTAAATCTGTTGGAGTTTAATGGATTTAGCAATTGTATTGTTCTTAAAGACTAATATGTTCCATGAAGTATCGATAAATAACCTCATTAATCGGTATGTGAATCAATCCACCTTAAAGGTCTCTTTCTAAATCTTTTTCATAACCGTAGATATTTTAGTATTATTATTAGAAAAGTTTGAGTTATTCCATTAGTTGACATATATGCAGCTTGCGTGGGTTGTCTTGATTTAGTCGTTTTTCACAAGATTTTATTGAATAAATAGACGTTAGTTAACAGTGGATCGTAGAACGTTTATTTGTCCTATTTTGGACTTGCAAGCTGTATGTATTGACATCTCAGCGTTGTTTGTACCTAAACTCAGTGGATGATGTGTTTGAATTTGATGTGAAATGTATTGAGTTTGAGTTTGATTGTGAACATCAATACGGGAATTCAGGTTCGTTCACTGATAAGTTCCAAATAAGATAAAACTCGTGGCCTAGATCTCACTGTTGGTCACTATCCATTCTTCCTATAAATAATTTTTATCAAGAACTCATTATTGTCAACAAAATTTTTATCAGTAAATTAATTTAATTATAATACTACGGTATGAGGGAAGTTGTGAGAGAAAAATATTTTATCCGTATTAACATTGTTTCCTAACTGACTCTCCTATTATTTTGTAAATCATTAATAAAGT
The DNA here is from genome assembly GCA_946903255.1 of Schistosoma spindalis. Lineage (NCBI taxonomy): Eukaryota > Metazoa > Platyhelminthes > Trematoda > Strigeidida > Schistosomatidae > Schistosoma > Schistosoma spindalis. The sequence continues at coordinate 11,510,212 of OX336420.1, forward strand.
GATTTCTTTGAAAGTTCATTATGAACAAGATGAATTGAAACAAAAACTTAATATTTTACTTGACATGTACAATCTATATAGAAATAAAAATGGCGATTTGATACATTGAATAGTAACATTTTTACCTGACAATAATAACAGCATAATATATTATACATAGGTATTTGATATAATTTAGATTAATCAGCATTCACCTTTAAAGTCCCCACAGTAACAACAAACAAGAACGAAAAATATGCTCTCGATTCTAACTGCCTTTATTATTATTATTACTATTATTAATAATGACTTTATGAGATAGTGGAGAAGATATGTAGCTCAGGTCTACCTGAAATTTATGCTGATTATATCGTTTAGAAGAACGATGAAAGAAGCTCCACTACCAAACCATATAGCTCAGAGAACAAAACTTCATCAAAATGAATGGCTTTATTCAATATTATATTTTTGTTAGAATATAGAATTTTCAGAACAATGTATTTCAATAAGTTTCCGTTCCTTATTTCTTGCTTAATCCTGACGACAAATATTAAATAATCGCCAGTTAGATATATGTTAACAATTCAGAAAATGACATCTGAATAATATTCATTCTTTTCAATGCATGTTGCTAGTCACCACAATCTCTCTGATTGTACTTTTTTATAACTTGTACAGAGAAAGTTCATAAACTTTTTATAAACGCGCCTAAGTAGATTATACGATTAATAGACATAATGATGTGTTAAAACAAATTGTTATAAATCATGACCTGTGTGCCCTGTTTATTGTATAACTTAACGATACCACTAATTTGAGAGCAGCGAATTATCGATCGAACTAGTGCCGCATAAAACCGTGAGAGCAGTCTAAAGTCCTTATTGGTCCTGCTAGTTAAGTCCATAAAAGCAATCTCAGCCTCTGCAATATGAATCATCTCTTTCAATCATACTAGGTTTATATACCAACCAGACAGACTACATCGTACCATAAAATATGAAACAACATTTGTACAAGAATTAGTCGAATGTAGCTGTGAATGAAGGAGGTAGTAATTAATAGACAAGCTATAACTTAAGAATACGTAAATCATAGAATCATAGTTCATAGATCAAAATAAAGCTCATAATAAGAAGGACATGGATATAAATAGTTTAGTTACATATAACAATTATACGATAAAAATATACATATAATATTGGTCCATAAATGGATCCCAAAAGTTACTATTCATGATGCTTATCGGAACACAACACAAATAAAAACAGATAACTTGTTGATGACAAAAACAAATAGCCAAAATATTCAATCAGATCACCAGAGATCTTTATACTATAATTACAATTAATATACTTAATAATTTTTTTTTGTATCTAAACATACTTGCTCTTCTTCTTCTTTTCTTGATATTTCATTTACTTTTTTTTCTTTCTTTTTAGTCAGTTGAAATTAAAATTAAATCAATTAAAATATTTTTGGATTTACTTCTTATACAACCAATCAACAATGATCTATTATTACCGATACGTGTAAAAAAAGTTACCGTTATTCATTGGAATAATCTTCGATTTGATAGTAAAGGTGTTTTTACAATATTTTTTAAAATGTTCAATCAATTTCGTTTATATGATAGTATTATTAAACGTTCAATTGAAAAAGAAATTTATCAACAAATTGATAGATCATTAAAATCATTTTTTATGGATTAAAATATTGTTTTAATAATTAAATAGAAAAAGTAATCAATTGTTTATATTTATTTAATTATAAAATTAAATAATTTTATTTTGTTTTATTAATTGATCATTGAAATATATTTGTAAGTTTCATTAAAACAGTAAAGTTAGAAAGGATTATACAATCAGAACAGTTTTGATGGATGTAGAAAATGGTACTGTGGACTTGTTGTTAGGAGAAAGACTTCTCGACCTTAAGTATGCAGATGATATTGTCTTACTATGAGATAATACACAAGTCATACAATTTTCACTTAATCAGTTGACAATTAGTACCTGTAGGTATGGTATGTGCTCTGCATTTTCCAAGTGCGAAATTCGTGTATCTGGGTAGCTGCATAAGTGCTGGTAGTGGTGTGAGTGATAAGATCAATTCATGCATAGTGAAAGTCATAGTGGCTTATGCTAATCTGGACCACATTTGGCGCCTTCGTGATGTCAGTCTGAGTGTAAAAATTTGGATCTACAATGCTTCAGTGAGGCCAGTTTTTCTCTATGCTTGTGAAACGTGGCATCTCCGAGTTGAGAATGTTAGACGACTCTCTGTGTTTGAACATCGTTGTCTCCGAAGAATTGCTGACATCTAGTGGCAACATCATGTAAGCAATGCAAAGGTTCGGCATCACGTGTTTGGGTACAGCGACGATAATTAAATTTCTACCACTAACTTGAAACATCAACTTCGATGGCTTGGACATGGCTTACGAGTGTTTTCCCAGCTAGTTCCACATCGTGCATCGTTTGCTGACTCTGGGACCGGTTGAAAAAACTGAGAGGTGGTCAGTGTATGACCTTGTGTCGTGGTACGAAAGAAAGCTGTACATGATTGGCTTCTGTCGATCCTTCACGACTCTCTGTTTAAGGTCCTAACGATGCTGCAGCACAGTGGCCAGAGACATTATCAGATATGGCTCAGGATAGAAGTCATTGGCGATCCTGCTGTAACTTTATTTTACTTTTTTCGTAAAAAATAGACGTAACTTCTTTGACTGGAAGAATTTTTCTGGTTGTACCTTTGCTAACTGGACTGTTTTTCCCGTTACTATTACTTCAATATCACACACTATTGTCTGTTCGTTATTGTTCCCCTTTTTGTCATGCGCGCCCTACATTCTCTATCTCTTCACATTCTCGTTGTTATTTGGTGACCCTTTATACCAGTATTTGTGTTCAAATAAAAAAATGTATATTTGTAAAATGAATAATTTGTATTCAAGTAATTTTACGTTTTTTTTGTGTCGTTTTTTTTGGGGGGGGCTCTCACTTATGTTATCTTGTGGTGTAGGAGAGACTTCCGTCTACTAACAAAAATGACGAGTATATTGCTAAGCAGTTAGCTTCCTCTTCTACATTATGCGTGTGAAATTCGACACTTAGAAATAAAAGATGATAATAATAACAGTAATAACAGGTGAGACTATAATTTATGGACGAACCAATCAGAGATAAAATAATCTCTTGATTCTTGGCGCGAAATTCATCTATACATTCGGGCTAAATAGTTTTGGCATTATAGCTGATATCAGTTCGTGATGAAAATCCTAAATCTAATCTTTGACCCCTACCGTCAACTGTAAATGAAAATCCTGACTGCTTCATAACCCTCACTCAGTCCTATTCAGTGGCTGTCCACTCTCAAGGTCACTTCAGCGTCGTTCAAAGGTCGTCCATAAATTATAGTCTCACCTAATAACATAGCTTTATTCAGTATCATATGTTAGGTTACTAGTGTTTGGGCATAGATGTCTTCGAAGCATCGATCACATATTTTGAAACCATCAAGCAACCAGTGTTGAGGTTAGAAATAAAATATTGGGTAAAGTATGTAAATCGGTTGCTTCTTCCGATCCGATTCCTTTTAATGTATTGTATTATGCTACTTACTAATATTCAGTAGATAATGCATCTCATTATTTTCGTTGGTTTGTATTATTCCCAAGGACATACACGAAATTCAACATTCAATTCATTCATCACTGTAATTGTATATTATCAACATTTTCTGATGTGTGGGCGAGAATGATAATGGCTTTTTGTCTGCTTAGTCAGACATGTAGATGGTCTGACAGGTATCAGATGAGTTTTATATTCCCCTATCCTTAGTATTGGGACTCACTTATTATTGATTGTTCATTCTCGTTGGATTGTGTTGGGGTTTTGCTGTGGAAATCTATTTACTTTGTGGTCAGGCTGATCACGTGTTCTGGATCTGAATTGTATTGACGTCCTGTAGAATAGACACTGAGAGGGAATTTAGTGTAGATATTCGTCTAAAGTAAATTAACGTCCTATAAGTGTAAACGGGAAAAACCAACCGTTCTAACATTTTCAGTACTTGTTTCCAATTATTTTGTGCCTATTGAACACTTGTTTATTTATTACACTTTCCACATTGTGTTCTTAGTTCTCAGTTTGAGTATTCACTAAAATCGTGCTATTGATTAATGTATTGGGTGTTACGTATGTTATCGAATGTTTTTGTACCTAATTTCTATATGAATATAACGGAAAACATTTGTTCATTGATTTTAAATTGACACAGTAAACGCCATTCACATTTTAGTGTGATATCCGCGTCACCTATTCTTATACTTGAAAGAATGAGGAACCGCTGCAATCTCGATGACTTGAAGTACGAACACCAAGACTGATATAAGTGAAGATTTATTAAGACCAAAACATGACGACCCTAGTAGAAAATGCACTCATCCATATGTATTGATTGTACATTTCGATTATGAATTAGGATGAAATAACATATGTAGTAAATATCCAAAGTTATAACAAATTGCGTGCTACATGTCATACTGAGCATAGTGTACGTTAATTTTGTACAAGAATATCGTATCTTGAATAAACATCACATTCAAATAAATTAATGTTATACCGAATAAAATACCCTGAACAACGGAAGTGATGTTGAATGAAAATTACAATGAGTGAAATAATATAATTCTATCCTTTCATTCCATCATATCACTAACAAGTTAAGGCTTGTGTTAGAAATACAAGTATCCTATTTTAGACAAATCATCTGTTGTTGTGCTTTCTTTAATTTTATTTCTACGCATAGATCAGTAACATTTAAGATCTTCACGTCACGGAATGATAAATTGACGAACTAAATATTACCCAAGATTATCAAAAAAACTTCTTTCTGGTATTGTATTATGACCCCAAATGCCCTGGTACGGCCGAGAGTGGGGAGAGTCCGCTCTCGCTCTCCAAATGCTCTCACATGGCCATGCGTATATAGCTTCTCACAGGGAAGTCCTACTCACTGCCTTCTCGTGGCGGGGTGTTGTTTACGAAAATGAGAGGACGAAAAGCGAATGTCCGGCGCTTCAACCGGACCCCAAATCAATGGTGCACATGGGCTCCAGTATCTTGAAGGAACAAATGGCGTATGAACCAATCGTTGGTCACCGGCTACTATGGGACTGCATCTCCTCACGATGCTCCACTGCCTTGTGGGTCAGACGTTCAGGTCGAAGGCTCGGTGTGTGGCCCCCTAAGAAAACCACCTACTTCAGTTTGGGCACCCGGGCAGTATCACAGCCCTCACACAAATCAATTGAGATTCGTGTGGCGCATATGTACATGGTGCCTCCTTTTACCAATATCTATGTGTTAAAATAAAATAAGTACTGTATTATTGAGTGGTGAACATTAACGCTTACTTCAAAGATTATATATAAAGGTGTCGGTTTCAAAGAGAGGTTAATAAATACATAAATAAATCATCAATTCATTCAGATTATATTTTTCCACCTTTTAAGTTCTTTTTTTTTCTTTAATACATTACTTTACCCCATAAACGCTTTACAATGGCTAGATTCCTCATGAATTATAGAATAAAAGACAAATACGTCTTATAAAACATTTCATTATGTCAATAATAAATATTGATAATAACAATAATGATATCACATTTTATATGAGAACTTGTTGTACAAAGCTTATAGCATTTATGGTATAGTGGGGGGGGTGGGGGACAAACTGAATGGAAATGCATATATTCATATGTTTTTTTAATTACCTTTTGGCTATATGTAAACTAATATGATACATATGAATCAAAAGGATTAAACATAATATCAACTCATTTGTGAATTATATGCAAGTTTTAACAATTTCCATGGTACTCTTGAATTTAATGAATGAAACAAGGAACTAAAAAGCATATCAACCCAAGAAGAAAAGGAATGAATTGTAATGATTCATTTGTTTATCTCTTATCAATAAAATTGTAAATTATAGTCATTAAAACGCTGTACACTGTAATATCTGTGTGGATTAAGGTGTATTAGTCTATGCAATTATATATATGTAGGCAGATTATGTCAACGTAAGAGATAAATAAATGAATAAGCGAATGAATGAATACTCAAATCAGTAAATGAATGAAAGACATTTGGCAAAAATGAAAATTGTTTTATGGAATAGTTATAGTGGTTTTGTTTGTAAGATTAGTAAGAACATTAAGCGATTATATAGCAGCATTGTTGATAACGTCAGATAGTTTGCAGACATTGTTACACCTTTTTTTGTTATGGATGAGCTAAAATCAAATATATATATGAGAGTAAACATTAGTATATTTGGTTATTAGTAATAATTAAAATAAATCTTTATTACTTCTTTGTGCTTATTGACCATGATTAGGATATAAGATAGATGATTCTATGCAAATTTGTATCATAATGGCTTTATTGAGGCAATCCATACAGGATGGAGAAATGTCAACCAAAGCTAATTAAAATTTAGTCAGTATATTAACCATGGGATAACCAAAGTCATTATAAATTAGATTAAGATTCGTACCCGTTGCATTAATGAACGGCTGTCTGGACCCAATAGTTAGGTTTGTAGCACGTTATTTTTTGAAGCGCAAAGTGCTGGAATTGAATTACGAGATGATGACACATTCAGCTGACGAGTCCTAAATAGGATGACAAGCGAGTCCTAGATTGCACTGCTACCTATGTTTTATCTGTTCTACATAGATTTATAGATATACTTATAGCAACCGATGAGTAGGTATCGAATTTTATAGATCCATATGGTATACAGTCACTATTCTAATTAACTCAACAAAACAGTATGCTCTGTTTGGTTCTTAGTGGTTCACGAGTACGAATCCATGTTTTATGCTACCTCGGATTCATGACTAAGTTTGATCCCTCACCCATCTGAATAGGATTCTATTCGCTCTGTAGTTTATACATGATGTTGGTCACTACTCAGCAATTGATTAGTGTAAAAAACGTAGTCGTTAAGCGAATGGACTCTTGGAAACACTTTCTATCATAAGAATGGATAACGTGTGATACGGGTTTTTTCAAGATTACCGAAACTTTATGCTGTTTGGTGGAAAATAAGCATTCTTTAAATTGTTTCCGACTACAGGTAACCGAATACCCTGTGTGTATATTTTAGGATTTATTGATTTACTCCTTATCAACCCTTATTAGAATCATAACATAATGAAAACCAGAGTACACTGAACAACTCTCACATTACAGTCAAACCTATAATGATATATGAGACTGAATTAAATCTAATTCATACTTATTTAAAGTCACTTATCAGAAGTATAAATTATTCACATAATGGTGAAATAATATTGACAATGATCTACCTAGATTAATAAAATCTGCTAACTACATTTTTAGTAGTTAGGAATTAGTGAATGGTACATTTCACAAACGTTTCATGTAATGAAATAATGGGATGGGCAACAAAACTTAAAACGCGTATTCACTTAGGCTCATGTATGAAGGCAGCATAATTTAAGAGTGATTTTTAAACCACGAATTGGTAACATTTAAAGAATAATTAAAATGCCAATGTATATTGGGCAATCGATTCAACCCAACTCGTGTCTCATCAGTAGTGTGCACCACATACTCAGTTTACTTTCTAGACGAAACCTTAACTTATCTCGATAAACACCATGTAACAACATATTGAAGAGAAGTGTTTGTCAAACTTCACTTATTTTTATAATAATAAACAACTGAGTACACTTATAGCCCCAGAGGACACAAATTATCTGGTGTTTTCATATCTCGTTCAATGAATCCAAGTATATTTATTTTATATTTTCTGGACCATTTTATTAGTAAAATTACATTTAAATAAATCATTTCTCCTTTAACTCTATGTCATTTTAAAATGAATTTCTCAGAGTATTTTGAATAAAGATATGAATTCATTTTGATTTCTAACACTCAAAATGATTTATATCATAGAAATAACTATGAAGTGAAATGTTTACCTAAAGCTTTTTCCCCTAGTAAATAGTTCAGGAAAACACGTAACACAATAATTCTTTCCTTGACAATTCAAAAATGAAATGTTCAAATTGTCATTTTGTACTTTGTTTACAATTGTTTACTTTTAGTTTAGACTACTCATTAGTAAGCAATTTTTCACCGATAAATAAATATATACAACAATTTGTGATATCAACCCGGAAACGTTATTCTTATTCATTTCTAGCTTGTTTATTATGCTTAAAAGAAATACCAAAAGAATAGCCTAAAAATTGAAAATTTGGTTAAATGGAACCATAATGGAATTCTATGTAAATAAATACATTCATCAATAATTTCATAAGTCGATTGTATGACAGAAGTTACCGTATTAAAGAGTAAATTAAAGTAACTTGATGTTATACATGTGATCTGTATTTTATATAGGTCTTGGAAGACATTATAAATCAACTGGGTATTACTTACTTATAGTGTTGTGAAATAAAACACTAATGGGGCAACCTAATGTATTTTAGCGCATTACAGAATATATTGGTAAAATCTAAGAACAATACAGTAAATACTTCATTTACAAGATGTCAGTCATTTATCTCATACCAGTCACCATCTGTTCTTGTTCTCTTCTCTTCGATCTTTCCACTCTTGTGCCTCTGGTCATTTCACTTTCAATTAGGGATATATATTACTTATATCTGTCGACATCAGTGGCAGACAGTACAATAGGTCCATTATTATATATATTTATATATAAATATTATTTCTGTTATTTTTGAAAGGATCTCAAGATATTTCACTGAACTTAAACCTATTAATAGAGGACAAAGATGATTATGAATATTGTAAGTTTAGTCTAATTTATTTAAGGGTTCTCTTCAGTTCACCTACTCAGATTATAATAACTCCTGGTTCATTTGGAATTTGAATCAAACTAGAGAATAAAGTCTGTTGATAGTAGTGAATTGAATCAATCACTATTCATGTTAAAACTAATGAAACACTCAGGAAAATATTAAAATATTTGAAATCTGGTAACTATACCAGTAAAATTGTTGATCTTTTATTCAATATGGAGAAAGGTTATCTACTGGAGTGTTATGAATGCAAAGTCAAGATCATTGATTTGTGTATTTATAGATAATAAGTAGTCATAAATATATATTGAAATAAAAAGCGACTTACCTTTAAGAGAAATGTAAAACTTTACTCTCTCTCTCTCTCTATCCTTCTGAAGTTATTTATTTTACATTTTCATATTGACATACATTTACATTATTAGTTTTAGTTATTAAATTATTATTTTCAACTGTTGAATTTTGTCTTTGTTGATTACGACCTTTAGCTCGACGATTTTTAAACCATACTTGTACACGTGATTCAGGTAAACGTAATTTTAAAGCTAATTCTTCACGAATATAAACATCAGGATAACGTGTTTTAGCATATAATTCTTCTAACATTAATAATTGATGTCTTGTAAAAGTTGTACGTTCACGTCGTTGACGACGTACTGGATTACCTTGAATAAAAATAAAGAAAATAAGATGTGTTTTGTTGTTTTTTTTAAATTCAAATAAAATTCTAAAAAGAAAACTATGTAAATGACGATTTAACATTAAATGATCAAATTCATTACACAAACTAATCGTATAATCTTAAACAGAATGTTGATAAATGAATGAAATTTGAAATGATAGTACATATATACAATTCAGGTAGATGCTTTAAGTTGTGATGTGTTTTTTTTTCTAAGCTAAGTAGTTTAATTGTGAACCATTGATTGCTGTTCTTGACAAGATGATCAAAGCTTACTTCATGTAAAAGTAGGCTGTTTAATTATTCCACAAGCACGAAATTGGACTGTTCTGTTGACCATATCTATAATTCAGCTTCACTTGAATATACCTTTTCATTGCATAATAAGAGTTGTTAAAATCAAAGATCAGTGAACAACTGTATCTCGCTATATTATATGGAATAAAAATCATATGATGAACATACTACATACAGGCAACTAAATCAAAATTCAGTGATCTACAGTTTTAATTACTATGGACTAATAATATCCAAAAATCTTTATTCATTGTTATAGGTAAGTTACTCTTGAACTTTTGAAAATAGATTGAATTCATAGATGACGCCTTTCTGTTCGAACTACCGTAACTTCATCCCAACACCATCTATTATTATGCATACAATTGATACTGATTTGAGTAATTCTATGATAATTGTGACTATAATGCTTTTTACAGAGTAATGTTACGTATCTAATCAACGTAAACCAAGGTTTATTTTATAACTATTTCATTCTGGGTAAAAACTTCCGATTTGTGTTATTTAGTCCCTCGTCCCTTAAAGAACTAATGTATGCGAGATTTCATAATGCTAATTAGGATATGAATATTCAATGAAGTTCACTTTTCTTAAGTGAAAAATTTTGTCAATAATGAAACATTCATATGGCATCAGTTTATTTATTTATTTATTTATTTTAACACATAAGTATAGGTACAGGGAGGCACCAAGTACATATGCGCCACACGAATCTCAATTGATTTGTGTGAGGGCTGTGATACTGCCCGGGTGCCCAAACCGAAGTAGGTGGTTTTCTTAGAGGGCCACATACCGAGCCTTCGACCTGAACGCCTGACCCACAAGGCAGTGGAGCATCGTGAGGAGATGCAGTCCCATAGTAGCCGGTGACCAACGATTGGTTCATACGCCATTTGTTCCTTCAGGATACTGAAGCCCATGTGCACCATTGATTTGGGGTCCGGTTGAAGCGCCGGACATTCGCTTTTCGTCCTCTCATTTTTGCAAACAACACCCCCGCCACGAGAAGGCAGTGAGTAGGACTTCCCTGGCAGAGGCTATATACGCATGGCCATGTGAGAGCATTTGGAGAGGGAGAGCGAACTCTCCCCACTCTCGGCCGTACCAGGGCATTTGGGGGCATCAGTTTACCTGTCACCTAGCACTATTGATGGTATCGAGCAAAGTAGACGGTAATCAGATTAACACTAGTAATTCATCATGGATATATATATATAGGTAATATAAGTAGTAAACTTGTTGTTACACAATAATGGACCCTACTCCGATATTCTATTCATAAATGTATACTTCAATTAGAATAAATTTCCCTTCTCAGTTACATTATAACATTGAATAAGCTTACTAGATTTCATTTGCATATACATTCCACTTTTCTAACTTAAAAACATTTTAGAAAGACATTCAACATAATTGAAGGGCTTTGTTTATTTTATAGTTAATTTAAAAGATATGCCATTTTACAGCATTAATATACAAGATCTATAGTTCACATCAGATGGCAGCCTGTAAGTAACCTTTAGTTCTACATAGTAATCATAATTAACATACGTCGCATTTGTGAGAAAGATCATTTACAAAATGTATTTAAATGAATAATTACAAAATGAGCACATTTCAGGTAAATTAATTTTATTGTTATTTGAGTTTTTTTATTCATACATATTGATTGACCAAAGAATGAGTATACTTAGTAACAGTTCATGCTATTCTACTTGATGAGTCACTAAATGTGTCATTTAAAAATAGAAGATATTCTTAGGGTACTAGTGTTTGAGCATAGATGTCTTCGGACGTTTCGATCATATATGTTAAAACCACCAAGTGACCAGTGTTAAGGTTAGAAATAAGGTACTGGGTAAAGTAAGTAAATCCTTTGATTAAGTAATGAATTTTCATTGATTGACATGTCTGAGATGAAGATTACATATGATCAACCACCACTTGTCGCGATGAGTGATATTAATTGATGTAAGAGTAAATCGGTAGAAATTTATGGGAAGAGAAAACTAATAAGTGACATTAGTCCATGAAGTCATTGATTGTTGTTCTGAGTTGTTTTAATAGTTATTGATTAACTGATTGGAATCTATACGATTGTCATGACCAATGGTTGAAGACGTTAACTATCTTTTCCAGGAATTGGTCGAAATTTTCCATATTCATTCGCTCTACTATTTATTTCTATAAGGTTTGTGAATAAACGTAGATAATTAAGTTAAAATTTCAGAATAATATGCAAACACATAATTAGATCTTAGATATTGTTGTTATATTTATCCAGCAGTGTACATAAAAACTCAACATTCAATCTAATTTTGTTATGATAGACAACGGTGAAAAACTTTACTTTATGATGATGTATGTAAATTATACAAATCAATGATCACCTTTGAATATGTACATTTAAATATGAGTCATGTCTGGGTTAGATTACTTGTACTGACTAATAAATCTTGTTCCATGTAGCGTGATTTTTAAATGATCAATATGGGACTCAATTCGATGGTTTTAATCAGCGTAAAATTACTTATTTACTTACTTACGCCTGTTACACATACATAGGCCACCCATCTGTACTCTCCATCCAACTGTGTCCTGGGCAATCCTTTCCAGGTCTTTCCAGTTGCTATTCATCATATTCATGTCTACTTCCAATTTCCGACGTAGTGTATTCTTTGGCCATCCTCTTTTCATTTTCCCTTCAAGATTCCTAGTTAGGACTTGTCTCTTGATGCAGTTTGGTAATTTCTGAAATGTATCTCCTATCCACTCCTAGTGTCATTTAATTATTTCCTCTTTTTTTGGAAGCTGGTTTGTTCTATCCCACAGTAGATTGTCTTTGATGGTGTCTGAACAACGGACGTTCAGTATCTTGCTTAGACAGTCGTTCATAAATACTTGTACATTTTTGGTGATGGTTGTAGTAGTTCTCCAATTTTCAGCCCAGTACAATAGGACTATCATGACACTCGTATTGATTTTGTTGGTGGTTGAGTTGTTTTCAGTCTTTTAAGAATGATGCCCTTGCGTTGTTAGTTCGTGCCTTCGATTTTGCATCAGATTTTCTTTATTCATCGATGATGCTGACCAGGTACGTGAGAGTTTCTATCTTTTTCACAGCTTCTCCATTAAGTAATATATGGTTGGTGTTCTTCGTATTGTATTTGAGGACCTTGCTTTTTCCCTTGAGTATGCTGAGGCCTACCGATGCAGAGGATGCTATTACATTATTTGTCTACATTTGCATTTGTTATTGTGTATGGGGTAGGAGGCATGTGAAGTCAAAATCGTCTAGTTACATGCAAGCTGTCCACTGTAGTTCGTGCTTTATATCAGATGTCGAAGTCTTAATAATCCAGTCAACTACCAGAAGAAAGAGAAATAGTGAGAGTAAGCAGGATTGTTTGAAACCGGTCTTTACTTAGAATGCGTCTGTCAGCTGTCTTCCATGCACGACTTTACAGTGAAGTCCGTCATATGAATTCCGTTGGATGCTGAAAATTTTCCCAGGTGCATCATAGTGTCAAGGAAGTTTCCATAAGGTTCTTCTATCCACACTGTCAAACGCTTTTTCATAGTCAAAAAAGTCAATGTATAGTGACGAATTCCATTCAAGTGATTGCTCGACGATGATCCGTAGTGTCGTAATTTGGTCTGAGCACGACCGATCATGACGGAATCCGGTCTGTTGATCTTGAAGCTGGACGTCGACTGAATCTTTCATCCGGTTCAACAGCACTGTTGAAAACTTCTCCTGGTACCGATAGCAATGTGATGACTCCGGAGTTCTTACACTTATTCAGATCTCCATTCTTTGGTATCTTGATGAAACATCCTTCTTCCTTCCCAAATTTTCTTGAATAAAACGTGGAGCATTTTTGCAGTTGCTTCTATATCTGACTCCAGTGCTTCAGTTGGTATGTTGTCAGGTTCTGCTGCTTTCCCAGTGCAAAAAACTCCAATATATTATGAATATAAACAATTATTCAATTTGTGAATCTTTTGCTCTGTGATTTAAGAATCCGTTTTCAACCAAAAGATTGCAGGATCAAACCCCAACTCATTTAATTACATTTAGACCATAATGTAATATCACTAGTCCTCATACGAAAAGTGTAATCCAGTACGAAGAACTATATATTAGATTTGTTAATATAACCGTAAGGTGTTTGTCACTCAAAATATTCCTTGAGCTTTAACAATTCCCTCAACAATAATTCAATATTTTTCAAACCTTTCAAACGCAGTCATTTAGTAATCGGTCATTTTTGAATTCTGATAAATAACCATGTAATTAATAAACAATAAAACACCGAAAGATTTTATATGGATACGTGTAATCGATGAATGAAAATTATAATTAACATGAGTATTGCCTAACTGATAACATCAAAAAGGTTTATAATTTTTTTATACATTGAATTCACCTTATGTATGTAAATAATGTCACATGTAACATAAATTTACCCTATGAAATTTCGAAAATTATACTTTGAAAGTACAAGAATTTTAAAGATGTTAGATCAGTTACAATTTTTAAAATGAAATGAAATCAGAAACGGGTTTTGTGGAGATTGTAGTAATGTCAATAGTTGAGATCATGAGTCAATTGAAGCTAAACCACCATGGAAAACCTGGAAGCATTGGTTGGCCATTTCGTCCTATTGTGGGACCTGAGAGTCAGGGTCATGGATGCGCACTGCTGAGGAGTCCTACAATAGAGTGAAATCGTCGTTTAGTACTTTCAAGTTTTCTATGGTGGTTTAGCTTCAAATGACTCATGATCTCAACTACTAAAATGAAATCTATTATTATTAATACTATTAATTGCTTTATTCAATATTATATTATTGGTACAATATAGAATTTTCAGCATGAGGTATTTTAACAAGTTTCTTTTACAAAAAAAAGAAAAAATGCGAAAAAACGATCAGTACAAACATATATACATGACAGACTAACTTTGGTTAGACCACCATTGATAACTAGATAATACTGAATAGCTGTTACTAACTAATATGGAACTTCTTAGTTGTGTATGCTTATGATCCTACTAGGGACCCAATTTTAGTACATTAAAGCTTCACTCTTAAGATTCAGACTAGTGAGTTTGGCATCTAATTGTTCATTATTCTAATGTTAGTCAATTTCACAATGTTGTACGTCAAGTAACCCGGAAATTATAAGAAAATAACTTAAATTCAACAATCTCTACGACATTTTACAATATTTTTTTATTTGAGTGGATTGTAGTAATATTTACTGTGAAGTTGGTTTCTCTCAATATCTCATAACGTCTAAGTTCCATTAAAACTAGAGTTTCAATGACTCACAATTGAAATTATAGCCACTTCGTGATATATGACATATGATATGAACACATAATATCAGTCCTGATATTTGTCTCACCATTAACATAGTTGAAATTTACCACTTCCTACTTCTCAACATTAACTCGAGAGTTCATCTCATAATTAGTCTCTGACCATGTTCAGTTAATTTACCATATTTGTCAAGCAACTTGAAATTTATAATTACAATCTCATCTGGACTAGTATTTAGGCTGTATTTATGAGTTTCAAAGTAAGAACATAACTGTTCAATAGGTTCTGGTATTCAGCGGTTATATAACTAATATCCGTCCATAATGAAGATTTAGCTCGATATATATATATATATATGATAATAACTGCAAATCAAATGGGCATTAATTTGTTCATTTCGATTAGGAATTCATTAAAAATAATAATAAGTCATATAAACCATCAATACCAGTATGCCCATAATGATAACAAACTAATCATGCTATAAATTGTTAGATTAGAAAATAGGCAGTAAAATCTTCCATTTTATTCGATAGGGGACTCGTCAGTTAGATGAACTTGAATCCTGGAGTGAACAAAACGCAATTCCTAGATTTCACTGCTAGCTACCATGTTGTATTATATTGTTGATTGACAAGCATGCCGCAGTTGACTTTAGTGCACAGGTTATCCTATAATACCAACCCTAATAAGAGAAAGAAGGTTAAAACTTCTGGTGGCATGGTTATCTATATTTATGTAAAGAAATGTGCAGTGTTTCCAAAACGTGGCAATCACAAACTTAAACTTTTCGGTGCTAAGCCTTCCAGACCCCGTGGAAAAACTCAATGAATCAAAGATTGAAAACTGTTAACAGGTCATATGCTGGCACATATTGTCATATTTGTGTCCGTAATAGGATTATTCGTGCTTTCATGATGGAGAACCAGATAAACCATATGGGATTTTCGAAATTGTACATGTACTGATTCACACACCATAGTGTAAATGAGATCATATTAACTGATTGTTGTTACAAATTCACCATTTTCCTACTTTTATAATATAAAGAATAATGATTATTCATAAATTCACATTTCATCTTAGAAATGACTACTAACTACTACTAAGTTTAATCGACTGTATCAATTATCAATTCGTTTCAGTTAATTACACATTATATATGTATGTAGGTGCCATGACACGGAGATTTCTAGGGTCTATCAATCTAGCATATTTCAAATGTGTCTTATTAACTTTCATCACGTATTACGTAATCAATTTGATATCAATATTTTTATGAATAAGATCCACCTTTCAATGTGATCTAACTTTATGAAAACACACATACACTATTACATAATAAAATTAATAGTTGGGACTAGATGGTGATCACATTAAATCTATTCCCCAAGGTGTAATTATATGAATAGAATAATTTCACTAAATTAGTTTAACAAAAAAAAATATTATAATTATATAGATTTGATGTGTTAGGTGTGAATGTCTAGTAAGAATTATGTAACATATGTGTTAGTGAGCAGGTGAATGAATCTTTGTTAATCTCTGTATTCATCATAATTTTCAAGCGATCCTCATTGAACCATTTGAGAAAACTCATATGTTATCAATTAAATGAAAAATGTTTTGAAAAACCAGGTCGAAATAAAGTTAATGAAAAGTCTACGGTTTGTGTAGATTGTATAAGTTCACCTTATATACTGGTATAAGTTGACATTTAAACTATTTAAAACAAAAATGTACTAGATACTTGTTTCATTCTATTTTAGGACTCTTCAATAGTGAAAACCCATCATTCACATAATGATTGGACCTTATTACCATTTATGTGTTATGATGAGCATAATGTATTTGGACGATTGATTCAGAATTTATTGATCTATGATTTCAGTTTAACTCAAGGACAAAGCAGTACAGATTATTATTAGAAATCACACATCTGTTAATATTAATCATATAATAAAGTTTTACTACGTCATCTAAACACATATTTTGACGATCATTTAATATCACTAAGAGGATCTGTGGAGATTGTAATATTGTTAACAGTTGAACTGACGAGTCGATCTAAGCTACGCAAGGTTCTCAATGGTATATTAAGGAAAAAAACATTTGTCAAGAAGTTCTTGATTTTCATCAGTTCTTCATTTGATATCATTTCGTGATAAAAATGCTTTGAATAAATTTCCATAACTCTTTTATGTTATTAATAGTTATTAGACTTAAACATATGATTGCCAAACAATCATTCACTTTGATCTACTATACTCATTTTTAATCTCTGTTATGGCTGAACTCTGGGGATTTCTCTTGAAATTTGTCGTTAATGTATATATTATCATAATTATTGGCAATATATTAATGAATTCTGTAATTCAATTATTGTTTTCCAAATATATGTCTTGTCGATTTGTTAGCATAAATGAGAGAAACACACATATCCAAATCTTTCTAATCAGTAATAATACTCAACTTAGTGTAGATTAACAATGAAAACTATTTTTAAGCCACTTTATTAACATTGAACAGAAATATTCAAACATAACGAAAAAAACCAACATGTAATTGTGTAACTTACCTGTGGACATATTTATATCATTCGGTGTTGAGCCAGCAGCAGCTGCTACAACAGCGGCAGCCATCAAGAAGTTATTTGATTGTTCTAATAAATTGTAGTGATTTGTTTGACGATTAAATTGTTCATTCATAGTATGTTTATTTCCGGAATTATCATTATGATTACTATTACTAATACTATTGTTATTATTAGTGGTTGATGTATTCGTGTTAGATGTGGTATTATTAATACTGTTACAATTATGTCTATAACTATTACAATGAATTCTATTTAAATTCATTTCTTGTAGAAATGTCATTGGATCATATGAATTCATATGTGTATTACTTGATGAATATTTGTACGGTATAGTTGTATTTGAATTGTTTGAACATACTTCTGACGATGATGATGATGTCAATGTTGGTGATAGGGATGTATTGTAATTATCATTTATTTCATTATTAAATGAATGATAATTCATTGTATTCGCAAATATATTTGTATAATCTGAATTAAAATCAGATAACAAAGATTGATAATGATGATGATTATGGTGACGAGAAGGTTGATTCAATGTAGAATGGACTTGATCATGGGAATGACGATGATGATGATGATTATGATCATGACAGTTTAAATAATGTGTATCATGTTGATCAGTATCAGTAGACTGATCAGGAACTTCTACAGATAAATGATTCGATTGTGATGAATTTGTCAATGTTATACTACTTAATAAATCTCTAGAATCATTACGATTACTATTATTAACTTTATCAAAATAAGTATTTGAAAAATTAATTGATGATGTGGTATGATTTACATCAAATGGATAATTTGATATTTGTGAATAATTATTACTATAGATAGAATATGGATTATTATCTGAATTAGTATATAATTCATGATTGTATTTATCAAAGAGATCACGATTAACATTACTGTTATTATTATTACCATTACTATTACTATTACTACTAACAGATATATTAGTAATATCGTTAGTAGTATTAGTTGAATAATTCAACTTATTCATTTGAATTATACTACTTTCATGATTTTTTAAATCATCTGAAAAATAATTATTATTATTTCGATAATGAATATATTCATTATTATTATTATAATCAGACATTAAAAATGGTGACCATTTCATATGTTGTGGATAATATTCATGATGGAGATGATGATGATGATGATGATGATGATGATGAGAAGGAGGAGGAAGATGAGGAGAATGAGAATGTCCATTTAAATATGGTAGAAAGTCTAAATCATTAGAATAATTTTGTGAAAATGGAATATTTTCATTAAAATATGTTAAATGTTCATTGTTCATTAGAATTTCTTCATTTTGTTTCATACTTAATTGTTGTGGATTAATTGAATTAAGATCATTTGAAACATTAAGATGGGTATGTGTGGACTTTAACATACTTTCATATTCTGTATTATTACTATTATTATTATTATTACTATTATTACTATTATTATTCCATACTGTGGTATTCTTTTGTTTTATTCTACTATAGGTTGAATTGATTGTTGGATAAATATTAGTTGTTAATGATAATGCAATTTGATATTTTGGTTTTGGTGAATCATTATTATTATTATTATTATTTAAATTATATTTATTTTCAGAATAATTTTCATATAGTTGCTTTGTTTGGTCAAGTTGATTGTTTGACTCCATTGGATCATTATTATTATGATCATGATTTGAATGATTATCACAATCATTATGAACATCTTTTGTTTCTAGTTTTATATTATTATTAATATTGTTGATGGAAGCGATCGATAAATCAGAATTTGACCATGTTTTTATTTGAGGATAATGATCCGGGTTTATGATTGGTATTGTTTTATCTTGATTTAAATTATACACAGAATTGTCTGGTTCTTGTTTTAATAATATTGATGACATAGTCTCTACTAGTGTTGATGTGACAGAAGTTGTCACTGATGATGTTGATGATGATGATGATGTCGACGAAACGGATACAGAAGATAAGGTTGATAATGATGGTGAATTAATTTCAAATTCTTGTTTCATTAAATTTGTTTTCAATTTATTTTTATATTCAGTGAATTCATTCGTTGATGAATTAAATAATTTTGAATAATGATATTTATGATGACTAGGATCAGTGCTTCGATATATTAATTGATCCAGTTTCTCTGTACTAATATTACTAAGAGAATGATTCATATTAGGAGTATTTGTCACATTTGTATTATTTGAGCAAATAGTTTTTTTTATATTTTCTATAGATTTATCAATACACAATAATTGAGATTCATCTGAAGTTGTATTCCAATATAAATTACTTGAAGTGAAATTAACCGACTTTGAATCATCTAATGAACTTTTCTCTAGAGGCTTTAAATATTGAAAAGAAAACACAAACACACACACAAACAATAAACAGAAGAGATAGAATGGAACCATTTTTTAAAAAGCAATTATTTCTTATAATTTTTACAACCTCAATGAGATTTAAACTTAAACACTACGTTTAAACTTTATGTTCTTGTTTAAAAAGTTGACTAGGATATCTTGGTGAAAGTACAGAGAACAGCTATCCGTGAAATACCAGAATTTCGAGGCTTACCATATACAGGGTGACTTGAGAAACAAGAACTCTTTAATCCGTCTCACTTCATATTAAGCAATCTAACAATTTGATATATCATTTCAGAAATAAATATGGAAATAAGAACTAATAAAATATAAGGCTAAGTATTAACAAGATGATAGTACAAACCTTTATAAAATGTAATCAATTGTATGTAAATATTGATGAGGAATTCTAAACTATAATAAAATGCCTATCTCGAATAGCTTGATTTTCAAAAAAAGTCATTCTTTTTGGAAATAAGAGTACTGGTACCATAGGATTAAAGCAATCAGACTAAGTCAGTATGGAAAATCAATCAGTATGGTGCCATAAGAATGTGTTCACTTAGTAACTTAATTTATAAATTTATGTATATACTACTCATTTCTAATTTTACAATTCTGACATTTAATCTGACTATAAATAAATCATATAAGAAATGGTATATATATATATATATATATATATATATATATATATATATCATTTTGATTTCTTTATGGGTCAAATAGATCCATTTCACCAATCTTGTGTTCTCATTACGAGGTTTTCAATATCAAGTACAAGTAAGTTAAACACTTCTTCGATTCTCAACAATCACAGACGTAACTGAATATATTTTTTTCTATCTCTTTCTTTCTGAAAATCGATAGGATTTTATTGCATTTTAAAAATAAATAAATAAGTACTCAGACATAAACAAACTTACTTGATTCTCAAGATGCTGTTGATGATGACAATGGTGATAGCCACTTAATTGATGACAGTCCTCATTATTTGGTGAGTAGTTTATCAGATTTGAATAATTCACTAAATGTAATGGAGTAGAACTATGTGAATTGATTAACTCATTACTATTGTATTGACAGTTCATTGTATTTATGTATAGATTTTGCATATCATTAGATGATTCTAATGGATCATAGTTACTATTATTATTATTATTATTATTATTATTATTATTATTATTATTATTATTATCATTACCAGTTATTGTGGTAATAGATGTAATAGAAGTAGGCGTAACACCAGAATTGATTTCGAATGGAGTGGATGAAAGTAACATTGGAATTTGAACAGAAGGCAATTCATCTGTTGAATTTGATGCTGTCACTATCCCTGATCTCGATGACGATGATGATAATGATGATGATGATGATGATGATACCGAAGAAGAGGAAGAGAAGGAGGAAGATGTAACAGATGATGACAATAAATTGGATTCAGAACAAAAATTGGGATTTCTAGTATTTTTTAAATCAAGTACATCATTTCTTGAAAATGTTGATGTTTCACGTGAATTTGTTAAATCCGTTGATGCATTGATGATAGAAGGATTCAGGTTATTTTGATCGGAATAAGATAGATTCGGTGTTTTAAAAAGAGAATAATTATGTGTATAAAAATGATGTGATATAGAAGGATTATTTATAACACTTGATGATAACGAGCTTTTAGGCGATAAGGATTCAATTTTATTCATAAATAAGGGATTCATTAGCTGGTGTTGAGTATTCGAGGTATAGATTGAAATTGGATTGTCCATCGTGAGTATAAACAAAATCTAAATGTCAATAATAATAATAATAATAATAATAATAATAATAAAGGTTGTATTCGATAAAATATATTCTTTTATAATAAGACACTTTGAAGTTAAAATATATAATATTGTACTAAAGTTCTATCAGGTATATTTGATACATGGCCAGTAGTCGGATACGAAAAGCTTATTCTATCCTATTTACAACTTATTGGATGATTATACGTGTATTCCAATGTTAATATCCACACCAACACTGGAACCCAGAACTTTAGCTTGTAACTATCCAGAAAATATCAAACTTTATATTATAATTTTAAGTTGGAATTTTTTATAACTGGTAAAGTTTGTGATTAGTTTTACATATAAAATGATCACGAAAAATAATAAATATAATCTAAAAATTTAGATTGACTCATGAATTCAACTATTAAAATTACTACAATCTCAACAACTCCCCATTTTGGTAATAATCCCATGTTCACTAGTGACTAGCATCAAGATGTAATTCCTGGGGTTCTAGTGAGAAACTGTGACCAATGGAGTCCAATTCGAGTCGATTGGAGAAAGTTATCCACCTCAGTCAATGAATGATGGGTTGTGTAAGATCATAAATCTATTGAATTTAGATATTAACACAGTTGAATTTCGTTTCAGTGGTTTAGAGGTCAAATGTTCACACACAACATCAAAGTTGGTGGATTCGATTCCCATGTGCGAGATAATGGATGTTCACTACTGAGAAGTCGTATACTAGTATGAAACAGTGTTGCAGTGATTCGAGGTTTTGAATGGTGATCTAACTTGGATCGACTCATGAATTCAGCTATTAAATTTCTATAATCTGCACAATTCCCCGTTCGGATAAACATTCGAAATTCAATCAAATCACTTTTCTTTAATGAAAATTATTTACAATATTTATTAAGAACACAGACATTTTTCTCAAGTGGATTGAGAAAAGATGTGAATGTTTATTGTTCAGAATACATAGAACAAGTAGAATAAAATAATATGAACTGATCAAATTATAGAAATACTTTTGCAGTTCTCTTCTGTTTGTAATCAGGTTATGTTGTAGAATGAATTTAATGTACTGATTAAAAATGTGATAGATAAATATAGATACAAATATGATTTAATATTTGAGGTCATAAGTCATTTAAACTTAGACAACTATGGAAAACTTGGGTGCATTAGACGACCGTTTCGTCCCAGCATGGGACTCTTCATTAGAGTGCATCCACGATCCCGCCTCGAGAGTTTCGAACCCAGTACCTATCGGTCTCGCGCGCGAACGCTTAAATTGGGCTACACATTCACCATTGTTTTCATTGAGTTATTATCTCACAACAGGCCGTACTGAACTTCACTGATCATCGTCCAGTGCTTCCAGGTTATCACTGGTGGTTTAGCTTCAACTGACTCAGGATCTCAAGTATTAAAATTACTATAATATCCACAAAAACCCCCTCTGATACAAATATATTTGTAAATTACGATGTGATCTTCAATAGGTTAGATGTATTTACGAATCCAAATTCCAAGTAACTGATGAAATAGTCTTCTATAACATCTTGTGATTTGAGTTTTGTATAACAATATTACCTTAGTTCTGGAATCGACAAATCTTGAATGCACTTCTGTCTATTTTTTGGAACTGGGATTTAATGTTTAAAACATTCTACTTGAAGCTACTATACTTCAAGTTAGAAATCTACTTCACCTACTCCAGTTTGAACTACTAGGTAGTATAATTACTTCGCACATTTTTGAGTATGACTCATAGCAAGATATCTAACGAATAAATTAACAAAAGCATAATAGTGATTTATTTATTTAATCTTGATTTATATGATCATATTCTTAACAATCTAATATATACACACATAAAAGATGCCTTAAAATCGAATATATTGTCTTATACTTAATAAATAATTTGTATTTACACTAAAGCATCAATTAATATATATTAATACTTATAAAATTTTAATTAGATATCATTCAATCATCAAAGGATACTTCAACAATTCCTATCACTAGGTATTACATAACTCTTTCAGTTTATTCTTGATTACTTTACATTTTAAGTGTATTTTGTTTAAAATCATTATTTTTTTAAAATATAAATTGGTGCGAAATTCAAATAATAATAATAATAATAATAATCTGAAGATAATATTTTTTATAATGAAAATGTAAAAAAACTGAAAAACTTTTGTCTCTTTTTAAATTATTATTATTATCATTACTATCATTACTATTATTATTACTAATACTGCTATTATTATTGTTACTCTTGTTACTATTACTACTATCATTATTATTATTACTAATAATATTGTTACTATTATTATTATTACTAATTATTAAATTATCATACTGTGCTAATAATAAGAGAATTTATTGAATCTTCAATAAATTGACATTTGAATATTAAGGAGAGGATAAATAAGTCAAGGACAATTGAATAGGATTCTTTATATAATAGTAATAATAATAATAACCTATTAATATTTTGAAAAGTTTAAGGATCGCTTAAATCTCTTAAGTTTTAATCGCCTCAAATATATCTACATTTGGAAAGAGATGATATTGTGATAAGAAGAATTAGGTTACATTTATTTATTCAATCGTAAATGGATAATTCATTTCAAAAATAACTTATGAACTCAATATGAATGTGTCTTGATCCAAGTTGGTATCATACATCAGTACTCATTTTCTATGATATTGATAGATTCGTGCATTTGATTTCAAGTTAATGATATCAACTAGTTGCTTAAAATGAATTAAGTAGATCGGGGGTTTGAATTTATTACATAATGGCTGAAAATTTAGCTCCTTAGGCAATCAGTTGCCTCTTCATACAACAACGACAACAAAATTATTAAGACATATAGCAAATAAGTTAAATTAATAATGAATTCTTTAATAATGAAAGGATAACAATAGTGGATATAGTTTCTAAAGAATAAATGAAATAAGGGAAATAAATTTTTAAGCAAAGTTGAACGGTTGGTAGTAGTGAATTCCACGACTCGCATTTTGTTCCATTTAAGACTCATTACTTCTATGTATCTGTATTCTAATATTGATGTTCACTGAGTGGCTTGAACATGAAGTCTGTTATGTTAAACAAGCCCAAAGTATCCTCCGTCTAACTACTCAGTCAAATTGGTCACTGGCTTGAATAGCAGAGACGACTTATAGTTCAATTACAAGGGTTTGAATCATGTTAAAAAGCGACTAGTAGTAGACGAAATGTATATTCTGGATTACAGTGCCAGCCACCACCCAGCTACCTAAAATTCCTTTTAACTAATGACTATATCAAGGCGATCAGCCAAAACTGAAAAGTAAAATGTATGAATCTAAGTCTATAAGTTAGTTTTCAGTAGAATGAATTGATTGAAATTGCTGAAACCGATTTTGAAAATTAGTACAAAACTTGTTTGGTCATTGAAGAGAATTGCCATAAGAATCTCAACTATATATTCAGAAAGCTTCCATGTGATTCGGGTCAGTAATCAACATTTATACGTGCCATGACTCTATTATCATTTCAATCAAATCTTGTAATAACCAATTGTGTGTGTTGAGGTTTGAGGTAGCCATAAATGTATAATATAAAATGAGTTTCCAAGTCCACATGAATGGTATCATATAAATCATTACTATTATTCATTTTGTATTATTCGTTTGAATCTTCTCATTGATGTTTAGGAATACAGTTGATCAGTCTCTTATTGACATATATCCATCCGGAGAGGATTGCCTAGACATTACATTAAGTCACAAGCATTATCCAGGACACGCGTTTTGTCCTATTTGTGACTCGTTAGCTGGATGTACCTGAATTCTAGATTTGATATCCACTGTAGGAATTCGACCCTGTACTGTTGGCCTCAAACGCTATCACCTTATCCACTTAGCTACCGAGACCCGATAGCCACTAGCTCATTATTATTATTTATCATTTGTTAGTAATTTCAAAAATAATAAATAAAAATGAGAAATTGTTGTGATAAACTTAAACATGTTCAGTGATATCATGGGATAACAATTTTCAAATGAAAATTAATAATACAATCAAATGACTTATATTTATCAATATAATCATGAGCTGGAATTAACATGCATTAATTATGCCGTTTTGTCTGTCAGATTTACTGCAAAAGTTGTGATTTATCCATCGAATCAATTTTAATGTTTCTATTCAGAACAATTTAGTTATGATGAAAAATACAGTAGGAAAACAGACAAACATAGATCATATCGATCCGTTGGTTACGTTAGATATATTAAATTGAATTAGGCGTTATATAATCATCAGTGGTTTTATCGTTGAACATGTAATAGGTGAAAATGACTTCTGTTTATTTTAATAGTTGAATTCATGAGTCGATCCAAGTTAGATCACCATTCAAAACCTCGAATCACTGCAACACTTTTTCATATTAGTATACGACTTCACAGTAGTGAACATCAACTATCTCACACATGGGAATCGATTCCAACAACTTTGATGTTGTGTGTGAACGTTTGACCTCTAAACCACTGAAACGAAATTCAACTGTGTTAATGTCTAACTTCAGTCGATTCATGATTTTACGCAGCTCTTCATTCATTAACTGAAGTTGATAGCTTTCTCTACTCGACACCGATTGAACTTCCAGGTTTTCAAGTGGTATAACTTACATTGACTCATTAAATCAACAATTAAAGTCACTACGACCTCCACAATCCCTCATTCTGTTTATTTGTTAAAGATAAGATTAGATAACTCAATAAAAAGTTAAAGTTCATAGGCTCCATATTTTGTAAAATAATAAGTAATCACTTCTGAACAGTTTCAACCTTTCAAATGTTCCTTGACTGTTAGAAATTAATTTTTATATCAGATAAATAAACTTTTATTCAATCATACTGTCAGGTCAGATTTATAGACTGACTTTAATTAGAAAATCGCAAAAAATACTCAAGAATTACTGAACAGATTTTTTACTATGGCTTCAGGTTTCTCATCATTTGATATCCATAACCCTAATAGGAATTGAATTCATGAGTTTTAAACCTGAAGTGTAAAATTAGCCATTGGAGACACTGAATCAATATTCAGTGGCTCAATGTAAAGGTTATTCAATTTTCAATATACAACTTAACAATCATATAATAATAATGGTGATAATTGTGACATATACAATCTACAAATATTGAGCTAATCTTTACCAAATACATTTAACTACAGTACAAATATAGTTAATTCAAAAAAACTCTTGAGTAGTTACGCATATATTATACAATTATAATGAATATTGACGGGTATATATACATATATATGACAAAGATACATAGTAACCGATCGATAAATTATGTCATAAATAAGTCAGTATGTTAGGCAAAATGATAGTTGAATGAATAATTTTAACTAACACATTCAACTTTGTCTAATTTTAATTAATGAAATGAATTTTGGATAGTAATTAATCATTTATGTATAAAAATCGTTAATTTACACCTAATATAAAAATAACATTTCGGTTACTTATTTGATTCTTGTTAATCATTTAGTTAGTGATTGTTAAATGTTACGCAATAAGATGGCGATTGAGAAAACAAAAACGTTTATTTCATCTCTATAAACTTCAAATAGATAAAGGTCACATGAGAGGAATGTACATGATATAATTCTCTACATTGAATTTATACAATGTCTTTAGTTTTAGAAAGTAAAAAAGGTCATGTAGGTGATATTTAATCGATAATAATTATTTTTTTACCTTGAAATTCAATAATGAATTTAGTTAAAAGAATCATTGAAAATCAAGATGGTTTCCATGGAGTTCTAATGAGAAGCTGAGATCAATGTAGTCCAATTCGAGTTGATTGGAGAAAGTTATCCACCTCAGTCAATGATTGAAGGGTTGCGTAAGATCATAATTCGATTGAATTTACACATTAACACAGTTGAATTTCGTTTCAGTGGTTTAGAGGTCAAACGTTCACACACAACATCGAAGTTGGTGGATTCGATTCCCATGTGTGAGATAATGGATGTTCACTACTGAGAAGTCGTATACTAGTATGAAACAGTGTTGCAGTGATTCGAGGTTTTGAATGGTGATCTAACTTGGATCGACTAATTAATTCAACTATTTAAAATATTGAAGATTTAAAAATTCTGTCCATTCACTCATTTCGGAATTTAACAGAAAGTCACTAAATTCTTAAATCAAAAGTAGTACCAAAGAAGTATTGGATCGAAGTTATTGATATCCATTTTTCATATTCAATCATTTTACAACCGGAAAAAAATTACGAGTGTTATCGATTATAATAAAATTAATAACTGTTTTATACCGATGGATGACATTTATCGATCGGATGATTTTCACAGTCACAAATATTTATTTTAATGTCATGTTGAGGAATAGTGGTTAATATTCAATATTACGAGGATAAAAATGTATACTATTAGTTTCGATTGCCTTGACTACAATGTATTGTACTTGCTAAGATAGATCTGAAGATCATGATTAAACATAATTGCAGTTTGATATTTGTATTCAATGAAAATCAGTAGTTGCTGATTATATATATATATATATTAGACAACCATCGAAACCAATTAATATTGGATAGCAATTTTGAGCTAGTATAAGACTTCTCAGAACTGCACATCTTTAATCCCACTGCAGTAGACCTTCAACTACCTTGGTATTATAAAAAAAATTAATAATTAATTCAAGAGTTGATATTTACAATATAAGTCAAATCTAATACATATCACTTGAAAAATCAATATATTAACCATTGAACTACAGAGTCCAGATATCCATCAGCTTGTTCAAAGAATATGAGGTTATTTGTAATAATTTGTATATTTCTCATTGTTGATATTTATTGATTAGTTTTTTTTAGTATAAATATATACCAATTGTATCTCTTAATATTGATAACGGAAAAAATATGAACTCTGATAAATCAATAATCATGTCTAAATAGATTATCATTTGATCCTTTTTATAAATGACAATATAAATCAATAAATAAGCTAACTATATATACAATTATATTATTTATCTAATTACTTAGTTACAATATGCAAGATTTATATTAAAAAAATGAATCCAGATATCATAATTCCACTACTCATATATATGTTTAGTCGGAAATATTAACATATTAACTAATAAATTGAGATAAAATATTATTTTCTTTTAATTATGTAATGGAAAAAAAAGCGAATACTAAATAGAGTAGATTGGGGTGGGGATGGGGGTAGGGATCTTAAGACATAACTATATGTAAACATGTAAATTATTTATTTCAGGTAAATAATCTGATATTTAATTTAATCAACTTACTTGTCGGTTTTCTTTATGTTCTGTACTTTTTTTGTTTTTTGTATGGAAATATTTTAATATTCTTGGAGTACAAATGATTTGTTATGATTTTCAAATTTAATAATAATAATATTATTAATGATTATAATCCGACAGTAAGAATTATATTAGACTAATATTAAGAAATGGATAGATCGTACTGTTGTAATAATCTTTAATGATAATATAATACAGAATATTATCAGTATTATTATTAATCAGCTTATGTATATATATATATATACATATACACCGTAATTTATCACTCAGTATGTTCCAGTATACTCAATTCTTAATGCATGTAATATATTTGAAATGAAAATATAACAAGGGACTATTGTGATACAAAATGATCAGGAGATAGATTGGGTTATTTTTTAAAATATATATATTTGTTAGTATATATGTTTAAATATCCATGTATGTATTATTGTAGATAAATGTTAGAAGCAGAATTTTACCTTGTCAATAGTTTATATAAACTCGGTGCGTTCGTATAAATGTGAATAGTAAAGGGAGAGTAGACTACAATTACTAGAAATATTATTATTATTATTATTAGTAGTAGTAGTAGTAGAAGTAGTAATGATAGTAGTAGTAATAATAATATAGTGGATTTATGAAATTCAACAATAGGGGAAGAAAATATAAACTAATATTGAATAAGTTAACATACAATGTGTTGTAACGCATAAAATTCTGATTGGTCCATAAAAACACATTCACCAATCATATTAGAATAAATGCGTTTTAATCTATTTTCTATTGGATATAAACTAAATAATATACGGATAGAATAAATTTTTCTATCAGTTAATAATTAATGGATAAATTATATAGGGAAAAATTAAATTTTGTTGATTGATTTTTTTAAATTATCTATTGGATGATATAATGATAAATCAACCAATAGAATATTTCATAAACAGTAAATAAAATATTAATTCTTTATAAAGTAATTTCAATAGTTGAAATCATGAATCAATTGAAGCTAAACCATCATGGAAAGTCTGGAAGCAGTGGACGGCCGATTCGTCCTATCCTCAGCAGTGCGCATTCTGATACTAATTAATATATACTCATTAGTGAATGGCTTCAAGATATATATCCTGGAGTTCTAATGAGAAGCAGTGACCAGTGGAGTTTAACAGGGTCTGTTGTAAGGTAGTAACTCACTGATGACAATGGTGGATGTGTCACTCAATTTCGTGAATTGGTTGGGGTTAGACATTGACACTGTTTGATGCCGGTTCAGTGGTCTAGTGGTTAAGTGCTCACGCACGAAACTGATAGGTCGTGGGTTCGAATCCTGCGAGGCGGAGTCGTGGATGTGCATAGCTGAGGGGTCCCACAATAGGACGGAACGACTGTTCAGTGCTTCGAGGTTTTCCATGGTGATCTAGATTCAATTGATTCATGAACTCAACTGGTGAAATTACTATAATCTTTACAAAACCTCTTCTGATCTTTCTGAAGTTTCAATTTATTTGGTATTATTTACTTGAATCTTCCAATTGATGTTTAGGACTACGATTGTTCAGTCTCTTATTGGTATATATGCATACTATGTGTATTGCCTCGATATCACCTTAATTCAAAAACATTCTGAGCAAAGATGGATAGTAGCTAACAGTGGAATCTAGGATGCGTGTTTCGTCCTATTTATGACTCGTTAGCTGGATGTACCTGCATCTCATAGTTGATGTGGATAACACGATAGCGTTTAGAGCGAACGGTAAAGAGTTTATGTCCCAAAGTGAACATCAACTTTGAGATGCAGGTACATCCAACTGACGAGTCCAAAATAGAACAAAGAGCGTGTTCTGGATTCCACTGTTAGCCACTATCCATCTATGCTTATAATGCTCTATGAAGTTTTTTCATTTCTAATCTCAGCCTTATCCAACTGTTCAGTAGTTAATGTTCAATTACGAAGCAGTTCCATCCATGTGGTTGCCGCTTTTAAAATGGATAAAATAAACATAACGAACAGTACAGTGTTGTGGAGATTATTGAGTTTCATTGAAATCATGAACCTGTCAATGTTTGACAACCATTGAAAACCTGGAGTCACTAGACAGCCATTTCGTTCTAATAAGGTACTTCTCAACGCTACACACCCACTACTTCATAGCCTGGAATTAACTTCAAAACCTTCGATCGTGCTCGATGATGCTTAAAGTCTAGACCACTGAGTTGGCACCTAACGATGTTAGTGTTCAGTGCTTCTAGGTTTTCACTGGTGGTCTAACAATGGTCAGTTCATGATTCAAATAAAAATAACTATTTTTGCAGAACGATATACTGAAGCATCAGATTTACCATTATAACATGATAATATAATATTTGGATAATCATAAAAAGTTTTTGAATTCTAATTAATAAAGAATCCATTATGTTTCGTTACTTAATGTTGGTCGCTTCTTCAGAGAACAAATAACTAATCGGATTAGGTTCAGATTGATATCATGAATGGACCAATGTTAGACCACCATTGGAAACCTGGAAGCGCTAGACAACCGTTACGTTCTAGTATAGGACTCCTCAGCAGTGCGCATCCACTATCCCACACTGGAGAACCGAACCCAAGACCTTCGGCCTCTTGCGCGAACGTTTAACACCTAGACGACTGAACCGAAATCCAACAGTGTTAATGTCTAACTTCAACCAATCAACGATATCTTGCGACAGTCCTCCATTGTCTTCAGTGAGTAACTGCCCCACAATAGACACGGATGCATTCCACTGATCACGGCTTCTCATTAGAACTCCAGGGAATTCAACTTGAAGCCAGTAGCTAGTAAGCACATTGTCATTATCATTAAGGGGTTGTGGAGATTGTTGAGTACAGAGAAATAAATCTCAAAATATTTCGTATAGTCAAAATACCTTTGATTATACTACTGTCATAATATTTAGGTCAAGGGTTAGACAATATTTGTGTATTTATTAATACATTAGTCGAGGTAAAAAAGGCGATATTTCTAAAATAATGTATAATTTTTAACTGAATGATATAGTCAGAGATGTTTGTATTAGATATTCTTTTCCACTGCACCATCGAAATTTGTGTTAATCTCTTCAATTATTTATTATATATCTACTTGAAACCTTAGTAAGAACACGTAGGAACTTAACGTACTTTTATAGAAATAAAATCCTATTAGGAGTATTAATGTAAATACATATAGACGTAATATAACATGATACGATCAATTACTACAACCAATTGTTAATTTGTATATTGGTAATCCTGGAATCATAAGTGATTAACCAAATATTACGATAAGCCATTGACATGGTTTTTAAAAATGTATGTATCAAAAGTTATTGTATACAAAAATTAATGACTGAAACCATTTTAATATAACTACTTAAGACACATATTAGACTTTAAATGTTTAATAGTAATGATAATAATAACAGTTAATGGTTTCGATTAATATTATTACTGATAGTATAAATTCTAGTAAATAGAAATATCAATTGAATACATCCCTAAATTACTCTTAGAACGAATTCAATGAAAATTCAATAATTAAGTAAATCTTTTTAATTAAATACTGAAAGGCTTAGGCAAACATAACGTTGGTTTAATCTGTAATGGTTTGGATTCTTCTGTTGCTGATATTTAGAGTGAAATCTATTCAGTCTCAGTTGGCATATGTTCATCCTATACGGATCACCTCGATCTAGCCATTATGATACAAGTTCGTAACGAAGAAAGGAAATGTGGTTGGTGGCAGAATCCAGGACCCATGTTTCATCTCGGAGTAGATATCAACACTGGGATGCATGTATATTCAGCTTATGAGTCCATAGCAGGCCGTAAAACATGTTGTAGATTCTACTTCTAGCTACTTTTCATCTATTCTATATAAACATGACATCGGTCGCTACTCGGTGGTCAGTCAATTGCAAATATCTCGATTTTGCAAGAGATCAATTGCAACTAGTATAGCCCAGTAACAATAAATAAAACTATGAAGCTAGTTAGTGTAAGTTTGATTCTTACCATATGTATCAACTTTCTTAAAATTATGAATATATCCTGGTTGTGAGTGTCAATTATCATCACATAACCTACATCAGGTAGGATTTCTATTTGACTACCTGAAATCATCTGACATATCAACTAACTAGATATGTCCTACCATTTATTTATTAATAAAATATCTAAGTAAACATTAAATGATCATAATACATAGTAAGGATGATATTTCGCTGAGAATACTTACCGGTATAATGATGAAAAAAACACCCAGTCTGCTATCTATATAATTTGTTAAATCGATAATTTCATAATCTACCAATTGAATGGTAATAAATTATGGTTAACTGACATAAAAAGATTCATGACAAGTCATAAACCAAAAGACAATATCCGTGAAAAAAGTATATTTCTACTTTTACGAGTTATATGCAATAACCTACTGATTACGTGTTGGATCTAGTTAGTTCAATCATATGACATATCGAATGAGCATGGATGGATCACATTATGACCTTATAATAATGAGAAAAAAAAGAAAATCAAAATTAGTTGAAAAAACGAATGACAGATCATTTTATTGTTGTACATGTAAATGTTTGTTTGTATGTTTGTTTGATTTACACATACAAAGTAATAACTTTTTTAATCATTTGATTTATTAATAATGTAGTTTGATCTCTTGATAGTACATGACCGAGACAAATGATAATGCATTGATCAGTAATTAAAATGGTATCCATCGTAACAATAATTCAGGTATAAGGAAGGTATCCGCTGAGGACAATGATAGATGATCGCACAATATTTTGAATTGATCAATGTTAGTCATGTGCACTATTGTAGTGGTGCCAGTGATCTGGAAGCTTAGCGTTAGAGACTGAAAGTCTCTGATTCGATTCCTGGTAGCAAAGTCATGGATAGTCTTGTACTAGGATAAAAAGAATGGCTACCCAGTGCTTCAATAGCAAGAGTTGAATATGTCAACACATCCACGGATATGATAACTTTCAAAAAATCAACTATTTTGTATGTTTACCTTGTGATTTCATCACTGTGAAATAAAATTTGAACTAATATTGATAATTTCATTCTATATACATAAATAGTAAAAAATTGTGGTAAATAGAATGTCATCAATAAGAAACTTTTGAGCTAGTCTAAACTTTTACCTAATCATCTATTTTCCGATTGTACAAAATGTTTTGATAAAATTAGGACTGATCGAATTCAGTCAAGAATATTTAAAAATAAGATCATTTATATCGTCACAAACTAAATAATTTTTATTTCAATAGTGGATGTGTCACTCAATTTCGTGAATTGGTTGAAGTTAAACATTAACACCATTGGATGCCGGCTCAGTGTTCTAGATGTTAAGCGCTCACACACGAGACTGATAGGTCGTGGGTTCAAATCTCGCGAGGCGGGATCGTGGATGTGTACTGCTGAGGAGTTCCATAATAGAACGAAACGGTTGTCCAGTGCTTCCAGGTTTTCCATGGTGGTTTAGCTTCAATTAACTGATGATTTCAACTGTTAAAATTACTATAATATCCACAAAAACCCCTTGTGATATAAATAGTTTTTGCTTCTTTGAAATTATTCAGTAAAATTGTACTTTACTGACGAACTAGGCAGATATCAAATGAGGACTTAGTTTTGTTGAAAATTCGAATTGTGAAGAAAGTTAGCTTGTAACATATCTTGAAACATTTTCATTATACAATATAGATGACAAACAATGCATATTATAGCCATGTCTTATTGAATTACTAGAAAGCCTTTATTGAGATCAGGAACAAAATTAGGCTAGACGACCTTTGAAAACCTAGAATAAATGTGTAGCTTTTTCGTCTTAGCATGGAACTCCTCGGTATTTTTCATCCACCAACCATACAACCGGGAATCACAGTCAGGATCTTCGGTCTACAGTGCGGACGCTTAGCGTCTGGGCCAATGAGCTCACTGCAATGATATATATATATATATATATATATATATATATATATATATATATATATATATATATATATAGTTTTAACTACAACCAATTTACGAGGTAGCGTGACAATCTTTCATTGTCTTCCATGGTTACCTTCCTCACATCCGATATGGTTGAATTCCATTAGTCACATTTTCACACTAAGAATTGCATCTTGAAGCTAGTCGCTAGTAATTACACGATGATTAAGAAAGATTTCCCATCATAACTTAAAATTCGAACTGTACTCTTTTTAAAATATATCAAACTCCTGAATTTCAATAATTTCCCTTAAGTAGAAATTTGCACAACATTGTTTATATAAAATTATGTTCATTCCTGAGTACTCTTACTGAATCTGAAGTCTTTCCATTTTTATAGGAAATAGAGAGCGGGATGGAATAGGTCGGTAACTATGATGTTTATATAGACATCACGTAAAATCGTATAACATACACATAAGTCACAGTACACAAGGGGACGGATAAACACAAATTATGAACAAAACCATTAATACACAATATACTATTTTTCAAGAAAATGAGCAAATGGTATACAAATTAAAATTAAATTCATCTTTTCCTTGTTACTATGCCATGATCGTTTCTTCTGGTTCGGTGTGAATTACAGTCCAATTTTAACATTCATCGGTAGTACTATTAATAGTAGTAGAAATAGTTTTACTAGTAATTATATCACTTGAAGTATAATTTTCGAATATTTCAGTGGTGGTGGTGGGTGAGGGTCACAGTGATAATGGGTTGGAGAAGGAAAATCATTAACATTAGACATAAAGTGGTTATATTAAGTGTATGTGATAGCTTACTGTGAGCGTGCGCGAATGTTAATGAAATGATTTAGGTATTTAATCAAAGAGATTCCTAACTCACCGATTCCATTTGATTGTATATGTATATAAAGGCGAACAATTGATTTTTTAAACAATAATAATAAGAAATTTTATTCTATGTTTTGTATATTTATTTATATAGTTGTCAAGACTATGATACTAATCAGTGAATAATTTTTATTGTTAAAAGACTTAGTAACCCTATCGGATTAAAATCAATAAACTTATATTTTCCCCACATAAGGGTTTTAAATGAGAGATTAAACAAGCATGTATCACAGTATAGAATTCGAGTGTATGTGTATATAAGACTGAATATATTTATATAGGTATGTATGTGTGTTTGTATATATTAGGAAGTGGGCGGAGCGAGTATTCCTATGTAGGTAGAGTATCGTTGAAACAGGGATTTAAACGTTAGTTGTGATCAGTTATTTTCCTGTCATCAATGTGATCATCATCAAACAGAGTGGATCGAAAGACCAGATGGTGATGAGAGAAAAAAAGAGGGACATTATTTTTAAATGTTTTTCATTTTCTAAAAGCAATTTATACTGAACTGCAAAACTTTCATTTGGTTGAACAATTTCACCCGTATACAGGAGAAATTACATAATATAACAATAATTGTTTATTAAATATTGTAAATTTTATTGCTGTAAGGATTTCTAGCTTCATTTTTGAAATCTGGCAACAAACTGCTCTTTAGTATGTATTTGAATAGTAATTATTCAAAAGAAAAATAAATTTTATAAATATTTTGCTATAGTCCGTATCTGCCATTTATTTTTACCTGTATTAGTTTAACCCTTCATTTAAATGGTGGTTAAAGCTGGGAATGGTAACCAACTGGGGATGACTTAGTGGTCTAGAGGTTAGATGTTTCAGGAAAGATGTGAAGTTCCTAAACTCGATCTCTGAGGGTTCCATGCTAGAAAGAAACAGTTATCCAGTTTTCGTAGCTTTACAGTAGTTGTTTCAATAAAATCAGCCACTGGTATAAGCTATAACATCCAGCGATCCCCACAAATTTCCCAGACTATACTGAAAACATGAATACAGACAATGGATTGGATAAATTGAGGAAATATTTTAAACAGAGAATCGAGAAATTTTCCTACTCTTCGTTACAAAAATTAAGTGAGAAGTAGATGTCAAGATAACGAGTTGAACACAAAATCGTTCGTATATCAATTACAAATAATTCACTTTTAGAGTCTAAGTCACTGTTTTGAATACATAAGTAATATTCGTTACGTACTGAACTAATTTGAAGCACTATTAGAAATCTAGAATCAGTGTACAGCTATTTCATTCTAATTCAGAACTCTCTAATAGTGTGCACACATTCATGACCACATTAGAGATTGAATCAAGAACTTTCAAATCTAGCGGAGAGTATTTAAACTTTAGACTACTAGGCCAACATCCAGTCATTCTATAGGCCAAAATTTCACGTTCAGATCAAGTTGTTGAGTGTTACCTTACTGAAAATTTAAGTAAATCATTTAAAATATGCTCGAGATTAACAGTTAACAGTGATAATGTGTATTTTGGATTTGATGAAAATATGATTGAGAGAATGAAAAATTCATTTTATAAGTATAAACATTCCCTTGGAAATATCCATGAAACAGCTTTATAACTTTAAATTAAGATTAAAAGTATTGTATGGGGACGAATCATTCCAAATTAAAAAATAAATGATTTCTTATCCATGACCTCATAAAATTTGAAATGGAAACATCTTTACGTAATGTTCAGATTGTTTAAAAATGACTGAGAATATTCTTTATATCATATGAGAAATATGACAATGTTTAACACTCAGAGCTTTCATATTTCTAAACACAACTTTACATAACATGAGTATCAATGAGTAATTATGGATACTTTTCATTTGGGGGTTGTGGAGATTATTGAGTTTCATTGGAATCATGAATGGACAACTGTTAGACAACCAATGAAAACCTGAAAGTACTAGATGACCGTTTCGTCCTGGTATGGGACTCCTCAACAGTGCACATTCACGACCCCTTATCGAAGAATAGAACCCAGGACATTCGGTCTCGCGGGCAAACGCCTAACCTCAAGAATACTGAGCCGGCATCCAATGGTGTTAATCATTAATCAGTCCATAATTTCAATTAAATTTAACAACCTCAACAACCCCAAACTAAAAATTATCATGTGAGAGGTTATTCTCGGAGTTCTGGTGATAAGTCGTAACCAGGGGAGTTTAACCGTTTCGAGTATGAGGCAGCTACCCATTGAAGATATTAGAAAATGGTCGCGCATTAAAATGGACTGACAGAAGTTAGACATCAACACCGTCGATGCCGACTCAATTGTCTGGAGTTTGAGTACCAAGAACAGGATCGTGTATATGCCCTTTTGAGGAGTTCCATACCAGGGCGAAACGGCCATCCTCTAGTTTCAGATTTCTAGTGATGGTCTGATGTCTATCAATTCGTAATTTCAATGAAAAAAAGAACAATTTTCTTGGTGTCTCACTGAATCATAGATGAACTTGTGGAAGAGAAGTGCTAAAATTCTATGATATTATCATATGCACGATAGCGATAACAATGATTTATCGGTAATTTTGTCTCTGTAACTATGCAGTGAATTTGATAGCAAATATTTTTTAGGTGATGATAACTTGTCTATCAAATTATTTATGGATATTATAAAGACCCAGAAAGAAAGCTTTTGAGTGAATATGTTAACATCCAGAATGATAAGATTATGTGGCGATACTTGTATCAACATTATGTCTACAAAACTGATAATAATCTTTCAGAAATAATATACTTCTTAAATCCATCAAAGTCCGACAAAGTTTAATGTTTCTGTTGTAAAATGTTTCTAAACTTGTGAAGACTATCAGCTAATTAACTGTAAAGTGGCTTTAAAATCACTCTGTTATTTTAGGAATCACTGAAACTCATTGCTACATGATACTTTTAGCAAATCAAAAATCTTTTTAAATAACTAACATTTTTAATTTATATTACATCTTCATCGTTATATACAGTCTCTACAAATCCCAATTCTGCTAATAATCATGTACTCACTAGTGACTAGCTTCAAGATAAATTTCATGAAGATCTAGTGACAAGCCTTGACCAATGGAGTCCAATCCATATTGATCAGAGACAATTATTCACTTTCAGATAATGAATGAAGTATTGTGTAAGATCATGAATCGATGGATGTCAGACATTCACACCAGCTCATTGGTCTTGAGATTAAGCATTCGTGCAAGACCGAAAGTCCTGGATTCGACTCTCATTTATGAGATAGTGGATGTGCACTACTGAGGAATCCCATTCTAGGATGAAACAGCCATCCTGTAATTCTAGGTTTTGAATGGTAGTCTAGCTTAAATCAACTCATGAATTCAACTTTTCTAAAAAGAAAATTTCGTTGATTAAATTATTTATTTGTTAATGTGTTTATGTAAGTGAACTTAGTTTTAATAAATGATTACAAAATACTTAGAGAGTATATTGACTCTTGAAATGAATCAAACAATCAAACAAGTTATACATTTTATAATATATCCTTAAGTGTTTTTCTACATTGGAATAATGAGAATATATTGAAAGTAAATTTTAATTACATTGAGATTTGAATGATTGACATATGAAATATTGATTATTGAATATTCCTGTAAATTTAATTTTTTAATTGTACAACAGTGTCTAAAACTGATTTAAACAATTTTTTCTACCTATTGTGAATAGATACTACTGAGTAGTTATAATCTAGGATGAAACCGTTGTATAGTAACTGGTTAGTTATAATTCATTGAGATTGTATTGGCTCATTAAGAAAATTTTTAAATACTTAAGATTATTTAAAATAAAAACCGATTAAACTAATAAATTGAAATACAAACAAAGAAAAAACAACTACTAAACAAATTAATTAATAAGTAGTATCTTTCAACGTATATACTACTAATCTGCAATGAAGATAGTTTCTCTCTACCTAGTACATTCAAGTTGCTATATTATTAACGAGGAAGCTATAGGTATGTTATGAATCCTTTTTGATCGAATAATATACTCATTTGATTTAGTGTTTATTCATATTTATTTGTCTCGTTTTCTTCTTATAACCATTATGTTACTACTACTACTACTACTACTACTACTACTACTACTACTACTACTACTACTACTACTACTCACACTACTACTACTCATACTTCTACTACTACTACTATTACTACTACTGGCCTTGATTTGTTTTACTGTCCTGAAAGAGTTTAATCCTTTTCGATTAATCGATTTTTTTTATATTTTTCTTTTAAATATATAAAAAAGGGGAAAATATTAAAATGTTATAAAAATCATTTATGATATAAAAATCAATAAATTCTATGATTTTGATTTGTTCATTGATTTAAGGTAAGATATTGTTTTCTTAAATAAAACTAGGGGGAATTCATAATTTCAATATTACAATGGAATAAATTTAATTAAATATAACTATAAAGATTAATGAACATTGTAACAATGTAAATGTTCAACATGTTCAATAGAAAACATGATATTGTTCATTATTATTATGTTATTATTATTATTTAATTTAAGAAAATAAAATATTAAATAAGTAATTTAATCATTGAACAAACTGAAAATCCTCTAGAGAATTTATAATTTGTTTTATTAAAAAATGTTAATATCAGAAAGGGTGTTGTGTGGATATTATAGTAATTTTAATAGTTCAGATCATAAGTCAATGGAAGCTAAACCATCATGAGAAACCTTGAAGTACTGGACAGATGTTTCATTCTATTATGGGACTCCTTAGTAGTGCACATCCACCATCTCGTATACGTGACTCAGACTCAAGAACTTCGGTTTTACGTGCGAACTGTTAACCTCTAGATCACTGAGCAGAATTGTATATGAGCACTTCTGTTATGAAATGGCCGTTCAGTGTTTCGAGGTTTCCAATGGTGGTCTAGCTTAGATCAATTCATGAATTCAGTCCATAAAATTACTACAATCTCCATAAATAATAATACTATTAGTAATAAAACAGTGCTAACAAAAATGTAAGGTAAAATAAGAACTTTCATCTTTGTTTTAGTATCAGTTCATTACTTGTACACCATGTCATCTTACCATTAAAATGTTAACGATATCATAAATATTTTATTTAATCATTCCATTTTAAAAGAATAATGATACTGTGAAAATATATCAAATCTGCTTATTTTTCCGTGAGAGTAAAATGAATTAATAGTTGAGATCATGAGTCATTTGAAGCTAGACAACTATGAAAAACCTGGAAGCACTAGACAGACGTTTCGTTCTATTGTGTAACTCCTCAGCAGTGATCATCAACGATCCCACCTCGAGAGATTCGAACCCAGGACCTATCGGTATTGTGCGCGAACGCTTAACCTCTAGACCATTGAGTTGGCATTTTATTAAGTTCTACACTGAATATTGAATGTCATATTCTATTTTCTTATTGTTTTCTATTATCACTTTTTTTGTGTTACATTTTTACACAACATAATAAAATTTTTCAATTTATGGTTTGTATTATGGATCCATTTAATTTAAATAGCTAATGAAAACTCAGAAATATTGAGTAATCTTTTTATTTTAGTATGGAAATCAGCCACAACTCCATCAGGGGTTCAACTAAAGAGTTTCAGATCACCGGTTAATTCACTTAACCTTTTAGGCTAGTGATTCAGTATCCTGTGATTTACATGTTTAACTTCAATTAGTTCATGATATTGGGTAATCATCTTTCAATATTATCGGTAGATATCTATCCTTCACCTTATATAATCAACCTGTCATATAAACATCATGGAATTCAACATAATCAGCAAACGTTCTGTTATGATAAGTTTTATGCTTACTGATTAATACTTTGAAATAAATAATTAGCAGTAGTATAGTTGAAGAACATCAATAGTGTGTATGGATTTAAACTATAACCTTTTTGATAATTTCGTTTAATTTTTAGAAGAGATACTATTTATATTCCAATTCAAAATGTTTACGATGAAATTTTGATGTTGTAAATGGTGAAATTCATTTTTTGATTTCGTTAAATTGAGTGTCTTTTACTAAAGTTTGGATAATGACTAGCAACAAGATTGAAGAATCTATTTTCATTTCCTTTGAAACTTGTTCGACAGCTGCTTCTGAATCTGAGTGTTGGTGTTCAATCTGGCTCTAATATCCGGTATCTCTTGCTTTACTTGTCTAAAGCGTTATTCACTCTATACAGATATTCATTGCAAAAGCAAGTGTCTATATGGACAGAGTTTCTCAGTAAATAACGCTTTGGGGGTTTGGAGCAAGAGGAGTTAGATTTGAGTTCCAGTCTGAACGTCAGGTATATTCAATTAATTATTAGTTAGATTGAGAATAATGAGAATAATTCTATATGCTATTAATTCCTAAATACCCGCCTAAAATTAGTATAACAAAATAGTATGTTAGAAGGTTTGAGGTAATTAACAAGAAATAGTACTGGTTGAGAGTTTATACCAGTTGGAACTAGCCGATAAAATGAATCTGTGTTCTTGAAGTAATCACTGTTCTTTGTACTTATTTACATCAACTTTTTAATTTAGTACCATGATCAGATATGTTATCACTGATTTATTCGAGTCATGATTAGTTGTCTATAGAGCTGAAATATTGAAACTACTTATTTACAAATTAGTAACCAATATCAACTGAGCCTAATCCTAAGTGCTAATGAATCAAAATAACATTTTCCTTAAGATTGTAAACAATCAATGTTAACGCTTACCGACTAGCGTAAAAAATCTATACAAGACTTCCCATTAAACGCTTTTATCTAGTTATCGTCTAACGTCCTGTAGTTTGATTAATATAATTCAATCATCATTAAAAATTCAACTGAAATAACCTTTATTAGTTCATACCCACTTTTGTTAGTCACCCAGTAAATAGATTTGTTCTTACTTCCCTACCTATTTGTAACTGATCATGACTACTATGAAACTTTACATACTAGCGTCAAACAAACAAATAAGTATACAACAAATTGACCACTGAATAGTAGTCTTGTTAGTGTCAATTAATTCCTGTAAATCAAGTTGCAATATGGTTCCTAGTCTTAGTAACTAAACATTGGGTTATTTATGGAGTCAGAAATAGTCAGTTGAAAGCTCTACTCAATCTAGATTTCCCTTTGACCTAAATTCGTCAACAAAGCGTACCTCCGATCTTGAAGGAGCTGTTAACCTTTTAGATCTACAGAAGATTAATCACACTTCAAATAGTTAAGTGGTAAAACCTCGAACCATGAATTTAGGTGACACGGATTTGAATTTTTATAACGAGGATCAGTTGCCTTAAAATTACAGGTACAGGAAGACAATTTTGTTGAACACGGTTTCCTGTCGATCATGCCCAACCAACTAAGATAGAATAAATGTTTCATATTTTTATTGGGATTTTATGCCCAAATAAAACTCAGAAAACAATAATCGTTTTTGGAATAACCCATCTTTCACGAGGTATCTGACATATACAGAACTGACAACATTTCATACGAAGAATTACAAGGTAATTACATCTTTCTAATTTTCTGTTTTCCATCTTATTAATATTATATTATCGTAAGAATAACTTGTCAGTTCATAGAAATATAACCAACGAAATTTCATTTTCAGAGAAATGACATAAAAGATCATGACTATGTTTATTTACAGTAAAATTAACATTAGAAATACTGAATACAAGTTAATTTACTGTCAAGTTCAGCACCATGTAATTTAATCTAAACACAATCATACGATTTTGTAAGTAACAATCCCAAGATTGGACTTGGCAGTTCTGAACAAATTGAGCATTAGGTAGAAAGCTATATATTTTTGTGATATCCCAACGAGTAGAACATTTTATTTCGAATGTTTAGTGACTTAATGTAAGTCATTTCTTCAGAGTAACCAAATAACCGAATTAAAATAAACGCAAATTTAAATGGTACTATTTAATCTACTACTATTCGCACTTCCACTAGTACTACAATGAAAGAGT
Organism: Schistosoma spindalis; assembly: GCA_946903255.1. Lineage (NCBI taxonomy): Eukaryota > Metazoa > Platyhelminthes > Trematoda > Strigeidida > Schistosomatidae > Schistosoma > Schistosoma spindalis. The sequence goes on from OX336420.1 coordinate 11,554,359, forward strand.
ACTCAGGTGGAGAAGACCAATTTATTAATACAAAATTTCAGAGTTCTTTCTTAAAATGTGAATACCATACATTAAATATGTCATTTGTAAATTATCTATCAATTGTCTCAAAATTAATCTTCTTTCATTGCAAATAAAATTACCCTCTGTTTATACTCCCGTTCTTCTCGATTCGATCTTTCCAACCATCTGCTGCCAGGCGTTCCACTTCTGATTGGTATTACGAACTACTTATGTCTGTAAGCATAAGTAGCATACACCATACTAGTGTTAATTTTATTTCGGTTATTTGGTTACTCTGAAGAAGTGAATTACATTAGGTCACCAAACGTCAGAAATACAATGTCCTACTCGTTGGGATGTCGAAATAAAATTGACTTATTATTAAGAGTTACATGATATTTTGGTAATGTTTTTTAAAACCTGTTTTATTAAGATGTTTTACTAAGATATTGGCATAAGTTAATAAGATAACTTTGTTATAAAGTGATAGTAACTGAAAAATTATTGAAAATCAAGAAGTCCCAGGAGGTTGTTTCACCCTTTTTCTGGAATATTCAGGTCTGATGTCTCACTACTCCATCAAACATTGAAATCGTAACATTCATATCTCATAGGAAGAGGTTTAACATTCGAACCACATGATCAGCGTCCAACATAAAGCTTTTTAATTTCAATCAATTTAACTGTGCGACACAACTATCATTCAAATCTATTTAGTAAGAACTATTTCACTCCAGACGTTTGAGAAATTTACCAACCATAACTTCTTACCAGAATTATTAGAATTCATCACAAACGAAATCACCAGTAAGTATATAATCAAACATTTTATTATCGTCAGTATGGAATTGTGGAAATTGTTACATTTATGATTGAGATCATGAATCCATCGATATTAGACCACTGTTGAAAACCAGCATCCAACGATATTAATGTCTTACTTCAACCAATACATGGGATTCGATTAGTTGAAAAACTGTTGTATGTTAACTCAGTGGCATAATAGAGTTTAAGCATTCACGCGTGAGACCTAATGTCCTGGGTTCAAATCTTGTGTTCATGATCGTGGATTCGAACTTCTGAGAAGTCTCATACTAGGATATCGAACGATTCATGATCTTGGTCAAATAATTTATTATCAGTTCACAATTATAACCTCACATAGTATCAATGAAATGACTTTCACGTTTAAATCTTTTAATCAAAAATATCCTAAGATCGAATCTCATGAGGCGGGATCGTAAATGCGCACTGTTGAGGAGTCCCACAATAAAATGAAATGGTCGTCCAGTGCTCTCACGTTTTCCATGATGATCTAGCTTCAATTGACTCATGATCTCAACTATTATAATTTTAAAAAAATAATTTGAATTATTTTGTTTTTATTTCTGTTATTTTTGGCTATGAATTAAAGTTTGTCCTTAATATTTTATAAGTTTTATGAATTGAATTATTATTATTATTATGATTAACTTAAGGTGTATTTTTATTCATGTACTTACAATTCAATTAATTAACATCAGTATCACTGTCTCATGCTATGGCCTCATGAACAAACAGTTAAACACAAGCCAATCAATGTGTTCTTTTTTTATTAAGTAAAATAAGAAAAAAGGTAAAGATGAAAATATAATTTTTTTTTCTAAAAAAAACAAAAAAAAAACAAACTTAATAAACGAAAAGTATTCATTTTATTTTCATGTCCTACGTGTCTCGGTCATATTTAGATGGATTATGTAATTATAATAATAATAGTAATTGTAATTATGAAGACGAATAGTTAAGTTTAATCTCTCACTCACTTGCTCACTCGTTTATTGTCATCGATTTATGTGTATGGATGAGTACGTGCGTAGGTGTGCGTACTCTTCTTCACTGATACCTTATATTATTATATATACATATATACATACAAAGTGAGTAAATGGAATATTTGTACTTATTTATTCATACATACTTGAGATTAAAAAAGGTTGATTTTATGGATTTCAGCTTATATACATATATATATGTAATGTATTATCATGCCAGTTGTTCAGTATACAATATTGCGAAGTAGAATTTCATGATGACCTGAATTTATTTTGTAGTGTTATTGTGTTTTATTTTTGAGGCCATATAGAGTTGTTCAAAATTATAATTAACCGAATATCAGATAAGTTTTGTGGATATTGTAGTAATTTCAATGGTTAAGATCATGAGTTAGTTGAAGCTAGACCATCATGGAAAAGCTGGAAGCACTGGACAGTCGTTTCGTCCTACTATGGGGCTCCTCAGAAGTACGCATCCACGACCTCTCCTCCTGAGAGATTCGGACCCAGGACCTACTGGTTCCGCGCGCGAGCACTTAACCACTAGACCACTGAGCCGGCATCCAACGGTGTTAATGTCTAACTTCAACTAATCCACGAAATTGAGCGACACATCCACCATTGTCTTCAGTGAGTTACTATCTTGCAGCAGACCTGGTTGAACTCCACTGGTCACTACTTCTCGCTAGAACTCCAGGATATACCTCTTGAAGCCAGTCACTAGTGAGCATATGTTGATTAATATCAGATGGGTTTTGTGGATATTATAGTAATTTCAATGGTTAAGATCATGATCTAGTGGTTAAATGATCGCGCGCGAAACTAGTAGGTCCTGGGTTCGAATCTCTCAGGGGGCGAGGTCGTGGATGCGCACTGCTGGAGAGTCCCATAATAGGACGAAACGGCCGTCCAGTGCTTCCAGGTTTTCCATGTTGGTTTAGCTTCAAATGACTCTTGATCTTAACCATTAACTGAATAATTGATTTTACAAAATACTATACTCCTTAAAACATCCATATGAACTATAAAATAGTCTTAATTATTAAGAGAAAGGGTTTTGTATGATCCCATTATTAAATTCTGAGTCTTGGTTGGTATATATTCATTTAATTCGTATTGTCTCAATATAAATCCATTCAATTGATGAGTTCTAAATGAGATAGAAAGCTTGCCCTTAATTGCACTGATTGTTACAATACATCTATTCTATAAAAAAAATTTACAATATTCTAGGCCTAAACTATTTTCGAGCAACGAAATATGTTTAAAAAAGTTAAATATAATTTTCCGCACTGAAAATCACTTTTTAAAATGAAATATTATTTGAAAGTTTCCTGAGGATATTCTTATTGAGACCATGAACGGTCAACTTTAGACAACGATTAAAAACCTGGAAACATTGGACGGCCGTTTCGTTCCAATATGTTACTCTTCAAAAGCATTTATCTAATATCCTGCGAGCGGCAATCGAACCCAGGACCTTTATCTAGCTTGTGAACGTTTAAACTTTATTAGGCCACTGAACCGGCATCCAACGATGCTAATGTCCGATTTCAAACAATCCATTGCCTTAGGTAGGTAACTGCCTCGCACTCGATACGGTTGAATTCTACTGGTCACGGCTTTTTATTGTAAAGTCTAGTTGTTTAGTCTTAATAAACAAGATAATATTGTATGATGTTCATTTAAAATAGGTATAACACTCTTGAACACATTGGATTTATCGTAAACTGACATTAATTGAGAAAGTGACTAACAATCAAAGAGTACCACTCAAAAGCTGCTAGTGATTGATTGGAACCGTTCAACAAAACACATTGACCATTCAAAAAGGAGTTTAACCCATAAATTTTCGTCGAGCAGAAGACTTTGAAACAACTGTACCGAATCCCATCGATTCATATTTGCAGCATCAAACAACTCCCAGAATTGTTCAATCATCATGCACAGTTTATGGTCAGTTATTATTTCACTCCCTATATGGATAAACTTTACAGGTCCCTAGCGGTGTCCAAAATATACTAATTCTCGTCACAGATCGACCTAGACTAAACATTCATTAAAAACCTGGAAGTACTGGGTAACTATTTCTTCCACTACGATATCACAGAGGATCGAATCCAGAACATTCAACCTTGTACTCAAACGCTTAACCTCTACACCACTGACTCGGAACACGATAATTCACACGCCTAGCTTCGGTTCGACTTACTACTGTCTTAGTAGGATAACTATCTCATACACTAATTTGAATAGGTAGCTAAAAATCCAGTGAAAATTAGCCACCAATGGAATTCAAACTTCTCAGGTGTGAATTAGTTACTTACTGTAGACAGTCAATTATGATCATTTAGGAGTGTAAATCAATCGGGCATATCATTGAATTCCGGCTCAGTTGTTTAGAGGTTAAGGGTCCGCGTGACAGACAGAAGGTCGTCAGTTCGGTTTACTATGTTGAGTAAGTAAATGCACACTATTCAAGTGTATCATACTGGAGAAAACACAACTAATCAGTGTTCCTTAGTTTCCAATCAATATCTAAACTTTTACCTATTTCTCTCTATTGTTTCTATCATCTCTTATACTTTATCATACAATTTGACAAAATATTTTAATAATTCACCAATTTAGGTAAATGTTTCCACTTCCTATACTTATTAGTTTAATCTTAAACAAAATCCATTTATTTCTCTATTATTAATCGATTATATTAGATACAATCTTATTTTATTGATTAAAGATTAAATAAATCAAGTATGAAAAATGATGATTTTGTTTGTTGCTAATTAGATTTATATTAAGGAATTATTACTTCTTTCTTTTACTTTTCTTCATTTACAATGTTTATACTACTGATTGAGGAATTTACTTAAAGTAACATAAACACGTTTCTTTAACAATATTCAATAGAAAATTTAAGCTTAATTGTCCATTGAAAATTAACATCGTTTATGATATCAAGAAAAGTTGTCAACTCAATATATATGTATTGCGTCATTGGTTTTAAACTGTTCACAATTTTTTTTATATTTACGATTGTTATTAGAATGGGGTTTTGTGGGGATTGTAGTAATTTTAATAGTTGAGTTCTTGGGTCAATCTAAGCTAGACCACTATTGAAAATCTAAAAGCACTGGAAGGTCATTTCGTTCGTGTATGGGACTCAATCCATGTCGAGTAGAGACAGATATCTACTTCAAATAATGGATAAATGGTTGCACATGATCATGGATTGATTGAAGTTAAACTTCAACACCACTGGATGTAGGCTCAGTGGTATAGTGATTAAGCGTACGTGTGCGAGACTGAAGGTCATAGGTTCGGGTCCCTCGTGTGGGATAGTGGATGCTCATTGCTGGGGAGTTTCATACTAGGACAAAATAGCCATCCAGTGATTCCAGGTTTTCGATGGTGGTCTAGTTTAGATCAACTCATGAATTGATGTTTATCTTTCATGGTGTATATATGACAATAGGAAAGGATAGATTTCAGTTATTTTCTCTATCAATGAAAAAATTTAAACTTTACATATAATTTCATAACATTTAAACAAGTTTGTAGCTGTCTAGAGTCATTTAATAGACTATTTATTGAACTAGTAAATGCTGAGTTTGAGTATGCATAATTATCAAAACTAGAATTTAAGGGGATCCAGTTGACATATGCCGAATAGGATGAAATGCTCTTTCTGGATTCTAATTCAGGTTGTCATTTGTAAAATATAAATAATTGAGTGGGAAAATGGTTGTAAACTATTTTATATTTCTTAATTGGAGAATCTAAGGGTCATATTCAATAATAAATGTATTTTTTATGATAGCTCACTGGGTATAAAATTGTATTCCTGGTGTTTCGTAACTTCATGTAAGTCACTTCTTCAAGGTAGCTATCAGGTCCAACCTTGGCATTGATACCTTCACAAGCAAAAGACTACGTTTGACCCCAATTATCAATAAATGTATTTTTTTCTTTAAAGAGTCTTAGATAATGACAGAAACAATCAGCAAGTCATGCATCAAAGATTCTTTAACTGATATCTATATGTGTAAACAAAATATCAGGTTATCTAGTCTTTTACATGTCAGTTCTCTCATCACAGGATAACGTCGGTGACGTGTGACTTATTCATATTTCTGTAACAAGATTTCCCGTTGCTTTATTTATTGTTATTACTAATAGTTGGTTTCTTCTGTTATGTTCGTCACTGTCAGGTTTCTACAAAAATAAAATTCTTCTTTTTACAATTTTTGATGTCTGTTCAGACAGTCCGCCGATTTCCCCCTATGACTGAAAATATGATTAAATTCAAAGTTACCTAACCCCATAATGACCATGTTTTTGTTTAATCAGTTAGTTGTGCAGTAAGTTATCTATATTTTACATAAAGGACTGACCTTAATTGAATAGCCACTGAAAACCAGGAAGCACTGAACAACTCTTTCCTCCTAGTATATGACCCCTGAGTAGTAGGAATTCATGACTACACTGGTAACCAGAGTGTGTTACCGGTCTGACACAGTGGTCTAAAGTTTAAGCACTTGCCGTGAGATCTGGAAGTCATGGGTTCGATCTTCGTTCGGTTTGTCGATGGCTTACTAAGACGAAACAGCTCTGTAGTGCTGCTTTCCAAAGGTTGCCTAATTAGGATCAATCAGCGGTGTAAACTACAAAACTAAACCATCTTCACAAATCCCTTATGCTAACAATTATACGTAATTAAAACATATGTTCTACGAATTCCTCCTCACTAATTAAATAGTCCTGATGTATAAATGTTCTATGTTCTATTCAATATGGTTCACACTTGTATAGTTAGTAACAACTAGTTTTTCCTAGTGAATATCCAGTTAAATAATAATCAGTAATTCGTTAACTATCATAAATCTAAATAAAATGATTAGCAAATTAATTTGATCCAATCATTTAATTAGCCTTAGTAACAACAATGATTCAACTTAATTTCAAATCATTTTATTGTGTAAGCTGAGACACTTGTTCTAAACAAACAAATCAATAATTACCCATCTGTAAGTTTGAGATAAAACAATTCGTTTTTTTGATTTTTTTTGAAGAGAAAATAAAAATTAAGAAACAAACAATAATCATTGGAATAGTCTGTTTGTCAGTAATAAAGTGAACAACAGCCACGATGGATCACTATTACACACATCTACAGATACACATACACACACACACCAGTATATCCAAACAAACAAATACATATGTACATATCTGATTATGTTAACCAGCTGTTTTAATACTGAAAAACATCTACACAACATTTCGTTTTGTATATGCCTTAAAAGATAAGTAACTAAACAGTTAGTTGTACTAAATGATAATTTATTTTTTGGTAATGGATTCTAGAATGATAATTTTATTTTAAAATATGTTTCTCTTATATAAATGAAAGAAGAAACCATTTTACAATCCATCAACTCCTCTATACATATATACACTTGATCATTTAAAGTAAATATGAAATAGTATGTGTTTAAATGTGAGATGATATAATTATTCCTTCAGGCTATTTGTTTTAGACTATTACGAATGTATGGAAAAAAAAGAAAGAAATCATTTCATTTTCATTTTCCTCTTCAAAATTGTGAACATACCAATAAGATATTGCTTTAAGTAAATAAACATAGTCCTGATGTCGAGTAGATTGCATGATTATATTTCCAATAATAAAATACAAGTGTACAGATTTATGAAAATTAGTTGTTAGGCCACTATTGATCATCAATGTGTTAAAACAGAGATTGGAATAATCGAACCTTTCGTTTTAAGCTTTGTATTAACAGTTAAATGATTCCCGGTAAGTTAGGTTGGTTAGCTAATTTATTGTTGTTGCGTTTATTGTAGCCTCTGTTAAATTAATATACTGCACATTGGATGATAATTTTAAATTTTAGAGTTGGGGTTCAGTCAGGTCAATATTTTAAATGTTGATCATTTTGAAAGTTATGTGCGTAATCGCATTTTAGGACATCTTTAACACGTAGGAGAATTGATAAGAATACGGATGTATCAAAATGACATTGAAAAATGTGCACGATCTCTTTAGCTATCTGTCTAATTAAACCCAATTTACATCACGGACTAACCTTAGTTAAATAATTAGCGAAAACCTGGAACCACCGAACTGATAATTTATGATATTACGGGGTTCTTCACCAATACACATCTACAAACACACTAGAAATCTAACCCAAGATATTTGAGTCTTGTGATGAGCACTTAACTTTAGACTGCTGAATCGGTATCGAGTGTATTACATGTCTGACTTTGTCAACTCATCATTTTGTGCCACAATCTTCCGAAGTCTTCGGTCGATAAACTCATTACAGGTAACAAGATTTTACTCTAATGGTCACGGCTTATTACTAGACTTATATGATATAAATATCAAAAGTTAATCACAAGCGAGCGCATAGCTATGATTGACATGGGAGATTTGAGGCGATTATTAATTTTTATAGTTTAAATTACCGACTAAGACGGAAACAACAATCTATTCTTTTCTGTTTTCCAATGGTTATCAAACTAAGGCCAGTTAGTGATGTAAACTGTAAAATTCAGCAATCCTCACAGACCTATTATATACAACTCTGATTCAATCTAAAAGAAAAGATAATTTTGACATTAAGTCATAATCATTTTAAGCAGAGATGGATGGTAGCTAGGAGTCGAATCCGAGACTCCCCTTTAGTCTTATTTTTGAACTCAACTAGAATTCTACATAGAATGCAACTATGTCAAAACGAAATGATCAGTTACAACCGTAAATATCAATGGAAAAATTCCATCAGTCTATGCATATCAATTAAAACTCACCCGATTGCACAAGTCACTAGCTAATTTGAAAAAACTATGCCATTTGAAGTAAACTGTACTGGGTTCGACTCCCAATATGAACATTAACTCTGGAGTACAGATACATCCAGCTGACGAGTCTTAAATATGACAAAGCTCAAGTCGTGATTTCTAACACTAGTTATCATCTATCTTTGCTTAAATATTCACATGTTGAAATTATTCTTTTCAGTTATCTTATAATTATACACAAAAAAATATCATTCTTTCATCATTCGCTTCCATAGACAATTTCTCTCTCCACTTAAAAGAATTTAATCAGTATCATTGCGTTACAAATACTTTTCGTCTTCTTCTTCAGTTGAATGCTTCAGTATTAATACAAAACAAACAAACAGAAAAAACAGAAGAAAAACAATCATGAACGATCAATTAATGTCAATGAATTTCTTGAAAATAGAAAGAAGCAAATTTAGTAAACTTGATAAAAAATTCTAAATGAAGAATAAACGAGAATATGAATATATAAAGTTCACCAGAATATTCCTTTACCCTATTCAATCTACAATAGATAAAAACTGTAATTGTTTTTTTTATTTTGCTTTTTTTATGAAAAGAGAATCAGTCATGTATATTGAATTATATGCATCACATATATAAATGTGTGCGTGTGTGTATGTGTGCGTGTATAGAATAACTGACGGTTGAGTAAATACACAAGAATTCTGTTACAAAGTAGATAAATTATCAGGTAATAATGATAATAATAATTTATACTAATTTTTTAAAGGACAATAACAATAATTGAGTACAATAAACTGGAAATTAGAAAACAATAATAACTGTTGGAATCTCTCATTGTTCTTCATAGTAAATATTTGTCAATTCCAAAAGATATGGATATAAGAAATAGCTATAGAGTGTTAAACAGATAAAGACAGATAGATAGACAGACAGACAGACAGATAGATAGATAGATAGACAGATAGAGATATGTATATAGAGAGGAAGAGCATTAAATAATCACTGAGTCTATATATCATCAGCATGTTCATTCATTCATTCATTTATTTAATTAGTTATGATAGAATTTATTAATTTTTCTTTTAATATCTAACAGAAACAATGACATAATCAATCAGCTAACCCTAACCGATTAAATGACCTCTGACCATAAATAATCACCATTTTTTTGCTTTCATTTATTAGCATTATGTGATTTATGGTTATCAGGATTATGCTCATTCAATGATTAATAATAATAATAATTGTAATTATAATAATATTAATTAATATAATACCGATTATCGAATTTACATTTATTTCCCTTTCTCTTCAAATGATTTTATTCTTGTGAGAGTTATACAGAAGTAGCATAAGAGACACGTGTAAACTGTATACGTTTTGTTTATGTGTGCGTGTGCAGGAAAACATTTCCAGTTACAAGTAGACATACTCACACACAAGTACACAAGAAGAAACAACATGCGAGTACTTCTCGAGAGCTTAGATTTACTCACTATTTACTAACGAATAAACGGTATTAATGTTATAATATTTTACATCTCAGGCATAAAGTGGTTTAATTAATATATGAGAATCCCATAATAAAATAAGATTTTCTGTATAAAAAAATATATAGAAGAATAGATGTGCGTTTGTAGGTGTAAAATAAAAACAAACCAGATATATACTTAGGTAATTACAGTTAAACTTTAAATCCTCTTTTTTTTTCAAGAAATATATGCATTTATTCAAGCGAAAGTAATTACACAACGTGGTGAAATACTCGAGCGAAAGCAGGTGAGAAAAAAATAAAGAATAACACATTAAAATAAACTCATTGAGATGATGGTAAACAAGTAGGACAATAGACATACTGAAGTTTTATGCGTGAGTGCATATATATATGAATATATATTCGAATAGTGATTTCTTAACACTATTCATAAGGAACTTCTATTAAAGAGGATGGAAAGGTAGGACAGAATGAATGTATGCAAAAAATGGCAGTAATATTGAAAAGGAAAAGTATGAGAACAATTATTATTTTTATTATGAATACACTCAGGTTTAAATTGATATAGTTTTAGAATTAAACTGCTTATTGTGTACAGATTCATTGCCTTAGTTTTCAATCGCACTCTATTTGTGAAGGTTAATGATCTTACCTGGGTGTCTAAATTAAATAAGGTGGAACAGAGTTCAAAACTATAATTTATAAGAAAGGTTTTTGGGGATATTATAGTAACTTCAATGGTTGAGATCATGAGTCAATTGAAGCTAGACCACCATGCATCCAGGTTTTTACAAAAATCCTTCTGATATGAATCAACATATGCTCATTAGTGACTGACTTCCAGAGGTATTTCCCGGAGTTCTAGTGAGAAGCAGTAACCAATGGAATACAACCGGGTCTGTTGTGAGATAGTAACCCGCTGATGACAATGGTGGATGTGTCACTCAATTTCGTGAATTGCTTGAAGTTAGACATTTACACCATTGGATTCCGGCTCAGTGAACTAGATGTTAGGCGTTCGCGCACGAGACTGGTAGGTCGTGGGTTCGTATCTCGCGAGGCGGGATCATGGATGTGCACTGCTAAGGAGTCCCACAATAGGACGAAACGGTAGTTCAGTGCTTCGAGGTTTTCCATGGTGATCTAGCTTCAATTGACTCATGATCTCAATCATTGAAATTACTATAATTTATTATCTGAAAGTCAAACGCTTTATTCATATAACCATAGGTCGACTCTATCATTTTAAACAAATTACTGAAATTCAGAAAGAACTTAAAAGTTATTTTCCTCTGTTTTATTTAGATGAGTGGAAGACTAAATATCAGGTTATTCTAATTAGTCATATTGAATTAAATCTAATAAATTTATATTACCTTCGGTGTTTTGTTTCATTTTTACTTAAAATCTCCCTAAAATCTTGTTTAATGTCATAGATGAGCTATGTTGTATAGTATTTTATATCCATGAAACTATTGTTCAATCATTTGGTTAAATCAGTAGATACAAGATTCACTATATTCAATGGATTCATGAAAGTTCCTGATTAAAGCTTTGATCTATCCAGGTTGAGTTTTGAATAGATGTTTAGAACTAACATTAGTTAGTGGTCACGCAATATTATATAGTATTATAGACACTGGTGAATATGTTATTACGCAGTCCTATAGTTATCAAAATATTATTTTCAAAAAACCTTCGAATTGCATTTCGTTTTAGTCAGAACTCAGCAGTATGGTCAATGTACAAGTGACAGAAACTTCATAGTCTATCAAAAAAACTCAAAAACGGAGTTACTTATTTTTATACTCATGTTTGTTACCAGTATGATAAAAACAAACATAATCCATAACCGTTTCATTTCACCTGTTATTTATACTATACCCCACAAACAGAATTCACCCAGGACTATTCATTTAATTACTATGAATTAATTAGATTATGAAGAGGAAACTGATATTTAGAACAAATCGATTTAGCTAAAGAATAATAAACAAGTACACTATCATTTGATATAGATTGCCGTACTATATATTTTAAAAGTAAGTTATTTTGACAATTTGACAGACCGAAATCATGTTTTGAATAATTTATACCCTCACAGGGCAAGGACAATACTTTTCTTTAGTAAAATGAATTAAAAGTAGCATGTAGATGGTAATCATTTTGCTACCCCGAAATATTACATAATTTTATCACTATAGTTGAAAAAATTATAATCTTTGAGAATCATATAATTATATGGATTAATGTCAAGATGTTGTTTTTAGGCATTTTATTTAAGAAAACATGATGAGATTTACACTTTCGTTCTAGTTAACTAGTTATATCTATAGTAATGAGTTTGTAATTATAGAAGAATCAAAATGTTCTGAAAACATTATCATTTCCAGCGCCCACAAATGCCCTGTTACGACAGAGGGTGAGGAGAATCCGTTCTCCCTCTCGAAACTCTCAAATAGCCACACATATACAGCCACTACCAGGGAAGTCCTACTCATTGCCTTCTCGTAGCAGGGGGGTTGTCTATAAAAGTGAGAAAACGTAAAGCGAATGTCTGGCGCTTTAATCGGGTTGGTGGACTCCGAGGGTCCAGCTAGAAGAGTTAGAGAACCCTGGTTCCAAACTAATGGTGCACATAGGTTGGCTTCAAGATCCTTATGGAACAAATGGCGTATGAACCAATTATTGGTCACCTGTTATCAAAAATAAATGATAACGAACATAAGAAATCTCTATAAAATATCCACTTTGTTGAAATTGAAAAACCATAAATAAAACTGGACAGTTAATTAGTTTCATATACGAATTGATCGAAGGATTACAGTCATCAGTTAGAATTAATATGTTACCTTGATTATCATTAGGTAATTTAATCCTGTTAAACCCTGCAGTTTTATAAACATACAATGCTACACATTTTTCTGATGAACAGCTTCATATGCAAATTTGTGACAATAAGTTTAAATCACATTTTAAGATGTCTAGCAAGTAGAGCTGTTTGAATAACACCAATAAAATGAGCATTACATTTAGTGATCTGACACTTCATTATTGGTTATTTTTAGTGTAAAATTAACCTAAATGTAGTTTTAATGGTGGAGAAAATTACTAACCCAGCTAACTGATTCTGGTGAATTTTTGTTCTCTAAGCTAACAACAACAGGTTAATGATCAATGATAACTAATCAAAATCAAAGTCAACAGTTACATGTTGTGAAACTCGAAAAAAACATCACTTCTACCTGTATTTTGTGTTACTGATATGGTTTGAAAGAACAATGAGAACAGCTTCATGACTAATCCATCCAACTCAAAGAACTAAACTCAACTAAAAACATAGTTTCAGTCTTTGAATCAATTGTCAGCGCTTATTAACAATAAAACGTTATTGTTACATTATAATATAATCATTAGGCAAATTTTTATAATTATTATTGGCTTTATTCAATATTATATTTTGGGTCGAATAAAGAATTCTCAGCACAAAGTGTTTCAACAAACTTCCCTTTCTTGGTGCTTGATCGAACCAGATGATAAATATAGAAGAATTAAATAGATATTGAGCAATCGTTTTGTAAATCATTTAACCAGGATTCTTGAATTGTGATTACACCACAATTACGATACATGTTTAGATTTAGTAGGAATTCAAGACAGTCCACCTTATCAATTAGTGCTCGTCAGTTAGATGTTAACAGTTCATCAGTCAACATTTCATTAACGTTCACTTTTTTTAAAAATGCATATTGCCAACAACCACTATGTTTCTGATTTTACTTTTCTGTAACTTGTACATCGAAAGGTCGTAAACTTTTCATAAACATGCATAAATAGGTTATGTGATTAACAGACATAATGAATGATATATTGAAACAAACAAAAACAGGTCATTTGTTGGAATGTCTAGATGAGAGGAACAAGTAACTCAACTATTTACATATATAGCTTCCGAGAAATTCTAAGGTTATACAACAATATATAACATAATTGAAACCGTTTATTTTTAAAAATAAGTGATTAGTAGTTCGAAATTGTTTCCCTATTGAATTATTGATCTATCTAAAACTATATGTAATAACTATCCTAACATTATATAACATCTGTTCACTAAATATCCATGCAAATATATATGACAAACGACTAAAGAATACATTTCTAACTGATACATGATCTTAATCCCTCACTAACTATAAAGAATGTTTAACATTAAAGTTGGGGAAATATTAAAACTATTCATTATTTTCATTAGATCAATGTGTTGATTTAATTGATGAAAATGTCAAATACAAGACAAGCCTATATTCATTTTATGTATATGGAAGAATAAACACAATTTGAATTATACAATAACAATACAACAACAACACAAAAGTTATTTTGACGATGATGATGATGGTGATGATGGTCAACTTCTAGAATATTTTGTAACTGAAATAATCTTTTCAAATTTATACTGATACAAGTTCATTTATTTTCTTTAACAGATCATGATCATATAACCACACACACACACACACACGCTCATAGAGAGAAACATGAATATAAGTTCAAAAAGAATGAAAAGGGATTAAGATGGAATAGATTTCATTCTGATCAATTTTATTGAAAGTAACAACAACATAAAGGAAAAAATTGATTTCAGCACATTTGTTGACTGTCATTAAACTAATTTTGACTAGTCGACTGAATAATTATTTATGTATATTTATATAAACATACATATACACATACATCACCTGTATATTGAAGAGAGTAAACGAATCTGTAAAGATAATCCATTTTTTTTAAAAAATAATTATATTCGATAGTTATTCATTTCTATCATTACTAACATTCTACAAATCATTATCAATGTTTCTCCCTTATTATTATTATCATTACGCATAAATGACTTTTATAAATGTATTAGTTATTGTCCGTTTACTTAGGAAAAAATCCCATGGATAATAGATTAGCAAAAATTAGTATATATATATGTATAGATAGAGATAATTTTATTTATCTCTACGAATTTCTTCCAAATTTTATAGTTGAATTCATGAGTCAATTGAATCTAGACTACCATGGAAAACCTGGAAACATTGGACGGTCGTTTCGTGAATTTGCACTTCTGAGAAGTCTCATACTACGATGAAATGGCCATCTAGTGCTCCCAGATTTTCTCCCAGGTTTCAATTGACTCTTGAATTCAATAAATTAAATTACCAGTTTTTAGGGGTTGTGGAGATTGTCAAGTTTTGATTGAGATCATAAACCGATTGATGTCAGACCACCATTGAAAACCTGGAAGCACTGAACGGCAGTTTCGTTTTATTGTGGGACTCCTCAGAAGTGTGCATCCAAGACCCCGCTGCACAAAACACCATTATCATATTAGTTCTTTTTTATCACTTACACTTGGAATGAAATTGTATTGTAGATATCATAAAACTGGGTATGTCTTTACTTTCATCTTGTATATGTACTAGTAAATAAATCCAAACAAAATGTTGTACAAACTTGAGTCCAATAAGAAGAATCAGTTCTATCAATATTTCACGTATATCTAGTTGAGAAGTGATAATTAATATGATATTTAGGTTTAAGGTTTAGTTTTTACATTGTTTACCTAAAACAAGCTAAAATCAAGTTTCAGATATGAGTGAAAAATATGTTCATACCTTATTAGTCTTAAGATAGATAACATCCAATGTGAAAAAATGTATAAAATTTTAGTGAATTTAAGTAGACAACCTATCACTTCATAAACATAATCACTGTCAAAGTAGATGAAAGCTCGTCATATTTGAAGGAAGAGTATTGATGGTTAGAACATTAAAAGTTATACAGCCTTCATTAGAATGTACACTATCAAGAACATTATCAAGAACCTACGGGAATTATTTTAAATTGAACTATTAGGTTAGAATCAAACAATAAATATTTTTAAATTACACTAAATCTTAAAAAGCATTGTCTTCTGGATACCATAAATTGATTTGGAGTTAGGAAGTACTATATGTGTAACGAACGAATTCGGAACAAAAGGACATTTCGTATTGAATTCAGGAAACCCTACTAACACAAAGATTCATATACAACTTTAAAGGATCTAATTCTCCACTGTACGGTTCAAACTATTGTCATTTATTTCACATGGTATTGTTTTACTTGAATCTTTTCATTGAAGTTTAGGACTGCAATTTATGAGTCTCTCAATGGCATATGTGCATACTGTGCGTATGCCTCGATGTTGCCTTAATTCACAAGCCTTTTGTAGTAAGCAAAGATGGGTGGTGGCTAGTAGTGGAATCCAGTTTGAAACGCGTTTCGTCCTATTTGGGACTTGTCAGCTGGATGTACCTGCATCTCAGAGTTGATGTTCACCCTGGGACTCGAATCCAGTATCGTTCGCTTCAATTTGTTGTATTAGTCATTTAGTATTGCAGTTAGGAAGATTACCTCCCAGCTATTCGAACGCGTATCTGATATTCTAGGAGATTGAACTATTTACATATGTTTTTCATTGAGTAGTAACTAATGTTAGGTCTATTAGATCTTTAGGTACTAATTAAATTTTATTAAATTTTTTAACTCAATATACTTTTAAACTGCTTGTTTTCCCCTACGTGAATTTGAATATATTTTAGCTCTCTTTATAATATTAGCTGGAGTGACGTTGTGGTGTGTGTAACCGATGTCGACAGATACAAGTGGTATATATCATCAATTGAAAGTGAAATGTCTGCCAATATAAAATTAAGAAAATCAAAGAAAATAGAATGAGAACAAAGAATGATTGGTGTGGAAACAAAAGGACAATGAAGTATGAAACAATTGACTGATATTTGCAAAAGGAACAGTCAAGTTTGAGATAATTGATTGACATTTTGCAAATCAAGTATTTACTGTATGGTCCTCAGATTTTACTAAGAGATTTTGTGTTCAAATACATCAGATTGTCGCGAAATGCATTCTCGTTCACTACAACCTGTTCAATTCATAGATTATTCCAGTGTAGTTGAATGAATAATAAACACTACGAAATTAACTATTTTATTATTAATATAATAAAATTGAGATATTATTGCATTTGTGTATACGTCATAGTAACATAACACAAATGTGATTTATCAGCTATTAAAAGGAATTAAAACAATCTAATCACATGAATCTATCAAAAACGAACAAAGATTATCAGGACTATGTGATATATTAGCGCAATAAATTGTTGTTCAATGTGTATTGCTCTAATAAATCACATAGTTCTGATAATTTTTTTTTGTCTTCTTAGTACACTATTCAAACTTATCAAAAAAGACTGATTGATGTAAAGAAATGAACATTTTACTACTTTTACAATTTAGATCACGAAATGATCTTATATGAACTACAATTGATGGTCAGCAAAAACTGAATAATTGTTTCGTATAGGACTCTTCAGTAGTCTATATCTAAAACCTTATAACAAGAAAATCAGACCTAGGATTTTCGATCTCGAAAATGAAATTAAACTCTAGACTATTGAGCCGGCATTTAATATTATATATGCCTAATACCAATCAGCTGAGGACGTTGAGCTGCCTGCTTGAATATCTGAACTACATATTCCTGATATCTGAATATTTCAACAAATTATCTGTTTTCTTGTTTCTTTTAACACATCATTATACCAATTAGTCGGATAAATTATTCATGTGTGTTTATGAAATGTTTACGACATTTCTCTGTACAAGTTACAAAACAACTCAATCAGAGACATCGTAATTGCTGAGAATATTCATCGAAAAAGAATATACATTGTTGGGATGTCGATTCATGAACTGTTGACATTTAACTGGCAACCACTCAATATTTATCATTGGGATCGATCAAGAAATAAGAAACGGAAACTTGTTGAAATACTTTGTTCTGAAAATTCTATATTGTACCAAAAATGTAACATTGAGTAAAGTCGCTAATAATTATAAACTGTAACATTGATCACATAACTTATTACCAACAATCATTTCAAATTTTCAATAACTTAAACATAAAATCTATATGGTCTGTATTGAAAAAGTTACTACATTAATTTATTCTTACTGAAACCATAGATATATGAATCTATTTAGTGATAGAAATAGAATATTGAAAGAGCTGATCATTACTATTAAGATTTATATGTTATCTTGTCTTTAATCGTTAGCGCTAGTAGAATCCCATCAGTCTTAGTAAATTGATATTATGATTCAATTTTATTTCATGTGAACCTGTCGGTGCGAATAGATAGGAAGTTTTGGATTTGAATTAATTACTGATTGACAGTTATTAGTGAGGACGATGAAAAATAATGAAATCATTAAAGTTTCTTCACAGATTTCAATTTACAGCACTAAATGTTACAGCCAATGAGGTTATTAGGGAACGATTTGATTTGTAACTAGTATCTAGTAGGCTAAGATATTTATACTGATTGATTATGAGCTAAATACTAATTGTAAGCTCGTCTAATCGTTTTTATCGATCAAAATATATTTGTAAAGTTCAAGCGTATAGAAAACAAATCAGGATTGAATTGTACGACCTTTGATAATGATAATTTGATACTATTTAAGGATAGTCAGTTGTCCTTATAACATTGCTTTTTACATACATGACTAGGCTACCATAATGAAGGATTTATACTAGCATGTTGATATATTGATTTACTCTGTAGAAAAATACCGTGTCAATAATATTATCATGGTCGGTATTATTAATATTGACTAAAAAGATAGTTTTCTTTGATTTATACGTAAATACTCATGGAATCTTATGCATTTGGTTGATTTCTTATCAAATAATAATGAATTTCAAATGTAATGGTATCATAAAGATTGCTTTCCTTTCATAAATTGTATTCATCACCAATAAAGCGATATGACACGAGTAAAACAGCAATCATTTATGGAATTGGATGATCGTTGCATTTTATCGTCGACTAACTACATTTAAAAACAACCATCATTAAATTCCGGGTCAATAGTTTGAGGGTTAAAGACTTGCTTCTTGACCTGATTGTTCTAGTTAAATTTGACTGTTATTAATAGTTACCGGTAAAAATTCATGATGAGTTTATGTTGCGAATGTATTAACATTTATTATTGAAATATTATGGATCATTTACAACTGACTGATTTCTAAGTAGTGACCAATATCATTTACTTCAACTCCTTATCACTGATCGAACTTTATCACAATAAAGTTGGGATGCGTGCATTAATCTGACTGAATTGTACATTACTATCACAACCCAGTAGTCAATTGTAAATACATCTCAGTCTAGGAGCTCAGCGACAACGTCTCAGATTGGAAGCTGGTTGACATAGGATCGAATCCTCAATATTAAAGGTACACCTTGTCAATGAGTGTTAAACAGCACGAAACCTATATCGATCAGGGTTTCCTGTAGATCACCTTGAATTTTGTTAACTTTCGTATCATCTTCACTCATTTTAATTTAAACATAATTATGTTTATTGATACTTAAACTCTATTAATTGATTGCTTGTAAACGACCTGGAAACGTTGTCAAAATTCATAAGAAATTAAGGAAAAATAAATGAAAGATATAAATAATTTTGAACATTTTACAATATATAGGATAATATCAGAAAGGTTTTGTGGATAATATAGTAATTTCAATGATTGAGATCATGAATCAATTAAAGCTAGACCACTATGCTTCCACGGTTTCCATAGTGGTCTAGCTTCAATTGACTCATAATCTCAACTATTAAAATGTAGGATAATAGTTAAATAATCTTCATGAAGTGGGGGCAATATTATTTCATTCACATTTTTATAATAAACACTATTTCTTTTTCTATCCCCTACTTATAAAAGAGAAGAAAAAAAAAATTCAAATGTAACCGATTTATTTACTGTATTCATTTATCAATTCAAACTGATAGTTATCACTCATCAATAAATTAGTTAGTTTCTAACAGTTTTATTCTATTAATCTAAGTAAAAATTTATATATAGAATATAAATAGGAAAAAGGATTAATTAAAGTACTTAATCAATAGTTTTAATCATACTGTTCATAGAATTTATATAATTATACACAATTGAAGATGTTTATTGACATGACAACTGTAACATAGAGAGTTCGAGAGAGAGAGAGAGAGCGAGAACGAGAGAAAGAAAGAAAGAAGAAAGGAAAAAAAACAAAACAAGGTTTATATTATCAAAGATAAATGATGTTAAATAGATCGAGTATTGTAATACTTGATAAATGAATTATTCAAATGATAATTATCACTATTTTATAAATATTTATGTTTTTTTTCTCCTTTTCAAAATTGTCACTATGATACAGAGATAAGAAAGTTTTCATCATGAATCACTATCAGTTAGGAAAAAAGTTAAAAACCTATAAACAATAATTAAACTTTTAAATTCACTTGGTGTTGTTTTACTTGTATCTTCTTATTGCTATTTAAGACTGTAATTGACTAGTCTTAAGTTGGCATATATGCATCCTATGGCTATCAGGACTCAATAGCTAAGTGGATAATGCAATGACGTTTGAAGTGAACGGTACTGGGTTTGAGTGAACATTAACTCTGTGATGCAGGTATATCCAGCTGACGAGTCCCAAATAGGATTCTATTACTAACCACTATCCATCTTTGCCTAATAACTTTATACAGATAAATAATCACATTGACCTACCCAATTAAGTATTGAAATCAGGATATTTTTAGTTTTATAACAAATAGTTAATATTTAAATTATTGGATCAGAGTTCAACAGTTTATATTTTCCAACTTTGATTAGACTGAAGTATAGAATGATCATGATTTTACAAGTTTGATCACTGAAGAAGTGTAATGATGAGTAATCTAATATATAGAGAAGAAGAAGACATTCATTATTTTGATTGAGATCACGAACCGATTAATGTTAGACCACTATTGAAAACCTGGAAGCACTGGAAGGCCGTTTCGTCCCATTGTGGGACTCCTCAGAAGTGCGCATTCACGATCCCGCTCGCGGGATTCGAACCCGGGGCCTTCAGTCTTGCGCGCAAACGCTTAACCTATTCGACCACTGAGCCGGCATCCAATGTGCTCACTAATGACTAACTTCGTGAGAAAATTCTCGAAGTTCTGATGAGAAATCGTGACCAGTGGAGCTAATCCGTGTCGGATAGAAACAGGTGTTTACCTCAGTACAATGGAAGATGGTCGCACAACTTCGTGGATTGGTTGAGGTTAGACATTAACACCGTCGGATGCCGGCTCAGTGGTCGAGTAGGTTAAGCGTTCGCGCGCAAGACTGAAGGCCCTGGGTTCGGATCTCGCGAGTGGGATCGTGGATGCGCACTGCTGAGGAGTCCCACAATGGGACGAGACGGCCTTCCAGTGCTTCCAGGTTTTCAATGGTGGTCTAACATCAATCGGTTCATGATCTCAATCAAAACTTGACAATCTCCACAACACCTAAATTGATATTCATTATAATCCGATTTTCAATAGTACCTCAATTAATATCGTTCTATTATGACAACTATCTATAATTAAAATTAATCTTTAAGTTACTTTTCAACAAGTATGTTAATATAACAATTAAGCTAATATAAATGAAAAGGTAATTAATATCAGATTAGTATGAAGGTTTTGAAATAGTCTAAGAAGATTTACAAATTTAAAGTGATTTTGATTTATAGATTTTCTTTTTCTAACCTGGATGGTTTAAATACCAGTGTTATTTTTTTGTCCTGGATTTATTGTGTACAGAATGCAGTACTACTACCATATGTATGGATATTTAATAAAAGTGAGATCTATGTTAGCATACTGTAAATTAATACTTGTCAGAATGTATGTAGATGAAAGTTTTTTGTAATCTGATACTAATCGACATATGCTCATTAGTGACTGGCTTCAAGATGTACATCATGGAGTTCTAGTAAGAAGTAGTGACCAGTGGAGTTCAACAGGGTCTGTTATAAGATAGTAACTCACTGATGACAATGGTGGATGTGTCACTCGATTTCGTGAATTGGTTGAAGTTAGATATTAACACCACTGGATTCCGGCTCAGTGGTCTAGATGTTAAGCGTTCGCGCACGAGATTGGTAGGTCGAGGGTTCGTATCTCGCGAGGAGGGATCGTGAATGCGCACTGCTAAGGAGTCCCACAATGAAACGAAACGGTCGTCCAGTGTTTCCAGGTTTTCCATGGTGATCTAGCTTCAATTGACTCATGATCTCAACTATTAAAATGATTTATGTTTGTGTTACATACAATACAATGAATCATTATTGTAACTGGACTAGTGGAAATTGATGAATTCTATCGTTTTCATCATAAGCTGATCTTAGCAAGACAAATATACACATTAAACAATCTAGTAGTTATTTGAACTCAGTAGCTTAGTAGATAACGTGGTGTTATTTTAAAAGATAGGTATCGGATTCAAGTTCAAATATGAACATCGACGTTGGTACATCTGATTAACAAGTTAAAAATAGGATGAAATGGACATTATAGTGGACATTATTTTAGTGCTAGCCACAATCCATCATTTCTAAGAACAAAGTATTAATCCCTATGTTGAAGCTATCACTAGTTCACTTAATCTGCGAACGAGAACGAGATTCGGTGACCAAAGACCAGCAAGCTAGCTAATGACGCGTCCCAGCCCCAGCTATCTAGAGGGAGAAGTCCAAGCTTAGAATGAGAAGTATATTCTGCAATAACCAGAAACGAGCGAGAAACAAAAACAATTTAAAACCTACATATACAAATATATATAATCGATATGGTCATATAAATTTTTAAGCATTCATCAATAAGTTAGTCAATCGACTGCTATTCAAATAATTAAACATTTAATCGATAATTTCGTCAATTGACTACCATTCAAATATTTAAACATTCAATCGATAAATTAATCGATAAGGTAAAAATTACAAATGTGAGTTTTTTTGGGGATCTATCGTCCCCGACACTATGTTTTCATTCATCTTCATTATTTAAAACATTGCTTTAATTACTAGACTTAAAGAAGTCGAATAAAAAGTCTTTTACTAAAGTTTCAAATATTGCATTTAGTATTCAATCAGATGTGGATCGATTAAAGTTAGACATTAACATCGTTAGATGCCATTTCATTGGCGAGACCGAAGGTTATGAGTTCGATTCCCATGTACGGGATCGAGAACGCTAAGGAGTCCCATATTGGGACAAAACAACCATAGAAGTTTTTCATGGTGGTCTACATTAGATCAATTCATTCTTATGGTTATTTTTTAGAAAAAAAAGGGGGTGTCATGAACTCCATTTGGCAGTAGGATTTATTTCATGGTTAATTTTGAATTATTTTCCATATTGTGTATTTTTGCCATTATATACAGTTATATTATTAGGTCTAGAATTTTTTTCTGATTTTCTCAAACTATTCAAGCTGAATAGATTTATATTAGGTCGGTGTTTGAAATATGATAATTTAAACCTTTAATCATAAGAATGACAGCTTGAGAACTATTAGAAATAAAAAAATATTATTAGATAACTGGCTAATTCTATATTGAATCTTTTAATTTACAGGATTTTATTATCCTGTATAAAGTTGTGTTGACAATCTTTATACTTCACTGCCATCGAAATGAAAATACACTAATTTAGGAGGGCTAATGATTATTGATTGATGTGACATTAGTTTTCACTACTGATCAACATCGATAGAAAACAAAATATTCTGGACATCGGTTTCGTTCTACTATAGAACTCCTCAGGAGTTAAGAATATCAACACTGGTTAGCACCATATATTTAAACCATTTAATGGTTGAATCCATGAATCGATTAAAGCTAAACTAGATAGATGTTATTGATATCAGTAGATAATAGTTACGTTAAGTTGAATGGCTTAGATTTAAGGCTGTGGTTTAGATTATTACCAAAATGGAGGCTTGTGGAGGTTTTAGTATTTCTAATGGTTGAATTCATGAATCGATTAAAGCTATACCATCATGGGAAATACGTCGTGAAATATAATCAGATATGAAAAGGACGAATTACAACTAGAATGAGCTGGAAAGGATTGTTCAGGACAGGGTTGGATGGAGAATGCTAGTGAGCGGCCAACGCTCCTTCACGAGGAGTAACAGGCTTAAGTAAGTATCATGGGAAGGCTGGAATCGCTGAACGGCCGTCCCGTTCTAGTATGGAACTTCTCAGTAGTATACATCTACGATCCCATACGTGGGAATCAAACCCAGGTCCTTTGGTCTCGTACACCACTGTGCCAGCATTCAATGGTGTTAATGTATAACTTCAGTCGAGCCATGATCTTGCTCTACCATCCACCATCGTCTTCAATGAGTAACTTTCTAACAACAGATTAGAGGTTAAACGTTTGCGCAAGTGATTTAATGTCCTGGGTTCGAATCTAATATATGGGATCGTAGATGAGTACTACTAAGAAGTCCCATACTAGGACAGGACGGCCGTTCAGTGATTTCAGCTTTCCCATGATGGTCTAGCTTTAATCGATTCATGAATTCAACCATTAAAATACTACAATCTTCACAAGCCTCCATTTTGATAATAATCTAAACCATCGTCTTAAATCTAAGCTTTTCAATATAACGTAACTATTATCTACTGATATCAATAACATCTATCTTGTTCTGCATTCATAAATCAACTCATTTGTAATTTCATGTTCTATTATTCCACTTCAGATCACTTTATATAGAATAAATTATTAACGTATATTATTTGAAGAGAAATAATCACTAAGCTTGATATGTATTGTATTGAATAGTATACAATGAAATAAACAAAGCAATATGGCTTATCAAGTATAATATTTTCTTTGATTGCGTGTTATGTTATTAAATGTAATGATGAATAAAAATTTTCTATAGTCTAATATCCTAGATTGGTTATTTTTTTAGATGTACAAAACTCTTTCATATTACAAACTACTGATTTATAACCATCAGTATTATATCTCACTGAAGATGTAATTTTCGGCTTAGAAACAAAAAATAAATACAATGGATGGGATATGGCAAACAGTCAAATCTAAGATGTACATTTTATTTTATTTCAGACTCATCAGATGACTGTAAATATTTACCTGTATTCATGTTCATACTAGAATTCGGATCCAGTACATTTAGCTTAAAAGTTCCAATATGTTATTGATTTAGCTAATTAATCCAAATAGCCACAGCCTTGTACACTGAGTATGAATTTTAATTTGATTCATAGTGATTTTTGGATTATTCTATTGTTGATATTTTGAACTAAATTTTGGCTATTTATTGTTAGTATATATGCATTTTATGTGAATTGCTTTGATATAGTCGTTACCTCATAAATTTATGTAGAATAGATTAAATGTAATCAGCAGTGGAATCAAAGATAATCTAAAACGATTACAAATTGAAATAAAATTTATACCCTTTAAACAAATTAGTTACTAATTGAACTCATCAGCTCTAAAGATAATATTGCGACGTTTCAATAGATAGACTCTGAGTTCAAGTTTCAATTTACATATCAACAATAGGATGAAAAAACCTCCAACTGACGAGTCAAAAATATGACGAAACGCACATCTTGAAATCCGTTATCAAAAGATAATTCATCTATTCTTAGTATTTATAAAAATACACATTTAATGATTGGCAGCAAAACTTTAATATGTTTCAACATTTTAAAAATATTTGTTATTTAATTTCATATATCAATGAGAAAGTGCAAGGAACATCACCAACATGAAATTTTTTGATTGAGATCATAAACTGATTGATGTTAGACCACCGCTGGATACCTGAAAGCATCGGATGATCGTTTCGTTCCAATGTGAAACTGCTTAGCAGTGCGTATCCATGATCCTGCTCGTGGGTTCGAACTCAGATTCTTCAGTCTCGCGCGTGAACGCTTAACCTATAGTCTACTGAGCCGGTCGGCATCAAATGGTGTTAAGGTCTAATCTCAACCAATCCACGAAATTGCGCGACCATCTTCTGTCGTACTGAAGTAGATACCTGTCTCTGCCTGACACGGATTAGCTCCACTGGTCACGATTTCTCACCAGGAATCCAAGAATTCCCTCACGAAGCCAGTCACTAGTGAGCACATAATAATTATCAGTATATGATGAAACGTGCGTCTTGAAATCCATTATCAGGGGCAATCCATCTATTCTTATTACTTAACATATTCATATCAATGCACACTTAATGATTGGCAGCAAAACTTTAATATGTTTCAACCTTTCAAAAATATTTCTCATTTAATTTCCTATATCAATGAGAAAGCGAAAGCAACATCATTAACATAAAATTTATCTATAAAAACTTAGTATTAGTCTTTTGTTTCGTCAAGTACTTATAATTAAATTAAACTTATTACTTAGCTATTTATAAGTACTATATGCCTGTAAAAAAATAATAAAATAGATTCAATGATGTGTAAAACATCTCTTATTTATTGTCTCAATTCTAATAAATGAAAACGGTAAACAATAAATGGATATCAAAGAAATGAAAAGGTGCATAGGCTGATGGAGAATGAGAGGGAGAGCGTGTGTGTGTGCGGGAGAGAGAACATAAATGTGGTCGAAGAGATGGAAAAATAAGTAATGAATAAAGAATACAATACCCTGTCTAACTGTTTATAGGTTTATTTTAATCCGATTAACTTTAACTATCACATTCTGTCATGAATAAATTGTACTGATCCAGATGCTTGACCCAGTAAAGATAAAAAAAAATTGGGAACACGTGCTTCTGTAGGTGATATTTTATTAACAATTCACCTTAAATTGGTTAAGTTTGTAAATAAAAACATTAATATTAATAATAATAATAATAATAATAATAGAATTAAAACCCTTATTATTTGTAATTAACCGTGTTTTTCAAGTCTATAAATGATGATATGATGGGATTATTTCAGTCAACATTATCTTCACAATGATAGAAACTGTTGGATAGCTAAACATATTTTAAACATTTGACAGTAGAATGATTAAGTGAATTAAAATGGACAATTTCATTAAAGATGATTGGTCTTAGAAACATTAAATTTAATCAAGACAACTGGCTTTTTTCATTGTTCCATCCTTCTCAACTAATATCGATTGTTGTGTAACTACTAAATAAACAAAAAAATTTGGTTTTCAGTTTGTGTCTTATCATGACAATAAACAATAAATTAATTAGTTCTATTGTTTTAATTGATTTGTTTAAGATTATGTTATAAAAGATTGATTATAAACTGATAGCTTAAAGAAATATAATCAGTTTGAGCATGTTTTTCATTTATGTAATGGACACATTTAAATCTGATTGATTAAGTGTAGGTTCTGATTGGGTTTATAGTTGGATCAATATAAATGGAATGATAGGTTATAGAATGTTTATTCCAGAGAATATCTTATTCAATACTAGATTCAATTCGTTATAACTTCTCATCTCGTTATTATTATTATTATTATTCATGGCTTTATTCAATGTTATATTTTTGGTACAATATAGAATTCTCAGAACAAAGTATTTCAACAAGTTCCATTTTCTCATTTCTTAATCGATCCTGACGATAAATATCGAGTGGTTGCCAGTTAAATGTCAACAGTTCATGAATCGACATCCCAACAATGTATATTCTTTTTCGATGAATATTCTCAGCAATTACGATGTCTCTGATTGAGTTGTTTTGTAACTTGTACAGAGAAATGTCGTAAACATTTCACAAACACATATGAACAGTTTATCCGACTAATTGGTATAATGATGTGTTAAAAGAAACAAGAAAACAGATAATTTGTTGAAATATTCAGATATCAGGAATATGTAGTTCAGATATTCAAGCAGGCCTTCTCTAGATTACGCCAATCTGTAATCAGTGAATCATCCATTGACACATACTAAATATAAAGCTACTTTTATAAAAAGGATGATGGATTATAACTAACAGTGGAATCGTAATGTACGTTTGGTCCTATTTGAGAATAATCGACTGGATATACGTGCATTCCACTATTATTATTTACATTGAGCCTCTAACCGAAGACGTCACCCATTTAGCTATTGATTCTAAATTGCTACTCACTTGCATAATGGGTAGGTAGCCTCAATATAACAATCTGGTCAGAAGTTTTACAATATATATGGATTATAGCTAGTAGTGGAACGGGTATATTGAGACGATCAGAACAAGGTACACATATACTGACAAAAATAGATCAAAATTCAGTTCCGATTACCAACAACAGATAATTCAACTTCTGACTAAAAATAATATGAACTTCAGTATTATTTTAAAAATTGTATTCTGTAAAACCATGGAAACATAAAATTAATGCGATAATTAAATAAAATTCAACATTTTAAGTGATATAGCAGGTCTCCCTGCTACGATATCTGAACTACATATTCCTGATATCTGAATATTTCAACAAATTATCTGTTTTCTTGTTTCTTTCAACACATCATTATACCGATTAGTCGGATAAACTGTTCATATGTGTTTGTGAAATGTTTACGACATTTCTCTGTACAAGTTACAAAACAACTCAATCAGAGACATCGTAATTGCTGAGAATATTCATCGAAAAAGAATATACATTGTTGGGATGTCGATTCATGAACTGTTGACATTTGACTGGCAACCACTCGATATTTATCGTTAGGATCGATCAAGAAATGAGAAAATGGAACTTGTTGAAATACTTTGTTCTGAGAATTCTATATTGTACCAAAAATATGACATTAAATAAAACCACTAATAGTAATAATAAGATTAATGAACAGTGAAGTTTCTAAGGAATACATTGTCATTATCACTCCAAGAATCAATTTCAGAATCATCAGGTTTCGTGGTAAGCAAATAATATCTACACTACTATACTGGTATCCAATAGGGGATATTTCCAATTCTAATCAATTCACAATATTACATAATTTTCATTTATCTCCATCGCTAATCAGTGTTTTAACATTTAGCCTTTCAAAACGTTTACTAATTACAGATTCAAATTACAATTTTCGTAATCATAATTAAGTAGACGGTTATTTATTTGAATAGATTAATTCAATGTAAATAAGATGTATTATCTAATTACGTTTCTCTATATAAAAAAATACAATCACTTAAGTTCATTAAACAAGTATTGGATATAAATTCATCATAAAAAAAAGTAATTTAATTGTTGAATTCATGAGTCAATTGAAGTCAAACCACCATGGAAAAACTAGAAGCACTGGATGGCTGGGTTCAAATCTCGCAAGGTGGGATCATGGATGAACACTGTTGAGGAGTCCCATACTGGGACGAAACGGTCATACAGTGCTTTAAGCTTTTCCATGATTATCTAGCTTCAATTGACTCATGAATTCAACAATTAAATTACTATAATATCCACAAAACCCCTCTCTGATTATAAAAAAAGTAGTTTAATAAGTAGTAAATATTTATATCTTATATAATCCTTATGTTTATATTTAATAAAAGTATTAAAATTCATTTCATTTATTTTAGAATTCGACATGTGAAATGATCAAATTACACATGAATATAACTAAGCTTTTAACAAGAAATATAGATATCTACTTATGTTTATATGCTTTGTATGTATAAAACTATAGTAATCATAATAATGGTACACCCATTTCATACTTCACACATTTATCTTACTTCTATTCTTCAGTAAAAGGAAACATTAAGTGATGATAATAACAATAATAATAACAACATTTATTATTATTATTATTATTATTACATTTATAAGCTTCCAAATAAATCTTTGTGTACATGTGTATGTGTATGTGTGAATGTATCAAATTAGGGTAGATAATGGTAAATAATATGGTACTAAGCTATATTGTATTATTATTACTATTATATTTAGGCGTCGAATTACATCGATGAACAATAAAGATAATTATTAAAGAGAGAAAAAGACAGAAGAAAAAAAGAACAAAGGTGTTATTAATTTCAATGTATAGGGGAGATTTTGGAGATTGTAGAATGTTTATAATTTAAATTACAAATTGAATTTATTTAGACCAGTATTGTAAACTTGGAAGTTATGGAAAACCATTTCGTCCTTGCATGAAACTACTCACCAGTGTGCGTCTATAAACCAAACTCAGGAAGTCGAACTCAAGACCCTCAGTCTTTCAAACAAAAACTTAACTTCTAGACTATAGTGCTTGGACCTACAAGTGTAGAAGTCTAATTTCAATCAATTCACGACGTTTGACTACCATCCTCTGTTGTCCTAGGTGGATAACTCTCATATACTTCTTGGTTGAAATAGACTGGTCACATCTTCTCATTGGAACTCCAGAAATCACGACCTGAAGCTAGTCCTTAGTGTGTATATGATTTTTGTTTGCATATAGAGGAGTTATCGCAAAGACTGTAGAATTTTTGATGGCAGTTATGCGTCATAGATCTTAAAAAATGATTGCACAACATTGACTATAGTTAAACACTTACACTGTTGGATTCTGACTCAGTGACTTAGTAATTACACATTCACTTGCGAGATCGATGGTCATAGGTTTGATTCCCTGTGTTGAGTTCATAGATGTGCAGTGCTTAGGAGTTTCATAATTGGAGGAATCACCTGTCCGGTATCTCCCAGTTCTCAATGGTGATCTAGCTAAGATCATTTTGTGATCTGAACTATCAGTGTATATATGTGTTCACTTATGATAAATCTTTTAATTAACATATGAAAATACATATATTAATAAAGGTGAATAAGGTAAAATACTACTGAATTTTTGTTTCAGAACTGGCTTTCTTCATCAGAGTAAATGTTTAAGTCAAACAACTAAAAAAATTTCCAGAAAGTGTTTGTTGTTTACAAAAAACTGCGACTATTAACGTTTTTACACTGTCCATTCGCTGCATATTTTGAAAATATTTTTTAAAAGTTACTCTTACTAATATCGATGTATCAAATACAAAAGTGTACAGAATGCAATCAGTTAAGAAAAGTGACTTGATTCCCTGAGTCTTTCTAAAAGCAATTTTAATATATTGACTACAATTCATTTTATTACCTCCAATCACCCTTTATGAAACAAAAATATCACGAGTTGAATGACAGCTCAGTTGTTTAACTGTAATGCATTTGTTATAAGCCCTGAATCCCTCACGATCAATTCCTGATAGGGTTTTAGATGCTCACTAATATATAATCCCAAAACAGGATGAATCAGTGTCCAGCATATCCTTACCACTATTGCTTGCCTATCTTGAGTCAATCAGTGGTATCAATTACTAATGGAGCGATAGTAGATCTGGAGTTTTACCATTAAGTTTTTCGAACAAAACACTGATTTTAGTCACTTTAATGTAAGTAAATTTTATAGCAACATTTTCGTGTATAGAAAATCTAGGTTAGTCAGCTTGATTATTATAACTCGTAGAACTAGACAGCACATTCCTGAAATTTGATCGGAGCCGCGTAATGAGGTAATGATTGTCTAATTTATGAGGAGTAAAGGATAGAATAGTTATTACTTGATGATATTAAGTAACATCGTGTCCAGGATCTGTTGTTCTTATATTAAGCATATTAAAACTCATTCACGAATTCCAGTAATTCTACATATAAAGCCGAATCCTAATGAAAACCATCTTGAAATTATTTGAGATTTCCCTAATTACACTTTCTCCAGAATATCAGCACTAAAGAAATGTTATGTACATTATCATTATTAAAATGATCCCAGTATCACTAGAAATGAATATATGGGATAAAGATTGTTAATTTTTTATTTCTAATCAGAATTTGATAAATACTGTTTATTCGACGTTGAATTCACTATTTGATCCAAGCTAGACAACCATTCAAAACCTAAAAGCATTGGACGATCGTTTCGTCTTAGTATGGGGCTTTTTAGCAGTGTACACCCACGATCCCATACATAGGAATCGAACCCAGGACCTTTGATCTTGAGCACAAACGGCTAACCTCTAGACCACTGAACCGACACACAACGGTGGTAATGTCTTGCACAACTCTTCATCCATTGTCTGAGGTGGACAACAATCATCAATTGTCATGGACTGAACTCCACTGATCACGGTTTCCCATTAGAATTCCAGCAGTTCCATCTTGAATCTAGTCACTAGTGAGCACATGGTTACTATTATCAGAATGGAGATTTGTGAAGATTGTAGTATTTTCTCAGTTGAATTCACGAGTTGATCTAAGCTAAACCTGAAAACACTGGACAGCCATTTCGTCCCAGTATGGGACTCTTCATACCATATAATTCAAAAATTATTAATTTTGAATTTGTTATTCTAATTTGATGTTATCTACAAAGCGACAATGAAATATTCAAAAAATTTTAACAATTTTTAATTATAAATCAGAGTTATACAATTTTATTATTTCAAGTTACATGGTTTAGCTTCAATTAAAGTATACCATCTTAGGTCATTTATTAGAATCAATACAATTTTAATAGTACTAAGTTCTTCATAATGAATATTTCAAGTAAATCATGAAGTATTTATTGACTTACTGGGTGAGACTATAATTTATGAACGATCTTTGAGCAACTCTAGACTGATTTTGAGAGTGTCCACTTAATAATCAGGACCAAATGAGGGTTATAAACCTGTATGAGGTTAAGAATTAGATTTCGGGTTTTCATCATGAACTGACATAAGCTTTAATGCTAAAACTCTATTTATCCAAATGGATGAGTGAAGTTCGCACCGAAATTCAAGATCTCTTATTTTTTACGTGATTGGTACAAGCAGGTGGCTATCAAGACTCAGTAGCTAAGTTGATAACGTGATGACGTTTGAAGTGAACGGTACTGGGTTCGAGTCCCTGGATGAACATCAACTCTGCGATGTTTGTACATCCGGCCGAAGAGTTCGAAATAAGACGAAACGTGTGTCAAATTCGATTCCACTGCTAGTCACTATCCATCTTTGTTTAAGAAGCTTGTGACTTAAAACTATATCGAGGTAATCCTCACAGGATGCACATATACTAACATGAGACTGATCAATTGCAATCTTAAATAACAATGAGAAGATACAAGTAAAATAACATCAAGTGAATTTATACATGACTAGTTCATTCATAAATTATAGTCTTATTACTTACATCAACATAAGCTTTCAATTCAAAGTTTAATATTGAATGAAATAAATTAAAACTTTAATTATTCAATGACATTAATGTGTTTATACAGTTTGATGGAAAATTTATAGAAGAAAAAAAGAAAAAAAACAATTTATCATTATTTTTTTCCATTGTATTATTCATGTTTACTTTAAATTTTATACAAATTGACCATGAAAAACATACTATAATGTTTATTTATTGAGTTACTTTAACTATTACATGAAACCCCTATCTTTCAGAAATACATTATTGATCAATATTTAAGAATCGTGATAAATATATGGATCATTTTCATTGATTATACTCGAAAGAAAATAAACGTGCTAAATCAATAAAAGTGTATTTATTTATTATGAATATTATCACAGCTTCTAGTTAGATTTCCTTTTTTTTTCTTCTTCTTCATCGCACTTCCCCACCCCTTCTATGATAATCCACTCCAATTTTGTTGAATGATTGATGATGTAATTATGTTTCAATGTATAGAGAAATATTTTATTTATAAATAGTCAGGTTTTATTTTATGGAAAACAATTTGTGTTACATAATTCATTGTATGTAAGTATATACATAGATAT
The DNA here is from genome assembly GCA_946903255.1 of Schistosoma spindalis. NCBI lineage: Eukaryota > Metazoa > Platyhelminthes > Trematoda > Strigeidida > Schistosomatidae > Schistosoma > Schistosoma spindalis. The sequence goes on from OX336420.1 coordinate 11,588,230, forward strand.
ATAAAAGGGAACCAATGAGTAGTATTAGATTTCTACTCGAACTTTTATTCAATTATTCAGTCAATCAGGATTATGTTGTATATTTGTAATGTCAGTAATCAATGTGAATATTATTATTATTATCAATAATAATAGTCACACCCATTGTGCTCGGTTGAAATTACAACACACCTAAAAGAACAACTTCAATGACATAATACATAGTAAGATTATTATTTCTCTTCTTTATTTTACACCTAACAAATTAACACGTTTTAAAACCTGACATTTTGTGCTTTCAATTGTACATAACCATATTTGTATGTTGTATGTTTCAGCTCACAAAAGTTGTATGTATACAATACAATACAATTAGCCCGAGAAAAAAAACTCAAGTGTTTTCTTTTTTTTTTTTTTTTGAGGTTGTCTTAATTTCTCTTAATTAATATTGGAATGAGAAAAGGGTTTTATTAGTCAAACTAATGAGTTAATTGAAGCTAGACCACCATAGAAAACCTATAGGCACTGGACGGCCGTTTCGTCATAGTATTTGGACTCTCCAGCAGTGCATATTCACAATCCAGCCTCGCGAGACTCGAATGATTTATTCAGTATATCATTCACTTATAGACTATAATTGATAAGCTTACTTATAAAGAAATCATATCATTCTACTGAATAATGAGTGTGTTAAATACTCAGAGTGAAAGACAAAAATTAGTTATAATAAAGTAAATATAAATTCTATTTGAGTTTCAGTATTGAGTTAAATAAATTATCCTATTAAGATAGATTAAAGAACTTAGGTTTTTTTGTCCAATATTATTATTATAAAACAATGAGTTATCTTATTCTACATTTTACTTAAACAGAGACTTCTATTGTGATGTATGCTACTTATTTTGACTGACACAAGTAATATGTAACGTATTCAGAAGGTTGAGAAGATCGAATTGAAGAGAACAGGAATATAAACAGAGAGTAACTATAATAGCAATAGGAATGAAGGAACAATGAATTTTGTAAATGACAATTCGAAGATAATGTGTATATGATGTATTTGATGTGTAGTTTTCACATTTTGCTAAAGTACTGTGTGATTATGCATCAAAACAATAAATTGGTTTTCTCCACTTAAGTACTCTTTCACTACACTACGCCACATTCACTATACATTCTACTCCCATTAAAACTAATTGATTTCCAACTAGTCACATATAAGTAATTAACTTCAGATTGGGTTTCGGCTTTGTTCATTGAGTTATCAAAGACAGGATTTTTCTACGAAAAAAAATGATGCTAGTAAAACTTTAGCAGCCGATTTAAGCAAAGACTAGCTTTTCATTTATATATTTGCTACGAGGATTGTGTCGCTAACAGGTATGTGTTAAGTTATAGGTGATAACATAATATTATCAAAATGGGGATTTGTGGAGATTGTATTAATTTTTATAGTTAAATTCATGAGTCGATCTTAGCGAGATCGAACAAAATAATCACCGAGTTTCCGAAGATATATGAGAGTGATAAATCCTGTGATAATAGCCAGTCATAAACAAGGTCGTCAAAATGAACTTGTTTCAAGTTTGTAGAATAAGTACAAAGCCTACTGTAGCGTTCAGCATTTGGAAGGTTCACATCTAGCCTGAAGGTATTTCTGTGCTGGCGGAGTATGTGGAGTGGCATGCAAGAGAATCTGAAAAAGAAAAGAACAAGTGAATAAGTGAGCCGATGACTCAACAACCACATAGAATACACTTACTTTTATTAATGAAGGTGATCAACAACAATCAGAGATAACATAAACTTGGTTTAAACATAATCTGATAATGGAAACTCGAAGTTGATAGCTTAAGGTTTTGAATGTGTTACATAACCTTAAAATAGGTGATTTAGATGATCAACTAAGTATTTTTTAAATTTTTAGTGCTTTACAATGTGTGTTGTTAGGAAATAAGTGAATAGAATATTATCTAATTTGTAAGAAATTCTTCTTTCGCAAGCGAAAACAGACTTGCTTTTTGACTATTTATAGTTGATATGAAAGTAGATAAATTCAACAGGTTACTCAGAAATCTCAAAATGAAGTGGATATTAGTAGTAGTAGTAGTAGTAGTAGTAGTAGTAGTAGTAGTAGTAGTTACTCAAGTATTCAATTAGAAAAAGTGATGAAACTATGTTTTTATCAGTTTTTAATTTTAACTAAAGAAAATCAATTTATTGTAAGAATACACTATCCATCAACTTGATTAGTGATTTAGTATAGATTATGTATATGATATATATACTCTCGTTGGGAATTATTTTAATCTAATTGACAATAACTAGGCTAATAAGTGATAATTATCATTATAGACACTAGTTATTATTATTATCACTTAGATAGAGTGAGGAATCTGAACGATCTATTAATCTTTATCATTCAAAGGTATAATTAAAAAAGTGACTGGTCTTTCCTTATGGAAATTTCAAATCTCTATTATCTTGAATTGACTTAATTAGATTCGACTAGAAAAAGGATACCATTGACTCTATGTGAATTATATGTATACATAATGTGTTGGTTGGAGGTGGTATACAAGAAACCCTGGTCGATATAGGTTTGTACTAGTTAACAAGGTGTATCTGTATTCTTGAATGGACTGATGCTCCCTGACGGATTTGATCAGCTTCTCAGTCTGAGTTATCTAGTCGGCAACTGATTTCCTGAAGGACTGAGATGTATTTACAACTAGATGATGACCAGTGTCATTTTTATTAAGTTCTACCTTGTGCTAATTGAATCCTATCGATTAAGTTGAAAAGATGTAAAGTCAGAAATGATGGTTATCAACAGGTTACGTTAGTTTATATAATCAATATGAGAATACTAAATGTATATATATATATATATATATATATATATATATATATATGGTAGGACAATCACTGAAACTAGATTTATGCTGTAAATCTACCACATTTCAAAGCTAAAGTTTGAAAACATCGTTATTTATTGGTGCAAATTGTAATCTGTTATCCATGTTGATACGTTTGGTGAAAATTAGATAGTAGTTGCTTAGTTACGAGAAGATAAATGGTTCATTGTAGATCAGAAGGTTGTGAGAACTCATAAAATAAATGGGTACCACTTAGACCTAAATAGTTTGTTGTTAAGTAGGGTTAATTAATGAATTTTTAAGTATTTTTTCATGGTTGTAAAATATCTAGTTGATGTTAAATCTTTACATACAAATTAATCATGAGACCATATCATTTAAAGTACAAATATAATATAATAAAATGTTACTTGTTTAAAACAAGAATGTCTCTGGTGTTATGTCATGGTATTACGTTATAACAGAGAATAAGATGAAAGTATTTAATTAAATCAAATGCATAAATGTTTGAATTCATTTACTATTTTGGTGTTTGTTCTGAAATTCATAAAGTAATTTCACTCTTAATAGGATATACCATGAAATAAATTACACAGTTATCACATAGACTAGTCCAGATGAAGTAAGTCTTCATGTTATTCATTAGCCATAAGAGGGTTTTGTCGATATTCTAGTAATTTAATAGTTGAATTCATGATTCATTTGAAGCTAGACTACCATGGAATACCTGGAAGCACTTGAAGGCCGTTTCGTCCTAGTATGAGACTCCTCAACAGTGCGTATCCACGATCCCATCAGCGGTCAGGGCCCAGGATTTCCTACTGACTACCTCCAACCATCATTCTAACAATGATATCTAAGTTAGACATCCATTATAGTTCTCGAATCAGTAAATTATCATTTTGTCCCAATATGGGATTCCTTAGCAGCAAGTATTCATGACCCCATAACAGAAATCAAATTTAAGACCTTCAGTTTCGTGTACGAACATTTATTCTTTAAATCACTGAACCAGGATTCAACAGTGTACATTGGTCTCAGAGTCAAAAGTTTACGTGCAAAACTGAAAGTTCTGATTTCAATGTACATTGGTAATGTGTTTTACAGTAGGACAAAATAACCATCCAATGCTTCCAGGTTGTCAATAGCTTTCTAATTTAGATTGATCTATGATCTTAATAAAATTCAAAATTCTTCAATATTTATATTTCTATGCATAAAAACGTCAAATCATTTTTTAATTTCAACTAAATATGATCTCTTAAACATATAGATAAAATAAATCAATTAAAAAATTCAAAGATCTAGATAAACATCTTAAATAATCTGTGTCATGTTTTGGTTGAAAGCATTTTCTCAAAGAAACAATTTGACTGAAAGATAAAATCCCTTCACCAAAAAAAAAAGAAATAATGATTAACCAAGTCAGTCACTAAGCAACTAACTGACAACTAAAAATCACGCCTTATATCTATGATTATATATATATATATATATATATATATATATATATATATATATATATATATATATATATATATATACATAGATACATTTATGACGAGTAAACAAGATGATGATTATTATTTTTTTAATCTCATGTGTAAAAAATAAGAAGAATTCGTCTCATTTTTCTTTATTTGAGAAAAATGTTTGTTTGTTTGTTTGTCTTTCATTTGTAGACTTTATTTAGTAAAGAGAAATATATTTCAGTCATTAATAGATATGTATACAGTTTATATAATGTGTATTACGATTAGTTATACTCTTTTAAAATGAACAAAGGAATTATATAAATCCAATCAGGGGAACTTTAGAATTATAATCAATAAACTGAAACAAGATAGGATCTAAAATAAATATGTATTAACTTATGAATACAATTGGATTAGATCAACAGAATAGGATCAGTATCAAAAAGGGTTTTTTTAGGTATTATAGTAACTTTAATAGTTGAGATCATGAATCAATTGAAACTAGATCATTATGGAAAACCTAGTAGCACTGGACAGTCGTTTCGTCTTACTGTGGGACTCCTCAGCAATAAAAAAACTTGGAAACACATTGCAAAACAGTATTTGAAATATTCTCATATTGTAAATTTAGATCAACATATATAAGCGAACAATATTGTTTTCGATTAGATCCTCATCAGGCTTTACTCTAATATACAGTAATGTTTATATACATATACGAAATCATTAAACCAATCAAGGTAGTTTATGAGTCAATGATAACAATGAAAAAGATTACATAATAAGCAATATTGTTCTAAAAACAGTATTAACTTGACCAATCGACATTTCTTTGGTAATAAGTCATGATGAGAAATTAATTGAAAAGAAATGCTATTCAACTCAACTTGGGTATTTAATGAAGTTCATGTATATAGGACAAAGTACTTATTTTTCAGCAGATTAATCAAATACAGGGTTACCTTATAGTGTCGTTTATTCATGAATATACCTCGTATGAATAGCAACTATAAAAAGACTACATCTCTCGCTAGGATTCAGATTAACAGTTTTTAATCTAATCAAATTATATCTTGACTCCTATTCAGTTATAAACCTTAATTCCAATTTAATATTTTACCAACCAATCAAAATATCTAAACCTTAAAAACAAAACTTACTGTTCAAATCTTGAACTTTTGTTCAATGAGGTTCTCTTTGATAAAATTCTAATAGAGTTAATCTGTTTTGGTAAAAAGTGAGGAAAAAAATCAGTATGAATGATGTTGGATACAATCCTATTGAAATGTAACAAGAAATATAATTGGGGGGAGAACAAAAATGATCATCATATTCTTTTAACACTTCAGTACATTGAAAGCATATCATTGATTATACTTATGTAATTCACTGTTATTTTGTTGTTGTCACTAACACAATTGTAGAAAATTTACATTTTGTACTATGAAATGATGATCCGTTTTAAGTATGAGTTAAATATTCTATAGAAGAGTTATAACCTGATACCTAGAAGAAGGTTAGATTTACTATTGATCAGTTAAAAAAACCCACCATCAGATAAATGGATTATTCATTCTTTATTTTAATACAGTATATAAGAAGACAAATATTCTTGATTGAGATCATGAACCGACTGATGTCAGATCACTGTTGGAAACCTAAAAGCATTGGAAGCACTAACACCATTGGATGCCGGCTCAGTGGTCCAGTAGGTTAAGCATTCACGCGCGAGACTGAAGGCCCTGGGTTCGGATCCCGCGAGAAAGATCTTGGATGCGCACTTCTGAGGAGTCCCACAGTAGAACAAAATGACCGTCCAGTGCTTCCAGGTTTCCAACAGTGGTCTGACATCAATCGGTTTATGATCTCAACCAAAAACTTAATAATCTCCACAATCCATATACTAATAAATAAATTTAAATATGGTACACAGGTGAAAAATTCCCATGAAAACTAAACTAGTGTTACAGGAATCCACCTCCTCAATCAATGGAGATTAGAAAGTGCTTCACATTATGTATACAACAACATTATATGAAAAGTGATTTTTATGTATACGTAAATTAGGAAGAAGCAAAATGTAGAACTTAGTTATATTTTCATTGAGATCTTGGGTTCGATTGTCGATATTGTCGATGAGTCAGTCCCAGAATAGAACGAGAGATCTGTTCACTGCTTCTAGGTTTTCTGTTGATGTCTAAATTAGGTAGGTTTGCAATCTGGATAATGTTCAGTATTTTTCAAATCCTCTATACTGTTAGTGATATCTATTAGTTATTGTGATTTATCTATTGATTCAGTAAATTGTTATTCACTGAATTCTTGATTCACTACTTCCAGTTTATTTAAACCACAAATCAATCAATGCTAGACGATCATTGAAAACCCGGGAAGCATTGGAAGATAGCTTTCTCCTCGTACAGGATTCCTTGACAGTGTAAATCCAGGGTTCTGCACACGGAAATCAAGCCCAGGACTTTTAGCTTTGCACACGAGCGCTTAATCCATGCCACTAACAATCCGTGGTAATGCGCGATAATTTTCCATTGTCTTCAGTGAATCATTGCCTCACACCCGACATAATTGAAATCAATCAATCACAGATTATCACTAGAACTCTAGGATATGCCTATGAAGCTCAACGATCTGCACAATCCTTTGTTCAATAAATACACTCGGTATTGTTTGCTCGTATCTTCCCATTGTCTTTTAGGACTGCAATTAATCAGTCTGTTATTGGCATATGTGCATACTGTCCATATACCTCAATATTGCTTTAATTCAAAAGTTTATGAACAAAGATAGATAATGGCTAGCAGTGGAATCTAGCTTGACGCGCGTTTCGTTCTATTTGTGACTTGTCAGCCGGATGTACCTGCATCTCAGAGTTGTTGTTCACTTCGGGACTCAAACCTAGTACCATATATATTACAAATCCATACAAGCAAGTCAATAATTTCGGAGAAATTTCCTACTGTAAGACATATTTCAATAATGAGAGTTTCCTCGACAAGGAAAACAAAAAGAAACAAGACGATTAATGATGTTTAAAACATTATGTTTAGATGAAATTATTACGTATAAACCTATTATTATTATTATTATTATTATTATTAACTACTTTTGTAATATTGTACGCTTTTTATCACAGAGTCAATGTTTTCGTGATTAAATGGGTATCGTATCTTGGATAAAAACAATGAATCACCAGAGCAAGAATTATCATTGCATTTACATAGAGTTTATATGTGTATATATGTATAAAAGAGATTATATTCATACATCCATATATAAAATTAGGAGGAAAATATATCTTGGTGATTACGCATATCTCTATCTCTGTATGTGTGTGTGAATGAGAATTCTTAATAAACGATAACCATTTTATAAGCATAAATGTATAACTGTTTATGTAAGAAAATAATCATAGCAGTAACAATAATAATAATAATAATAATGTTCAGTGAGAGACAAAAATACAACAAACGTGTTCCGATGCAATACATAAATCCGTGCGCACACACACATATATACAATATAAATATGTGTATACAATCATAAATGAGCAATTTTTCCAGGATTTCTTAAAAGAAAATCTAGGTGAGAAATGAAAAAGTGATTTACTATTTTATGGGTATTTTTTCTATGGAACGAAAATATACGGGCAATTCATGTCATAAGAACTCATACCATTTTTAAATTCAAGATGCTTATATGTATGTAGTAGACCAATCGTTCAATGTACACATGAAATCAAATCGATAAGATTAACTTTAATGGGGAACCATAATAATTTTTTACAATTATACCGTCATCTTTTCATTGTACTTACTTCATTTTCATTTGTTATTAATATTATTATTTTACGTTGCAAAACAAAAAAAAACATACCCATGATTTATAAGCAAAGATAGATAGTGCCCAGTTTGACACGTGTTTCATTCTATTTGGGACTCGTCATCTGGATGTATATACATCGCAGAGTTGATGTTCATTTTAGGAGTCGAACCCAGTACCGTTCACCTCAAACGCCATCACGTTATCCACTTAACTATTGAGTCCTGATAGCCAACTGCTTATGCAATGGGGTGAAATTTTAGATTTACTTTGTGTCATCATTATAAGGCTTGTGACTTAAGGCAATATCGAGACAGTCCGCCTAGGATGCATGTATGCCAACAAGAAACTGATCAATTGCAGTCCTAAATAACAATGGGAAGATAAAAGTAAAAACACCAAGTGGATTTATACCCATGACTGAACTATTCAGTAAATTAAACAATGAAAAAACATACATAATAATAAAGTGAAACATGAAATGGTGAATGAAATATCTGGAAGAAAAGAATAGAATCTTATAAATAAATTATTGGAATGAGGTATACATGGTAGAATTCCGAGAAACGTTTTTCGGAATTTTTGGAGTATATAAACGATTATGAAGATACATTATCATTATTCAAAATTTGTTAGAATAGGAAATGTTATAGAAAAAATACAAACTTTGTAATGAAATAAATTAAATCGGTGGAATTTGTTGCAAATTAGGGAGATAGTAATATCCAGGATTCACAGGACGAAGTTTTGTATTTTACTTAAAGAGTTTGGCTACTGATAAGTAGTTCAAATGTTTAATGAAATATTTTATGGTCTCAACAATTGTGTCACCTGGCTTTCTTAACATTAAATCTATTTGTCCATGCCATGAACTTAAAATTCTAGATTTTACAATAAACACTTTAGTTAACATGTAAAAAAGAGAATTTGCGGGTATAGAAGTTTGGTAGTTCGTATATTATAATTATGTCTCAATTTCTTTGTAGTTTATAACATGATTCACTTGTTTACGTCATAATGTGAATGTGAAATTTAATTATTTGGCATGAAAATAAACAGTGATATAATCCATATGTCTACTATAATATAAGTTAATGGATAATCCTTTTGTATATACTTTCTCACGGTCTGTAGGTTTTAACCCTTCACTTTATTTGAAAGGGATTTTATTGGTAAACAGGACCAAACCACCCAGCTCAGAGAACAATACTCCATCAAAAGACTGGATGTGTTTATTATAAGCGATTTGAACTCAGTAGCAAAAGATAAGTGAAGTGGCATTAAACAAACTTTTAAGTAGTGCTTAATCTTAGTAATATACAGAACTACAGAGATTCCGTAGACTATATAACTTTTCACATATCGACTACTCACATTATTATTTATATCAGGTAGACAAATATCATGGCTCTAATAACATTGAAATAGTAGTACATGGTAAGCTTAAGTAAACAGATATTCGCAATTATATCTGTTTAAACAAAGTTATTTCTTATTAAGCTCTGTTGTTTTGTAGTTCACGAATCAAATGTAAGTAATAAGATATTTCCCATCAAGAAATTACATAGCCTATAAAACTATAATAAATAGATTAATATTTGATTTTATAATTTAAGTCATGAACTCATTTTATCTGGGTCATCATTGGAGACCAGGAAGCACTGAACGACCGTATCGTCCTAGCATTAGATTTCTCAGTTGTGTGTACCTACGACTCAGCATCTGAGGATTGAAACTGGGGACTTTGGCTTCTCGTGCAAAGGCCCAAACTCTGAACCACTAAGCTAAGATTCATTGGTGAATATTTCTAAATTGAATTAATTTACAATAGTAAACAACTCTTATTCATTATCTGTGGTAGACAACTATCTGATATTCGATATAGCTGAACTTCACTAGTCACTCCAAGAGTGGCATCTTGAATCTAGTCACTAGTGGGCATATGATTAATGTTAGTATAGGGAGTAGAGTTTGTAGAGATTTTAGAATCTTTATGGTTTGAATTACGAACTGATCTTGGCTCCTTAATTGTCAGACCATTTTCATTCAAATAGATCTGATAAGGCCATATGGTATTACTTGAAATGTTTCACTTAACAAAAACTAATTGTTTCTTTACAAAGTAATTGGATCTTATGATTAAAGATTAGTAATATTTAGAGTGTTTGAGTTTTTAACTGTATTTTCGTATAATTAAAACTCCGCCTGGAGTCCCTCCGGAGTCTGCTACCTGTCCCAAGCCTGGATAAAGGAGAAGGGTTGGGCATCGGGTGAAGAAGAACACCAATGGGGACAATCGGATGTACTTAACAACAAATTACAGAAATACTTATTGAAATCTAGCAACTATATAGTGAATCGTTAATTTGTAAAATAACAATCCATCATATCAGACTTGACTGTTTCTGTTGCAAACATCAATCGATTGTCCGTCCTTTCATTGTTCATGAGTTTCCATACAAATCTCACTGTGTTCCCGCTCTTTTTTTCTTGATTTTTCCCCATCTTCTGCTGCCAGACATTACGTTCCTAACTCGCATATACTACTTATGTTTACATAAGTAGCACACACCACACTCGTCTCTTCTTTAAAAGCCGTCGTTCTTGTGGTGGTTCATGCTCGCCGTGCAACATTCTTCTTTTCTGCAGTCTGTGCTACGCATTCCGTCAAAATGTCGAGTATGTGGCGCGCTGACCTCCATAGCTCCGTCGACCTGCCGGGGAACCAACATCCGACCTCCACCCGGCACCTGGGACGTTTACACCCGTGCTCCACCGGCCTGCTGAGCCATCTACATCTTATGTCTGCCCAGCAGCCGCACGTCCCACCGCTCCTCTCCGTCGACGGCACCCGCTATAGCCGACGCCGCCCAGCCAGAACACTCCAACAGACTGCCCCAACCTGCACTTCAGCTCCAGGCTTGCAACGGCGTCCGCAGAACAGCGCCCTTCCCCTCTCCCGGTTGGCAACGACACCCCATCCCGTAGAAACTAACTCGCTAACAAAACGCAAACCAGAAAAATTATTCAAACCATGTTATAATTAAATTCCATAACAAGTCATTTTATCCTGTTTTGCACATGTCATTTATTTCATCCACTCCAGATATTTGATTTTATGATGCGTACCTAACAACAACTGATCATTACATCAATCCATTCATCACACAGAACAAACTATATAACATTCATACTCCCTATAAAAACTTTACCCGGTTGGGTTGTTAAATAATTTTATGTTAAATCTATTCGATCCTAAAACATTTTATATCCGATTTCTTTTATCTCATTATCAAGTTAGTCTAGTTACATCACGATATAAGCCTAGAAAGTATATGATATTACATTAGATTAGAATATCTAACTACTGGATTAAGATGGAGCTTACAAACTAGTAAGCCTGACAAAAAGTACCTGATTCAGTCTATATCTCACAAGCTTTCTAAACATAGTAGCGATTAAATAACTCTGAAGATAAAGGCTACAGGGGAGATCAATAAGAATCATATAAGATTGTTGAAGTCAGTACTCATGAAAATAAGTTCACCAACTTATACGCAGTATTTCAAATGCTGACTAGATAAATAAGTTGACGAAATAATTTGTTAGTTGGGAATGGGAACTGTGATCCGCTGTAACATGCTAAGAATTGACGCAAATATTATTATCTCTGACGTACCTGATATAATAAAATGTTATGATACACATTATTATGTATATTATTCATCGAATATTATAAATATATAAAATTCTAGTAAATTATTATCAAGTGAGGATACAGACTATATCAGAAATATGAGTGACTTCTCGTGCAGTTTTCGATTAATCACTGTCAAAGTAGTGTTTGTACTTATTAAATCACAAAAGTAATGACTTAAGAAGTAATCATATGGGAACACATTCTTCGAAGTACAAAATGTAATGAGGTAAGTCAACTGACGATCATTAAAACGTATACAGGCTGAATTCAATAAAAAAACACAACTGAAATAATAACTAAAGAAATTGCATCGACTAAGAAGAGAAAGTGAAAACACTGATAAGTAATTATCAGTATAGAATTGTGGAGATTGTTGAGTTTCGCTGAAATCATAAGTCAGTCAATGTAAAACAATCACTGAAGACTTGGAAGCACTAGATAGACGTTTCGTTCTAGTACGGAACTACATAGCAACGGGTGTCCATGACCCCCACACGGGGATCAAACCCAGGACATTCTGTCTCACGCTCAAATGTTTAACGTTCGGACCACTGAGCCGGCATCCAACGGAGTTGATGTCTAACTTCGATCAATCAAAATCGAAGGCCCTGGGTTCGCGTCCCATTTCAGGGGTTGTGTTTGTTCACTACTGAAGAGTACCATATTAGAACGAAACGGCTGTCCAACACTTCTAGGTTTTCAATAGTGGTCTACGATTGATCGAGTCGTGATTTCAGTGAAACTAAAAAGAAAAATTTTTAAAAATGTTTCTTTATAATAGTGATACATGATTCACGGCTGACAATCAAAAACTTAATCACAAAGATAAAACAGTTAGTTTACACACAATGAATCCAGAGTAGGAATCACATTTACAATATCAAGATAGTGACTTATATTATTGATTATGAAATGTTTGTTTATTTTCATTCACTGACAAATCCCAATCAACTATTACATAACATATTAGACACAGTTTCTTAAATTGTATTTAATTCATAGAATGAAATTACTGACTAAATCCATGAGAATAATGGAACCATTCATGAACTATTATGATTTATTAACAAATCGACTTTACATTTTAGTCTATTCAATGATGGATTTAATTTCACTGGATAAAATCATGAGTCAATTGGAGCTAGACCACCATGGAAGACCTGGAAGTACTGGACGGTCGTTTCGTCCTAGCATGGGGCTCCTCAGCAGTGCGCATCCACCATCCCGCCCCCCGCGAGACTCGAACTCAGGACCTATCAGACTAGCACCAGTCGCTTGGATAACTAAACCACTGAACCGGCATCCAACGGTGTTAATGTCTAACTTCAACCAATCCATAGTACACCATTGTCTTCAGTGAGTTACTATCTCACAACAGACCTGGTTGAACTCCACTGGCAACGGCTTCTCACTAGAACTCCAGGAGTATCTCTTGAAGTCAGTCACTAGTGATTTAATTACTTCAAACTAATGAATCTCATTACCACATAACATTTCATGGAATCATATTTACACAGAATAATAAAGCATAATGTAATCTAATGTAAATAATAATAATAAACTTTATAATCGTCATCATGAGGGGTAAGAGGCGTAAGTAAGTAAGTATGTAAGTAAGTCAGTAATACATAACTATAATTAGATGCTGGAATAGTAGAATTATTAATAGTATCAGCGATAGTAGAAAAGATTATTTGTATGTTTATCTATTTATTGGAACACATATATATTGGTACAAAGGGGCACCGAATACAAGACTACGGATATACCATACCAACTAGTGCTAAATAGTGCAAGCCTAAGTCCACAGCTTCCTGTCAACTGATTCCATCTATTAGGTTTGAGTTATGTCATGTTCGAAAGCTTTTAAATGACAAATAAAGATATTTAACTATTTTACTGAACGAAATTCATACAATTCTATAAATAAGTCGAAGTCGTGTATGTTAACAACTAAATCTCAACCTAATGGTCACTGTATAAACATGGAAATCATATACATTATTCTGTTTAAAGTTGTTAGGTGAATGCATTATATAGATAGTAAACAATAAAGGAAAATCTCTTTCTAACATTTCATAATTTTAAAAGATTATTTACTTGTTTAAGGTGTATTGAAAAAATCGTTGTAACAACCTTTTATATTTACAGTTGAATTCACGAGTCGATCTAAGCTAGACCATCATTGAAAATCTGGAAGCATTGGACAGCCGTTTCTTCCTAGTATAAGACTCCACAGAAGTGTTCGTGCACGATCCCCCATGAATGATATGAACCCAGAATCTTCGGTCTCACGCGCAGATGCTTAACCTCTAAACCACTTAGTCGGTATCCAACGGTGTTTAATGTCTAACTTCAACAAATCCATGAGCTTACGCAACCCTTCATTCATCCACAAATCCCCATACTGATCATTTTCATCTTAAAATGATTGGGTCATTTGTTTTTCGTGCAATAATAATTTTATTCGACTCATAATTTTTTCTATCTTGTAAACATCTGTATTGCCTAAATACTATAAACGTATAAAGTTATTTTATTATTTATCGAAGGATAGAATACATATTCGCAAAATTATAGCTCATCTACTCCTTAATGTTTGGTATATGTGCAATGTCTAGCATCTTTCTGTTCAATTACCGCTAACTAGAGGAAGAAATCCACGCTTGCAATGGGGAACACAATTCAATATATATATATATATATATATATATATATATATATATATTTACTTACTTACTTACGCCTGTTACTCCTCGTGAAGGAGCATAGGCCACTCACCAGCATTCCCCATCCAACCCCGTCCTGGGCAATCCTTTCAAGCTCTTTCCAGTTCTTATTCATCCCTTTCATATCCGCTTCTATTTCCCGACGTAATGTGTTCTTTGGCCTTCCTCTTTTCCGCTTCCCTTCAGGATTCCAAGTTAGCGATTGTCTCGTAATGCAGTTTGATGATTTCTTCAATGTATATCCTATCCATTTCCATCGTCTTTTCCTAATTTCCTCTTCAGCCCGAAGCTGGTTTGTTCTATCCCACAAAAGGCTGTTGCTGATGGTATCCGGCCAATGGATGTTGAGTATCATGCGTAGACAGCTATTGATAAATACCTGTACCTTCTTGATGGTGGTTGTTGTAGTTCTCCAAGTTTCAGCTCCGTACAGTAGAACTGCCTTGATGTTGGTATTGAAGATTGTGACTTTGATATTGGTTGAAAGTTGTTTTGAGTTCCATATGTTCTTTAATTGAAGGAATGCGGCCCTTGCTTTGCCAATCCTTGCCTTGACGTCTGCATCTGAACCTCCTTGTTTATAGACGAGGCTTCCCAGGTATGTGAAGGATTCCACATCTTCCAGAGTTTCGCCATCAAGAGTGATTGAATCTCTGTTCTCTGTGTTGTGTTTGAGGACCTTGGTTTTCCCCTTATGTATGTTGAGGCCTACTGATGCAGAGACTGCTGCTATGCTGGCTGTCTTTATCTGCATTTGTTCGTGTGTATGTGATAGGAGTGCTAGGTCATCTGCGAAGTCGAAGTCGTCTAATTGGTTTTGAGCTGTCCATTGTATGCCGTGTTTTCCCTCACATGTCGAGGTCTTCATAATCCAGTCGACCACCAGAAGAAAGAGGAAGGGAGAGAGTAGACAGCCTTGTCTGACTCCGGTCCTTACTTGGAATGCATCTGTCAGCTGTCCTCCATGCACTACTTTGCACTGTATTCCTTCGTATGAGTTCCAGATAATGTTGACAATCTTCTCAGGAACTCCGTAGTGTCGAAGAAGTTTCCATAATGTTCTCCTATCTACATTGTCAAATGCCTTCTCATAATCAATGAAGTTGATGCACAGTGACGAGTTCCACTCAATTTATTGTTTGACGATGATCCGTAGTGTCGCAATCTGGTCTGTGCACGACCGGTCCTTACGGAATCCAGCTTGTTGATCTCGAAGTTGAGCGTCTACTGCGTCTATCATCCTGTTCAGTAACACTCTGTTGAAGACTTTACCTGGTATTGACAGTAGTATAATGCCTCTGTAGTTTTCACACTAGCTCAGATCTCCTTTCTTTGGAATCTTGATGAAGTGTCCTTCTTTCCAATCCATCGGCACTTGTTCCTCCTGCCAAATCTTCTTGAATAGAACATGAAGCATGCTTGTAGTTACTTCGATGTCTGACTTCAGTGCTTCAGCTGGTATATTGTCAGGTCCTGCTGCTTTCCCGCTCTTGATTTGTCTGACGGCCAGTCTGATTTCTATCGTCGTTGGTGGATTGACATCTATAGGAAGATCTGTGTGTGTTGCTTCGATGTCCAGTGGATTCATTTGAGCCGGCCTATTAAGGAGTTTCTCGAAGTACTCTGCCCATCTGTTCCTCTAATGCTGAATCTCAGTGATTGGTCTGCCTTCTTTGTCTTTGACTGGTCTCTCTGGTTTACTGTATTTCCCTGCTAGTTTCTTCGTCGTATCGTAAAGCTGTCTCATATTTCCTTCTCTTGCAGCTTTCTCTGCCGTCGTTCCTAGCTCTTCCATGTATTTCTCCCCGTTGGCTCTAAAGCTCCCCTTCACTTTCTTGTTTGCTTCTATGTACTCAGCTTGTGCTCGGACTTTCTCTGTTCGTGTTCGACTGTTGTTCAATGCTGTCTTCTTGTTCTTCCTTTCTTCGATCCTGTCCAGTGTTTTTATAGAGATCCATTCCTTGTGATGATGCTTCTTGGGGCCCAGAACCTCTTGACACGTGGAAGTTAACCCTTCTTTGATACCTTTCCAGTTATCCTCCATTGTGGTTTCTTCTCCCTAAGTAGACGCTGTAGGGGTTGGAACCTGTTGTTGAGGGCTATCTTGAATTCATTGAGTTTGTCAGTATCTCGAAGGAAGACTGTATTGAACCTTTGTAGCGCTGTTTGTCCAGTTGTCCAGTTCTTCTTAAGCTTCAGTTTTAAATTGGCCACAACTAGGTGGTGATCTGAAGCTATATACTCTCCTCTCCTGGTTCTCACATCTTCCATTGTCCTTCGGAACTTTTTATTGATGCAAATATGATCAATCTGGTTCTCTGTGGTGTGGTCCGGTGAGATCCATGTAGCTTTGTGTATACGTTTGTGTGGAAATTATGTACCGCCTATGACCAATCTGTGGAGTGAACACAGATTTACAAATCTGTCCCCGTTTTCGTTTCTCTCTCCCAGTCCATGTAGTCCCATGATATCTTCATATCCGGTGTTGTCTATTCCGACTTTGACGTTTAGATTTCCCATCACAATGGTGAGATCATTTCTTGGGCACTTCTCTATGATTGATTGCAGTCTCTCATAGAATTGATCTTTAACGTCGTCGTTGCTATCATTGGTGGGTGCATAACATTGGATAATGTTCATTGTGATCCCCTCCTTCTTTGTTTTGAATGATGATTTGATGATTCTGGATCCATGAGTTTCCCATCCTACAAGTGCATTTCGTGCTACTTTGGATAGCATTAGAGCAACTCCTTGAGTGTGTGGAGCACTTTCCTCTTCGTGACCAGAGTATGGCAGCGTCTCTCCCGTATTTAGCCTTTGTTGTCCAGCTTGGGTCCAATGGGTTTCACTGATTCCCAGCACTGCCAAGTTATATCTCCTCATTTCTGTTGTTATTTGACTGGTCTTCCCGGTCTCCCACATTGTCCGGACGTTCCATGTACCTATGAAAATTGTTGCTCTGGTTGTTAGAAGGGGCATCGGCCTCATGGCTTCCGAAGGAACTCGGCTTTCACCATGAAGCGTCATATAACCTCTAACTTCCAGGGCAGATTTTAAATGGTTTGAGTTATTTTTTCTGGTTAGCGTTTTTTTAGCGAGTTAGTTTTCTACGGGATGTGGACGCTAACCCCATTCTCAACCCTCCTCCTTTACCCGGGCTTGGGACCGGCAGTAACTCTGGAAGAGCTACAGGCGGAGTTATATATATATATATATATATATATATATATATATATATATATATATATATATATATACAAAACCGTCCTTGGGGAGAGTTAGCAAATAGCATACTAAAAGACACAACAGATCAATTGCATTTGAGATATTTCTCAGTGGGAAATACGACATGAAGGTGACAAGAGAAATTCGAATTTTTTAAATAAAATTACAAAATTAGATCTTTTCCCAAGTGAGTTCTGGGGATTTAACGTTCCCAACAAACCTAAAACTCTAAGGCAGTGGAGTAACGTAAGGAGATGCAGTCCTATGGTAGCCGGTCACCAATAATTGGTTCCCACTCCATTTGTTCCCTCAGGATACTGGAGCCCATGTGCAACATTGGTTTGAAATCAGGGTTTTTCAACCCCCCTTGATGAGTCCTGCGTGTTTACCTTTCAATTTTGTAAACGCTAATGCCGTGAAAAGGCAGTGAGTAGAACTTACCTTACAGTGGCTGTGCGAGCATTTTGAGAGGGAGAGCTGATTCTCCTTAATCTCCACCATACCAGTGCATTTAGGGGCCTAACGTATAATGAAGCTAACAAATGACCACTGTTGAAGCTAGTTTATTCAATGATGAATTTGGTTACTTCAAGCTAATGAATCGCATTACCACATAACACATTTTATAAATCAAAACAGGAAACTGGTATTTCTTGGAATCATATTCACACAGAATAATAAAGTATAGTGTAATCTAATGTAAATAATCATAATCATAATGATAATAATAAACTTTTTAATCATCTCATATATTGTGTATTATGTAATTTACCATCTCATATTTCAGTAATATTATCTAAATTTAGTTTTTTTTTTCAGTTGAATTCTATACAGTTTAATCATTATACATTATGTACACATAATAGTACTATTTACATACTAGAAAAGAAAAGTAAAACAACACTTGTTACCAAGTAGAAAAAGAAAAAAAGAAACAATAAAATTTTGTATAAAAGTCTTTGAAAAAACAATTGAGTCATTATAATATACTACTTAACTATTAAAAAGAGTATTCAATCATGAATAGATTCTTTTGGACTGTTACAACATATACACTATTAATAGTTATTATATGTAATTTTAATACAAGTAAGTAAATACTTTTTATGATGTATTAAGTGTTTTAAATACATTTGATATTGTTTAGGGCTGTAATTGATCAGTTTCTTGTTGGTGATATGTATATCCTTTGTAGACTGCTTCAATATTTCCTTAAGTCACAACAATTATAAGCAAAGATGAACTAAGTGGTTAAGTGGATAACGTGATGGTGTTTGAAGCGTACGGTACTGGATTCGAGTTTTGTAGTGATTATCAACTCTAGGATGCAGGTTTATCTATCTGATGAGTTCCAAGTAGGAAGAAATGCGCGTCTTGGATTTCACTGCTAATTACCATTTATTTTTGTTTATTAGGTGTTTTACTATGAATTTTCTTAAATGTAATTCTGATTGATATTAAGTAAAAACAATATTCATTAACATAATGAGCCATATCAGTGGTTACCATAATTTATCGTGTATATATCCATAAAAAGCAACAATCCTTTGTTAATGATGATTACATTTTATTATAGAAAATAGTGACATTATAAAAGTAGACCAATGTGTTTGACTTAATGATTAAATAATGTTAGGCTTTTTGAGTTACCTGAAAATTTTATATTCAAACTTTTCCAGAGTTTAGCGTATGTACTACTGAGTAGTAACCAACTTAAATATAATGTATATTTAAAGTTTCTTAGCACTCAATAGTTTCGCAGGTGATGTTGATCCGTGATTCAAACTTGATTTAAACTCAAAAGTAATTACATAACTCTTTTTTTCATCTTAAAAGTAGCAATGTTTTTTGGTGCTGACTGGCAATCAATAATTCTCATGTTAAGTCTAGTTCATAATGGAAAATACCCTCAAATAATATATTTTTCTACAATTCAATTGTGGCTGATTTATATATAAGTAGTATCTTATATTTTCTTATGTGAACTTGTTAAATCTATTTATTAAGTGTTTAAAGAATATTGTTCGATTTAATATAGGTGATATTTTTAATACTTTACTCTAGTGAAAGCTGTTCCAGCAAATCCGTAAGTTAAACAGTATAAATTAAGATGTATGGAATTTCAATCTCTTTGAATAGAAGATCTATTTCATGAACTAGTGATGATTCTAATTTCAAAAGATTTTCAAACTCAAGTGTAGTATACATTCATTTTGTATTGTTTGTTTGAATCTTCTTCATTGATATTTAGGACTGTAATTGATTTGTCTCTTATTGATATATGTGTATTCTGTATGCATTACCTCGATAGTACCTTAAATCAAAAGCATTGAATGACGGCTCAGTGGTCTAAAGGTTAAGCGTTCGTGCGCGAGACTGAAGGCTCTGGGTTCAAAGCCAGCGAGCGGATCGTGGATGGGTACTGCTGAGGAGTCCCACAATAGAACGAAACGGCCGTCCAGTGCTTCCAGGTTTTCATTCGTGGTCTAACATCAATCGGTTCACGATTTCGATCAAAAGCTTAATAATCTTTATAACCCTATGTAGATAAATGATAAACGTTATTCTGTTTTACTGCTAAAGTTTCAAGCTTAACATTAAATAAAATTATTAGGTTAGAAATAAAATCTGTTGAGTAATATAGATTTACATGTATCTTATACATGTAACATTGTATTGTCATTTTCATTGTACCAGATAATTTAGAAATAGTTAAGACATATGATAAATGAGCATAGCAAGACTAAAGATTGAAATAGTTTTGACTTGATAGAAGGTGGTGAATATCCAGTGCTTCCAGGTTTTTCATGGTGGTCTAGCTTCAATTGACTCATTATCTCAACTATTGAAATGAAAACTTATTATCTCCAGAAGATCAACTGATATATTATGTATGATTAAACAATAACAAAGGTTTACTGCTTCAAAATGTTTTGAAAAATATCAAGGATCAAGATCCGATTGATGACATGAAGGTTACTTTTTAGCTGGTACTGACCAATAAATTGAATTGTATGATACACATTCATTTGAAGAAGATGATTATCTTCTTCATGAAGACAAGAAGACAAATTTTCTGTAGATCAGTTTGTGCATATGATCTTACAGATTACATTTTAAAAGGATCTCTATATTTGTTCAAGCTTCTCCATTGACGAATGACATACGGTACAAACCATTCAGTACCTAGTTTATGTCCCGTTTAAAGACTAGATATTATACTAGTTCACTTAATGAAAGGGTCTATATAAACATAACGAACATTATTATTTATCTTGGTGTTTGAAATCCAGAGACATGTCGATCAAAGGAGAGTATTGATTTGAAACTGATAGAAGTTGGCATGAGGCTGATTTATTATTATTACATTACATTTATTCAAACATCTTAACTGATTAGAGAAAAGGATTCATTTTGCATAATCAATACTCGCTCAACTAAGGAATAAGTCATTGAATATAGTTCTAATAATGCACTAATTATTAGTTTAGAGGTTGTAGAGATTGTTAAGTTTTCGATTGAGATCATGAACCGATTGATGTTAAACTACCAGTGAAAACCTGGAAGCACTGGACGACCGTTTCGTCCTATTGTGGTTGAGGTTAGACATTAACATCGTTGGATAACGGCTAAGTGGTCCAGTAGGTTAGGCGTTCGAGCTCGGGGCCGAAGGCTCTGGGCTCGAATTCCACGAGCGATATCGTGGATGCACACTGCTAAGGAGTCCCACAATAGGACGGAGCGGCTGTCCCGTGCTTCCAAGTTTCCAATGGTGGTCTAACATCAATGGGTTCATGATCTCAATAAAAAAAATGTGCTAACCAATAGGTTTGATAATTACTGGTCCTTTGACAGATCTTATGAAGTGATATTTTAAGTACTTCCTAAAATATACAATAATTCAAATTAAGCTGTTTATAAGACAAGCAGATGGTTTTACAGTATGTGTGATTGCAGATACGAGTAATCAACTAACCGTGGGAAAGTCACGTTGTAGTGTAAAGTTGTTTAACTAAGGTTTTGAAGTTATCACTGGGATTTGAATATTCTCAGATGTAAGTGAGAGTTTCGTCTACGACTGGTATTCTCATTGAGATATCTAGTTCTACATCTGTAACATTCTATGCGCTTACCATTCATATAATTGGTCAGAGTATACCTTGGCTATCTTCAATATCTGATCAAGTTTTTAAACTGTTTTATTCATAAAAATCAATTAATTTGTTAGGGATCTAATGCTTTCTGACCATTAAAGTATTATAAAAAGTTACATTCATAATCACGGAGAAAAAGTCATTTTGATTTCGTCCCTACTGATACATAAATATCTGGTATAAAGTTTGGTAACAACAAAGTTTCGGGTGAAAGTTAACTTTTACTTAAAAAAACTGATGTCGACGGAAGTGTTAACAATGACCAATAGAAGTTGATGGCAGATAAACCTATATTACTGAGGTCTTAAACTTTTGTCTAGTAAAATTGCCCATCGACTACTCACTACGAGAATCGGTTAATTAATTAGTATTCTACAGTCCAGCCCAATGGTTTGACTACACATATATGACTTCAATATACCGGTTTTCATTAAATACATAACCAGAGAACAAATCTCTCTGGTTTATTACGTTGTTTACATAAGATTAGGTAATTAATCACTCTAAAGTTTGAGATGGTAAAACCCATTGACCCGATGAACATATGGTTCCGCCAATAAACGATGCAATATTCAGTTCGAACAGCAGTATCAGAGGAATGTGAATGACATCTATTAGCTTAAAACACTGGTAACATATAAATGGAAGAATGAAAGAAAGAGAAGAAAGGTTGATTGGACGTACAGAACAGATGTTAGAAAGAGAAAAGTTAATTGATGACAAACAATACGGATAATCAGGCTACTGGAAGTATCCAGAAGATTGATACTTCAGTTTTGAGGGTTATATCTTCTTAAAAAAACCTAAATAAAAGGGATGAGCTATAAGGCAATATGTCTAATTAGGTGTGAGAATGTCAGCGAAATTGATGAATATATAAAATAAGGCAAGCGATAAATCTATGGAAAGCTATGGGGCGGGAAAATTCATAACAAGCGAAGATTTATATTCTATAACAAAAAGGAAGGAAAACATAAAAGAACATTGTATGAAATATCACAATTTATAAAATAAAAATACTGTAAACCAAAGACGAGAAAACACATATTATATCTTATAAAATTTAACGGTCCTAAAGTTCCGACAACGACTCAATAAGTTGTTACCAAATCCATCACCAATCCCCACCTCTCATCCGAGCATGGGATTCGGAGTGAGCTTAGAAGTGATCAAGGTGAGGTTGTATTCATAATTGACTGTTATTGATCTGATCAAAATACATGGATGTGAATTCTCAATCACATATATGATTCTATTAATATTAACAGTGCTAAACCTCCAGTAACTACTCCGTAAGTTATTCGAAAACATTTTCGTAGATTGTGTAAATATTTGTCTGTAGTTATTCTGTGCTTGACTCCTCAATACATATGTTTGTATAAGAATTTAAATCAGCCATTCACGACTTTGTTAAACTTTCTGCACTTTTTGCGCATTCTTTAAAATCATAATTCTGATATTCATTAGTTTCGTCTTTTAATTTTTGAGTAATCGTATCTGTAAGAATCAATTTCCTACACGTTCAACTCTAAGCTATTCTCTAGACTGTCGAACACAGAGTCCTGCTTTAGCCAAAGTCAGATCAAGTAAGCTATTTGGCTTGATAAACATTATCTTTTTTTAAAACAAATTACACACCGTTAGTATACAAAATAAACAGTACAGTCTATTAACACAGGGAAAAACAGAGACATAATTAACACACCGAACAGTAACTATAGCATGGGAAAAATGAGTCAGCAAGGCGACTATTGTTTTATAATGAACATAAAATTATGATTGGTAAACAAAAAAGATATAGTCATACAAGGTCAAGGAAAGATAATGTGGTGGTCGGCGTTTCATCTTATCACTGGTGTGTTCGTTTATCGGTGACAATATACAGTAGCATTCAACTTCATGCATCATGACACTTACGAGTGAAGACTATTCGACACATAAGACAGAGCTTCAATCGGTTTTAAATGTTAATTTCTGGTTAGCGTTTGTTTAGCATGGTTGGTTGGTACGGGATGTTGTTACTGAATCCATCACCAATGCCCACCTCTCATCCGAGCATGGGATTCGGAGTGAGCTTAGAAGTGATCAAGGTGAGGTTGTATTCATAATTGACTGTTATTGATCTGATCAAAATACATGAATGTGAATTCTCAATCACATATATGATTCTATTAATATTAACAGTGCTAAACCTCCAGTAAATACTCCGTAAGTTATTCGAAAACATTTTCTTAGATTGTATAAATATCTGACGAGTGTTGATTTGATCACGACACCCGAATACAAATGTCTCCACTGATATCATTAGTGGGCGTATTACACTGGATGATATTCATTGCAATCCTCTTCTTATTTGTTTCGAAGGATGCTTCAATGATCCTCGATCCATGAGAATCTCGTACTAGAAGCGCTTTTCGTGCTTCTTTGCACGTCATCAGCACAACTCCGTGTGTGTCGAAGGCATTTTATTTCTGATGACCAGATTACTACAGCAGCTCTACCGAAGATAATCTCTATTGTTTAGCTTGCTTCCAATGTGTTTCACAAATGCCAAGTACTGTCAGTTTGTATCTTCCCAATTACACAGATACTTGAATGATCGATCCGGTCTCCCACATTGTGTGAACATTGCATGTACCTATAATAATTGATGTCCTGGTTGTCAGGAGAGGCATTGATCTCGTGATTTCTGAAGAATCGTAGCTTTCATCATCAAGCATCGTGACACTTACGAGTGAAGACTATTCGACACATAAGACAGAGCTTCAATCGGTTTAAATGTTAATTTCTGGTTAGCGTTTGTTTAGCATGGTTGGTTGGTACGGGATGTTGTTACTGAATCCATCACCAATGCCCACCTCTCATCCGAGCATGGGATTCGGAGTGAGCTTAGAAGTGATCAAGGTGAGGTTGTATTCATAATTGACTGTTATTGATCTGATCAAAATACATGAATGTGAATTCTCAATCACATATATGATTCTATTAATATTAACAGTGCTAAACCTCCAGTAAATACTCCGTAAGTTATTCGAAAACATTTTCTTAGATTGTATAAATATCTGACGAGTGTTGATTTGATCACGACACCCGAATACAAATGTCTCCACTGATATCATTAGTGGGCGTATTACACTGGATGATATTCATTGCAATCCTCTTCTTATTTGTTTCGAAGGATGCTTCAATGATCCTCGATCCATGAGAATCTCGTACTAGAAGCGCTTTTCGTGCTTCTTTGCACATCATCAGCACAACTCCGTGTGTGTCGAAGGCATTTTATTTCTGATGACCAGATTACTACAGCAGCTCTACCGAAGATAATCTCTATTGTTTAGCTTGCTTCCAATGTGTTTCACAAATGCCAAGTACTGTCAGTTTGTATCTTCCCAATTACACAGATACTTGAATGATCAATCCGGTCTCCCACATTGTGTGAACATTGCATGTACCTATAATAATTGATGTCCTGGTTGTCAGGAGAGGCATTGATCTCGTGATTTCTGAAGAATCGTAGCTTTCATCATCAAGCATCGTGACACTTACGAGTGAAGACTATTCGACACATAAGACAGAGCTTCAATCGGTTTAAATGTTAATTTCTGGTTAGCGTTTGTTTAGCATGGTTGGTTGGTACGGGATGTTGTTACTGAATCCATCACCAATGCCCACCTCTCATCCGAGCATGGGATTCGGAGTGAGCTTAGAAGTGATCAAGGTGAGGTTGTATTCATAATTGACTGTTATTGATCTGATCAAAATACATGAATGTGAATTCTCAATCACATATATGATTCTATTAATATTAACAGTGCTAAACCTCCAGTAAATACTCCGTAAGTTATTCGAAAACATTTTCTTAGATTGTATAAATATCTGACGAGTGTTGATTTGATCACGACACCCGAATACAAATGTCTCCACTGATATCATTAGTGGGCGTATTACACTGGATGATATTCATTGCAATCCTCTTCTTATTTGTTTCGAAGGATGCTTCAATGATCCTCGATCCATGAGAATCTCGTACTAGAAGCGCTTTTCGTGCTTCTTTGCACATCATCAGCACAACTCCGTGTGTGTCGAAGGCATTTTATTTCTGATGACCAGATTACTACAGCAGCTCTACCGAAGATAATCTCTATTGTTTAGCTTGCTTCCAATGTGTTTCACAAATGCCAAGTACTGTCAGTTTGTATCTTCCCAATTACACAGATACTTGAATGATCAATCCGGTCTCCCACATTGTGTGAACATTGCATGTACCTATAATAATTGATGTCCTGGTTGTCAGGAGAGGCATTGATCTCGTGATTTCTGAAGAATCGTAGCTTTCATCATCAAGCATCGTGACACTTACGAGTGAAGACTATTCGACACATAAGACAGAGCTTCAATCGGTTTAAATGTTAATTTCTGGTTAGCGTTTGTTTAGCATGGTTGGTTGGTACGGGATGTTGTTACTGAATCCATCACCAATGCCCACCTCTCATCCGAGCATGGGATTCGGAGTGAGCTTAGAAGTGATCAAGGTGAGGTTGTATTCATAATTGACTGTTATTGATCTGATCAAAATACATGAATGTGAATTCTCAATCACATATATGATTCTATTAATATTAACAGTGCTAAACCTCCAGTAAATACTCCGTAAGTTATTCGAAAACATTTTCTTAGATTGTATAAATATCTGACGAGTGTTGATTTGATCACGACACCCGAATACAAATGTCTCCACTGATATCATTAGTGGGCGTATTACACTGGATGATATTCATTGCAATCCTCTTCTTATTTGTTTCGAAGGATGCTTCAATGATCCTCGATCCATGAGAATCTCGTACTAGAAGCGCTTTTCGTGCTTCTTTGCACATCATCAGCACAACTCCGTGTGTGTCGAAGGCATTTTATTTCTGATGACCAGATTACTACAGCAGCTCTACCGAAGATAATCTCTATTGTTTAGCTTGCTTCCAATGTGTTTCACAAATGCCAAGTACTGTCAGTTTGTATCTTCCCAATTACACAGATACTTGAATGATCAATCCGGTCTCCCACATTGTGTGAACATTGCATGTACCTATAATAATTGATGTCCTGGTTGTCAGGAGAGGCATTGATCTCGTGATTTCTGAAGAATCGTAGCTTTCATCATCAAGCATCGTGACACTTACGAGTGAAGACTATTCGACACATAAGACAGAGCTTCAATCGGTTTAAATGTTAATTTCTGGTTAGCGTTTGTTTAGCATGGTTGGTTGGTACGGGATGTTGTTACTGAATCCATCACCAATCCCCACCTCTCATCCGAGCATGGGATTCGGAGTGAGCTTAGAAGTGATCAAGGTGAGGTTGTATTCATAATTGACTGTTATTGATCTGATCAAAATACATGGATGTGAATTCTCAATCACATATATGATTCTATTAATATTAACAGTGCTAAACCTCCAGTAACTACTCCGTAAGTTATTCGAAAACATTTTCGTAGATTGTGTAAATATTTGTCTGTAGTTATTCTGTGCTTGACTCCTCAATACATATGTTTGTATAAGAATTTAAATCAGCCATTCACGACTTTGTTAAACTTTCTGCACTTTTTGCGCATTCTTTAAAATCATAATTCTGATATTCATTAGTTTCGTCTTTTAATTTTTGAGTAATCGTATCTGTAAGAATCAATTTCCTACACGTTCAACTCTAAGCTATTCTCTAGACTGTCGAACACAGAGTCCTGCTTTAGCCAAAGTCAGATCAAGTAAGCTATTTGGCTTGATAAACATTATCTTTTTCTAAAACAAATTACACACCGTTAGTATACAAAATAAACAGTACAGTCTATTAACACAGGGAAAAACAGAGACATAATTAACACACCGAACAGTAACTATAGCATGGGAAAAATGAGTCAGCAAGGCGACTATTGTTTTATAATGAACATAAAATTATGATTGGTAAACAAAAAAGATATAGTCATACAAGGTCAAGGAAAGATAATGTGGTGGTCGGCGTTTCATCTTATCACTGGTGTGTTCGTTTATCGGTGACAATATACAGTAGCATTCAACTTCATGCATCATGACACTTACGAGTGAAGACTATTCGACACATAAGACAGAGCTTCAATCGGTTTAAATGTTAATTTCTGGTTAGCGTTTGTTTAGCATGGTTGGTTGGTACGGGATGTTGTTACTGAATCCATCACCAATCCCCACCTCTCATCCGAGCATGGGATTCGGAGTGAGCTTAGAAGTGATCAAGGTGAGGTTGTATTCATAATTGACTGTTATTGATCTGATCAAAATACATGGATGTGAATTCTCAATCACATATATGATTCTATTAATATTAACAGTGCTAAACCTCCAGTAAATACTCCGTAAGTTATTCGAAAACATTTTCTTAGATTGTATAAATATCTGACGAGTGTTGATTTGATCACGACACCCGAATAAAAATGTCTCCACTGATATCATTAGTGGGCGTAATACACTGGATGATATTCATTGCAATCCTCTTCTAATTTTTTCGAAGGTGATATGTCTTGAGATTTTGAACGCTATACTCGATTACTAAGCTATTCTTGAGGACCACCAAGCTAGAACTATACAGCGACCTGAACACGAGAGAGAAGGCGCAAAGTATGCGAGAAGTACTTTACTTCAAGGTTCGTTTTTGTACAGAAAAACACGGGTATTTATAGATGTTAACATTTGTTAAATCAACATCATATCTTGGCCAATCCGCTAAAAGACATATTATGCTACTGACCAATAGTAGCACGACACGTTGGCATTCTAGAAAGCTCCATCGTGCTCTGATTGGCCAAGACTCTTCGGCTCCTTCAGGGCCTCCGGAGGCTCTGTCGCAATTCTCGGAAAACCGACTTAACACCTCCCCCGAATAAGATTTCTTTCTGGGATCTACTTGTAGCTTGACAACCGGGTTGCGGTGGCGTCTCATTATTCTTGTCGTATTCCTTGTCCGAGGCTTCTTTTCAGTCTCTTTGGGCATATGTAACGTTGGTGTGTCCAAGATTAACTCTAACGGGAAATTCGGCCGGTTATTTTTAGCCTGTAACGTTCTTTTGTCCTTATGGATTTGATTCGTATGTCGTATACATGTTCCAAAAGCTCCTCGGACTCTGTACAGAACTTTTCCCAATTTTTGTACAACTTTTCCCGGCTCCCATCGGTTCTTCCCTATGTAGGATTTAATGAAAACTTCATCGCCAACATTAAAGTTCCGCATATTATGATTTTGATTGTGCCTGTACGCTAATTTGGATGGCAACATGGAGTTGAAAACGGTACAAATACGCCTTCCGAACACAGCTTCGGCAGGAGACTTACCATCTGGAACATTTGGATTCGGAGTGGTTCTGTAGGATGTTAAAAATTTTGTAATTACCTGCCCAGTTGTCCCTTCGCCTCCCCCTTTCAGTAGTGCTCGTTTAAAGGTGTCCACAAAGTGTTCTGCTTGTCCGTTCGATTGTGGATGATAGTGCGGAGAACGAAGATGAGTTATTCCATTTTCGCTACAGGAATACTTAAACGACTCTGCAATGAATTGCGAGCCATTATCAGTTACTAAGGTCTCTGGAACTCCGAAGCAGCTAAACAAGGTAGACAACTTGTGGATTGTTTCTGACGCTGTACAATTTGGCATGATATATACTTCTGGCCACTTAGTAAATGCGTCTACGATAATTAGAAACATTTTTCCGTGGATTGGACCAGCAAAATCTGCGTGAAGTCTTACCCAGGGTCCTGCAGGCGTTGGCCAGTACTGAGGTTCGCATTTCGAAGGATTTTTAGCAGCCTGAATGCATGATGGACAGTTACGGCATTTATTCTCGATATCTTTATCCATTGACGGCCAATAAGCATAACTACGAGCCAACGATTTCATTTTGTTGATTCCAGGATGGCCACTGTGAAACTGCTTGAGAACATTGTGACGTAATAACTTCGGAATAACAATCCGATCACCGAACATAATACACGAGTCAACAACCATAAGTGAGTCCCGTCGACGAAAATATTGCAAAAGTTCTCCATCAAGGCGATTGTTTGGCCATTTGGTCGAGAGATAATGTTTAACTGTGCTCAATGTCTTATCACTCTCAGTAATCTTCTTGATAGTTTCAAAGGTTACAGGGAGTCCATTGATTGCGTCGTCCAATACGCGATGAACTTCTTTCTCGGCTTTTATATTTGCTACAACGGTTTCCTCTGGGGTTTTTGATTGGGAGCCTATTAATCTTGACAACGCGTCAGCTTGCCCAAAAGCGGTAGTTGACTGATACTTGATCTTGAAGTCGTAACCCAGAAGTGTGGTTGCCCAACGTTGGAGTCTGTTAGCTGTATGAACAGGAATTCCTTTCTTTGCCCCAAAAACTGCGAGCAGTGGCTTATGGTCTGTTAATAGGGTAAAATGTCGACCATATAACATCTTGTGAAATTTTTTTACTGCAAAGATAATTGATAGGGCTTCCTTCTCAATTTGACTATAGTTTCTTTCGGTCGTTGTCAAAGATCTGGCAGCGTGTGAGATAACTTTTTCAGACCCATTAGGAAAAATGTGAGAGATGACTGCGCCTACACCATAGTTAGAAGCGTCTGAAGCAACGACTATTGGTAGCGAAGGGTCATAATGCGTCAGTAAGAGATCGGAAGTTAGGAGTTGCTTGATTTTCTCGAAAGATGCTTGGCAGTCCGCCGACCAATTCCATCCTGTATTTTTTTCTAGTAAGTTGTTAAGTGGAGCACGTAGACGGTGAAGATCTGGGAGGAAGGTACCATAATGGCTGACCAGTCCCAAGAACGATCGTAGGGTAGGAATGTCCTTAGGTCTAGGCATTGTTCTCACGGCTTCAATGTTCTCTGGATCTGGTCGTCTTCCGTCTTTATCTATTATGAACCCCAGGTATCGTACTTGCTGCATGTAGAAGTCACACTTCTCCGCTCGGAGGCGAAAACCATAATCGGCTACACGTTCTAGTACCTGGTCCAGTTTCTTCTGCAGGTCCATTTTGTCGGCTGCCATAATTATGATGTCGTCTAAATAAGCTGCTGCCCCTGGAATACCTTGTAGCATGGTATCCATAATTTGCTGGAAAATAGAGGGCGCCGTCTTCACTCCAAACGGTAGGCGGTTATATCGAAACAGACCTTTGTGTGTGTTGATCGTCAGGAGATCTTTGCTTTCATCAGATACCGGAATTTGTAGGTACGCGTCTGATAAGTCCAATTTCGCAAAATATCTGCCACCATTCAGCTTAGCGAAAAGATCTTCCGGTAAGGGTAAAGGATACTGGTGAGACTCTAGAGCTTCATTTAATCCGGTAGAGTAGTCTGCACATAGACGGACGCTTCCATTCGACTTCTTGACCACCACTATCGGTGCAGCCCAGTTTGAGAAGTTCACAGGTTCGATAACACCCATTTCCTGAAGCCGTTGTAATTCTTGTTCAACTATTGGAAAGGCAGCATAAGGTACAGGTCTTTTAGGTCGAAAACCGGGAGTAGCTGCAGGTTTTAGGGTTAACAGCGCTTTGGCCTTCGTACATTCTCCCAATCCTTCTTTAAACACGTTGTGGTGTCTTTGTAGCACAGCATTTTTCTGGTTCCACTGTAGGGTGTTTTCAGCTCTGATTCGTCTGCAAATGCTGTTAATAGAATGGTCTGCTAGTTTAAGTGTCTCTATAAGATCTAACCCCAGTAAGTCTAATGCTGGCTTCTTTGTAAGGTATACAGTTGCATTCGTCGTTACAGTGCCTTTAGAAACAGTGCAGGGCACTTCTCCCACAATATTTAACTTCCCCCCAGATGCACTGCGTGCCAGTTGTGATGTTGGGAGAATTGTAGGTCTCCCAACGTTTCTCCAGGTTTCTGGGCTGATTAAGGTGATATCAGAGGCTGTATCAAGCTGAAGGCGAATACGGTGTTTATTGATATCCAAGGTTACATACTTTCTTTGGCGGCCATTTCGTGCTTGATTATGTGATACCAATATTCTTTTTGTTAGTGCTCCTGACCTGTGTTTCTTGAAGTAAGATTTTGCAGAATATCGTTTGTAGTTTCTTTTCCTGCAGCTGGTTTCTTTATGACCCTTCCGATGGCACTTACTGCAACAATGTTCTTTATACGGGCAGAACCTCTTATAGTGCCAACCTCCACATGCCCAGCATGGAGATGATGGTTTGTTTTTGTCTTCACGATAATTCCGCGTGCTGGAACCTTGAGAGGATTTTCTCTCGACTGCATGGATATGATGGAACCGGTCACCGTTCTCTACCATCACAGTATCATGCTTTAAATTCACTAACCTTTGACATTCGGTAGCTGCTTCTTGCAGGGTCATGTTAGGACAATGTTCAAGCTTGCTTAGGATTCTTGTTCGGATGTCAGCATCCTCGGGTGAATGCAGGCTACACACAAACACTAGACATTTAAACTGGTCTTCACTCATAGAAGACAATTTGAATTTCTCACATTCTCGGTTCACTATTCCTGCATGTTTCACCCAGTCATCTCCTGGTTCTTTTGTTATCTTTAAGCATTGATAACGGATGTTGAATAGAGATGATTGTTCTCCAAAGATTTGAGACAAGGTTTTAACTGTTTCATCAAAACTAAAGTCTCGTGGATTCTTCGGAAGAATGAAGTTGCTATAGCGTTCATGTTCCACAGTCCCAAGTTTTCTTAAAAGTATTCTGACTTTTGAAGCGTCATCAAGTTTGCAGAGATCAATATAGAATAAATCTTCATGCTTCTTAAACCAGGAATCAAAAGTTACACCTGCTGCACCATCAAAATTAAATTCATGTATGGCATTTATGATTGAATCAGTATGAGATATTTGTGATTCACCAGAAGCAGGGATTTGTTGGGACAGGCACAATTTCTACATCAAAGCTTCCATTATTCTGATTTGCGATTGTTCAAACCTCTTTTCTTGACGCACCATATAAGCTTCTAGCTGCTCCAAAGAAATATTCATTGTAGTCATCCCCGTCGCCACTGATTAGTCTTGAGATTTTGAACGCTATACTCGATTCCTAAGCTATTCTTGAGGACCACCAAGCTAGAACTATACAGCGACCTGAACACGAGAGAGAAGGCGCAAAGTATGCGAGAAGTACTTTACTTCAAGGTTCGTTTTTGTACAGAAAAACACGGGTATTTATAGATGTTAACATTTGTTAAATCAACATCATATCTTGGCCAATCCGCTAAAAGACATATTATGCTACTGACCAATAGTAGCACGACACGTTGACATTCTAGAAAGCTCCATCGTGCTCTGATTGACAAAGACTCTTCGGCTACTTCAGGGCCTCCGGAGGTTCTGTCGCAATTCTCGGAAAACCGAATTAACAGAAGGATGCTTCAATGATCCTCGATCCATGAGAATCTCGTACTAGAAGCGCTTTTCGTGCTTCTTTGCACATCATCAGCACAACTCCGTGTGTGTCGAAGGCATTTTATTTCTGATGACCAGATTACTACAGCAGCTCTACCGAAGA
Source organism: Schistosoma spindalis (assembly GCA_946903255.1). NCBI lineage: Eukaryota > Metazoa > Platyhelminthes > Trematoda > Strigeidida > Schistosomatidae > Schistosoma > Schistosoma spindalis. Next base: position 11,621,738 of record OX336420.1, read on the forward strand.
TAATCTCTATTGTTTAGCTTGCTTCCAATGTGTTTCACAAATGCCAAGTACTGTCAGTTTGTATCTTCCCAATTACACAGATACTTGAATGATCAATCCGGTCTCCCACATTGTGTGAACATTGCATGTACCTATAATAATTGATGTCCTGGTTGTCAGGAGAGGCATTGATCTCGTGATTTCTGAAGAATCGTAGCTTTCATCATCAAGCATCGTGACACTTACGAGTGAAGACTATTCGACACATAAGACAGAGCTTCAATCGGTTTAAATGTTAATTTCTGGTTAGCGTTTGTTTAGCATGGTTGGTTGGTACGGGATGTTGTTACTGAATCCATCACCAATGCCCACCTCTCATCCGAGCATGGGATTCGGAGTGAGCTTAGAAGTGATCAAGGTGAGGTTGTATTCATAATTGACTGTTATTGATCTGATCAAAATACATGAATGTGAATTCTCAATCACATATATGATTCTATTAATATTAACAGTGCTAAACCTCCAGTAAATACTCCGTAAGTTATTCGAAAACATTTTCTTAGATTGTATAAATATCTGACGAGTGTTGATTTGATCACGACACCCGAATACAAATGTCTCCACTGATATCATTAGTGGGCGTATTACACTGGATGATATTCATTGCAATCCTCTTCTTATTTGTTTCGAAGGATGCTTCAATGATCCTCGATCCATGAGAATCTCGTACTAGAAGCGCTTTTCGTGCTTCTTTGCACGTCATCAGCACAACTCCGTGTGTGTCGAAGGCATTTTATTTCTGATGACCAGATTACTACAGCAGCTCTACCGAAGATAATCTCTATTGTTTAGCTTGCTTCCAATGTGTTTCACAAATGCCAAGTACTGTCAGTTTGTATCTTCCCAATTACACAGATACTTGAATGATCAATCCGGTCTCCCATATTGTGTGAACATTTCATGTACCTATAATAATTGATGTCCTGGTTGTCAGGAGAGGCATTGATCTCGTGATTTCTGAAGAATCGTAGCTTTCATCATCAAGCATCGTGACACTTACGAGTGAAGACTATTCGACACATAAGACAGAGCTTCAATCGGTTTAAATGTTAATTTCTGGTTAGCGTTTGTTTAGCATGGTTGGTTGGTACGGGATGTTGTTACTGAATCCATCACCAATGCCCACCTCTCATCCGAGCATGGGATTCGGAGTGAGCTTAGAAGTGATCAAGGTGAGGTTGTATTCATAATTGACTGTTATTGATCTGATCAAAATACATGAATGTGAATTCTCAATCACATATATGATTCTATTAATATTAACAGTGCTAAACCTCCAGTAAATACTCCGTAAGTTATTCGAAAACACTTTCTTAGATTGTATAAATATCTGACGAGTGTTGATTTGATCACGACACCCGAATACAAATGTCTCCACTGATATCATTAGTGGGCGTATTACACTGGATGATATTCATTGCAATCCTCTTCTTATTTGTTTCGAAGGATGCTTCAATGATCCTCGATCCATGAGAATCTCGTACTAGAAGCGCCTTTTGCGCTTCTATGCACATCATCAGCACAACTCCGTGTGTGTCGAAGGCATTTTATTTCTGATGACCAGATTACTACAGCAGCTCTACCGAAGATAATCTCTATTGTTTAGCTTGCTTCCAATGTGTTTCACAAATGCCAAGTACTGTCAGTTTGTATCTTCCCAATTACACAGATACTTGAATGATCAATCCGGTCTCCCACATTGTGTGAACATTGCATGTACCTATAATAATTGATGTCCTGGTTGTCAGGAGAGGCATTGATCTCGTGATTTCTGAAGAATCGTAGCTTTCATCATCAAGCATCGTGACACTTACGAGTGAAGACTATTCGACACATAAGACAGAGCTTCAATCGGTTTAAATGTTAATTTCTGGTTAGCGTTTGTTTAGCATGGTTGGTTGGTACGGGATGTTGTTACTGAATCCATCACCAATCCCCACCTCTCATCCGAGCATGGGATTCGGAGTGAGCTTAGAAGTGATCAAGGTGAGGTTGTATTCATAATTGACTGTTATTGATCTGATCAAAATACATGAATGTGAATTCTCAATCACATATATGATTCTATTAATATTAACAGTGCTAAACCTCCAGTAAATACTCCGTAAGTTATTCGAAAACATTTTCTTAGATTGTATAAATATCTGACGAGTGTTGATTTGATCACGACACCCGAATACAAATGTCTCCACTGATATCATTAGTGGGCGTATTACACTGGATGATATTCATTGCAATCCTCTTCTTATTTGTTTCGAAGGATGCTTCAATGATCCTCGATCCATGAGAATCTCGTAATAGAAGCGCTTTTCGTGCTTCTTTGCACGTCATCAGCACAACTCCGTGTGTGTCGAAGGCATTTTATTTCTGATGACCAGATTACTACAGCAGCTCTACCGAAGATAATCTCTATTGTTTAGCTTGCTTCCAATGTGTTTCACAAATGCCAAGTACTGTCAGTTTGTATCTTCCCAATTACACAGATACTTGAATGATCAATCCGGTCTCCCACATTGTGTGAACATTGCATGTACCTATAATAATTGATGTCCTGGTTGTCAGGAGAGGCATTGATCTCGTGATTTCTGAAGAATCCTAGCTTTCATCATCAAGCATCGTGACACTTACGAGTGAAGACTATTCGACACATAAGACAGAGCTTCAATCGGTTTAAATGTTAATTTCTGGTTAGCGTTTGTTTAGCATGGTTGGTTGGTACGGGATGTTGTTACTGAATCCATCACCAATCCCCACCTCTCATCCGAGCATGGGATTCGGAGTGAGCTTAGAAGTGATCAAGGTGAGGTTGTATTCATAATTGACTGTTATTGATCTGATCAAAATACATGGATGTGAATTCTCAATCACATATATGATTCTATTAATATTAACAGTGCTAAACCTCCAGTAAATACTCCGTAAGTTATTCGAAAACATTTTCTTAGATTGTATAAATATCTGACGAGTGTTGATTTGATCACGACACCCGAATACAAATGTCTCCACTGATATCATTAGTGGGCGTATTACACTGGATGATATTCATTGCAATCCTCTTCTTATTTGTTTCGAAGGATGCTTCAATGATCCTCGATCCATGAGAATCTCGTACTAGAAGCGCTTTTCGTGCTTCTTTGCACATCATCAGCACAACTCCGTGTGTGTCGAAGGCATTTTATTTCTGATGACCAGATTACTACAGCAGCTCTACCGAAGATAATCTCTATTGTTTAGCTTGCTTCCAATGTGTTTCACAAATGCCAAGTACTGTCAGTTTGTATCTTCCCAATTACACAGATACTTGAATGATCAATCCGGTCTCCCACATTGTGTGAACATTGCATGTACCTATAATAATTGATGTCCTGGTTGTCAGGAGAGGCATTGATCTCGTGATTTCTGAAGAATCCTAGCTTTCATCATCAAGCATCGTGACACTTACGAGTGAAGACTATTCGACACATAAGACAGAGCTTCAATCGGTTTAAATGTTAATTTCTGGTTAGCGTTTGTTTAGCATGGTTGGTTGGTACGGGATGTTGTTACTGAATCCATCACCAATCCCCACCTCTCATCCGAGCATGGGATTCGGAGTGAGCTTAGAAGTGATCAAGGTGAGGTTGTATTCATAATTGACTGTTATTGATCTGATCAAAATACATGGATGTGAATTCTCAATCACATATATGATTCTATTAATATTAACAGTGCTAAACCTCCAGTAAATACTCCGTAAGTTATTCGAAAACATTTTCTTAGATTGTATAAATATCTGACGAGTGTTGATTTGATCACGACACCCGAATACAAATGTCTCCACTGATATCATTAGTGGGCGTATTACACTGGATGATATTCATTGCAATCCTCTTCTTATTTGTTTCGAAGGATGCTTCAATGATCCTCGATCCATGAGAATCTCGTAATAGAAGCGCTTTTCGTGCTTCTTTGCACATCATCAGCACAACTCCGTGTGTGTCGAAGGCATTTTATTTCTGATGACCAGATTACTACAGCAGCTCTACCGAAGATAATCTCTATTGTTTAGCTTGCTTCCAATGTGTTTCACAAATGCCAAGTACTGTCAGTTTGTATCTTCCCAATTACACAGATACTTGAATGATCAATCCGGTCTCCCACATTGTGTGAACATTGCATGTACCTATAATAATTGATGTCCTGGTTGTCAGGAGAGGCATTGATCTCGTGATTTCTGAAGAATCCTAGCTTTCATCATCAAGCATCGTGACACTTACGAGTGAAGACTATTCGACACATAAGACAGAGCTTCAATCGGTTTAAATGTTAATTTCTGGTTAGCGTTTGTTTAGCATGGTTGGTTGGTACGGGATGTTGTTACTGAATCCATCACCAATCCCCACCTCTCATCCGAGCATGGGATTCGGAGTGAGCTTAGAAGTGATCAAGGTGAGGTTGTATTCATAATTGACTGTTATTGATCTGATCAAAATACATGGATGTGAATTCTCAATCACATATATGATTCTATTAATATTAACAGTGCTAAACCTCCAGTAAATACTCCGTAAGTTATTCGAAAACATTTTCTTAGATTGTATAAATATCTGACGAGTGTTGATTTGATCACGACACCCGAATACAAATGTCTCCACTGATATCATTAGTGGGCGTATTACACTGGATGATATTCATTGCAATCCTCTTCTTATTTGTTTCGAAGGATGCTTCAATGATCCTCGATCCATGAGAATCTCGTACTAGAAGCGCTTTTCGTGCTTCTTTGCACATCATCAGCTCAACTCCGTGTGTGTCGAAGGCATTTTATTTCTGATGACCAGATTACTACAGCAGCTCTACCGAAGATAATCTCTATTGTTTAGCTTGCTTCCAATGTGTTTCACAAATGCCAAGTACTGTCAGTTTGTATCTTCCCAATTACACAGATACTTGAATGATCAATCCGGTCTCCCACATTGTGTGAACATTGCATGTACCTATAATAATTGATGTCCTGGTTGTCAGGAGAGGCATTGATCTCGTGATTTCTGAAGAATCCTAGCTTTCATCATCAAGCATCGTGACACTTACGAGTGAAGACTATTCGACACATAAGACAGAGCTTCAATCGGTTTAAATGTTAATTTCTGGTTAGCGTTTGTTTAGCATGGTTGGTTGGTACGGGATGTTGTTACTGAATCCATCACCAATCCCCACCTCTCATCCGAGCATGGGATTCGGAGTGAGCTTAGAAGTGATCAAGGTGAGGTTGTATTCATAATTGACTGTTATTGATCTGATCAAAATACATGGATGTGAATTCTCAATCACATATATGATTCTATTAATATTAACAGTGCTAAACCTCCAGTAAATACTCCGTAAGTTATTCGAAAACATTTTCTTAGATTGTATAAATATCTGACGAGTGTTGATTTGATCACGACACCCGAATACAAATGTCTCCACTGATATCATTAGTGGGCGTATTACACTGGATGATATTCATTGCAATCCTCTTCTTATTTGTTTCGAAGGATGCTTCAATGATCCTCGATCCATGAGAATCTCGTACTAGAAGCGCTTTTCGTGCTTCTTTGCACATCATCAGCACAACTCCGTGTGTGTCGAAGGCATTTTATTTCTGATGACCAGATTACTACAGCAGCTCTACCGAAGATAATCTCTATTGTTTAGCTTGCTTCCAATGTGTTTCACAAATGCCAAGTACTGTCAGTTTGTATCTTCCCAATTACACAGATACTTGAATGATCAATCCGGTCTCCCACATTGTGTGAACATTGCATGTACCTATAATAATTGATGTCCTGGTTGTCAGGAGAGGCATTGATCTCGTGATTTCTGAAGAATCCTAGCTTTCATCATCAAGCATCGTGACACTTACGAGTGATGTCTATTTTTCTCCTCATCAGATTGCCTGTCTTTCTTACTCAATCGTCCATCTCGTCATTCATTTAATGATAAATCTCAACGGTGTTCGGAGTTAGAATCCATTGATAAGTGGTTTCTATTTTTTACTAGCACTTAACGTAGATCACAATGCTATAAGCTTGTCGAAAGTATTTCTGGTGAAAAGTGGTATTGGTAAACGTGGAGTCGTTCCATATACCAATTCTGCTGGTCAACATCGCATATCTTGTTTCATTGTTTTTCTTATACCCAACATGACGAAATGAAGATGATTAGATCAATCGTTGTTGACAGTAAGAGATGTACGAGATGCTTCTACCTATGTATGCTGACGTTCAACCATTCCGTTTGCCATTGGATGATAGGGTATCGTGCTAGTATGACGATGTACTTAGACGTTTTGATGCGTCACTCATCCCTGTGTCCAATTACGCATATTGTGATTCATGTTTTCCTGGATGCGATATGTTGTGCATACTTTCAAATACCTTCTGTTGCAATGATTTTGGAATGAATGTTCGCGGTCGGCCATTCGACTTATCATACATCACTTTTGAGGTATATAACTGAACATCTTCGAATACTAATGATGTCGTTTCATCGGATCTTAGCTTGTTTAATTCAACGACTATCTCTTGTAACTTTTCCAGACCTTGATTATCGATTCTACTCAGAATTAGCGCGTTTTTCATTATTCTTGATAGTGCATCAGCTACTTCGTTTTCTTGGCCTTTAATATATCGGATATTAGACTTGAACTGAGGAATACATTTTAACTATCGCGTTTTCCTCGGATAATAATCATCCTTATTGCGCTTAGTGCTTTCGTGAATGGTTTATGGTCCGTTTACTTAGTAAAATTTGTACCTTCTACCATTTGTCGAAAATTTTTTATTGCCAAGTAAATCGCTAGTTATTCTCTTCAGAAAGTACTGTATCTCATTTGTGTAGGATTCAATCTCTTCGAGAAAAATGAAAGCGGTTCCCACGTGCTATTTACTAGCTGTTGTAAAACGGCTCCTACCGTCACATTAGATGCATCAGTCATGATAGCTAATGGTGTTTCTCTCTTTCGTCTAGCTAGCGTTGTTTCTTTGTTTAGTGCCTTGTATCGCCTCTGCCGATAGATGGAATTTCCAGGCTGTACCCTAACGCGTTAGTCAACGGTTGAAGTATTGCTACACAATTCGGAATAAAGCGTCTGTAATAATTTATTAGTCCTGGAAATCGTCGTAATGTCTTCCGAGATTCGAGTAACGGATAATCTCTGATGGCATCGACTTCTACTGAGTTTGGCGTAATACGTTGAGAAGTTACTATGTAACCTAGGAACTGTAGGGATCCCTTTCAGAACTCACATTTTTCAACGTTTATGGAGATGCCATGTTTTCGTGGTCGCATGAATAGTTGTTTTAGTTGCTATAGATGCTCGTCCATAGTGGCGATGATTACTAGTAAATCGTCTGTGTACGCATATACTCCGGGTGAACCTCTGATGACCTGGTCGATAAATAGTCAAAAGGTTTGCGCTGCGTCAGTAAGTCCGAAAGGCACACGCAGAAATTCGTACAACCTGAATGGGTTCGTTATCGCTGCCTTCTGTATGTTTTGTAGAGCGACAGGAATATGTTAGTATCCTCTAACAAGGTCGATCTTTGCGAAGATAGTAGCGCTTTCCAAACTTTTGGTAAAATCGTGAATGTACGGTATAGGATATCTGTCGGCTATTGTTTGTTTGTTGAGTTCGCAATAGACTTCATGCGGCCTAATTCCTCCATTCTTCTTTGGGGCCATTTGTAACGGGGATGGCCACGAGCTGCACGAAGGCCATACAGTGCCTATCTTCATCAAATTGCCGAATTCTTGTTTCGCTATTTTTATTCTTCTCGGATTTATTCTTCTTGGTCTTGCGTTAATTGGTGGGCCGTTTGTAATAATATGGGGCTGAATGAAGTGTTTGAGATCTGTCAACAAAGGTTTACATGGATCACAGCGGCTATTATCTATCACTAGATTCATGGGAACGAATTTCGTAAGTGTTCCTCTTATTGTAGGCGTGTGGCTACAGTTTATAAGGCATTGAAGTCGTGAGTCTACTAGCGAATGGGAGTTATATAGGAAATCAATGTCTATTGTAGGCACTGATACATCAGCTATGACAAAGACCCAGCCGTACGAAACACCTCGTGCAGTATCCAGGGTCAACTTCCGTTTGCCGTATGTCTTAATATTCGATTAGTTTGCGGCTTTTAGCACTAGTGACGTGCTAAAGTTTTTTCTCTCTTCACTTATTAGAGGTATTACGATGATTTCCGCTCCTGTATCGACTAAGAATTGAGCGCTAGTTACCCTGACCTGGACATAAAATAAACGATTGTTTCTACGAGCTTTGCTAGTTGTCGCAGCCCTCACCGACAACCGTTGGAATCATTTAAATTTGCATGGTGATCTACATTTGTGAGCTCTGTCACCGTATGTATGATGGTACCAGCATATTGTAGGAGGTGAACGTCTCCTAGAGCATGATCGGCTTCTATCTCTCGATTTACATCGCGATGATCTTTTTTGCTGTCGTTCTGACTTTGGTTCGTTAGTTTGTGGCGTAGAACATTAATCTCTTATAATGCATCGATTCTTTCATCTACTGTAGAGTTATATTTTTGTGTACTATTGTATCTCGTTCTTTCATATATCCTATCGGCTATTTTAGCGATTTTATCTCTGTCTACATCGCTATCCTCAACTTTAAGGACTTGTTGGACGCTTGCTGGGAGTCGTCGAAGTCACAACTGATAAAATATATTTCAATCTACTTTTCTGTCCCCAATTATGCTGCTCATATAATTTTTTAACTATGGTGGAGTCCTATCTTTTATTTGCACTTGACTGAGCAGCTGCTCGACGGCTTACCGGTCGGTTAATGAGACGGCTTTTATCACTGCCTGCTTTTAGACGTCGTATGGCTTTTTTGCGTCCGGCTTAACTAAGACCTCTTGTATGACCGAATATATCTCGCTGTAAGTGAACACGGTTGGTTACAAAGTACTTTTCAAGTCTAATGAACCAAAGTTGAGGGTCACTGACCTTAAAAGGGAGAATAGTGAAATTAATGGACCTCATGGAGGGTGTTTGTGGAAGGTATATCGTATCGTTATTTCAAAACATATTGATAAAAATTAAATAGCACACGATTATAATGTATATGTCACAAAGAGAAATAGATCCACAGAAACAATGATAGTAATAAATGGTAGAATTTATAACATATATAGCGGACTTACTAAACTGCACCAATATGTCATTATTTATTATGAATATTATCGTTACGTCCAATAATGTTTGTGAGATAATGTACGTGGAATTAAAATAGTGATATAATATATCCACAACTATAATTAGAAACCATATGATAATCCGAATTGAGACAAAACGCGTTGAATTTTCGAAATTAGATTATGTCGTCGAAAATTGTTTCGTGTTCGTACGTCGGGGTCACAAATTATGTAGTGGCTTTGCTTCGCTAATCGTTCACCTCGTTACTCATCATGATATAAATCTCAACGGTGTTTGAAATCAGAAGGTAACGAGAGACGGCAACTACAGTTTATTAGCTGGAGTGGAGAGGCGAATAAGTATATATGAGCAAATATATGAGCATATTTATAGTCGAATTACATAAGGGGACAGCAAGGCAAAGCAAGAGCTAATAATAGGATTTTGAGTACATACATACATGGGGAGGAGGATGAATCATTGAGTGACATTTAAACAATTAAAATTTTAGCTCGAGTCTATCATATGATCTATTGATCATAACAAAGAAATATGCAAATTGTTACTGTTCAAATAATATTGTCTGTTAAGAAAGGGGCTTAACCAAAATTAGCCATAATCGAAATTGGTTGTAGGATAGTTGCTATAACGAGCCTCAATTGGTTTAAATGATAATTTCTGGTTAGCGTTTGTTTAGCATGGTTGGTTGGTACGGGATGTTGTTACTAAACCCATCACCAATCATGAATGATTGACGGTTGTTGATCTGATCAAAAGACTTGAATGTGAATTCTTAATCACATATATGATTCTATTAATATTAACAGTGCTAAAGGTCCAGCAACTACTACGTAAGTTATTCGAACTTTTTTGGTAGTCTGTATATATATGTATGACGATTGTTAATTTGATCATGACACTTGAATAGAAAGGTCTGATTGCATGTTCGATGTTATTATTTACGACAGTGTTAAACCTTCAGCAAATGTTAAGTAAATTTTTTGTTTATGATCATCCTGATATTGTTTTAATAGTAGTGATCCTATAAATAATCATTGAACGTAACTGTGCTAATGAATTATTCCACTAACCGAAACCCACTTATTTGGAATTATACCTGGATCGATTAATAACATATAAGGAATATTAAAACCTTTTTAATATTCTTGAAAAAACGACCCTACAGGACTTCATGAATGAAGTAATGTTGTAGGAAAAAAAATTGGGTTCGGTTGTCATACCGCAGATCTTCTTGTTCACATATAAAGCTCTCAATAGTATTATAATAAGTCATGATTTTATACTAATGAAAGTGAACAGGAAGTTTTCAAATATTTTAGAAATTGTTAGTTAGTTTGGATGAACCTGCTTTCTAGTGATCAGTAGATTAAAACTTAGATTCGTAGGTTTCTTCTATTCTCCTTAATCCACTTACATTAAAATGGCATCAATATAATGTGCTACTACAAATGAAGTGGACATAATTTGTTGTCAATATTAAGTTATCAATCGATGAATATGTTATTATTATATTTTTTAATATCAGTAAGAGGTGAGTAATTTAGGAGTCCTTTTAAATGTCATAATTTTTCATTTCTATTTCCCAATCTTATATTTGATTATTTAATGTAGATAGAGATATTAGTTCTTGAATAAAATGTTCTTATCTACATGATGATTAATAGTTTTGTAGTGAACGAGAATACAAATGGAGACAATCGAATGTATTTGAATACAAAATTACAGAATCACTTAGTAAAATCTGATAACAGTAGGTACTTCATTTGCGAAATGTCAATCAATCGTCTCAGACTTCATTGTTCTTTCATTTCTACACTAATCACCATTTGTTCTCGTTCTCTTTTCTTTGATCTTCTTAACCTTCTGCCTTCAGGTATTTCACTTTGGATTGATGATACATACTACTTATATCTGTCAACATCAGTAGCACACATCACAGTGTTTATTTGGATTGTAATTTGATTAGTTTGAAGATATCGATGGTAATATTAACTAAGATGGCTGTGTACATGTTTTTCTTACGCGGATGGAGATTAATTTTAATCACAGTGTTTTTCATCCACCTCCTGTAGTATATGCTCATATCAACTACACCATTAACTGACCTTGAATCGAATTGCAGTAAGATTTCATGAAGGATGGTATATACAGATTTATAAAGTGAATAGCTTACTGAAAACAATCTTTGAATATTAGTTTACATTAAAATGGACTGAAATTTTGAATAGAGACTATTTAACTCTAATGCACCAAGTAAATACATTCTACAGGACCTAAAACTCATGGTATATATTACATTACCTGTACTTACATAGTGTCAGTATGCATGAAATTAAAAACAATAGATATATCACTTTCAGTTATTTTACAGATGATTTGAATTTACAATAAAATATTTTTCTGTACACCATCTATCAATATCCGGTTATTTTAAGAGTTACCGATTATTTATCTATAATATTTCAGTGAGCTTCTTGTTATAACGACATAGTTGGGCGAGACTGTAATATATGGACGAACCAATCCGGTATGAGGTAATAGGTCTCGAATTTTGGCGTGAAACCAATTTGTTCACCTGGCTAAATAGAGTTTTGGCATTATAGCTGATGTCAGTTCGTGATGAAAACCCTAAATCTAATTCCTAACCTTAACCATCAACTGTAAATCATAATTTAACTTCACACATTGATTTATAACCCTCATTTAGTCCTAGTTATTAGGTGTATAGTTTCAAGGTCACGTTAGCGTCGCTTAAAGGTCGTCCTTAAATTATAGTTTCACCCATAGCTGAAGACTTTAAATATCAACAATAAAATTTAAACAACCCATACAAATAAATTAACAGTTTAATTATTTCAAATGAACGAAATTCTGTCGTTTAGAAAAGGAATTTTTGTTTTCGATTCCAATGTCAAGGACATTTGTTGAAGGTCAAATAAGTCCCTAAACAATCAATCCAGTTGAACATTTGACAGATAAAGCTTGAGACTGTAACAGAATTAGTTCAAACAACTATTGTATATGAATAAATGAATAGTTGATAGTACTTATTTATTACTTGCTTTTAGTATTAGAAAGTCTATCCTTGAACATATTTTATAGAGTTTGAATTATTTTAAGTAGATGATTTTATATGGTCACTCTAATTGTTCTGTCGCCAAATGTTCTTGTTGTAGACCACATGATGAACGGTATGTTAAATGAAAGTTCTTTTTTGTTGAATGATTTTATAACATGGATAAATCTTTGCTAACATTACATGATAAACAATCATTAAACTGTTTCACATTTATAAGCTGACCAATTAGCTTACCTGTTACTCCCAATGGAGCATAGGCCACCGACCAGCATTCTCCAACCCACTCTGCCTTCCTTTCTAGTTCTGTACAATTGTTGTTCATTCTTCTTATGTTTTTCTCAATTCCTTGGCGTAATGTGTTCTTTGGTCTCCATCTTCTTTGTTTTTGAGGATTCCAAGTGAGGGCTTGCCCTATGACTCAGTTTGATGCTTTCCTCAATGTGTGTCCAATCCACTTCCAGCACTTCTTCCTGATTTCTTCCTCCAGGCGGAGTTGATCACTTAACTTCTTTCTTTTAAAAAAAAATATTCATAAAGGTCACTGTATTTATACAAATAAATATTTCTAAATGTTTATGTGATTTATATATCTGTAAAATGGTTGGGCTATTGGCTTTAATAACCTATTAGTTCTATTTACGTCAAATTCCGATCCCAGCTGAAAGACAATTGTTAATCAATTCGGCCTAATTGATAGACGCCTGACAACATACTGTTCAGAATTTTGAAATCAGATTGTAAATGTAGTTGATTGTTGTCTGACTTTATTTTGTTTCTAAAAAAATTGTATTAGGTAGTGATATAAGCTTTGGTTCAATAAAACCAATGTCCACATACTTCCCAAACAAGTATTATTGAATTAGTGAACTAAGTATAAAAATAATAGAAATAATGATATATTTTTAGAATCCTACTGAGTGAAAAATTGAATTCCTAATGTTTCATGATTTAATGTGGGTTACTTCTTCGAAGAATAAACTAGTACATTTTAGAAATATATCATTATTTCTAAATTCATTTGGTGTTATTTGCTTGTATCTTCCCATTTTTTTTAAGACTGCAATTCATCAGTCTCTCGTTGGCATATGTTCATCCTGGGTGGACTGCCTCGATATTGCCTTAAGTCACAAGCTCTATAAGCCAAGATAAATGGTTGCTAGCAGTGGAATCCAGGACGCGCTTTTCGTCCTATTCGGAACTCCTCAGCTGAATGTACCTGCATCCCAGCGTTGACGTTCACTCTGCGATTTGAAGACAGTACCGTTCGCTTCAAACGCCATCGCGCTATCAACTTAACCAGGACGAAACACGCGTCCTGGATTCCACTTTTAGCCAATATCGTTATTTCTCTTATTATCTATCTCCCTTCTTGCTTAACTTGTTCGAAATTATTAAATCAAGTCTTAATAATAATGTTTACAAATAATAACAGTGTTAAAATCACTAGTATAGTAAGAACAGTGTCAACTAATTGAAGAACTCCTGCTTAGTTGATAATTTCAGTTATTTTAAACTACATTTAGTTATCTTCAACACTGTGTTTGTTTTGATTAAAGTGGTGTGATGGTTGCAGCGACTGCCCCGTAAGTTGGCCATATTCTATTTTTGATTTAAGTATTTCTTTCTACAGGTTGTTATTGAATTTGAAAGTCATGGTTTTAATAATCTTTTTAATGGTTAGGGCTCGTTAGCAAGGTACTATTTTACGGGACAGGGTTGTTAACCTCATGATCAACCGTACTCCTTTACCAAGGTTTAGTAATGGCAGTAACTGTAGAAGGGATTCAGGGGAGGTTCTAAAAGTCATAAATAAAAAAATATATAAATTCAAAGCATTCATTGTGTGTACTTTAAATGAGTTAAAAGTGACTTTTTTGTTGTATCTCTGATTTTATCTGGGGTTTAAAGATAGAATATTTTTATGAACCTAGAAACCAGTATATGCGGTTAGCTTCACAAGTGTCTGGCGTCCAGTACGTGGCAGTATTCAATTATGATTCAATAAGAAATAGAAATCAATTACTTACTTAAATACTTACGCCTGTTACTCCTCGTGAAGGAGCATAGGCCACTCACCAACATTCTCCATTCAACCCTGTCCTGGGAAACCCTTTCCAGCTCTTTCCAGTTCTTATTCATCCTTTTCATATCCGCTTCTATTTCCCTACATAATGTGTTCTTAGGCCTTCCTCTTTTCCGCTTTCCTTCAGAATTCCAAGTTAGCGCTTGTCTCGTAATGCAGTTTGATGATTTCCTCAATGTATATCCTATCCATTTCCATCGTCTTTTCCTAATTTCCTCTTCAGCCCGAAGCTGGTTTGTTCTATCCCACAAAAGGCTGTTGCTGATGGTATCCGCCCAACAGGTGTTGAGTATCTTGCGTAGACAGCTATTGATAAATACTTGTACCTTCTTGATGGTGGTTGTTGTAGTTCTCCAAGTTTCAGCTCCGTACAGTAGAACTGCCTTGACGTTCGTATTGAAGATTGTGACTTTGATATTGGTTTAAAGTTGTTTTGAGTTCCATATGTTCTTTAATTGAAAGAATGCGGCCCTTGCTTTGCCAATCCTCACGTTTACGTCTGCATCTGAACCTCCTTGTTTATAGACGAGGCTTCCCAGGTATGTGAAGGATTCCACGTCTTCCAGAGTTTCGCCATCAAGAGTGATTGGATTGCTGTTCTCCGTGTTGTGTTTGAGGACCTTGGTTTTCCCTTTGTGTATGTTGAGGCCTACTAATGCAGAGACTGCTGCTATGTTGGCTGTCTTTATCTGCATTTGTTCGTGTGTATGCGACAGGAGTGCTAGGTCATCTGCGAAGTCCAAATCGTCTAATTGGTTCTGAGCTGTCCATTGTATGCCGTGTTTTCCCTCAGATGTCGAGGTCTTCATAATCCAGTCGACCACCAGAAGAAAGAGGAAGGGAGAGAGTAGACAGTCTTGTCTGACTCCGGTCCTCACTTGGAATGCATCTGTCAGCTGTCCTCCATGCACTACTTTGCACTGTATTCCTTCGTATGAGTTCCAGATAATGTTGACAATCTTCTCAGGAACTCCGTAGTGTCGAAGAATTTTCCATAACGTCCTCCTATCTACACTGTCAAATGCCTTCTCATAATCAATGAAGTTGATGTACAGTGACGAGTTCCACTCAATTGATTGTTCGACGATGATCCGTAGTGTCGCAATCTGGTTTGTGCACAACCGGTCTTGAATAGAAGATGAAGCATGCTTGTAGTTATTTCGATGTCTGACTTCAGTGCTTCAGCTGGTATATTGTCGGGTCTTGCTGCTTTCCCGCTCTTGATTTGTCTGACGGCCATTCTGATTTCTATCGTCGTTGGTGGATTGACATCTAAACTAGGATCTGTGTGTGCTGCTTCGATGTCCAGTGGATTCATTTGAGCTAGCCTATTAAGGAGTTTCTCGAAGTACTCTGCCCATATGTTCCGCTGTTGTTGAATCTCAGTGATTGGTCTTCCTTCTTTGTCTTTGACTGGTCTCTCTGGTTTACTGTATTTCCCTGCTAGCTTCTTCGTTGTATCGTAAAGCTGTCTCATATTTCCTTCTCTTGCAGCTTTCTCTGCCGTCGTTCCTAGCTCTTCCATGTATTTCTCCCCGTTGGCTCTAAAGCTCCCCTTCACTTGCTTGTTTGCTTCTATGTACTCAGCTTGTGCTCGGACTTTCTCTGTTCGTGTTCGACTGTTGTTCATTGCTGTCTTCTTGTTCTTCCTTTCTTCGATCCTGTCCAGTGTTTCTATAGAGACCCTTTCCTTGTGATGATGCTTCTTGGGGCCCAGAACCTCTTGACACGTGGAAGTTAACGCTTCTTTGATACCTTTTCAGTTATCCTCCATAGTGGTTTCTTCTACCTAAGTAGACGCTGTAGGGGTTGGAACCTGTTGTTGAGAGCTATCTTGAATTCATTGAGTTTGTCAGTATCTCGTAGGAAAACTGTATTGAACCTTTGCAGCGCTGTTTGTCCAGTTGTCCAGTTCTTCTTAAGCTTCAGTTTTAAATTGGCCACAACTAGGTGGTGATCTGAAGCTATATACGCTTATCTCCTGGTTCTCACATCTTCCATTGTCCTTCGGAACTTTTTATTGATGCAAATATGATCAATCTGCTTCTCTGTGGTGTGGTCCGGTGAGATCCATGTAGCTTTGTGTATACGTTTGTGTGAAAATTATGTGACGCCTATGACCAATCTCTCCCAGTCCATGTAGTCCCATGATATCTTCATATCCGGTGTTGTCTATTCCGACTTTGACGTTTAGATTTCCCATCACAATGGTGAGATCACTTCTTGGGCACTTCTCTATGATTGATTGCAGTCTCTCATAGAATTGATCTTTAACGTCGTCGTTGCTATCATTGGTGGGTGCATAACATTGGATAATGTTCATTGTGATCCCCTCCTTCTTTGTTTTGAATGATGATTTGATGATTCTGGATCCATGAGTTTCCCATCCTACCAGTGCATTTCGTGCTACTTTGGATAGCATTAGAGCAACTCCTTGAGTGTGTGGAGCACTTTCCTCTTCGTGACCAGAGTATAGCAGCATCTCTCCAGTATTTAGCCTTTGTTGTCCAGCTTGGGTCCAATGGGTTTCACTAATTCCCAGCACTGCCAAGTTGTATCTCCTCATTTCCGTTGTTATTTGACTGGTCTTCCCGGTTTCCCACATTGTCCGGACGTTCCATGTACCTATGAAAATTGTTGCTCTGGTTGTTAGAAGAGGCATCGGCCTCATGGCTTCCGAAGGAACTCGTCTTTCACCCTGAGGTGTCATATTTCTTCTAAATGAAGACCTTCTAACTTCCAGGGCAGATTTTAAATGGTTTGAGTTATTTTTTCTTGTTAACGTTTTTTAGCGAGTTAGTTTTCTACGGGATGGGGACGCTAACCCCATGCTCAACCCCCCTTTTAATCGGGTTTGGGACCGGCAGTAAGTCTAGGAGAGCTACAGGCGGAGTTAAATAGAAATCAGTTAACTAGATAAATTGTAAAAATTAGATTTAGCAGTTAATACGTAACAAAATTTTATGGCATTCTATCGGTTAGATTAATCAGAATAACGTACCACTTACCAGTCAGTACATCTGAAGATGTTACAATGTTCAGTAGCAAATTTCAAATTCCAAATACTTCAAAAAATAAAAAAATTTGGAGTAATCACAAAGTTACAACTTGTTAGCAGATATTATAGAAACAAATAAAGAAACGAAACTTGTAACGAAATTCACTACTTATTTTAACTAAAGTTGCATAACAACAATAATAATATCAAATATAAACTCCCAAATTATTTCATACCTATTCTGATATCTTTTCACTATATTTCTACTGAATAATCACAGGATCCTAGTTGGACTAATTGGGTAAGAAACGAAAATATTGAATCGGTTGTTTGAATCTTCTCGTTAATGCTTGGTACATCAATTGATCAGTCACTTTTAATATATATTCATCCTGTGTGGATTACCTCTATATTCCCACTAAGTCACTACCATTATGAACAATGATGGATGGTGGCTTGTAGTGAAACTAAGGATACGCGTTTCGTCCTATTTTGGACTAGTCATCTGGATGTAACTGTATCCTAGAGTTGGTATTCAATCTGGAACTCTGGGACGTAGATACATCCAGCTGACCAGTCCCATATAAGACGAACTCCTTGACCTTGCTTTTAGACTTAGTTCGTACCATCTGTACCAGTATTACTGAAAATGGTTAAGTGAATAATAATTCCAGTTATTCTAAATGCGATATGAAATTAATAAAATTTCAATCAAACAGATAGTATTTGAAATTAATAATGTCAGTATATAATATTGAAATAACTGTGGGTTTATGGATTCCCGAAAACCGGATATAACTTAAGAGCTTCTGCATACGTAATCGATGCGTCAAATCCAAGCAAAACACTGAAATAAAAACGTTACCTCAGAGATTTCGATGGCTTGGAAGACATTTTTAGCTTATGGAGGATAGAACAAACTTTTATTTAGATTTCAAATGAATTCCAAAGATATTTTAATTCTTTAACTCAATGATTATGTGGCATGATGAGACTATAATTTATGGACGACCTTTGGACGACGCTAAAGTGACTTTGAGTGTTCATCTAATAACCAGTACCAAATGAGGGTTATAAACCTGTGTGAGGTATCAGAATTATGATTTACAGTTGATGATTAAGGTTAGAAATTAGACTTAGGGTTTTCATCAGTTACAATACCAAAACTCTATTTAGCCAAATAGATGAGTGGATTTCCAAGACCTGTTGTCTCACACGTGATTGGTTCGTCTATAAGTTATACTCTCGCCTGTGACACTTGCAACATGATTAAGCTTTTATACTTCTAATAATCAAAATAAATTCTTATTAGATAGTATGGTATCTGCCAGAGTTTCGTTATAGTTTTATTAAAGTTTCAGTACAGATATTGAGATTTAAACCTAATTTTCTAGTCTTTATAAAACGTATGCACCATAATATAGATGAATGTCAGTGTAGATCACCAGGGTAGATGATCTGTGTCGAATGATTGGGGGCTAACGTCGAAGTCACACCTCGCGGTCAGCACCTTATGTGGATTGCCCCATCGACGTATCAAGGTACTATAGATACTTTGAAGACTGTACAACACAAAGGACGTCATTACAGAAATATATTAGTTAGAGTAGATACAAGCAAAAATAAGATCATCACCGCATGGGCCCGTCTTTGACGTACGATTAACTGGTGCGCGTTGGTTGTCCTTGACCTTGACAGAAATCGATGATTGTTTCGATACTCACTGACCCAACTGCAGGATGACTTAGCTAGGGCTTAGTGACATTTCACTGGCCCTACGTCGAACAACTGTTTCTTGTAGATTTGAAAGTAATAAACATTGATTAATATAGTAATAAGGTTTCATTTTGGACTTTGAAGCCAATTATATCATAAAAACACTAGTAATCAGTTTATAATTGTCAATATGTTTCCAATATGATTCAATTAAAAGATTAATGCCATGAACAATCATTATTACTATTAAAATATAAAAAGTTTATCAGACATATTAGGTACATTTACGGAACCTCTTATACAACATAATTCAATATAAATACAGTCTATAGTACAGAGATATAAGAACAGTGCTGTTTAAAAAGAACATGATACCCAGTAAATGAATACAAAATTATATTAATATGAATAGGCAAGTGATTGGTTATATATTGTAAGTTCAATATTTTTTTGATTATATAATTTCTTATAAAGTACAATTTGAATTGATTTCATTTAAAGAATAAAATTGAAATGGCATATAGAAATATTGTACTTTATAAGTTGAGATGTGATTTCAACAATATAATGAAGTAATTCATATTGAAATAAACCAAGTGTTTTCCTATTAAACAAACATGCACTGATGATTCTTTCAGTCTTCTAATGAAATAAATATAATCATCAGTATAAGATTTGAGTCTATAGTGCGAGATTGTAGATACACACTACTGAGGAGTCCCATACTAGAACCAAACAGCTGTCTAGTACTTTTAGGTTTTCAATAGTGATCTAACATTGATCGGTTCATGATCTCACAATTGAAGTATAATTTTATTGCCATATAAGATTTTGACAATTTTCTTATGATGTCTAAGAACATTTAGCTATTGGACTAGATAGAAACTATCAAGATATTCATTATAATGTTGAATGTCCTTAATTTTTGAAGATATTTCAATTTTTTTGAAATCTTTTTTCTCTATTGAAACTTATCGTCATATTTAATTATTTACATTTTGAGATGTCCTCGGAGCGTTATAATTTGTGGTCTTGTGCTCTATTAATATATAACGTAATGATACCGCCAATTAGAGAACAGTGATTCATCGACCGGATCAATGACACATAAAACCCATACGGGCAGTCTAGAGATTTTATCGGTCCTTCCTCCTGCCTAGCCCTACCTGTTAAGTTCAGAACACCAATCTCAGCCCCTGCGATATGAATCACGTATTTCGAACATACTTGGTTTATATATAAATAAAACGGACCACATCACACCATAAAATAAAAAACAACATTTGTACAAGATCAATCCAAAAGTGATTGCGATCATGGGAGACTGTAATTAATAGACTGGGTATAATTCTAGAACGGCAAATCGTATAATAATAGTTTATCGGTCAAAATAAAGCTTATTATAAGAGGAATATGAATATGCATAGTTTAGGTACTTAACAATTACACAATAAAAATATATGTATCGTACTGATCCATAAATAGTTCTCAAAAGTTACGATTCATAATTATTGCTTGGATGTAACGTGGAGAGAGTTCGATACTAAATTAATTATTAGTAAGGGGTTGTGGAGATTGTTTAGTTTAAATTGATATCATGAATGGATCAATGACAGACCATCATCGTAAACCTGGGATTACTGGACGGCTGTTTCATCCTAGTATGGGACTCCTCAGCAGTGCAAATCCACGATCCTGTGTGCGGGATTCAAACTCAGGACATTCGGTCTCGGGCGTGAACGTTTAACCTCTATACCACTGAACCGGTATCTAACAGTGTTGTTGTTTATCTTCAACCAATTCACGATATTACTTGACCGTCCTCGATTATTTTCAGTGAGTAATTACCTCAAAACAGACACGGATGAACTCCATTAAACATGGCTTCTCACTTGAACTCCGAGAAAGCTATCTCGTTTAACGATTATATTTTTGTTTCATCACATAGATATCATAACAATCAATATCAACTATTCATTGTTTCTAAATGTTAAAACAAAAAATAATTTCAGTCTTTTATAAATTAGATATTTGAAATGTCATGCTACATAGGAAGACTTCAAAACTACATATCAATAATCATTTACAGTGTTTATAAACTGGTTATAAAGGTCTAATAATTTGTTATAATTTTTTGCCTCTATTATGTATTTCTGAAAAAATCCTTTAATATCAAGTTAAGTATTCTGAAGTAGGGCAGTTATTTAAATTCCGATTCACACACACACTCTCATGTTGCCAACCAATCTATGAAAATGGTTAGTTCAACAAAATATAGGGCTATTATGGTTTTGACTCTTCTAAACATTTAAAAATATCATCATTCAAGAGTAGATCCATGTTAGATTGTGCTGGTAGAATGAAAACCAGGAAAAACCATAGTGATACAAGACAATTATAGATTCATTGTGTGGAAACATATCTTTCACAGGAACATATTCCTTGTTATCGTTTCCATTGTCAAATTAGCTGTTGTAAACAGTGGTTGAATGTTTTAATGATTCACACCAGTATTCTTAAAAAAAATCAATTCAAACTTATTTTTCTTTAATATTTTTTTTTGTTTCCAGGCAATACATAGCTAGTTAAGCTTCAGGCTTCTCAACATTCAAATACTGAGTATTACTTCGTAAGGAGAGTATTATTTTACAAGTTCACTGGAACATAGAGATTAAAAACATGTTTAATTTTCTCATCTAAAATAACTAACGTTTTGTTTGTTGTTAAATAAACTTAATCGAATTGTATATCATACTTTGTCTGATAATTTCAAATATGGGGATCAACATATTAAAAAAATCACAACAACTTTAAGTTTACTTATACCATCTTTAGACTGAAGATAGTGTGGTGGTCGGTATTTAATATTATTCTTAAACTTCGTATATAGTTCGTTTTGATAACCGTCACTAGATAACGTCCCAACGGTGTATTAATCAGAAGGTGAGTATAAAGTGTTGATTTAGTTCATTATTGAACCACGCACATATAACCAAAATTACAGGTACGCTGAGTAAACATGAAAGAGTAGTGCCAAAAAGCTGGTAGGCAAGTGAGTAAGAGTGCGAGTCGAATGAGCGAGTCAGAGAGTGAGTCAATGAACAGGATTAAAATGTATGTATATAAACATAGGGAAATGATTAAATCATCTAATCAATTAAGCAACTAATAGTAAGGCTAACAGAATAAATATATGCATAGGCAGTATGCAATGCTCAAACATATATATGCATACAAGTGCAACAATAATAAAGGTACAATCATATAACTTGTTAATTTATGAATAACTATTCCTGTTAAATAAGTTAACAAAAAAGGCTTAACCAAATTAAATGTGAACAAACTCAGTTACACGTGAACTGCTGTAATTGTGGGTTAGGAATAACCGTTTGAGCATTTACTACTAAACCAAATACTACTAAATACGGAAATTATTGTAAAAAGGAAGCATCAAACGGAAGACAAACTGAACAGAATATGAAAGTCAATAACATGATTAGTAAACATAGTGAGTATGAAACAAACATCAAGAAACTGAGATACTAGATCATTTAAAATAGAATTATAATTAAACACATTTAACTACAAATGATTTACTCTTATTTTAATGTTCTAATCAAAAGTGTAAGCTATTGATAAGTGATATCAAATGAAGAGTCAAGAACTCTGTTCAAGACCTTTATATGACTGTAAACAATAACAGTATTTATAATTACTGTTGTTAACATATGTAACAATACAATGACAGATTACTTAGAAGTTATACAAGCTTACAAGTTGACTTATCTGGACATTATCATGCGTTATTGAAAACTTGGTTAAGTGGGACGACATTAAGTATGTTTGGCAAGGAAGTAAAAACACCCAGTTTTACCGAAATGTTGTTTTGGCCAAATTTAGAGAGCAGACGATATAATTATAATAATGTAAATGATAATAAATATCATTCAAACAAGAATACATGATTACAGCTGTAAATGTATAGGATTTCTGATAACTGTACCATATACACTGAACTGAAAGGCTTAAATAATTTGTTAACTGGTTAATTTCAAGAGTAGAGCATTTGGAATAAAGCGATGAGTGAGTAAAAATTTTCAGTATCTGCTATGCAGAGATAAATATTAACCAAAAGTGAACTTTTTGAATGGTTCTATCAGAAATCATTGTTAGTATTTCTGTTGTATAAATGTTAAATACTTATAATACTTTTGTATTTCCCTACTTGTAAGCTTTCACTTGACTCATAAACTATTGTTGTGTGTTTTATCTTTCTGTTAATTTATTATGGATGTATCAATCATTCCTCTTCCATTTATGGAGCAGTTATGCCAACATTGTAATTTCTTAATCTTGTTGATATGTGGCTTATAAATCTGAACATTATAGTTGGAAGTTGTCTACTCGCTGAGTTCTCTATTCTGGCTGTCGGGCGAGAGGGCGCGGGAAACTTCATTCTGGACAAATAGACATTCACTGTTACTCTTAACTCCTATCTTACATTTAGCGTGTTATTAGTTAGTCGAAAGTCATGAGTACTAGATGGACAGTTCAGACGAACTAATCAATATTTTGATTAGATCACTACAAATGCTAATACAAACCTCACCGGCCTCAATTGAGTAGACAAGGGAATCTAATTATTCTCACCGACAAATCAGTATCACATTTAATAGAATGGGAATAAAGATTTTTTAGGTTGGAAGCCGAGGGGGGATCCAATGAATAATCTTGGAACCAATATGATAAAACCTGATTTAGTGTATGTTTAAATGCATAAATTAACCGTTCGTGAATGTAAATTAGTACTTCAACATATACTTTTTTACAAACAATCTCAGTAAGATGCCTCTGATTATTCCTACTCAACATTCCAGGTAATTCGTTGACCTTCTTTAGACCTGAAAACATTTCAAATGTTATGTAAATATTTACAAATTAAATGTTAGCTTAGTGATCTTTTTGTTGCGACCGACATTTAAATATAATTGTAAATTTCTAAAATTTATCGAATGATATTCAGTGTCAAGATTTTTAGGAGAATGCATATCATATTACCGCGAAATTATGTTCTGATAGGGGATATACTTTAATAATTCAACTTCCGTGTATTTATCCTTGAACTCATTGTTTGACTTTCTAAGCTTTATTACTAGTGATGAGTTGATTCATTCCTAAAAAGCCATATAATTCACACCTATTAATAGCGAACACTTGAACCTGACATAACCAAAATCATTTACTCCGTACATAGTTCTTTCTGAGATCTATTAATTTATTCGTTCACTTTCAGAATACTTATTGCCTGGAGTGAGACCGAAGGTCCCGGGTTCGAGTTACTCGTGAAGGATCAAGGATATGCACTGCTGAGGAGTCTTAAAACGGCTGTCCAGTGCCTTCAGGTTTTAATAGTGGTCTAACATTGATCGATCCATGATCTCAATAAGAACTCAACAATCTCCACAATCATATGTTGATACTCTCCTACATGGTTGAATAGGATAAAGCAAGACAAATCATGTGACAGATTAACCATTCTAATATTTTTGGTTATTCTGTATAGCTAAACTTAACAAGTATTCATCTAATATACTCAGATGAAATATTGTTGAATAAATAAATTCGTGTGAAAGACAATAAGTGAAGCATATACTTTACGGAATATTAAGATTATTGACAGGATTAGTAAAAGGAATGAATTAGAGGTGGAATCAAAGTACGGGATTATTTAGATGGGTATTAAAATGATTAAAGCAAGTAGTTTAATGTAGAATATTTGAGTAAGCAAATTCACATGCGATCATCTATTACTGACTTTGAAAATAGGAACTACACACCTAATTTAACCTTAAGTCAACTCACTAATTTATATTTCAAGTTTTGGCAGGTCTACATTGGAGGCTTTTTAAGTCAGAATGATCAGTATACAACTTTTATGTATATGTAGTTGTTTTCATGTTTTTCTATCCTCTGTCAATAATTATTTGAACAATATAAACTGACTCATCTAATCAAGAATTGATTACCAGGTACATCGACACATAATAAACAATCTATACAGGGTCTAACAATAATACTCATATTTACTTCTATTTTTACACCTTATACGTCTCATCTCCTGGTAAACTGTATTTCGAACTTTAATTATCCTATTGTTAAGTGAACTTGACTAAACAAGGAGATATGTTCAAATAGTATACGAAAATTACAGGAATTTAAAATGACTGGAATCAAATTTCACTAAATATTTGATGATGTAGCTTGTCTAAGGATCTCATCAGAAATTTATAGAGCTAAATGCACATGACTTTTGTAATTGACTAATGTAATCAGCTAAGAAGGTAATAGGATTCGTGGTATTTCAGTTCTGATACTATTATACGTGAGCACAAACCAACTACTGGACTAAGAACACTATGAACATGAAAGAAGACTTGTTTACTAAAACTGAATCAAGAATATATTGACATTTCTTCATAAATGTATATCTTTTTCCTTAAGAATGGAAAGCCATATTTTTAACTTATCGTGTTTTTCCTTAGAAAATGAAGCAAAATCTTGACCATTGAGGAGTGCTTTCTGTCCAGCCAGAGTTTTATTCGCCCAACCTATCAGTAGTCTATAACATATATGTAATGAACTTAGACAAAAGATTTGGATACTTAGTTTTACATAATTTTTGGTTGGTTAAAAGCAAAGGCTACACATTATTAAGTCCATTTATATTCTTTACACTCTCTTTATTCAACTCTTACTTGTGTTTTTTATACTACTTGTTAATATTCAGTATACAGTTTTATTTCTACTAATATTTGAACGTGTAGTTTAACGAATGGTCGATGTCTTCCAACGTTTTTGAGTTTACTTCATTTATTATCGTAGTTACATTCTTTCAGCATATATGAGTTACTGTCACTGTTTATGCATTTCTCAAATCTTTTTTTAAACACATACTCTATGTTTTAATATAGTGGAAATTCCCATTTCGACATTTGGTAAATAAAGAAGGAACGAATTGAGCGAAGAAAGACAATGGTGGATGTGTCGCTCAATTTCGTGGATTAGTTGAAGTTAGACATTAACACCGTTGGATGCCGGCTCAGTGGTCTAGTGGTTAAGTGCTCGCGCGCGAAGCCAGTAGGTCCTGGGTTCCAATCTCGCAGGGGGCGAGGTCGTGGATGCGCACTGCTGAGGAGTCCCATAATAGGACGAAACCGTCGTCCAGTGCTTCCAGGTTTTCCGTGGTGGTCTAGCTTCAACTGACTCATGATCTTAATCATTGAAATTTCTTTTCAATTAGTTTTTCATCATGGCTCTACACAAATACATATATATGATTTACAATAATGATATAATACTCATCGAGTGGATACGTTACGCAATCATTACATAATGACAATTCAATTAACATTGAGTAATTGGAAGAAAGAGGTTTACTAATATTCAAAGTGATTATTAAATCAAGAAGTTGCTAGGTTGCATAATATATGAAAAAGAGAAGGAACAGAATTTTTAATGGATGGTCGATAGAATAGTAGTTACGTAAAAATCAAGAGATGAATGTTGAGAAATTATAAAGTTCAAAAACAAAAACATTTTAAGAAAATAAAAAGAACGAATAAAAGAAGTGTGAAAAATAGTTTTTTTGAAGGAAATCTTATGCCTATGTCCAAGGCAGCGAAAGTCGTTGTACATATTTCTTTTGAATGCAAAGGTTAGGTTTGTGAACATGGATTGCGATAGCTTCCACAATGTGCAAGAGGCGTACTCGTAAACCATGTGGCAAATTCGATGGGATATGGTAGATAACATTAAAAGCTTTATTCAATTCAGCTTGATGACCTGTGTCAACCAAGTGAGCGAGAATAGAACTTTTAATCACTTTTAGCTGTCCTTTGCTTAACCACGACGGATGATGCTCTGTAATACGATGACGAACTTGCCGAATTGTACGCCCTATATAACTGGCTCCACAGGAGCAGTTGAACCGATAGATACACATGGATTTGGCGAATTCAGGTGGTCTGTCTTTATTGGCCGTTCTTATTGTGGGGTGGTTGTAGAAGATAGCATTCACTCTGGCTGCAGTAAATTTTTTTTGTACAGCTCTTCTTAGTTTCTGAGTCACGATTTCTTCAGTAGTGTCATTTATGAATTGTAATTTTATGAATAGTACTTTCTTAGGGACGGTAGGTATCTTTGCCCTTTTTTTTCATCTCCATCATGTGATGAATTTCATAGGGTACCTATTCATACTAAGTAAGTTCCAAATTTTAACCAATTCATCTTCAATGGTGTCTTCCAAACAAATCATTTTGGCACGATGAGTCAAGATCTTTATCAAGTTCCTTTTGTATCTGATTGGAACTGCACTGTAGAAATGAGTGTATTGTCCTGTTGTAGACTTTCTGTGTACCCCTCTTTTTAAAGGTCCGTTTGCTCGTCTAGTTAGTTGGACATCTAGAAATGATAACCTATTGTTCTGTTCATCTTCTGATGTAAGATTAATTGATGGATGAACGTTAGTAAATATATTAAGTAAATTGTCCTTATCATGTTCTTTTTCTAATACTATGAAAGTATCGTTTATACAGCGATAATAATTTGGTAAATGGCTGATTGTGCTTTTAACTGGTCCATTTTCCAGTTTTGCAAGGAAAATATCCGCCAGTAGAGGGCCCAATGGTGACTCCTTGGCAACTCCATCTAGTTGTCTATAATATTCATTGTCAAATCTGAATTGGACATTCATTGTGCATTTAAGAATTAATTGTTTTATTGCGGATGCAGGAATTGCGGTTGCTATGTGCCTCACTGTTAGTTCATTGCAAATAAAATCTACCTTTCAAGTAGTGGAATGTTAGTGAATAAGGATGATATATCAAGAGATATCATGAAATTATTCTTGACCGATAGATTTTTTATATTCTCAACAAATTCAAGGGAATCCTTGACACTATGTTTGAGAATTTGCACCAACCAAACTATGATACGCTGTGTTATTCATATAATAATAATAATTTATATTCTGAAAAATAATAATTACAGAATTCACGCCAGTTTACAGGCATGATCAATTCGGTATAAATAGTATCATTATATGTACAGAACAAACATGTGATAGGAGTTTTAAGGTTATTAGTTCGGTAATTGTTTAGGTAGTACATTTGTTACAGCGATCCAATGCATCAGACGGAAACTTTTAATTTTTCTTAAATGGACAGCCTGTTGTTCTATGAACGGAGCAATTAAGGTCATTTCGTGTGCCAGATCGAATTAATGATAATTATCTACAACTAGAGTAATTAAAACGAAAACGGAGAGCACGGAACAACAAAGCAATAATTACCGAAAGATGTCAATCAGATCTACCGAAATGCGTACGTCATGTGACACAGTGATATACTGTTGATGTTATTCAAATTAGTTAAACTTGCTGGGGACGGTTTTAACATAAAGTGACAGCAAGTAGGTGGTTTTACTTAGGGAATGCACTAATAAAATCACTTGTGGAATGAGATACACTTACAGGTTCTAGAGCATTCAATGCATTTTCAGAGGAGCAGTATGCATCGATGCAACGAACAAATAATGGGAGTGATTTTATCATACGGATATATTGTGGTTGGTTATTCCAGAGACTAGAAAATTTACAGGCAAAGTAATTCATATAAATAGATGATTTAGAATATGTTTGTTTCACTAGTGCCAAGGAATTGAGGGTTTCATAACGAGAAGTTTCTGCATATTGAATCACGTGATTGGATATAAGGGATAGTTTACTAAGTAATTTAAAGAAAAAGATAAGATTTAGTTTGAGTCTCCTCTTCCATAAAGGGTCTGGCCCAATTTTTTACATCTAGAACTATAAGTTAAGGTACAATCAGCTCCAAGAATACGAAGTGTAAATCGTCTCTGTACTGATTCCAGCGTTAATTTATTCTTTATGCGCGCACTACTAAGAATAAACGTGCAATATTCTAGAAGAGGTTGAACACAAACTTTGTACATTAAAATACGCGACTCATTGTTATGAAGGTTTCGAGTTATGTAGCCTACTAGACGTTGAGACTTAGAGGTCTGTTTTGATATCTGTTCTGTAAGCGACAAATCCTGGGAGTATCTAAGTCCTAAGTCTACTACTGTATGTAACCTAGATAACACTTCGCCATTTATGGTAAGGTCTAGGTTGAGTGATGTATCGCCGAAGCATATCATTCCACATTTAGCTGTATTAAGTTTCAGTTTCCATTTTAAGCACTACTGTGCTACCTTGTTAAGCTCCAAGTTGATGCAATTTCGCATATTTTTCAGCTCATGTGGAGAAAATGAATATACTACTTTAAGATCATCTGCATATAGAAGGGGCTTACCTACACAAAAATTTTCACAAATATCATTGATAAACACTAAAAAGAGCAAAGGGCCTAAGACACTATCTTGTATTATACCACTTCTAACAGGGACAGCGTTAGACAATGAATAGTTAATTTTAACTATTTGATATCCGTTGCTGAGAAGTGAATCAAACCAAGCTAGTAAAGGATTTTGAACCCCATAAGATGCGAGTTTACCTATAAGAAGTTGGTGGCTAACCATATCAAAGGCTTTAGAAATGTCCAGATATAGCACTAAGACTAGATATCCTTGGCTACGTAGAGAGTAGACTAAATTAAAGAAGTCAAAATGACATGTCATGCAAGATCGATTTTTAAGAAATCCATTTTGAGTATTATTGATAAATTTTTCAGAGTGTAAATAGTTGGAAAGTTCATCACTTACAATTTTTTCCATAATCCTAGAGATTACTGGAGTAATATTTATCAGCCGATAATTGTTCATGTCAGCCTTATCTCCAGATTTATAACGCGGTATGATGCATGCGGTTTTCTAATAGCAAGGGTAAAAACCAGTTTCCGTAGAGAGAGTAAACAGCTTTAGAAGAAGAAGTGGAATATCTGGACCACCATATTTGTAGAGAAAGGATGAAATCCCGTCTGCTCCATGACCTCACGAAAGCTTAAGGGTATTTATAGCCTTATTAATTTTCATGCATGTGAAGGAGATAGATTTTATTGAGTTGCTGGTCACGAACGTAACTTTTGAAGTAGAGCCACTTATGATTCCTACACCATTAGCAAAAATACCACTGAAAAGGTCTGCCATAGTTTTAGAGTCGTATATAAAAGCGCTATTATGCTGGATGCATGGTATATCAACATTTTGAGTTGCTTTAGCGCGTTTATTGAGAAGAAGAGTTAAGTTTTGTACTTTTGAGCTAGTATTAAGTGCTAGTATCTCCTTATTAATGGCTTTTAACCTATGTTTCTCTTTAATTTGATCAAAAATTATTGTTATTTGTGCAACTGCCGTGAAGTCGTTTGACTTAAAATAACGATTTTTTAGGCGTCTTAGTTTATTACGATATTTAGCTGGTATATATAATTCGTAAGGTTTACTAAACCTGTACGTTTTAAGAGGTACACAGGAATCTAAACAAAAGTTAACGATCAAATAGAATTCGTCAATAGCATCCATGAGACTAGTACATGAAAAAAGGTTATCCCAGTCTGAAAGTTTAATCAGTGAATGCAGGAGGTCCCAGTCAGCATGCTTATAGTCTCTATGTTGACAGGTTTTTGAATGGGTCGGTTATAAGAGGGATAGATAGGGAGAGCGCATACTACTATCTTATGGTCACTGCTTTCAAATTCATCGTATACTTTTACAGATAGTGGGATAATATCTCTACTAAATATTAGATCGAGTAAATTATCACGTCTAGTTGGGGTAAAAACCCACTGTGACCAGCAGTGCATGTTAATGGTTGCCGAGAACTCCTCATTACATGACTGACAGCTACCGGTACTCCAGTTAATCCCAGGATAATTGAAATCTCCAGTGATAACCTTAGCATTAACGTTTAGAGCAGATACATGTATGAATGCATTGATAATAAGATTATTCCCATTATTTGAGCTCTCAGGAGCTCTGTATATACATCCAAGGAATAGACTATGATTTAGGGTGTCGATAGATATCCAGACTGATTCTGGTAAACTATTCAGGACACTGTCTTCAACTTTATTAGTTGTTAGGGTATCTAAAGCATATATAATACAACAACCGCCTCGCTTAGTTTCTCTGTCACAGAGATAGAGTCTATAGTTTTGGATATTTAATTCTGAATCAGATACTGCTTGAGAGCACCATGTTTCAGTGATAAGTATGAAAGAAGGCTTGGCTAGAAAAGCTAATGTTCTCAAGGCTGAAATTTTGTTCAGAAGTGAACGTGCATTGATAAGTAATAGATTTAAAAAGGGAGTATGGAGTGTAAAAAAACCGAGAGGTTCCCTATTGATGTTGTGTATTTTGGATTTGCATAGACTGCGGTTAGATGCTTTTAATATCGAATTCCTTACAGTTTTAATGGGGACTTTGTCAGGTATATTATAGACAATCAAGTTGTTACGAGAGACTATTCGCTTGGTAACTTCACTAGCGATAAAATCGATAACAGATTCTGCTTTTATAATGTCATCAAATTCCGCAGGAACGATGTCTTTTGACAAAAGCAGATTAAGGGGTGATAGTGTCTTTATTTCTTGCTTCAGATCATCATGCTTTGATAAAGAGCTAGCAGGTGACTCAACTTTAGAACGCATGTCGCTTTGTTGCTTAAAGATAGTGCTTAATTCACCCCTAATATCATCGATACTTTTGATCTTGAGGTGGAACTCATTACGAAATTAGAGACAGAATCATCCAGCAGCAGGTGTGGTATAAGACCAGACCCAACATTATCAGATACAAAAGGAGTAGCAGAGCAGGGGGAATAGGTAATAACAGAATCGTTATTAACTGAAGAATAAGGGCTTTTACGGGATCGCTTTTTGACAGTCGATCCATATCGCTTAAAGTATGAATTCTAAAAACTCCGCCTGTAGCTCTCCTAGACTTACTGCCAGTCCCAAGCCCGATTACAAGAGGAAGGTTGGGCATGGGGTTAGCGTCCCCATCCCGTAGAAAACTAACTCGCTAAAAAAACGCTAACCAGAAAAAATAACTCAAACCATTTAAAATCTGCCCTGGACGTTAGAAGGTCTTCATTTAGAAGAAACATGACGCCTCAAGGTCAAAGACGAGTTCCTTCGGAAGCCATGAGGCCGATGCCTCTTCTAACAACCAGAGCAACAATTTTCATAGGTACATGGAACGTCCGGACAATGTGGGAAACCGGGAAGACCAGTCAAATAACAACGGAAATGAGGAGATACAACTTGGCAGTGCTGGGAATTAGTAAAACCCATTGGACCCAAGCTGGACAACAAAGGCTAAATACGGGAGAGATGCTGCTATACTCTGGTCACGAAGAGGAAAGTGCTCCACACACTCAAGGAGTTGCTCTAATGCTATCCAAAGTAGCACGAAATGCACTGGTAGGATGGGAAACTCATGGATCCAGAATCATCAAATCATCATTCAAAACAAAGAAGGAGGGGATCACAATGAACATTATCCAATGTTATGCACCCACCAATGATAGCAACGACGACGTTAAAGATCAATTCTATGAGAGACTGCAATCAATCATAGAGAAGTGCCCAAGAAGTGATCTCACCATTGTGATGGGAAATCTAAACGTCAAAGTCGGAATAGACAACACCGGATATGAAGATATCATGGGACTACATGGACTGGGAGAGATTGGTCATAGGCGTCACATAATTTTCACACAAACGTATACACAAAGCTACATGGATCTCACCGGACCACACCACAGAGAAGCAGATTGATCATATTTGCATCAATAAAAAGTTCCGAAGGACAATGGAAGATGTGAGAACCAGGAGATAAGCGTATATAGCTTCAGATCACCACCTAGTTGTGGCCAATTTAAAACTGAAGCTTAAGAAGAACTGGACAACTGGACAAACAGCGCTGCAAAGGTTCAATACAGTTTTCCTTCGAGATACTGACAAACTCAATGAATTCAAGATAGCTCTCAACAACAGGTTCCAACCCCTACAGCGTCTACTTAGGTAGAAGAAACCACTATGGAGGATAACTGAAAAGGTATCAGAGAAGCGTTAACTTCCACGTGTCAAGAGGTTCTGGGCCCCAAGAAGCATCATCACAAGGAAAGGGTCTCTATAGAAACACTGGAAAGGATCAAAGAAAGGAAGAACAAGAAGACAGCAATGAACAACAGTCGAACACGAACAGAGAAAGTCCGAGCACAAGCTGAGTACATAGAAGCAAACAAGAAAGTGAAGGGAAGCGGTAGAGACAACGAGGAGAATTACGTGGAAGAACTAGCAACGACGGTGGAATGAGCTGCGAGAGAAGGAAATATGAGACAGCTTTACGATACAACGAAGAAACTAGCAGGGAAATACAGTAAACCAGAGAGACAAGTCAAAGACAAAGAAGGAAGACCAATCACTGAGATTCAGCATTAGAGGAACAGATGGGCAGAGTACTTCGAGGAACTCCTTAATAGGCCGGCTCCAATGAATCCACTGGACATCGAAGCAACACACACAGATCTTCCTATAGATGTCAATCCACCAACGACGATAGAAATCAGACTGGCCATCAGACAAATCAAGAGCGGAAAGGCAGCAACACCCGACAATATACCAGCTGAAGCACTGAAGTCAGACATCGAAGTAACTACAAGCATGCTTCATGTTCAGAGGCATTACACTACTGTCAATACTAGGAGAAGTCTTCAACAGAGTGTTACTGAACAGGATGAAAGACACAGTAGACGCTCAACTTCGAAATCAACAAGCTGGATTCCGTAAGAACCGGTCGTGCACAAACCAGATTGCGACACTACGATCATCATCGAACAATCAATTGAGTGGAACTTGTCACTGTACATCAACTTCATTGAATATGAGAAGGCATTTGACAATGTAGATAGGAGAACATTATGGAAACTTTTTCGACACTACGGAGTTCCTGAGAAGATTGTCAACATTATCTGGAACTCATACGATGGACTACAGTGCAAAGTAGTGCATGGAGGACAGCTGACAGATGCATTCCAAGTAAGGACCGGAGTCAGAAAAGGCTGTCTACTCTCTCCCTTCCTCATTCTTCTGGTGGTCGACTGGATTATGAAGACCTCGACATCTGAGGGAAAACACGGCATACAATGGACAGCTCAAAATCAATTAGACGATTTGGACTTCGCAGATGACCTAGCACTCCTGTCGCATACACACGAACAAATGCAGATAAAGACATCCAACATAGCAGCAGTCTCTGCATCAGTAGGCCTCAACATACACAAATGGAAAACTAAGGTCCTCAAACACAACACGGAGAACAGCAGTCCAATCACTCTTGATGGCGAAACTCTGGAAGACGTGGAATCCTTCACATACCTGGGAAGCCTCGTCTATAAACAAGGAGGTTCAGATGCAGACGTCAAGGCGAGGATCGGCAAAGCAAGGGCCGCATTCCTTCAATTAAAGAACATATGGAACTCAAAACAACTTTAAACCAATATCAAAGTCACAATCTTCAATACGAACGTCAAGGCAGTTCTACTGTACGGAGCTGAAACTTGGAGAACTACAACAACCACCATCAAGAAGGTACAAGTATTTATCAATAGCTGTCTACGCAAGATACTCAACACCTGTTGGGCGGATACCATCAGCAACAGCCTTTTGTGGGATAGAACAAACCAGCTTCGGGCTGAAGAGGAAATTAGGAAAAGACGATGGAAATGGATAGGACATACATTGAGGAAATCATCAAACTGCATTACGAGACAATCGCTAACTTGGAATTCTGAAGGAAAGCGGAAAAGAGGAAGGCCTAAGAACACATTATGTAGGGAAATAGAAGCGGATATGAAAAGGATGAATAAGAACTGGAAAGAGCTGGAAAGGGTTTCCCAGGACAGGGTTGAATGGAGAATGTTGGTGAGTGGCCTATGCTCCTTCACGAGGAGTAACAGGCGTAAGTGAATAAGTGAATGAATTCTAAGGCTATTTATGAGTTATAAACTAGAATTCAACGATTTTCAATCAATATATATTAGATACCGTGTTATCTAAAACTGGTCGAAGTGACCATCCTCTTTTGTGTATTTTTGGCAGGCCATATAGCCTTGGTGTTTTAGTATTCTGAATCTCCGTCCATCAGAAAATTTAAATCTTTCTATCCCCTTGGGATTTTACAAATATCTTATTTTAATTAGAAACACTTCCTATGTTTATAGTTTCATTATCAATATTCTGTTATCCCTACCAATTTATTTAAAGTAGAAAACATTGTGATTTGAAAAGCACAATAATACTATATATGACACAGTTCACAAGTAAACATTTATGTGGTTCGAATAGGGAAACTAATTATTCAATTATTTATCTAAAATAACTTTGAAATCAATTGGTAATGTTTTGCTTCCCATTGAGGTTTAAGATTTCAGTTGATAAGTCTGTTGTGTGGATAACGTGATGGCGTTTGAAGTGAATGGTACTGGATTCGAGTCCCAGAGTGAACATCAACTCTGAGATGCAGGTACTTCCAGCTGACGAGTCTCGAATAGGACGAAACGCGCGTCCTGGATTCCACTGCTAGCCACTATCCATCTTTGCCTATAAAATAACTTTGGTTTCTTAATCAAACTACTAATAAGTAGGCTAATTTGTATGAGTAAATATGATGAAATATAGCATGATATAATCATGGGATTAAATATAGTCTGAGGTAATAGGGTATATCGTCCACAAGGGAGGTATAGTATATGTCACATTAAGTAAATTAAATCCTGAGCTCTGTATTAACAAAAAAGGATATTTAAGTAATGAGGACTAATTCATTCATCTCTGCTCACTTATATTTTTAACATTTAACTTTGGTGAAGTTTAGTTGAATAGATATGAATTCACTAAATCTTTTATTATTCACAGTTACCGTTTATCCTCGTAACTTATTTAATGCTTTCAAACAGTCGGTTCATTTCACTGTAAAAGTTATAAACTTTATGCTTATATTGCATTCTAACAAATTAGTATTCCATGATAACGCTGGGAAACATTTTATTCAATCAGCGTGGAATAGAAGTTTCTCAGAAGCATCTAGAAAGTCAAGATCCACTCGTCACATTTCTGAATAAATGATTACCTATTCTAATACTATGTTTAGTATACTTCTAAGACCTTCCAGATGGCCATGATCATCTGAAACGCCATAAATACCCTAGATATTCTGTGCATGATGATCAAGTCGGGGTCCTGAATGCAAAAAGAACCGTCTAACCTCTCGTTCCTCCTTGGTCCGCATTCCTTTCTGTAGTATGTTCTGGTCTTGTAATTTTAAACTCTAATCAGTTATTATTATCCTTTAACAAAGTTTTATGATTATTATTCAATTATTAATATGACATTTATTTTTCACTTGCCTTCATATCTATCAAGCGAACAGTTATCTTTCATAATTGTGACCTGTAAATTATCATCCTTCAATTTCTCTTTAAGCCCCGGATTATTATGCAACAATATTTGATATTTAGAAACTCGAAAAACATCATGATGCAATCGTTTCTGTACTTTCACAGACATACATTTACCATACAACTATAAATACGAACATACAGATTATGTAGGTGATTTCATTGAAAAAAAAAGAATTTTCCTCACGGAAATATATTTATTTTAATTCAATGACACAATGTAAGATGTTCTATTGGAATCAAGAATAGACTTGATTTTGATACACTTTGAAAACTATGACCAAATGAACAGCTGTTTCGTCACCACTAGTCTTTCCTAAACACTACAAAAATATGACCTAGCCACCAGTGATCGTAACCAGTCTCAATCGTCATACATGTGAACAAATAACCTCAAAACGAATGGTCTATGGAAGAATGGTGTTCAAGTCGATACACACTCTAATAACGAGTTACGATTATCAGTATCAGCATCAAATTCGAAGTTGTATTATCTAGGTTACACATTTCTACTGGACTCAAGACAATTAACGATTTTGAAGTGATTGCAATGTTAGCACATAGTTCACGTCGAAAAACACTGTAGTCTGGAAGACAACGATCATGTGTTTTGTTTCAGTTCCACAATTAGCAACTTCCACATTAAGTCCTCATTCATATACCTCCACCCACTGACCAAATAAACACTTCCATCTACACAATAATCAAATGTCAAAATCTATACCATGCAAATACACTACGCTATGTTGTTGTCAGAAAATTTGTAAAGAAATCTTCAAAAAACACAATGAAAATGACATTTACACACAATTTGAAGTGTAGCCGAAATATGTTGTATTATCGTTTGAAAATACATTTGTCTATGTAACGAATTGAAAATATACACAAGACATACATTTTTGTTGGCTTGGAGAAGTGAAGAATTCAACACATTCAACTAACACCGTACAATTTACATGAATTTAAGTCAGTCTATTACATACATCTTATTTGAAGTTGGCGTCATAGAATGGAGGGAGTTGCAAATTGAATAAACAGTAACGATGACAAGTAAACTCACAACTCAGTTTCACAATCATTTATCATCTGATGTTTCCGTGTGAAATAAACACTCTTGTTCCCGTCCTAAATTGGTTGTAAAATTCTAATCACAAAACGTTGACACGATGTTCTCATTCAAACAGTCGCTTTGTATCAACATTATGTATGACACTGAGCTATTCCGAATTCACCCAGAATTCATCCCACCTCGTTATCATGTTCAGTGATCATTCATTTCCTAACATTCCAGTCGATAACAAAACACAAGAAGATCATGTTTTCGGGAAAAGCATCTGTATGCAATTGAGTCAGTTGTCTCAAATATATTTCAGTCAACATTCGATCAACCTAATATTTAACGAAATACTGACAGATCATTGTAGAGCATTTTCCTTCCAATCATTCCATTCACCAAACAAACATATAGTACTCAGCATTTTACACATGTGATCTCAAAATACAAAATACTCAAATCGGTGTCATCGATGTAACTCAACGATGATTCGACAGCATGTGGTTAGGGTGGAAAGATTTCCAGATTGGTTTCAGTTGTTCACATCTCGTCACTCAGTTTTACAGTTATGTCATTCGAGTATCCAACGTCCGAAATTCGACACGCTATCACAGAAACCCAGTGCGTTAATACGGTTTCACCTGGTACGTGGACGTGATTTAATGTTAGTCAATATACCTAGTTCTCACTATTCAAGTAGAAAGTTAAATGAGTTGTTGGTTCAGATGAACGATAATTATGAAACTTGAGATCCCCAACACAATAATTGACGAACTTCAAATATAAACACAAATGTCGATGTACGGAGAGATTTCCACGTGACAGTATAGAAATTCAAAAGGATGACCATATTTTCGTTTGGGCATTTACATGACATTGAAATGCTGAGATGAAATATTGTGTATCTGAAAACAGCAAAATGTCTGCGACACAGAGTAATGTAACACGAGAATAATTTCCGTTTCAACACAAAAGCAGTAAGAATGGATGTTTCGCCTTCCCATTCCAATCTTACACTATGGCGATTGATTTTGATTGCAAAGTGTCGGAACTCAGAAACAACAATCTGTACAGTCTACTTGATAGAGAACAATTATTTCCATGAATCGGATGTGATCACGATGTTGGAGCTCACTGACATACATTCACAACCATTCAACTAGGTCTCAGACAAACAAATTTGAATAAATGTCGATATGATAATGTGAGCACATCTCTCCACTGATTGCTCTTTGATTCGAAACCTGAAAAACAGGACAGTGACCATGAAAATGCCATTATTCATATGTCGAATCTATCTACTCACTGATATGCTCAGTATCTTATTTTGAAATCTCATTTTCTCATAAGTATAGGAGGAGAGTACATCATCACTATTATTATTTTCTCTCTTTAAGTTCGTTCGTCTAATAATAACTTGCGCAAAACATGGATTTCACGATCACAACAGTCTTAGATGTGGTTATATATACATGAACATAGAAAACACAGACATTCATTCTCAACGATGTTGATATTGAAATCCTCTGAAGACCGCATCAACTCATCTGAGCATAACTCACTGCGTATTTATTAATGCAGATTCACAAATGTTGTATTATTATTGATTTCTCTGTGATCGTTAAACGAACATTGTTGTATGTGTTGCTCATAGCAACACATTCTCAAAGCTAACACCCACATTCACGTCCAATTCAGAGAATAAAGTTTTTGCAAATTTTGTAAATTCATTCCTGTGGTTAGTTCTGAATTAATTAATTATTTAATTACATTATTATTATTATTTTTATCCTTGTTATTATGATTGTTATTATCCTTGTTATGATAGATAATGTGATGCTATGAATTAGTTTGATGTTACCATAACACCCCTTCGTAAACAAACTTCATTCATGATGACGGCAGTCATTTGATGCACTGAGAAACAATACAATATATTTCCCCTCAATTACAACCGATCAAACATAATGGCTCAGATTACTTCTTATTTTCAGTGAAATTAAATGGTCACAATATTCACTCACAATGCCAATAATATTCGGAATAATAAATTAATATCAATTATTATTATTATTATTGTTACTGTTCCTCTCGTGATTGATTACATCTGCTACAGTGAATCAAGTGGATATGTGCTTCCAATGTGGTTACACATTGCATGTCATTTTAAACCAAACTGAATAGTAGATAAATATAATAGATATATCTGTTATTTCGCACGAAATGTTGGTTGAAATGAAAATACAATGGGGCAGAATATAAACCAAATTAAATAAACAACATAACTTTCAGGTATTCATTTTCCAATGGTGATTCATGATTTAATGGGATGCAGATAATTAACCACTTCACACGAAACACTCATCATGTATCACTATAAATATGAGAGACTCAGTCTTGTAGTTGGTGATTCGTAAACGAGTGATCACTGTGTATTGTTTGGTGCTTTGTGGAGACAAAATGTAAAATCCATACATAGAGATGAAAGTGATAGACTATAAAATGACTCTGAGAGAGGTTTGCTCACATCTAAACAATCAGAGAATATTTGGTGAAATTGATGTTTATCCTCAACGAAAACATTCACAACAACCGAGTAACATCAAAATGTTCGTAAATAATTTTGTGAATTTTCATACAAAATTACACGTTGTGAAAATTAGAATTTGATGAAAGTGTGCTGAATATGTAGTAGTAAATATATTCAGCTGTAGAGCTTGCCTCCAAAAATCATGATTAAATATATCTACTCATATTACACTTTCACACTGAATCATTCTGTCAATAATCTTTGTGATCCTTCCCATCTTTCCCATAGATGGATCGTCATCGCCATCATCATCCCGATTTCTGTGTATATATCTCTGCGATAATATCCTTGTCGATTGGCTTTTGTGGACAGCGTAAATTAGATAAACAGTAGTCGAAATTCGTTGGACATTATATACTGTGACTGAATGAGTGTATTTCTCAATTTCACTGCTGTGTCTCTCTACTCGAATTTTACTCAATTTCGACTAACAAAGTATGTCATGCTACTCTGGGTGAATATTGTGAATCACATTCGATTCACGGCATGATGAATCATATTCATTGTGAGATTGCAATTCGTAATTTATTCAATTTAGTTAAGAGAATGTTTTCGTTATGGACTGATGCTCTCTGGAGGATTATTCAAAGCAATAAACAATCAACATCTCGACAGTTATAGTTTAGGATTACTCATTCATTCTATTCAACACAGACTGATCCCGGCTAATTTTTTCATCGAATTGTCGTCCTTCACTTCATATGCGTATCTCCAACAGCGTCTAATTACCCTGCAATTCGTACTAATTCGTGACAAAAATCACACCTAGAACATACCACATCTCTGTTCAACCACACTACAGAAAACTGCTCATCTCAATTTACATTGTATTTCTTCAATATTCAGTTGTCAGCATTCAAATCACACTTCATCTCATTGTTCGTATGTCGTCAGCTAATCAGTTGTGACTTTCTAATTAATCCACCATTGCAAACACAATCATCATCTATTCTTATTGATGAAGCTAAATTCGATCTACAGAAATATATGTCGTCCCAACAGTTACTGAATGAAAATAACGCCGTCAAAAGGCGTTTGCAAAAGGCGAAATATTGTCCAGCAGAAAGTGTTGTCGAATTGTATGATTAACAAATTCAATACGATCGTTTAATTAGAGTGAATCTGATACTCATTTCAGTTTATTATTCACCGAATATTTCACATGTGAAATGCATTCTGTGGTGTATTATTCCACAGTACATTGTTGAATTACCCACTGAATGACGTATGTTCACATAGTTCATTAGCCAGAACTGCTCACATTTTGTGATCAAGATCCTTACTGATGCATGTATTTCTGCTACACAAACGATCCTGAACAAATCAAACACTTATCAATCATCATTTCATATGTTTCATTCTTTTCAATCGTATTCCATTGTATCATTATCATCGTCGCTACCAACCACCCGAAGAAACATTGATGAGTTGAACAAAAAATAAATAAGTATATACCACTGAACATTCATCCCACAAAACAAATAACTCAAACTTCACTAGTACTCAATGACCAGTGAACGAAACATCTGTTCCCAATGCTCATTACATATCTCGCTCTCTCAATTTTACTAACAAAATCCCGATTCTCATTCAATATACTGCTTTATCGTGAAAAAATATACATCGGATGAATTGGAATTTCCCCTTACTAGTTCATTCAATAACACACTACAATTTCAACCACAATATCCAACAATACAAAACATAATGACGTCTAGCATCTGAATCCAAACATCTCTATTGTATTCTGCTTACAATACAAACATATGATATGTTACAGATTGAAACAGAAATGCATCAGATGTCTACAATCATACGATTAAAAGTGGAAACCAGATAAGAAGTTGAACATTTCACCAATGGTTACTTTCCACTTCAATTCTATACATATATTCATACAAACAGAAATATGCGTACAAATAACGTACATACATTCATACAAACATACATACATACATGCTTACATACATGCATACATACATACTACATACATACATACATACATATTTACATACATGCATGCAGTTAGAGACACATTCTTATGTAAGTATATGAATAGTTTATAAGCGTTGGTGAATTCTGTCGACGTCAATGTACTCGTTGCTAGGATACATTGCAACTTATTCATGATGCAGGAAATCAACGTTCCAACTATTCTGGTTTGTTGAAATATCTCAATGAGATATTCAGTATTACAAATTACCAATATATTCACACTGACAACGATTACTGACTTCACGAACAAAAATGTGCACCATTCATATTTAATATTGAATTACACTACATCCATCACAATTCTGGTTCACTGATGTCTATTGAATGAGAACATATCGATGTGAAAATGTGCATCAGTTGAAGTATTAAACAAATCTCGTCATTCATGCAGTTGTGTGTTTTCGCGTCATTCATGGTCAGAAATGCGATCAATCAGTCAGTGTGGATAAAGTAATATGTTTCGGAGTGATCACCACGTGCTTCATATGTAAGTGGATTGATGCATTGTAGAGAACTATTTGAAAGTGTATGTAAGTGCTACAAGTGACACATGTTATGAGATTTGTTGAGAGATTCTCTTAATTAAGTCCATCTCATCTCTTCATAATTCGTTAGTGTTCGTAAAATTTCGATGTCTT
Organism: Schistosoma spindalis; assembly: GCA_946903255.1. NCBI lineage: Eukaryota > Metazoa > Platyhelminthes > Trematoda > Strigeidida > Schistosomatidae > Schistosoma > Schistosoma spindalis. The sequence goes on from OX336420.1 coordinate 11,664,613, forward strand.
TGTTAATTGATTAGAAGTTACGTCTTTTGTTTGATAATACTTACTAATTTACCTACACTAGTTGCCCCTCATAAAGGAGTATAGACTGCTCGCCAGCTTTCTCTGTCCAACTCCGTCCTGGGCAATTCTTCACAGTTTTTTACAATTACTATCCATCTTTTTATATCTGCTCCCAATTATCGACTCAGTGTGTTCTTTGATCCTCCTCTTTTCCGTTTCCTTTCAGGATTTCAAGTTCGGGCTTGTCTCGTGATGCATTTTGGTGATTTCCTCATTGTGTTTCCAGTTCGCTTCCAACGTTTTTTCTTAAATCCTTCATCAACTAGGATCGAGTTTGTTGTCTCTCACAGTAGGCTGTATCTGATTTTATCCGGACAACGGATATTGATTATCTTGAGTAGACGACTGTTTATAAATACTCGTACCTTCTTGATGATGGTTGTGTTAGTTTTTCAAGTTCCAGCTCCATACGGTAGAGCTGTCTTGACGTTCGTATTGTAGATCATGACTTTGATATTGGTTGAGAGTTGTTTTGAGTTCCATAAATTCTTTAATTGTAGGAATGCTGTCCTTGCTTTACCAATCCTAACATTATTTCTATATCATACATTCCACGTTCATGGATGATGCTACCCAGATACGTGAAAATTTCCACCAGTTTCAGAGATTCCCCATCAAATGTGATTGCGTTTTCTGTGTTTCATTTTAGGATCTTGCCTTCTCTCTTGTATATATTGAGGTCTACTGATGCAGAGGCTGCTGCTACACTAGTCTTCTTCCTCTGCATTTGTTGGAATAGAATGGCCAGGTCATTTGAGAAGTCTAAATCTCCCAATGGATTCCGAGCTGTCCATTGTATTCCGTGTTTCCTCTAAGATATGGAGATTTTCATAATTCAGTCAACCACCAGAAAAAAGAAAGGAAGGGAGTAGACAGCCTTGTCTGACTCCAGCCCTTACTTGGAATGCGTCTGTCAGCTGTCCTCCATGCACGACGTTGCAGTAAAACCCGTCGTGTGAATTCCGTATGATGTTGAAGATATTCTCGGATTCGGCTTTTGTTCGGCCTTCAGTTTGCATAGGATTGATTAAAGCAATTTTGTCGGTTTGTGTGCTACACTTATTCCAAAAAGATTCAACTCGACAGAAGAAAGACAACACCCAACTGACTTCAGAAGAAGAAAAGCTTTAAAGAAACTATGAAGTAGAGAATATATTGTCATAATTCCAGAGGACAAACGACGCACTACAGTGATTAGGTACTAGGAAAGCCAAGGAGATACTTGAGGATAAAAGCGTTTACAAACCGATGGACACAAATCCAGTGAAAAGGTTACACAACAAAATCTCGTGGACTTTAAATAAGCTTATAAAAGCAGGACAAATATCAAAGTAAAACCAACAAAACCACTTCAGTCAATCATATGCAAGCCAAAGGATGAAATGACAAAAAAAGAAAAACCGAACATCATCCGCAAAATAACACTGTTTCAACTGCGAAAAATACAACGTCAGATAAAGCGGACACCCTCTTCATCTTCTGTTATATCTCAAAGGCCGCCAATTAGAGGGCAGTGACTTATCGATCGGACCAAGGGATTCAGAATCTCGATAGGCTATTCTGGTCCGTTGTCCCCGACTCAGCTAATTCGATCAAGAAGTCTTGACAAGACGTAGAAGTGTATTCTACAGGCAACCAGCAGATACCAGGTCAATCAGGCACACAAATCAAGCGTGTTTATACAAATATATAAAATCGATATTGTCATATAAATTTTTAAACATTTATCAATAAGATCGTCAATTGAATACCATTCAAATATTTAAACATTTAATCGATAAGATAAAATTACAAAATGTGTTTTGGGTGATCTATCGTCCCCAACATCTTCGCCTTCACGAACATCAATTAGCGGTCAAACGCCATGACATATCCTTGCCTATTTCAATGTATGTGGACAACTGTGGACACACATTCGACTGAGAAAATGCTGATATCTTGGATAGAAACAATTCTAAGAACACCAGAGAATTTTTAGAAGCTTGGCACTCAAGTCAGTCAGCAATCAACAATCCCATTAAAATCGATCAAATTTATTAACGAATAACAAAATTTATGGACAAATATAGGACCAAAAATCAAATCAGCAGGATATACAATCAAAATAAAGAAGTGAACAATGACAGGTTAAAGGTCAAAAATAACCATTTAACATCGAGGTTTACAGGACAAGCTGTGAGCCATATGTAGAGAAATTCGAACACTTAACTTCTACCTGAAGTTTGTGGTTAGGACTTATTGTTCAACTGCAATAATAAGGAAATGATAATTGATTTTCTAGCACGACCAATAATGATTCTCTCGAAACTTTGTGTCGGCTGTTTGAGTCTTTCCGTTGATGTTTAAAACTGCATCTGATTAACTGCTTTTGGAATATGTACATCCAGTGCGGACGTCCCGCTAATGAGTCCTAAATAAGACAAAACGTCCATCCTGTATTTTACTGCTCGCCACCGTTCACCTCAGCTTATAAAGCATGCGACTTAGTAGCAATACCAATCTAATGCTCACAGGACCCACATATGCCAAAAGCGGCTGATCAGTTACAGTTCTAAACATCAATGGAAGATTCAAACAACCAATTCAAATGAAATAAATAAGGAACATAGAAAATATGGTGACGCTTATCAACTATTTCCATGACTCAATGTTGTAACACGTTATCCATGATCAGTAAAGCATGGATAATTCAATCATATAATTTAATGACTTCGAATTTCATCATCAGATGGATTAGGATAAAACTGACTATTTACAACGGTTTACGGTCATTCGTTCATTATTTCCTGACTAAAAAGTAATATTTATCGACATATAGGAAAATACAATAACAATAATAGAGATATAAAAAACATGCAAAGTTTAATAGTTGAATTCATAAGTCAATTAAAGCCAGACCACCATGGAAAACCTGGAAGCAGTGGAAGACCAGGTCTGTTCTGAGATAGTAACTCATTGAAGACCATGGTGACGCAATATCGTGGATTGGTTGAAGTTAGACATTAACATCATTGGATGCCAACCGGTTCAGTGGTCAAATGATTAAGTGTTTGCGTGAGAGACATATAGGTCTAGGGTTCGAAACTCTTGGAGGGGGAGCGGGATAGTGGATGCACACTTCTGTGGGGTCCCATACTAAGACGAAACGATCTTCCAGTGCATCCAGGTTTTCTATTATGGTCTAACTTCAATTGACTCATTATTTCAACTATTGAAATTTCTAAAATCTCTACAAAACCCCTTCTAATATGAATATTAGTTAAATACTTCTAAAACCTCAAGTATTATTTGCTTATTGTATGTAAGCTGTACAACAATAATAATAAATTCTTTTATATGAAGTGTTTTGTTTTAGTTTATCCAGTCAAATATAATTTCTTAAATAATTCGCTTACACAAATCGAGAACATTTTCCCACAATTCATATATATATATATGATATTTAAGTTGAATTCTGACAGTTCTTTATAGAATATAAAGAATAAATCATTCTTATATTTGTTAATTTATATTCACACGCATAATAAACAATATAAGTATTTATAATCTTTCCAATAATCGGCAACCATAACAAGTTTTATCTGATAAGCTATTGGACCAACTGTTCAAGTTTAAAGAAGTATAACTTAGAATATTCATTATAGAAATGATCGAGTAATATTATCTATGGTAAAGTATACATGTATTCCATGTAAGTACATACTTAGAATATTAACCAGTTCTTTAAGTAGTTTAAGTTTTATAACTTGTATCTTTCTGAAAAATTTTCCCAGATTTACATAACTGAAAATTATAAAAAAATATTCATAGTGAAAGTAATCATAGTAAAGTAACGAACCAATCAGAATTGAGAATGAGATTTTTTAGGTTTTTTTGCGCGAAATTCAAGTATCATCAGAAATACATTTATTAACTGTTTAATATGGTAGTAAAAAACAAAACAAAGCACAATTTTTCATCCCTATAGAGTAAAAATGATTGTGTTAAAAATAACAGAGGCTGGAATTTGTTTGTTTATATTATATAGAACAGGAAAGTCAAAGTTTTTTTTTAAAAAATCCTAACCGTAGACTTTAAATCCTAAAATAAATCATAACTTGATAGCATGAAAAACACTAGTTAAAACTAGCTTAATGAGTTTCTGAACAAGATTACTTTATCCATATAGTTACAAAGTATTTTTGCATCATCGATGATGTCAGTCTGTGTTAAAAACTCAAATACTAAACCTCTAATTGTTAACTTAAATCCTTAATTCTAACCATGGACTACTAAAATCATATTCGAGTATTTACAAAGTCTGGGAAGCATCATTGATGAACACGGTGGATCTGATGCAGATGTGACGGCGCGGATCGGAAAAGCAAAAACAGCATATTTACAACTGAAGAACATCTGGAATTCAAAACAACTGTCTGTCAACCAACACCAAAGTCAGAATTTTCAATACAAATGTCAAGACAGTTCTACTGTATGGGGCAAAAACTTGGAGAACTACGAAAGCCATCATCCAGAAGATACAGGTGTTTATTAACAGTTGTAAATGCAAAACACTTCGAATCTGTTGGCCGGACACTATCAGCAACAACCCACTGTGGGAGAGAACAAACCAGATCCCAGTGGAGGAAGAAGCCAGGAAGAAGCGCTGGAAGTGGATAGGACACACATTGAGGAAAGTACCGAACTGTGTCACAAGACAAGCCCTCACATGGAATCCTCAAGGCCAAAGAAGGAGTAGAAGAAGACCAAAGAACACATTACACCAGGAAATGGAGCTAGACATTAGAAAAATGAACAAGAATTGGATGGAACTAGAAAAGAAGGCCCAGGACAGAGTGGGTTGGAGAATGCTGGTTGGCGACCTATGCTCCATTAGGAGTAACAGGCGTAAGTAAGAAGATAGACAATCTTTTTCCATACGAATGATTTAATATGTCCTGATACTTGGAGAGCAACCTATCAAAGACTTTAATAGATTGACAATATATATAAAATCTGTTTACCTAGTATAAAACTGTACTGAACGAGAACACGAGTGGGGACAATCGAATGTATTTGAATACAAAATTACAGAACATCTTATTAAAATCTGAGAACCATACAATAAATGCTTAATTTGCAAAATATCAATCAATGGTCTCAGAATTCATTGCTCTTTCATTTCCACATCAATCATTCTATTTTCTCGTTTTCTTTTCTTCAATTTTCTTAACCATTTGTCTCCATGTATTTTCACTTTCGATTGCTGATATATACTACTTATATTTAAAGACATCAGTAGCATACACCATAATACTATTGTTTCCTTTTCCATAAACTATCAATTGATTAACTAAAAACTGACTGAAAATTTATATCGTATCTATCTAACTTGTATCTATGTTATGTATATATATTCAGATATCTTGAATTGTATAGAAAAGAATATATGCTGTTTTGAACAAACTTTAACGTTATACACCATTCTTCTTCTATGATCATTATATATTTCTAATAAATAACTGGTCAAATTATTAATGTTCAACTATTTAAGGATAAACAATATCAAGTAAAGATGTAATGTTTTAATGAACTTCATTAGTCTTTGAAGACATTCAACTGTCAATCATGGATGAAGTTTAGAATAAAAAATTATATTGAATAGTTACCACTGATTTACTTGTTTATCTTATCGATTGGCTGCAAATAGATTATTATTTTTTTCAATTCTTTCAATTTACTGAATCATTCTATCTTTATCTGAGTCTGTAATTAATAGTGATGAAGAGATCATGACAATTCGAAGATTTGATTTACCGTAGCTAATTAATTAAGCTACCTGCTTAAAGTAGTAATTTCTGATGAGATGATTGTACAGTAAATGAAATTGTTGAAAACAAAGTTTTCATTTACTGAAATCGTTTTGAATTTTTTTGTATTAATGATTCAATGGATCCTTTTTGTTAAAGAAATCTACACCTGAACATAATTGTTTTACTGATATTTTCTTTATATTTGTAATAATAGTCCGGCTGTCATCTTATCTGTCATGTGAAAAAAAGTAGCTTAGTGGAGATTTTATAACGTTTAATAACATTTCTTGCCATTACGTGATCTTAGTCCCGGAATTACTGAGAGCCAGTGATGACCAGACAACCGTTTCTTTATTTATTGAGAAGTTTAGTAGATACGTATACAAATTCATACAGATACTTTGGAATTGTGGGGATCATCTTGAAACAGTTGGTTTGCTGAATAAAATCTATTTAGATTAGTTTTTCACAAAACAACCAAGCGTATATATAATGAAAGATGTGGTATGGTAATTTATTTTGTTTTTGATGCATTCTCTTTTCGTTACGGTCGTCTTCTTCTTAGTTGTAAATGATAGTAATTACCTTATCATAACATTGGAATAGCCCTTCATTGTATTTGATATCGTTAAACATAACTAAGACAATACTCATTCCAATCCACTCTTTCACACTATTATAATCTATGTAATAAATTATTTACCAAAACAATTTATGAATTATATCTCTTCAAATAATGTGTCTTTATATTTCTTTTCTTTAAATGTTACATACCTTATTGTTTCAGTCTGATCATACCTGTAGAATGACATGATTTTTTCAATTATTTTCATAATAAAATTTGGCGCTGTGAAGATTGTCGAGTTCTATTGAAAGCACTAACTGATCTAAGTTAAACAACCATTTAAAAACTAGTAGCCTGAATGTGACCTATAGATGCCAACCGTGTCCAGTTTGGGGAAGTTATACATCAAAGACAGCGGTAGATGGGTGCATAGTACCATGAATTTATTAAAGATAGTGGTCCAGAGTTGAAACATTTATAGACGAGAGCAAAGTTTATCTGTTCAAGTCTCAGTTCCTGGGTCACTAATGCTCAATCCCAAAGGATCCCATACTAGGATGAATTGGCCTTTCAATGCCTCCAGGTCTAAGATCTCTTCATGATCTTGATATAATTTATCATTATTTTATGATACTTTATGATAACTTTAGGTTTTTCCTAATTTTGAAAATGATATTTAACTGAATAAATAATTTTTTTCCACTAATTATATTTTACTAGTTAAGAGTAGTTTATATCTTCAAAGGTAAATCTACTATTCATTTGATATTTACTAAATCACTAATCATATTCACACAACTTATTGTTAACAATTTCTTACTGATCAATATCAATATTTTTAGCTAAATAATATCGATCTACTTACACTTTATGTTACCTAGGTAACCAATGAGCTAGTAAAATACACGACAGGGATATCTTCACTTTTACAAGAAAAGTTTATATTGATTAGTATTGTAATTAAATCATCTTTAAAAGAATACCCTTAGTTCCTTGATACTTCAACAAATGTTAGCTATAATAATAATAATAATGATAATAATAATAATAGTATTCTTTTGTTCACTTCTTGCTAATAGGTATATATCAAATGAATATTGTTTCCCTTATTTTTATTCTAATTAAAAACTCTTTGATCATCTGTCAGAATGTTATTCTGTTTTATTATAATAGAAAAAGAAAAGAAAAGAAAAAGAAAGAAAAAAAGAAAGATAATTATTATAAATTTCGGCATAAAGTGATTAGATTTCCGATGCTATTAAAAATACATAAATGTCAAGTTAGATACATTTACATAGATACAATGATATTTAATTCACTTTTGAATTTCATATTTCCATGAAGAAAATTATTCCATAATTTTTATTTTTTTGAATTATAAATATTTCTTAATATTCATAAGTTTATTTATAAAGATATGCAAAGATTATTGAATATTATTGATATTTTCATAGTTGAATTCATAAGTTGATCTAAGTTAGATGATCATTGAAAAGTTGAAAGTACTAGATGGTAATTATGTTCTAGTATGGGATTCTTTAGTAGCGAATATTTATGATTTCGTACAAAGGACACGAACCAAATATCTTCGGTTCACACACGAATGCTTAAACTCTAGATGATTGAAACGGCATTCAAGGTTGTTGATATTTAATTTCAAACGATCTATGATCTTGTTCAACACTCCATCGATTGTTTGATGTGGTTAAGAGTCTCATACTAGGACTACACTAAAAGGGATCAAGCCCATCAATTTTTGTCCATTGACTAACGCTCAATTAACCTCTGGATCAATAAACCTGAATCTAAAAACCTCGGATTCGATAGTTATCATGTGCTCATTGGTGATGAGTTTCAAAATGTAATTCTAGAATTCTAGTAAGAAGCCGTGACATGTGAAGTTCAACAGTGCAGAATGTGAAACAGTTACGAATCTGAGGCAATGGAAGATGATCGCACAATATTATAAAGTGACTGGAGTTGGGCATGTTCACGAATCGGTTCTGACTTAGTGATCTAGAGGAGATGAGATGGACTTAATTAAGAGAATCTCTCAACAAATCTCATAACATGTGTCACTTTTAGCACTTACATACACTTTCAAATAGTTCTCTACAATGCATCAATCCACTTACATATGAAGCACGTGGTGATCACTCCGAAACATATTACTTTATCCACACTGACTGATTGATCGCATTTCTGACCATGAATGACGCGAAAACACACAACTGCATAAATGACGAGATTTGTTTAATACTTCAACTGATGCACATTTTCACATCGATATGTTCTCATTCAATAGACATCAGTGAACCAGAATTGTGATGGATGTAGTGTAATTCAATATTGAAATATGAATGGTGCACACTTTTGTTCGTGAAGTCAGTAATCGTTGTCAGTGTGAATATATTGGTAATTTGTAATACTGAATATCTCATTGAGATATTTCAACAAACCAGAATAGTTGGAACGTTGATTTCCTGCATCATGAATAAATTGCAATGTATCCTAGCAACGAATACATTGACGTCGACAGAATTCACCAACGCTTATAAACTATTCATATACTTACATAAGAATGTGTCTCTAACTGCATGCATGTATGTAAATATGTATGTATGTATGTATGTAGTATGTATGTATGCATGTATGTAAGCATGTATGTATGTATGTTTGTATGAATGTATGTACGTTATTTGTACGCATATTTCTGTTTGTATGAATATATGTATAGAATTGAAGTGGAAAGTAACCATTGGTGAAATGTTCAACTTCTTATCTGGTTTCCACTTTTAATCGTATGATTGTAGACATCTGATGCATTTCTGTTTCAATCTGTAACATATCATATGTTTGTATTGTAAGCAGAATACAATAGAGATGTTTGGATTCAGATGCTAGACGTCATTATGTTTTGTATTGTTGGATATTGTGGTTGAAATTGTAGTGTGTTATTGAATGAACTAGTAAGGGGAAATTCCAATTCATCCGATGTATATTTTTTCACGATAAAGCAGTATATTGAATGAGAATCGGGATTTTGTTAGTAAAATTGAGAGAGCGAGATATGTAATGAGCATTGGGAACAGATGTTTCGTTCACTGGTCATTGAGTACTAGTGAAGTTTGAGTTATTTGTTTTGTGGGATGAATGTTCAGTGGTATATACTTATTTATTTTTTGTTCAACTCATCAATGTTTCTTCGGGTGGTTGGTAGCGACGATGATAATGATACAATGGAATACGATTGAAAAGAATGAAACATATGAAATGATGATTGATAAGTGTTTGATTTGTTCAGGATCGTTTGTGTAGCAGAAATACATGCATCAGTAAGGATCTTGATCACAAAATGTGAGCAGTTCTGGCTAATGAACTATGTGAACATACGTCATTCAGTGGGTAATTCAACAATGTACTGTGGAATAATACACCACAGAATGCATTTCACATGTGAAATATTCGGTGAATAATAAACTGAAATGAGTATCAGATTCACTCTAATTAAACGATCGTATTGAATTTGTTAATCATACAATTCGACAACACTTTCTGCTGGACAATATTTCGCCTTTTGCAAACGCCTTTTGACGGCGTTATTTTCATTCAGTAACTGTTGGGACGACATATATTTCTGTAGATCGAATTTAGCTTCATCAATAAGAATAGATGATGATTGTGTTTGCAATGGTGGATTAATTAGAAAGTCACAACTGATTAGCTGACGACATACGAACAATGAGATGAAGTGTGATTTGAATGCTGACAACTGAATATTGAAGAAATACAATGTAAATTGAGATGAGCAGTTTTCTGTAGTGTGGTTGAACAGAGATGTGGTATGTTCTAGGTGTGATTTTTGTCACGAATTAGTACGAATTGCAGGGTAATTAGACGCTGTTGGAGATACGCATATGAAGTGAAGGACGACAATTCGATGAAAAAATTAGCCGGGATCAGTCTGTGTTGAATAGAATGAATGAGTAATCCTAAACTATAACTGTCGAGATGTTGATTGTTTATTGCTTTGAATAATCCTCCAGAGAGCATCAGTCCATAACGAAAACATTCTCTTAACTAAATTGAATAAATTACGAATTGCAATCTCACAATGAATATGATTCATCATGCCGTGAATCGAATGTGATTCACAATATTCACCCAGAGTAGCATGACATACTTTGTTAGTCGAAATTGAGTAAAATTCGAGTAGAGAGACACAGCAGTGAAATTGAGAAATACACTCATTCAGTCACAGTATATAATGTCGAATGAATTTTGACTACTGTTTATCTAATTTACGCTGTCCACAAAAGCCAATCGACAAGGATATTATCGCAGAGATATATACAAAGAAATCGGGATGATGATGGCGATGACGATCCATCTATGGGAAAGATGGGAAGGATCACAAAGATTATTGACAGAATGATTCAGTGTGAAAGTGTCATATGAGTAGATATATTTAATCATGATTTTTGGAGGCAAGCTCTACAGCTGAATATATTTACTACTACATATTCAGCACACTTTCATCAAATTCTAATTTTCACAACGTGTAATTTTGTATGAAAATTCACAAAATTATTTACGAACATTTTGATGTTACTCGGTTGTTGTGAATGTTTTCGTTGAGGATAAACATCAATTTCACCAAATATTCTCTGATTGTTTAGATGTGAGCCAACCTCCCACAGAGTCATTTTATAGTCTATCACTTTCATCTCTATGTATGGATTTTACATTTTGTCTCCACAAAGCACCAAACAATATACAGTGATCACTCGTTTGCGAATCACCAACTACAAGACTGAGTCTCTCATATTTATAGTGATACATGATGAGTGTTTCGTGTGAAGTGGTTAATTATCTGCATCCCATTAAATCATGAATCACCATTGGAAAATGAATACCTGAAAGTTATGTTGTTTATTTAATTTGGTTTATATTCTGCCCCATTGTATTTTCATTTCAACCAACAGTTCGTGCGAAATAACAGATATATCTATTATATTTATCTACTATTCAGTTTGGTTTAAAATGACATGCAATGTGTAACCACATTGGAAGCACATATCCACTTGATTCACTGTAGCAGATGTAATCAATCAAGAGAGGAACAGTAACAATAATAATAATAATAATAATTGATATTAATTTATTATTCCGAATATTATTGGCATTGTGAGTGAATATTGTGACCATTTAATTTCACTGAAAATAAGAAGTAATCTGAGCCATTATGTTTGATCGATTGTAATTGAGGGGAAATATATTGTATTGTTTCTCAGTGCATCAAATGACTGCCGTCATCATGAATGAAGTTTGTTTACGAAGGGGTGTTATGGTAACATCAAACTAATTCATTGCATCACATTATCTATCATAACAAGGATAATAACAATCATAATAACAAGGATAAAAATAATAATAATAACAATGTAATTAAATAATTAATTAATTCAGAACTAACCACAGGAATGAATTTACAAAATTTGCAAAAACTTTATTCTCTGAATTGGACGTGAATGTGGGTGTTAGCTTTGAGAATGTGTTGCTATGAGCAACACATACAACAATGTTCGTTTAACGATCACAGAGAAATCAATAATAATACAACATTTGTGAATCTGCATTAATAAATACGCAGTGAGTTATGCTCAGATGAGTTGATGCGGTCTTCAGAGGATTTCAATATCAACATCGTTGAGAATGAATGTCTGTGTTTTCTATGTTCATGTATATATAACCACATCTAAGACTGTTGTGATCGTGAAATCCATGTTTTGCGCAAGTTATTATTAGACGAACGAACTTAAAGAGAGAAAATAATAATAGTGATGATGTACTCTCCTCCTATACTTATGAGAAAATGAGATTTCAAAATAAGATACTGAGCATATCAGTGAGTAGATAGATTCGACATATGAATAATGGCATTTTCATGGTCACTGTCCTGTTTTTCAGGTTTCGAATCAAAGAGCAATCAGTGGAGAGATGTGCTCACATTATCATATCAACATTTATTCAAATTTGTTTGTCTGAGACCTAGTTGAATGGTTGTGAATGTATGTCAGTGAGCTCCAACATCGTGATCACATCCGATTCATGGAAATAATTGTTGTCTATCAAGTAGACTGTACAGATTGTTGTTTCTGATTTCCGACACTTTGCAATCAAAATCAATCGCCATAGTGTAAGATTGGAATGGGAAGGCGAAACATCCATTCTTACTGCTTTTGTGTTGAAACGGAAATTATTCTCGTGTTACATTACTCTGTGTCGCAGACATTTTGCTGTTTTCAGATACACAATATTTCATCTCAGCATTTCAATGTCATGTAAATGCCCAAACGAAAATGTGGTCATCCTTTTGAATTTCTATACTGTCACGTGGAAATCTCTCCGTACATCGACATTTGTGTTTATATTTGAAGTTCGTCAATTATTGTGTTGGGGATCTCAAGTTTCATAATTATCGTTCATCTGAACCAACAACTCATTTAACTTTCTACTTGAATAGTGAGAACTAGGTATATTGACTAACATTAAATCACGTCCACGTACCAGGTGAAACCGTATTAACGCACTGGGTTTCTGTGATAGCGTGTCGAATTTCGGACGTTGGATACTCGAATGACATAACTGTAAAACTGAGTGACGAGATGTGAACAACTGAAACCATTCTGGAAATCTTTCCACCCTAACCACATACTGTCGAATCATCGTTGAGTTACATCGATGACACCGATTTGAGTATTTTGTATTTTGAGATCACATGTGTAAAATGCTGAGTACTATATGTTTGTTTGGTGAATGGAATGATTGGAAGGAAAATGCTCTACAATGATCTGTCAGTATTTCGTTAAATATTAGGTTGATCGAATGTTGACTGAAATATATTTGAGACAACTGACTCAATTGCATACAGATGCTTTTCCCGAAAACATGATCTTCTTGTGTTTTGTTATCGACTGAAATGTTAGGAAATGAATGATCACTGAACATGATAACGAGGTGGGATGAATTCTGGGTGAATTCGGAATAGCTCAGTGTCATACATAATGTTGATACAAAGCGACTGTTTGAATGAGAACATCGTGTCAACGTTTTGTGATTAGAATTTTACAACCAATTTAGGACGGGAACAAGAGTGTTTATTTCACACGGAAACATCAGATGATAAATGATTGTGAAACTGAGTTGTGAGTTTACTTGTCATCGTTACTGTTTATTCAATTTGCAACTCCCTCCATTCTATGACGCCAACTTCAAATAAGATGTATGTAATAGACTGACTTAAATTCATGTAAATTGTACGGTGTTAGTTGAATGTGTTGAATTTTTCACTTCTCCAAGCCAACAAAATTGTATGTCTTGTGTATATTTTGAATTCGTTACATAGACAAATGTATTTTCAAACGATAATACAACATATTTCGGCTACACTTCAAATTGTGTGTAAATGTCATTTTCATTGTGTTTTTTGAAGATTTCTTTACAAATTTTCTGACAACAACATAGCGTAGTGTATTTGCATGGTATAGATTTTGACATTTGATTATTGTGTAGATGGAAGTGTTTATTTGGTCAGTGGGTGGAGGTATATGAATGAGGACTTAATGTGGAAGTTGCTAATTGTGGAACTGAAACAAAACACATGATCGTTGTCTTCCAGACTACAGTGTTTTTCGACGTGAACTATGTGCTAACATTGCAATCACTTCAAAATCGTTAATTGTCTTGAGTCCAGTAGAAATGTGTAACCTAGATAATACAACTTCGAATTTGATGCTGATACTGATAATCGTAACTCGTTATTAGAGTGTGCATCGACTTGGACACCATTATGCATAATTTATTGTTTTATTTTCAAACTACACTGGTTATCGCATAAACTTGTAATGAAGAATGCGTTTCATCTAAACGAAATACTAAGTTGACTGAACGAGCGTTGATGATAGAATTACTATGAATTACACACTATTATTGATGGTTTAAACAAGGATTTCTGTTTATATAATCCCTGTAGTTGAAATAATATAGTATGCTAATATTACTGATAATGTTATTTTGTAGCAATGAAGTTTTTAATCACTTGCATGTCTATTAGTTTGACTACTCCAGTGTCAATCACTAGCTTTTAACATGCAAATTATATTTCTAAACGGTAGATAAATGACTCTTGAGTCAACTTAATTTCATCATAAACTCGAATTATTTGCATTTTACTTGATGCTCCAGTTCCAAATAAATATGAGAATAATGAGAAAGAGTAGGAGAGATTTTACTGGAGTAGTCCCAATAATACAACTGCAGGATATCTTTAAAATGAACGTTAATAATGAGATGATTTGAGACTGTTTGTACATATCACTCGGATCCATCAAATATATATGATGTTCATCCACTACAAGTGATTAGTGTAATAGGTCACACCTGTAACTTTCATATGAATTTGAATAAGGAACTTCTTCTGAATTGCAGAATATAGCTCCAGTTTTTAGGAGTAGATATTTTCATTATTGGATTATCTGTAGATATTTAATTTGTTTAATAATTGTGTATCACGATCATAGGGTTCTTGGATAATGTAGTAGCTTATGAGTAGATGAACTAGTATGAAAATGCTATACTAACCACAAGATCTGACTTGTTTTAAAGAAATAAAACACAGATGACATGATACTTTTATAATTTTGATGTAGTACATGATCTTAGACGATTCAATGTTTATCAATGTTTAAACATTATAATAGACCTGAAAGGTATATAATATCGATGGTATATTTAACCATTATTTATCTAATGCCTTAGTACTTGAATAGTTTTCAAATTTTACTAACATTTTAATAAACCTTGGAGAGAGGAATTTTAATTGATTTCGCATACTACTTTGATTGCTAATATTATTATACCTAAAAAAAAATAAGTTCAATCTTGTCACAGCTTCTATATGCTTGTAAAGTATTCGGTTAGACAAATGGTTTAGTAATAGATTATATTTTCTTCCAATCCGATGTCCTACTTTTTGCAATTCTATATCAATTAGGTATTCAGTGAAATTTGATATGTATAAAATCTACATTTAGCATTCCTTCTTTTCGATAAACTTGAATCTAAACAATATCAGATAAATAGCGCTGAAACTATTATTTTCATGAATAATGAAATTATCAGTTTAGGGGTTATGAAAATTGTCAAGTTTTTCATTAAGATCATGAACCGATTGATGTAAGAACTGGAAACACTGGACGGCCGTTCCGTCCTATTGTGGAACTTCTCAGCAGTGCGCATCTACGATCCCGCTTGCGGGATTCGAACCCAAGGCCTTCAGTCTAGCGCGCGAACGCTTAACCTATAAACCACTGAGCTGGTCGGCATCCAACGGTGTTAATGTCTAATCTCAACCAATCCACGAAATTGCGCGACCATCTTCCATTTTGCTGAGGTAGACACCTGTTTCTATCCGTTACAGATTAGTCCCACTGGTCACGGCTTTTCACTAGAGCTCTGAGAATTCCCTCACAAAGTTAGTCACTAGCGAGAACATGATAATTATCAGTATAGGTGTTGTGGAGATTATTAAGTTTTTGATCGATATCATGAATGAATGATGGTGGTCTAACATTAATCGTTCATGATCTCAATCAAAACTTAATAATCTCCACAACACCTATACTTATAATTTTTTTCTATTCATTGGAATATCTCAAAGATATTATTTTTTATTAACTTTCTATCCAGTGTTCAGTTTATTTAAAACGAAGAAGTTCAACCTTAAGCATGGATACATATATATTTTGAATGAACTTTTTAAATGTACAATATTATTAAGTGAATTCGATATATGATTGATAAAGAATTCATTTCAAAAAATATCAAGGGCGTTTCTCTCTAACAAATTTTCACTTTCTATACTCATGAAAAACACTTCATATATAAATTTAAATGATCAAGTTAACTTCATTCCTAAATGATACCAAATAACATTTTGTCGAGACTATAATTTATGAATGAACCAATCACGTATAAGATAACAGATATCGGATTTTGGCACGAAATACATTCATCCATTTGGCAACATATCGTTATGGTATTATAACTGATATCAGTTCTTAATGAAAACCTTAAATCTAATTTCTAACCTTAATCATCAACTATAAATCATAATCCTTATTCTTCAAGCGAGTTTGTAACTCTCATTTGATTATACTTAGTAGAACACTCTCAAGGTCAATTTAGCATCACTCAACGGTCGTCCATAAATTATATAGTCTCATCATTATTTGTCCATTTATTAGCTCTATTACATGTAAATTATTTCAGTTATATGTCCAAATCAAGAAATAAGTATTCAATTCATTGTTATAACTAACATTATCTATTATTACCATTTCATTATTTTAATCAATTCACGCTAAAACTTAAAGGATATTTCTCAATTTTATAAAATTTACAATTAAATTACAATTTTCTATTAAATTTCATTAATTTATAATGTATTTTGATAGGAAGTATTTTTATTGTCAATTGTATAAATCATAATCGGTTAGGGAACAATACTGTCGTAGATTTAGAACATTAAATGATTTGAATTATATATATATATATATATATATATATATATATATATATATATATATATATATATATATATATATACATGTATCATAACAAAAAATGTGAACATATTTATATTTACATTTTATATCAAAAAGTTAATCTAAACAATCATAAACTAACAATTTGATATTTGTCGTTAGTTAGTTAGTTAGTGAGTCAGGTTCGTTACATATCAGTTATAGTAACGATAACCTAAGTAAACAGAATAATACAATCTAAATAGTAGCGTAAGTAGTACCAGTGCATGATGACAAAGTAATACGAAACATATATATATATATATATATATATATATATATAAAGAGAGAGAGAGAAAGGGTGTTTTGTTTGTTTACCTCAGTTTAACGAGGATAATAATCAAATACTTTTCGGTTCAGAGACCTGTCTATAAGATATATGATTATTTATTCATTCCAATGACTAATCTAACAGTTCCATGAGCAACAATAAAGTTTCTAATCGTTTTTTTTTAAAAAGGGAAACAAACTTTTTGATGAAACTAAATGATTTTCTAGTTCTTAATCTCTTTATTTAAACAAAGCAAAAGTAACAAGCTTTGTAAAATAAAATGGATTCATTCTATTTTATGGTTTCTCATCAACTGTGTACAATCTACAGTTACAATAATTAATATAATTATTGTGATCAATATGGGGTTTGTGGAGATTGTAGTAATTTTGATGGTTGAATTCATGAGTTGATGTAAACTAGATCACAATGGAAAACCTGGAAGCATAAGACAGCCATTTCATCCTAATGTGGGACTCCACAGCAGTGTGCATCCACAATCCTGCCTTGTGAGGTTGGAACCCAGGACCTATCGATCTCGCGCGAGAACGCTTAACATCTAAACCACTGAGCCGATAACCAATAATGTTAATGTCTATTGAAAAAATTAATTTGAAACAAAATTTATTTTGAAAGCTTTACAGTCTAAACATATTTGAATTGAATTTTACATCTGTAAATAATTTGTATATTTGTCAAAATATTATTTAGATTTTTTAGAAAAACGAAGGGATTTTTGTATTTTACGAACTTTTCACTCACTAATGTGAATATGGTAACGTAGAATGGAATCAATCTAAACACGGAGATGAAGAAAAGGAAATATGAATACAAATCAGTAATTTTGAGTGTCTAGAGTCTAGACTTAATACTTGGCAGATGATCTCATTTAACTCTGTCAAAAACTGTTGGTAAAGATATTTCAAAATACAACGAATCGAAGATCTCATTTAATGACCTACACATCTACATATCACGGTAACAGGTAATTTGTTGTAGATAAGTACAGTGAATTGGTAATTCGTCGTAGCCATAGTGGTGTAGTGTCGATTACCCTGTTAAGCCCAAATAACTTATTCTAGCTTCTGGAGAGGCCAATCTGTCCATTCTTCTCGAGTCATATTTGACATTGTCAATTATTCACTTATGAGTGTAGGTGTACACTTCTTATCTTATTCATCACATGTCTGTAGTTTATTTTTATGTGACTATAAATACTAATTAACGCTTGATTAAAAGGATTTAGCTCACACGCCTTCTCCAAGTCTCGTCATTTCGCTTCGCTCTCTTTCGATTGCCTGTACAAATCAATAAGTGTACAAAATATACGCATTCAAAAATATTTAATTCCTTTATTCACTGACACGATTTAAGTCGATTGTTATAGACTAAGATAGACGATAAGTGTACTTCAATAACATTCATACGATCTAAATGGAGTAGTTTATACCATTCTAGATCATTCTGTAATATGATTAACCCACAATTATTCAAATTGCGACAGGATACGATCACACACACACACACACTGTCACAGTTAATTAATGTCTTTATGTTGAAAGTTTATTAATAAGTCTGTTACCGTAAGGTTGTATTTTAATGCATTTTAATGCAGTTTAATTAGAAAAGGAAAAATACATTCGTTTAAAACTTAACTACAGTCTGTTTAAAATTATGTTCATAATTTCATTTGAAGAATATCCACTTACTATTTTGTCATTGATTATTAGTTGACAATTCTATTGCTAAAAACAAACAAACAAACAAACAAGAATAGTGACTCATTAATATTTATAAATTGTATTGACTTTGTTTTTCTTTTTTTTTTTTTTTCTTTTTTTTTAATAGTTTCACATATGTTTCTTGATGTCAATTCATTCCACTGATTATTAATTCCTTTCTGAGAAGTTGGTATGAAAATTTATTAGTGAATAAATGACAACATTGTTAATCAAATGTGTATTATGAAGAAAAAAATTTGTTTGTCTTTTTTGATGTTTCTGTCAAAATGGAATCCAGTTAAACAATGTATTCATCATCATTAATGGGTTTTCTTTTTTTTATTCATTAGGGAACTAAACAAATATTGGGAACATTTGAATATTTTTTAACAGGATGCTCCTGTTCTTCGTATATAAACAACATTTTTATTTTTATCTTCGGGTTGACTTAAAAATTAAATTAAGAAATCAATAGTAATAATGCTATACATTAAAATTGTTAAGAATAAAGCATAAGAGGGAGGGGGGGAGGTAGATATGATAATTATTTATAACAATAGCTTAATACAATGATGCGTAGTTTGTGAAAATTTTTCATTATGAAGATAGTATATCAGATAATAATATCAGTTAAAATCAAGGAATATTGTTTCTTACCTATTATAGGACGCCTTCAAACTAGTTACTTGTTATCTAGACAGAAATTATAGGATAAGATATGTGTTTACGGAGTATCAAGCATTCTCGAGCATATTTTTCGTTCATCTAATGCAGTGATTACTGTGTAATCGTGAAACTTTACAATGAGCTCATTATTATCAAACCATAAAGCTGATATCTATTAATTTGTTAACATAAATATAGATTATTATAAACACAACTATTAATTGATCTTGTATAAACTAATGATCAAATAAGTTCATATTAAATGGTGACTGGAGGTAGTGCAGATCGAATGCTATCGATCATGTAGCAATGTGACCACCAGTCTAGGTGACTCGACATTACGTACACTATTGTGAGGTTAGATGGTGACTGGAAGTAGTCGACAGGAAACCCTGGACCCGAGTTTCGTGCTACTTGGCACTCGCCAGCATGGTGTACCTGTAATCTTGACTCTGAATCTGGGTGACACTGGATCGAATCCGTCAGGGAGCACCAGCTCCCTCAAGATTACAGGTATATCCTTCTGACTAGTGCCTAGTAGCACGAAATCCGGGTCCAGAGTTTCCTGTCGACTACCTCCAACCACCATCTAATCTTACAATAGTGCCCGCAGTGTCGAGTCACTTAGACTGGTGACCACATTGCAACATGGTTGGTAGCATTCGATCTGAACTAATAAGGACTAGACACGCATGACATTGATCACCACCCAGTGATCAACCAATTGTGAGGTTCATATTAACTACAGAAAACCTAGCTACTGAACTACTGAAAGCCTATTCTAATAAATAACAATAAATACAATTAAGTATTTTAATAGTTGAGATCATGAGTCAATTGAAGCTAGACGATTATGGAAAACCTGGAAGCAGTAGACAGCTGTTCCGTCCTATTGTTGGACTCCTCAGCAATGCGAGTTCACGATCCTGCCCATTGGTCTCGAACCCTGGACCTATCGGTCATGCGCGTGAACGCTTAACATCTAGACCCCTGAGCCGGCATCTAACGGTTCTAGTGAGAAGCAATGACCAGTGGTGTTCGATCGGGTCTGTTGTGAGATAGTAACTCGCTGAAGACAATGATGGATATGTTGCTCAATTTCGTGGATTAGTTGGAGTTAGGTATTACCACCGTTAGATGCCAGTTCAGTGGTTTAGATGTTAGGCGTCCTCGCGTGAGACCGATAGGTCCTGGGTTCCAAACTCGTAAGGCGGGATCATGGATGCGCACTGTTGAGGAGTCTCACACCAGTATGAAATGGCTGTCTTGTGCTTCCAGGTTGTCCATGATGATTTAGCTTCAATTGACTCATGATCTCAACTATTAAAATGACCATAATATCCACAAAACCCCCTTATGATACAATTAACTATATTGTTTTTTTAGAGATACTGATTAATGAATGATAATGAAAACACTATTAATCCATATATCTTTTTATTCTTTTTCAGCTTAATAAATGTTTTATGCCCTTAACCATAAACAATTATAATAAGCATAATCACATATCTGTTATTATCTTGATGAATAGAAATTAGAATTTTTAATGTTTCATGACTTGATATAAGCTGCTTCTTCTCAGAAAATAAAATGAACGAATCAAATTAAAATAAATTTAAATTATATGAAGGAAACGGAGCAAGAATTAACAAACAAACGAATAAATAAACATTTAATAAAAACATAAATAAACCTGATCATGTCAATGTTATACTATTCCGGTCAAATGGAATATTTGATGAAAACAAAAAGGACTGGTGTATATGTTAATGAGTATGAATAATGTGATATTTATTCATATGTCAATAGAGCTGAATATGATTGTTCGGATAAAAGGGTTAAATTGAATAGAATTAACCATTAGATGGAAAACTTTGATTACCTATATTTTTTAATAGTTGGAAAATATTCCTTATTTTATTTTGTTAATATTCTTATAGTTGAAGAACATATGGAACTTCAAAACAACTATCAACCAATGTCAAAAATCACAATCTTCAATATGAACATCAAGACAGTTCTATTGTATAAAGCTAAAACGTGGAGAACTACTACAACTATCATCAAGAAGGTACGAGTATTTCTATAAATTGTCTATGTAAGGTACTCAATATCCGTGGCCAGATACTATTAGCAACAGCCTACTGTGGGAAGGGACAAACCAAATTTTGGCTGAGGAGGAAATCAGGAAAAGATGTTGGAAGTGGATAGGAATCAACAAACTGCATCATGAAGCAAGCTCAAACTTGAAATCCTGAAGGGAAACGAAAAAGGAGAAGGTCGAAGATTACATTGCGCCGAGAATCGGAAGTAGACATGAAAAAGATGAATAGCAACTGGAAAGAACTGGAAAGGATTGCTCAGGACGGAGTTGGATAAAGAGTACTAGTGAGTGGCCTATCCTCCTCCATGAGGGATAACAGGCGTAAGTAAGCAAATAAGTACTATTAATTTCAATTTGATGGTCACTAAAAGTAGCATACACTAGTATTGATGATTTAATTGTTTTTTCAAGTAGTACAGGATTCGCAATTGATTGATCACTGGGTGGTGATCCATGTTATGCGTGCAGATCAAATGCTATCGACCAGTGATCAATCAATTGTGATTACATCTCGGTCACGGCCCAGATAGCTCAATGGTAACGTGAGACGGGATCGAATCCGTCAGGGAGCACTAGTTCCCTTAAGATTACAGGTACACCTTGCTGACGAGTGCCAAGTAGTACGAAACCCGGGTCAAGAGTTTCCTGTCAACTACCTTCAACTACCATCTAGTACAGGATTATTATGAGGTTGTATTGTGTAGATTAGACGTTCTTTGACTCAAGTTGAGATCCCACAAAATGACTTTAATTTTGAAAGAATTACAATCAATATTACCTAATCTGTGGACGTAATTCTGTATGAATATAAACAGGATTTTATCAATTGATCAAGATGAATTTTTATCGAAAAGTGTTAGTATTCTCTTTGTATTATTTAATTCTTTGTAGTTCTTAAGATTCATTGAAGTTCGTCTATTGTACCGCGATCAGAGCTGTTTTTTAGTGTGTTAAATGTATTTTAGTTGTACCTTTATACTATTTGAAATTGTGTTGATTTAATTCGTTTGTTTGTTTATTTACTCTCTGAAGAAGTGATCGTAAAACATCAGAATTTTTAATTTCTACCCATAGGGACTCTACACGTCTTTCCTTATCTTTATTATTAAAAATCTATTCAATATTCAGTTTATTTGAAATTAATATCAGAAGGGGTTTCGTGGATATTTTAGTAATTTTAATAGTTGAGATCATGAGTCAATTGAAGCTAGACCGCCATGGAAAACCTGAAAACACTATACGGCCGTTTTGTCCTACTATGCGACTCCTCATCAGTGCATATCCACGATTCCGCCTTGCGAGATTCGAACCCAGAACCTGTCAGTCTCGCAACATAATATACCAACAATGATATAAACGAAAAATCGGCGAAGAATAAATACAAACAAATAATGATGATTATGTTGCTTAACATTCATATTATCAATATAAAACATAGAAATTTACAAATATTCAATATGATTAGCTATCTACATAACATTAATTAAATGATAACATATTCTATTATTCACTTTTTGTACTGATTGTTTGAATCCATTTTTTAGATTATTACTTTATTATTCTCATACCAGTTTAGTTAGTTAGTAATGAGTCACAACGTTTGTTTATGACAAAAACTTTTGTCTTCTTCATCTACTTTCAAATTGTCATTTGTTTGATTAACCACTGACCATCAGGTTTATCAATCACCCTGATAATCATTATCATATAAATCCCAATGGTGTTTCAGTTCAGAAGGCAATAATAAGCGGCAACTACAATTTATTATTTAACGGCATAGATAATAAATTTACAAGCACATCAAGTGAATTAGAGCAGAGAGGCTAATGTATGTGAGTGAGCGAATACAGTAGCGGATTCGTGGTCAAATCAAATCAAGACTCAGCGAGGCAAGGCAAAGGCTAAGTGAGGCGAAGCGAAGCGAATGTAATTAATAAGATTCAAGCATATATATAGGAAGGAGAACGATTTATCGAACGGTTTTTAAGCGGTTAACATTTAAGATAGAGTGAGGAATATAAGCGTAGGTTGTCACATGTGGTCAAGCATACATATTTATACATGTATGATAGTGATCATAATAATACAAAGAAGTAGAATTATTACTGTTCGAACAACACTGTCTGTTAAATAACTTAATAAAAGGGCTCGACAAGATTAACCGTAATCAAAATTAATTGTAAGAGAGTTGCTATAGTTTTAATTCAACGTTCAATTTATCGAAAAAGTACTTAGAATGGTCTTTATCTAAATTTCAATAGTTTTTATCAAATCAGTTACAAGAAGGCATTACAGAGTAGAAAGGATATGCATCAGCGATAGACTGGTAGAAGAATTGATGAACGTGGATAAATGCCTCAGAGTCAACTGATACCCTGGGAAATTTATTGACATGGAAAAAAACTAAAAAAAAAACGAGTGTGATTATAATTAATAAAAGACCAACATCTATAAATCTCAACTTCAAAGGTGATGACGTTTCAAGCACAATCAACAGGAGGCTCAACGCTGTATTAGCCAGAACGTACTCAGCAACCAAACTATTAATACTGTATATAACAGCATGTTCAATAACTCAGTTCAAGATCGACAAGCATCCCTTTCATGTTATCACCAACCGTGTCTATAAATTTACGTGTACCCATCAAAACAGTTACATTAGCTGAACAGAAAGGAGGATATGTTTTAAATTTTTGAGCATATTTCAAAAAAGCCTTCGAACAAGCGAGTAAACTACTTTAAACGGCGCAATTACTAGACATCTTTTGGATACAGAATATCGGTTCGATACCTCTCAATCTCTCAAGGTGAGTAATAAACACTCAAGCCCCAGTTTTATGAAGTTTGCTACCAGGTTTCAGAAACCTGATATATGTGTTCAAAAGGAGATAGTTATTATTCTTTATTTACCTTGGTGCAAAAGTTCCTTCATTACACCATAAAAACAATTTTGTTCAATACTTTCCTTCGATTATCTATATTATTACGTTACTTTACTTCGACCGTCTGCTAGAATAGTTATTTTAATTAACTTAGCTTTACTCATTTCATTCTTACTTATTATCAGAGTTTACTCACTATGTGGCCACTTGTTTCTAGACCTTAGGACTTTTGTTATGTCAATGTTGTGGAACGTTCTTTTACATACAATATTTCATTCAGTCTATTCAATTTATTTACATCCTCGCTATATTATACTGTTGTGTAATCATAGCAACTTCTAACTAAACATTTTCATGTAAGTAATTTAAACCCATTTTGTAATTATGATTTTCAATTATCACAGGTTGTAAGCAGTTGATGAGGATCAAATGAAATAAAGTGAATTCATGCCATTCTACTCAAATCTTTGTTCATACTTTCTTCAAGATGATAAAAGGAGCTATGTGTATGAAGTTACATGAGGAGTGATCAACTGTTGTCTAAAAATCATGTGATGAAAATTTTTTAACTGTTGCTTCATTTGTCTTATTCATTTTTAGCATCAGTAAAATTCAGCCAACGACAACGTATTTCATACTTTATAGATGGTATGAAACCAATAGTGGACATCCAGGATGCGCGTCTCATCCTATTCGCGACTCTTCAGCTATATGTGCCTGCGCCCTAAAGTTGTTATTCACTCCAGGACTATGACCCAATACCACTTCTAGCCAAATTACATATGTTCTGTATCAACTTGTGTCATAGTTGACCATAACTCACAAGATGCCTGCAAGCTAACCAATACTGATCAGATTTTATTCAAAACATCAACAACGGGATATTCCAAACCATTTCAAATTGAATTGTATCTCATTCTTGATTTCTGTTTGTGATTACGGAACGATTCAATATTTTCTGATCGGTTTCAAACCGTTAGCATTTGCATACATTTTGTAGACTAGATGATAACCTCAAAATATTAGGTACAGGTTGTAATTCAATATATATTTCTGTGGCTGTCTTGTTTCGTAATAGGATTTAAGAAAACAGCTGAATTACATCATATTACATCGTCTCATTTGTGCTATACTAACAAAGTCTCTGAAAACCATGAAAAGTTCAGATGTCATGAGGTCAACTTTCATAGTATAATATCTGTTTTTGTTAATAAATTCCAACTAAGTTTTCGCTTCTATGAGACGGGCATTAAATTTTAGGAGCTTATTAAGTAATTTCAATGCAATTAGATCCCCACATGGCTTTAAAATACCGAAAACTCAAACATACGTGAATCGGAAATAAATAAATAAGCGAATAGTATTATTTTCAAATAGATCCATACCAAACTGTATTCGAATATACAGTAATATTTAAATGTATGTATGAAATTATCAAACCAATCAAGGGAGTTTATATGTTAGTGTTAATAGTGAAATTAATTATATAAAGAACCAATAATTAGGAAGTACAATTCAATAGTGTGATGAAAAGTGTACTAACTGTGATAAGAATACTTAAAAGGCTTGAATCATTGTTTCATTCTGAGAAGTAAGTCAACGACTCAGAAAAGTAAACTTAAAAACAACATTCATTAAAAATTACAATGATTACGTAATAAGAATTGTTCAGATCATTGGACAATCAGGTCTATGTTTGAAAAAACAGATACAGAAAAATAAACGAAAGAAAGAGTACAGAAAATAACAATGATGAATATGGACTTAAGAAAAGATAACAGTGTTATAAATTTCTAATGAACGCAAATGCTTGGATTATCAGCTCAAAACCTTATAGCTTTAGCTATGTGTAAGAGATCAGATCGAACCCCACAAGAAAAGGCATTACGTATACGACAAGTTACTTTAAAAGACTTGCTTTTATCTACTACATGACTTATATCGATCAAGGGTGAGAGAATGGAGCTGCGTATTCTTTCGATCATACCATTTCCTAACCACGAAAAAAGATGTTCACTAACTCATTGGCTTAGTTGTTTTGTGTAAGCCAAATGTAGCTTTCTCCACAAATTTAGCTGAATTTATAGATGCACATGGATTTGACAAACCAAGCAACTTATCCTATAGTTGAGTAGTCACCATAAGTCAGCTAGGAAACGACAAACAGGAGTTAGTTGTATTAAACGTCTTCTTCATTGCCTTGGTTAATTTCGTAGTACACCACTAGCTATATCTCCGCTGAATTATAACTTAAAGAAGAGAGGTTTTTTACTAACTGTCGATGCCGCCACTTTCTTTCTAGCTATATGCAAGTGTTTCTTTAGAAAACTTTGTGTAGAATCCATTTCAGTCAACATGTAATGAATAAGCTCTCGTTTATAGTGTCGTCTGAGCATATCTTCCTAACTCTTTCTGTAAGATATCTAACTAGGTTTCTTTCGTAATTGATGGGTGCAAAGTTCAAGAATTGTGTGTAGTGTCTTGACGAAGAACTTTTTTATGTATACTTCTACAAACAAAACCATTTTCTTTTTTGTTTAACGTAACGTCAAGCAAATATAATTTGTTACAAGGTCTGTCTTCACACGTAAATCCGATCACTAAGTGTGTGGTGTGAATTTTTGTGGCCTGATATCTCACTCAAATTGGATTTTATGAATGTTATGGAGATACACATGTCGGCTATCCTCGCATATAATTATTGAATTAAATCGCGTCAGTTAATAACGGAATTAAATAAGCCAAATACGGGAATGGATTTTGAATATGTATATTTCATACACTCTATGATGCGAACAGACAATCAGGGAGACGAAACAAAGAGGAAAGAGCGAAACAGATTAGAGAAGGTAAGTGAGCCAACTTGATTTAATCAAGCGTGAATCGATATTTATAGTCACACAAAGATAAGCTAGAGACATGTGATGAATAGGATAAAATGTGAACTCACATATGCTCAAATAAAGACAGTCAAGGTTGATAAGTGAATAATTGACAAGGTCAAAATGTGGATCAAGAAGAATGAATAAACTGGTCTGTCCAAAAGTTAGAATAACCTAAGTGGGTTTAACATAGCAACCGGCACAACAGTGCTACTGGTGTCGACAGATATAAGTAGTATGTATCGTCGATTTAAAGTGAAATGTCTGGCGGTAGAAGGTTAAGAAGATCGAAGAGAAGTAGTAGAGAACAGAGAATGATTGATGTGTAAATGAAGGAACACTGAAGTCTCAGATAATTGATTGATATTTTGCAAATGAAGAATTTACTATATGGTTGTCGGATTTTAATAAGATGTTCTGTAATTTTGTGTTCAAATACACTCGATTGTCCCCACTGATGTTCTCGTTCACTACGGCTGTATGCTGCTAACTTTCCCCCCTCCCACAAGTGTTTTCTTTCTTATATCTGATCAACGATAATGAAAGTATCATCAATGTAATATCAGTAAAATCCAAGCTTGTTAATGACCTCCTTGAAAAATCCGTTTTTTGGTTTTCCAAGAAAAAACCCATCAAGTATACCATCCAGATGTGAACCCATTGCCATTACATCAATTGGTCTGTAATATCTGTTACCAAGGATAAAGTGAATGTTTATTGTTCACTTCTAAAGTAATCCTTTGAGATTAATCTCGTAAATTCCAGTATTGATTCTTTTTACAAGTAGATGTTTTGTTCCAAGTTGTTGACCTACTTCCTATTATGAAACATTGATTCAAGCCATTTTAGTATTCTTATCACAAATAGTACGCTCTTCATCATACTATCAATTTGTACGTTTTCCTTATTGCTTATTTATATAATCTGTTTTACTTTTATCACCAACTCATGAAGTGTTTTCGTTATGTCTACTGAATATTAAACTGGATTCTGTTTAAAACTGAAAAATCTGAATCCGAAGACACGTAATGACTCCCAAAGCGAATCAAAATGATATATATGAATACACCTCATTCTATATGATTTATTTTACAGTCAGTTTTATATAACTTGAACGGTGTAGGATTTAATATCAACTAATCAATAACACATTTACAGTATCATTCAACAACCAACAGATATGACTGATATATATTTACTTAAATACTTGTTCTGAAGATGCCATTATATGTTACAGACGATTGAGAAAAAATCAATATCATATGCCATTCATTCTGTAATTGATTAATTCATAGCTCACCATAATCGTTAAGATCATAAAAGTTGATCGCTTTTTATACAGATTTAATAAAACAAACTCATTTTGAGCACACTTCATTCTTTGAGTGTTATTAAACATAATCCTGAAAATAAAAATATGATACAGTGAAAAGATAATTTCTTACTGAATTAATTCTAAGAGTTTTATAAAATTATTATCGATATTTTGGATTTAGATCAAAATTAAATCACAAATACCATAGAAACTAGACAGAGTAATAATCATGAGATTATGTTATGTAATAAGTGGGGATAAATTTTAAAATGTCTTAAATACAAAATGGGCATGGAAACAATAGTAGATTTTTTATTTGGATTAAAAATTCAACAATCAGGTAGACAGAAAGAAAGAATAGTTTGTAAAATTTTATGAAATTAATAAACCTAAAGTAAATGAGAATCAAAATCAACATGGTGGTGTAATAATTGAAAATTTATAGTTTAATTCAGTGATCAAATGAAAGGTTGAATAAATTCTTTTTATACGCATAATTCTGGTTCCTCTAAAAGTATGGTAAAAGCTTCAGAAAAAACATGTAAGACGGAATTGTACTATTTTCGTTAGGTAATGTTTATATATCAGAAGGATTTGAACGACAAATCTATTTTGATCGGATGGTTGATGATGATAATCTATTTTAAAATTGTACTTCTAATGTGTTCAATGTTGGATTCTTTTCAGTCAATCAAAATAATGTTCCTGAACTCTTTTGGATAAAACGACGAACACACTTAACTTCACGACAGATATGAAGTGATCGATACCATCATCAATGCAGTTTAACCATATTTTTAATATGATTGGAGTGGATACTAGTCACGCAACACCACAGGGTATGAATAGTTCATTCACAGTTATTCGGATAATACTTAATACTCGTATGTACTTGTATATATTTGATATCAATGACATTTTCAAGAGTTAATCGAATCAGACTTCAGCGTTTATCTTGAAAGAGCCTAGATAATGATTTACTATGTTTGATAGTAAAATATTACATAAGTGATCGACGAAATGATGCAACCACTTAGCTGTATTTAATTGTACCGACCTATTTATTTCTATAACAACTGTCTTAAGCAGTCTAATTCAATATACATATTATAAACAGAAGTGAATATTTGTAGTCAACGTCTTGTTTTACTATCATAATAGGAAATACACAAAATTATAACACTTGGGTAACAGAAAATTTGATGCAATCTAACTTTGAGTTTATTTTCAATTATTTAATACCATTCTACTTAGCCATAGTCTACTATTTTTGTATATGAAACTAATTACAAAATACGATTTTACAGAAAAGTTCCTTCGGAAAATTGCCTCCATTCTTCTTCAATGACACAATGGGCCTCTGTCGTTATTAAAGTCCCTTTAGCTAATCAGTGACAATCTCACATAGGTTAATCTCAAATATGTCAAATTGTCTACTCAGAGAATCAAGCATATTACGATACACATTCATAAACCGTTAAACGTAAGAACACTTGATTTCTTTTTATTATTACTGGATGAATTATTAAACGGGTTCAATAAATCACATACAATCTAAATCTTTTTAAACTACTGCTAACTATACTCCATCCTCACTCTGCTTGCAAACAAAACACAGTGAATTGCGTACGAAAGACCAATAATATAGTTCTTTCATTATAGATATTCTAATATGAAACAAGTCTGAATATCGAACTTTGAATGGCTTCTGAAGGTATCTTGGAAATATTCGGCATATTTATCTCAGACAAAGTGCTCAAAATATGTTGATAAGTTAGCTAGTACTGATACTGAGATTTACAATTTTGGATGTCATATAGTCCATAGGAGTAAGTAAGTTCATCTAAGGTTATGAATGAATTCATTGAAATTGCGTACTTCTCTTACTGAAGTGCTAGTGTGCAGTAGCCCAAATGCAGTTGACTATTTGTGCTTCTTCGTTAATAACTGATCACGAACATATCTGTTAATAGATGAATCTATCATTGTGAGGTACATTTGGAAACTAATACAAGTCGGTGTAAATAAATACAGTTTACCTGTCGACATTTTTGATAAACGTTAAGGAGAAAAAAGTTTGTAAAATTTTAGATCTCAGCCTTCAAAATTTCATTAACAATTAAAGACAAGATAGTGAACAACATACACTTTTGATCACATTATCGAAGGAATGCACATGGCACATTAAGTGATGTGAATCCGGATACACTCCTTTAGCGCATGAGTGGGTGAGAATATCAATTTTAGAACACAGTCGGTTTGATGTTATTCTAATTTCATAGTAAACACATGTGATTAATATGTGGTAAGCACCACTTTGTTAAAGTTTACTCATTATTTTTAGATAAAATGTGCTGAAATGAATATGATATTGGAACTTACTTTTTTGATCTTTAACTTGTATGTATACGTTTACTTTATAAATATTTACCTTACTTAAGTTAACGTACATGTCCATGATTGTTTGGCAGCTAATCATGAGCACAACTTAAATGGAATATATAATGTAATATTAAGTAATCGTTACTAGTTCATAAACAGTAGGTACTTTTTTCTCATATCTAGCACACACTATATAGTCAAATCAGCTAGCTAACATTACAAAAAAAAAAACATAAACAATATATTATTTTACTGAATAATGATGAAGATAATGTAAATCATCAGTTAGTCTGTACAATATTCCTTTTTCTTTTCTTATAGATATTAACATTCATAATTGTTAGTATACAATTTCATAAAAAAGGTTCTTAATTTGATCCCTAGAAGTAAGATCATAGTTGCTCTTTTTGAAGAGTTTGACACTATGACTAAATAGGTGTTCAATGATTCCATATTTTCAAATGTAGTCTAGTTAAATTCAGTTTGTGAGCTAAACCAAGTAAATATATAATAGAAAGGGAAAGCTTTTGTCAAGTAAAAAAAATATTTGCGATATTTTTGTTTCTTTTTTTTTCCCATCTAAATTCATTTGTCTGTATTAGGGTTAAAAAAAAATAAATCCAATTAACTCAAATGAATGAATGAATGAATAGATAAACAGTGTGAACTTCGCTTGTATACATAGAGATGAAAAATAAGAATTGATATGATGAAATAAACGTGCAATATTCTCAAGAGAATATGAAGGGTAAATAGGTGTGAGTCTCTCTCTCTCTCTCTCTCTCTCTCTCTATATATATATATATATATATATATATATATATGATGAGTAATGCTTAACCTCAAATATAGTGATATCCAGGTTATTTTCTTTCGTTTTCTGTATTCCGCTGTTTACTGAGAGAGTTTCGTCATACACATATAACTATGCATAATTTAATACATTGAATTTTTACTAATTTGGAAAAAAACTGATTAAGCAACTATACAATATCAGTGATTCAGAGATACTAATGAAATATTTACTTATTTTGTGTCATTGAGAAGGTAAATCGAACTAAGCTAGATATTTATTGAAAATCAAGATGCATTGGACAGTTGTTTTGTCTCAGAGCTTTCAAGTAAAACTGAATGTCCTGAGTTAGATCATTAATGTGGGAGTTGTGGATGTGAACTATTGAGCAGTCTTGTAATAGGAAGAAACAGTTACCCATTGTTTCTTGATCTTTAATGGATGTCAAACTTAAATCACTATATGATATCAGTAACATTCAAGAATCTCCACAAACCTCTATGCGGATAATATTGTGTCAGTTTATAAAACTTCCAACTGATAAATAAATAATAAATTCTTATCGTATAAAACGTTAATCGCTTAATAAGGTATTATTGAGGTTTATGTAAGTGTATCCATATGTACATGTTACACCATGTTTTATTGGAAACCGAACAAGAAGATAATTCATATGTTACTTAATTATGTAGCTTTCCGAATGAATTCACATTTCAAATAAAAGTATCACGACAAACCCCAGAATTATCTGTTACAGTCCTGTTAAATACAATGAAGTCTTTCTTTTGGTGCCCTAGAAACATGAAAATGTAGTTAGAAGGAATAAATTAAAATACCGAACGTTTATTCCTGAGGTTAATCTTTTTCATAAAAAGTACCAGAAAATCGAGACTGAACAGAAAGAAGTATTATAGGGATTACTTTATTGACTCAACAGTATGAGCGTTATAGAACTTACTTAATCGTGATGGATTTCATAAATGGAGTTCTATAAAAGTGACATTTAAATAATTAAGTAATATAGAGGTTAATCCAGAAACTAATTGTAGGGAAACTTCATGGATGAATGCCGTACTTTTGCCTAACCGCCGTGACACAACCGAAAGATTGCAAAGTACCTTAAATCATACAAAATTAAAACTGTTGACAAAACTACAACAAATGTCGAAATGCTTTACTTCGAATAATGGATAAGATCCTTTTCACGTCAATAAAGAATTGTGTTTACAGATAAGGTTGTATTGATTGTAAAGTTTAATATTGGAGAGCCTTTTTGTACAGAACTCACACCAACCGTCTGTCTATAGACCATTGAGCCAGCATCCAACGGTGTTAACGTTTAACTTGAATCAATTCACGACATTGCGCAACTATCTTCCATTGTCTTTGATGAATAACTCCCTCAAACCTGACACAAATGTGCTCCAGTTGTCATGGTTTGTTACTAGAACTCCGGATATTACCTCTAATACCTAGGCATTGAGGGACATATGATAATTGTCAGTATCGGGTTATTGGTGTCTTACACAAAGTTACGAAATGTAAGACTGTCTAATTCCTGCTCATCTATGTATTACAAATATATTATTATTTTATTCTGATGAATAGGATACGTTAATTCCATATGATTTTATTTATTGTACAGAACATTTAAATAAAATGAAAATACCTAATCATCAATTGTTTCCTCTAAATTTCACTTTAAACTACTTGTAACGACCCAACTGCCAGTATTCGGTTTGAATGCAGGACTGACGAACCAAAAGGTATTCGAATAGGCCAGACTACGCTCTTCTGTACAGTCTACCAAGCATTTTTGAGACACGTATTAAATTATATCAAAACACAAACTCTGTGCTCAATTTAAACGGTTCTAATTTAGGAAACAGAACAAACTATATCAAAAATACAAAATGCTTCAAACGGTAAAGCCTGTGCTATACAGTCAGAAGTTTCTCTAACGCAATGTAGCGCGCTAAACAATAAAAGAAACAGTTAATACTAAAGGGTTCGATACCTGAGAATCAATAAAAATAATCCCAACAAAATGGGATCAAATATCTATCTATAGGGATTCTAACAATCCTCCCAACCAGACAGTCAAAAGGTTAACAGTCACACACTGAATCACACCGTGACCTTGAACTTAGTCAAACACGACCATACTGTCAATAGTCGGGCAACATGCAATAGAAAACTAGGCAATGAAAGATAAGTCTTTAATCAAAATCACGTAACAAAAGCTCAGACGACGAAGACTGAAGAACAAAAGGTGTGGTTAAACGAGATCTGAACAAAGGTTAAAATACACAACAGGGAGAAGAAACAAATAAATGACAGTACTGTCTTATATGATGGGAAGAAAAGTCAATTTCCGATTGATTTACTCAATAGGAGTTTTATTCATCGTTATATCCGTTTTGATTCAATGTAGTGATTACGCAATGTAATAATTGTCTTCTTTTCTCGTATGATATTTTATCTTGTATAATATACGCTATTCTTGTATTCAGTTGACATGAACTATGCTCCGTATGTGATTTGTTATAACTCTGAGTATTTTTCATATGTGTGATTTCATCCTAATTATTAATCAATATATAAATGGGTGTATTTTCTATTCGAATGATCATTATCATTATCATCATCGTTATCTTCGTCGTCACAGTGTTTTGGGGCTAATAAATCTTCACTCATACTAGTCTTTGTGTTCTTACTTTCGCTTCGTGGGAATTGTAGAGGTCCCTCGTTCTGAATATAAGTGATCAGCATTTTTTCCGACACAACAATCAGCGACGACCAAACCTAACACTGTCCAACAAAAAAGCTGCGGAGGGATTTTCATCGTTCTCTTTCCGTTAAACTACTGTCCAAGTGAATGCTTTCATCGAAACCAGAAATCATCTGTCTGTATCAAAAAATTTTGTCTTTAACAAGATTTAACTATACAAAAATATGAAAAATCTGTAAATGACAATACAATACAAAAGAAAAAGCATAAGTTTTATTGATCATTCAATTCTTTGTCTTTGTGAAGAAATTTATGAATAGGTTCCAATTAAAAAAATCAAGAGTCAAGGTCAAGAATGATTTTATTTTACACACATTAAAGTACTTACTACGAAGAAGAAGAATAACAGAGAGAGAGAGGGAGAGAGGGAGAGAAAAGAGATTATCCAACAACAATAACAAAACTTGAAAGGAATCATCCAGGTACTTTTGACCTGAAATCTTAAGAAGCTATCTACATAAAAGTAGCCTTTTGATGAACAAGTGAATATGATAGGATAATAAGTACACTGAAGTATATATATATATATATATATATATATATATATATATATATATATATATATAAATCATTTTTAACCTGGTAGTATATAATAATTACATAAAATAAAATTTAGTTTATTTTTACTAAACTATTTATTATTAACAGATCATTAAAAGCACCAATATTGTTACCCTTGGTAAATCTAGAAATAGTATGTTTTATTTAAGATCAACCATATTGTAAACTTACTATTGTAAGATTTATATTTCCATAATTTAAATCATGTATTAATCTTAGATCACTATTTAAAAACTAGAAACACTGGACAGCTGATTCATCTTAGTGTGGGATTTTCGAACAGTCTACATCCAAAATTTGACCTCATATGCCAGATCGAGGGTTTAAAGTTTAAGCGTTTGTGCGAGAGAACGAAGGTCTCGGGTTCGATTCTCACGTGAGGGATCATGAATGCCCACTACTGAGGAGTCCAATGCTGGGACGAAACGGGTATTCAGTGCTTCCAGGTTTTCCATGGTGGTCTAGCTTTGATTGACTCATGAATTCAACTATTAAATTTCTACAATCTACACAAAATACTCTTTCTGATAATAACTTTTAGATTCTGTTTAGTTCTTAATGATGATTTGAATAATGTTGTAGAAATATTAATGAAAACAGAGAAAAACTGAATTTGTCTTGGCTGAATTATTAAAAGTTGTTCATGTCTATTAGATTAAAGAATTAAGTGATTGTGTATGATAATACATATATGCTATTTCGATCGAATGAAGTGATATCTTAGGTTGTCGATATTGCATAAAATTGATTCACATTAACTCTGAGCAGAATTTAGGAGAAACTGAATTTCCAAACATTTATAAAGGCGACATTTAATAAATACATATTCAATTAGAACAAAAATGATTAACATTGAAAATATGGACCGATCAGAGGCTACCATCGAATACCACTTGTAATCAGTGTAACAGGTACAACACATAATCTCAGTGAAAAGCATGTTGAATTACTTAAAAAAAAATAGTTTGATCATTCCAAATGTACATTAGGGGAGTACAGTCCGACTTGCACTTCCACGTGGTGCTCCCTGTATATTGGGTGATCATTTTTCCGATCAACTAACTCAAAAAGGCATAACAGAGACTGGAATGACTACCCATTCCACATAAATTAGTGGAGATTGAGCTGATAAACCACTCTATCAAAGATGTAGATTGAGCTATTCACTCAGTTTATCTTAATTCTGATTAACAAGAGGAAAGAGGTTGGTCTTGAATTGAGAACATGATTGTGGCGCTAGAGAAAACGTCCTTTTGATGCTCGAACAGATTCTATCTGAAAGGGCCTATGGGGTCAGGCAGGATCGGGCTAGAACTTAGACAGTGATCGATTTATGTTTCACTAATCAATGTTCAAAGTGACTTCACTAATATATACTAACTATCCTAAATAGTACTTTGTCACGTTCCAGTCTATAGATTTTATTTATAAGAATTCATTTCTTGTAATGTCTATGACAAAAACAGCAGAACTAGGATGATATTCACTAAACTGAACTGAACATTAATAAATTATTCATTTATTATTTTTTTGCTTGAATTATTTGTTTTTATCCATTAGTCTAGTTTACTCATTCTGTTTCATTCTATTACATCATTCGTCAAGTCAGTTTATATACGCCATTATAGTCTTTCAGCTTTCTTTGTCTAACTTTAAAATAAAAGGATATATTTTATTATCATATGGTTGGTTGTCTATTTGTGAGTGAGTATGTAAGTGGTTTAGTGAAAGTGATTCAGTATTTACAACAACTATTCATCTTGTAATCTATGAAATAGATGAATCGATACAAACATCATTCAGTTTAGTTTTTAGTTTAATATTGGAATGACTGCTGTCGATAATAATAATAATAATAATAGTGATGGTAAGAATGACAGTGGTAATATGTTTAGTCAATTAGCTGAAACAACGCATCTAACTAATGATGGTTGTTATGAAAGTATATTTAGAAAATAGATCTTTTATCCTATCAAATAAAATGTAAACAAGAACAATAAATATGTTGAGCATAAGGAAATTCTTGCATGTATATATTATTACAATAGAAAAACTGAATCAATGAGATCTATTGAAAAAGATATGAGTTAAGTTTGACCTTAAAAATGATATTAGATGGTAGGTGATCTACAATATGACAGTACTTCAGTGTTACTGAGTGATATATAAAGAAATTGAAAGAAGATAAATCTTTCTGAAAGTGTAAGAAACAGCTTTGAATGTCATACATTGTAGTAACATTACTACAGATATACTGTCTAGATGATAATGAAATTAATTGACTAAGTAATTTGTAAGTCTAGTTTATAATATTCTAGTTATAGTGTAATTAGGGATTTCAGAGTAGTGGTCGTAATAGCACTAATAATTAAAATATCCAAAATGAATGATCTTTCTAATAAACAGCTGAGAGTTGCACAATTTGGTCATAATTAATATTAGTTAAAGGAAAAGCAATCGTAACAGTTCACATCGGCGGCCTGCTTGAATATCTGGGCCACCTGTTCCTGTCATCTGGATATTTCAACAATTTATCTGTTTTCTTGTTTGTTTTAGCACATCATTATGCCTATTAGTCTCATAACCTATTCAGGTGCGTTTGTGAAAAGTTTACGATATTTCGCTGTACGTGTTACAAAAGAGCTCAATCAGAGACACCATGGTTACTGGCAATATGCATCGAAAAGTATATACACTTATCAGATGTCAATTCTTGAACCGCTAACATCTAACTGGTAACCATGGTGGTCGAGCTTCAATTGACTCATGATTTCAACTATTAAAATTACTAAAATCTCTACAAAACCCCTTCTGACACGAAATTATCGTCAAATATTTATATAATAATTGTCTCTATTAAACCCATTTATGGTAAATTATAATGGAATTACTGTAAAGATATTTTGTATCTGAGGTTCCTATCTGTCTTCATAAAACGCTAAAAATCTTTGATATTTAGAGGTTATCTACAGTTCTAAACCTTTTCATTAACGTTTGAGTCAAACTTGTATAAAATGCTTCAAAAGAGTTTATATCTTTAATAAATCATCCTTAAAAGTTGTTCTTTTATATAGATAACCTAGATATTTTAACACCTATATTCACCTCTAGGTGACCTCTGATTTTCTAGGCAATAATGAGAAAAAAACATTGCTTCATACCGAAAAGGTCGACTTACAACTGTTATGATTTATTTAAGGGGACATGCTATATATATATATATATATATATATATATATATTTCTAAATGTAAAGAAATCTGAAGTTGTTTTAATAAGTTCAAAAGAGCTCTTTATTGCATTAAATGCATCGCTTTAGTTTACATTTAACTGCTGAAAACATATTTTTAAAGCACTAGCTGAACTTAACTAGACCACTATCAATTCTCATGTGTGGGGTAGTAGATGTGTACTACTGAGAAGTACCAAACTAGAATGCAAAGGCTGTTCAGTAATTTCAGGTTTTTAATCATGGTTTAAACAAAATCAGATCGTGGTTTAAGCCATGAAAAATCTACAATGTTCACATATTCCCTACACTAAAAAATATATATATGTAATTGTTCTTTAACAAAACACTATCAAAGAAGAAATATTTATTTGACTGTTTAGTACATTGACGTTAACAATGGTTAGACATTTGGGGGAGGGTCTTATAATGACAGACTAGCGATTTTGCATCATTATTGTTTTTATTCTTTTTTCTATTACATTTCTTACTTCGTAAGTATAACTGTCATATGTAGTAAGTTACATAAAATAAAATACATCGTTACATGTAACAAATAAGGTAAAAATATAGTGCTGTACATAGGCAACCAGGCTAGACTATTGTGCACTTTTAGATATTCAGATTTTTGTTAACCCATAAATTATAAATACACCAGTATGAATTATGTGCCATGCTACTTACCTTTCTACGTGAATGATCATCCTGTGAGATAAACTAAGTTCCGAATCGACATGAAATGAAATGTATATTAGGCAAATTTAAATACATAGTAATTAAGTAGAACTCAGGTGCAAACAGCCGATGAGTCCCTAACAGCGCAAAAATAGGGTCCTGGATTATGCTGTAAGCAACCATCCAAATCAGCTTAAATATTTGAGTAATATTGAATAAAAATTATAAAGTTGTTTACAGCTTTATCACGACCCTTTCTGAAACCCACACGCAGAAATTTCTTGAGTTCTGAGTAAACAACTGGAGAATTTACATTATTAACAAATCAGACTTTTATTTTTGAACATCCTGAAATAACCTATTAGATTGTCTGTTGTTGATGTAACAAAATGATAAGAAATATAAATACCGTCATCATACAATATGCAGTAAACTATAAGTAGAACCTTTAACGATTTTAGCGACTCATTGTTGTACTAGTCTCAACCTACTTGCATCGTATTTAAAACAAGGTTTCAGTTCTCAAATCCCATATCCCAAGCATGAGTTCACGCATGTTGATGATAAAATTATGAGTATACTGTCATATAATTCTGGAATACTTTAGAACTTGATTATCAGATCGGGTTGCTTCTGTCAGTGACCGTCATACAGTTGCTTGTCACTTCGAAATAACTACTTACTATGACTTTTAAATTCTTATGATTAAGGACCTTGAGTAAAGATTATTCATTCAGTGCTGTAAGTCATCAAAACGACCGATTTTTATTGCTACATGCTTATTAGAATTTACTTCTAACGACCGCATACCGTTTGACTTGCAAACAGTTTAAATCTTTCTGTAACACTATCTTATAACGGTTGTTGTGTATGCGTCTCCAAATTAAATACATATCAAAAAAATTAAGACAGATGATAATTATACTCTGGTAGAATCATTTATAGATTATGGAAAAAGCGGAGAGCAAACAGTGGCCTTTTAGAAAACTTAATACTCCATAGATTCGCATGAGAATAAATTGACGTTCACCATTACATTAAGAAAGTTCTTAATCGATTCGGCAACATTCCTGTTTCTTCTAAGATTCTAGTGAGTGAACATATCGAAGACTTTACTGAAGTACATAAAGATCGTGTTTACCAAAGTTTTTATATTATTCGCTGGAGTTCAAATTTTTCTCAAAATGGAACGATCAGTCAATCAGGAGTAACGTAATCAAAATCATATTGGCCCCTGATACGTGGCCTAGAATAACAAAGTGAGTGACCTTTTACATCAACAAAATAGCGTTCCACGTTTGCGAATATAAACGACATACTATGCATTCTAGATGTGAAATAAACCTTTATATCGACCTCAACTTGAATAATTCATTATTTTCAGAAAGGGTTTTGTGGAGATTTTAGGAGTTTCACTGGTTGAAATCATAAGTCAATTGAAGATAAACCACCATGGAAAACCTGGAAGCACTGGACGGCCGTTTCGTCCTATTATGGGACTCCTCAGCAGTGCGCATCCACGATCCCGCCCTCCGCGTGGTTCGAACCCAGGACCTATCGTGATTTGATGGTAATTTCTTGCCATTTAAATTAAGCTTTATACTTGTGACACGCAAACGTAAGCAATAATTTTAACATATTACTTATAAGTGGAAAACAACTTCTTCTTACACTTATAATCGAATGTTTAAATCCTTATGTAAAACAGATAAAATGTGGCTAGCGATGAAATCTTTCCTTTTATTTAACACACGTCAGCAAGTCATTACTACATATCAGAATTAATGTTCATTCTGGAATTCCAACTTAATCTTTTTCACTTCAACTAGCAACACATTATCCATAAATTTTTAAAATTTAATTGCTAATGGTTTAGATTATCTCACTGTAGATATTTTGACAGAAATTTAATCAGTCGTAATTGATATATGTACTTCATTGTGAAGATTACCTAAATATAACTGTTTAGTCACAAGTTCGAATCACGGGCTTAACATTAACTGTGGGATACAAGTTTACAATAGATGAAAATGTGCATTCTGGATGTCCACGACTAAGGACACTTCATTTATTCGATATTGAAGCCATCCATACAGGATGTACATACATCTACTAACTCAGACAGATCAAGTTTCAGTCAATATATCAACAACAATAACAAGAAGATAATCCAAACCATTACAAATTAAATTTCAATTCTTAATCAATCAATTTAGTTATATAAATAAATTTAACCTATTAAGACCAATAGACTAATAAATAACATTAGTGATTTATATAATAAACG
Source organism: Schistosoma spindalis (assembly GCA_946903255.1). NCBI lineage: Eukaryota > Metazoa > Platyhelminthes > Trematoda > Strigeidida > Schistosomatidae > Schistosoma > Schistosoma spindalis. The sequence continues at coordinate 11,706,234 of OX336420.1, forward strand.
CTTGAATAATTCAACTTATAGAATAATAACAATAATAATTTCACTATTATATTAGATGACTCATTTCTTCAATGTTCCATAGAAAGAACTAATCATTTTCATCAGTGACCTGTAATACTTAATCATTAATTATTGTATTTTATTTTATTTGTTATTTATTACAAAAGGTAAATTGACTTAACCCCTTCTAAATAACCTTAAATGTCATATAGTCTATAACATGCTAGAAAAAACAAACAAACAAATAACTTACCTTAGTTTCTTTTCTCTCGCTCTCTCTCCATCTCTCTTTTTGTAAACAATTTCAACTTTAGACATAGAATACAATTTTCATCTTAAATGGTTTGGTAATAATCCAGTAATATCATGTTTAATTTATCAAAAATTCAATGAAAAAAAAAATTAAAAAAAAAGAAAAGGAAAAAAAAAGACTTATTAAATGCCTTAAAGATAATCACGAAAATTGCATCCTTCCGGGGAAAAAATTTTTTTTCTTCAAAGGATTCACATGATTTCATATCTGTAAAGTTGTTTAAAGGATATTTGTGAGGGAAGGGGAGGGGAGGAAACGAAAGAAAACTTGAAGATGATAGGAAGTAATTAGAATTATTTTCTTATTCATAGAGAATTTATCCTTAGAAAGAATTCATGTTTATTTTCTAGTTAGGTCTTCTTTCGTTTTTTTTTTTTTGTAATTTTCTTTCGTGTAAATTTAATATCAACATGTAGATAGTCTTTGATAGTTTTGTATACTATTTAAGCAGCATGATGTTAATGTAATTTTAACAAGTGAGTTATTTATACATGGTAATAAGTGTATAAATAATGAGTGTTGTTCATACATTCGCGCGTGAAACCGATAGGTTCTGAGTTTGAATCCCGAGAGGTGGGATCTTGGATGCACACTGCTGAAGAGTCTCACACTAGAACTAAATGGCCGTCCAGTGCTTTCAGGTTTTTAATGGTGGTCGAGCTTTAATTGACTCATGAATTCAACTATTGAATTACTATAATCTCCACAAAACCCCTTTCTAAAAAATATTTCGTTTAAACGTTGGTTTATTTGTCCGAAGGAACTCCAACAATCATGAAATATGAATTGTAAATCAAAAGTACATACACTAAATTGTACTTGGACTTTTGTATATTCATTACCGTTTTTTTCCACATTTAACAATCTGAATATAGAACATGCAAGCCTGGATGAACTATTCGAATTTTAGTGTGTTTAGATTGACAAAATAAATATTGATTCACTGATCGTTAATAATTTTATCATTTATATTGTTTGTTTGGAACTTTCCACAGATATTACAAACTGAGACTAATCAGTCTCTTTTGGTATGTGTGGTTAACAATAGTGTTCAGAATGCTCATTTTATTCTATTTAAGACTCGTCAATTCGACGTACCCGAATCCCAATGTTTATGTTAATATTAGGACTAATGATGCTTTCATGACGATTAAGCCGACAATGAACATGAAAATTCACAACACTATTCTCCAAAACCGTTTGAAACAATCACTACAATTAACCTCATGAACTGATCTTAGTTCAGCATCAACTGAATATCAGAAAGAAATAAACAGCTATTTTGTCAAAATGTCAAACTCTACAGAGAGTATTCACAACCTCACACCAGGGTTATAACACATGAAGTTTGAGTGTCACTTGGAGCGATAAACCTCTACACCTTTGAGCTGTTGTGTGTTAGTTTGCATATTTGACTCCAATCATTTTACCATTTTGCTAACCATCTTCGTAATATTATGAATTAATCACAATTGGATATATTCACCACTGAATTCCGGCTCAGTTGTCAACATGTTAACTGTTAGTGCACGGTACTATATTTCTTGATTCTAACCTCCTTCAGTTGGATCGTGAACGTGCACTTCTGAGAAGTTTGATACTAAGTTAAAAGAGCAATTTACTCTCTACTAGCTTTCATTGTTTATTTATTCATGATCATTTCTTGATGATAACTATGAAGTATAGTAAGAACAAATTTATTACGTAAAACTTATTCGGATACTTGAAGTTATGTGGAATAGATTATCGGTTGTGCAAAAGGATGGACGAAAGAAAGTTGGGAAAACATTGTGTAATAATCTATTGCTGATAGCCAATAAAAATGGGACTGAGTTAGATTGTTGAATTATGCACCAATAGGTGCCAGACATCAGGGAACAATGTATTGTAAGTTATGATGCAAAACTGACCTGTAACCACGAGGATGAATGAAAGGTGTTATCCGATTAGTTCGTTCACAAACCTTAATTTTAATGGTTTAAGGTTTGCTTCAGGATTCAGGGTTCAGACTAAGAAAATAATGTCAATTCGTCTATTGTGTACAATTCACTGAGAGACAATCAAACATTTGATACATTTATCACAATCGTTTCCTCTCACTAATGTCGGAAAGTAATTTTGTTATCATTCTAAACGATCAAAACATATTTCTTCTGCTAATTAAATATAATATTCAAATTCCGCGCAATAGCCTAAAAGTCATGTCCTCGATTCTGATTGATACGTCAGTATTTCATGCCTTACCAAATTGATTTTCGATTTGATTATGCTTTGGTTCGCTGTTCTAACAACAAAAATAATCATGTAACTAATTTACATTCTTATCAAGTCATTCAGCAGAGCCCATTTCGCATACTAAGGGGGGATGGAGAGGGAATATAATGCACAAAACTATGAAATTGTTTGATCTACGCTTGAGTTCCAGTCAAAGATTCTCTCCTACTTTATTTGTGTTTTAATGTCAAGCAAGTTAAAATTCGAAGTTTAAAATGAAGTATCCAGAAATAATGCATTATGTGTTATTTCAGCTTACAGCTAGTTTTCTGTACTTGTCTATGCTAAAGTTATGTTTCACACGTCGTTGTTTCATTTGGTTGTTAGTCACCACAATGAAATAATTACTAGGACCGTAACAGAATAAATGTTTCAGCTGTACATAAAGTATGAATGAAACTGGAGTTGATATACATGAAGTCAACACAGGCTGACTGTTTAGGTTTTATACATATACCTATATGATTACAGATAATTAGCTTCTTTTTCCCCATGGTAGAAAAATTAACACACTAAGAAATGACAGTAACGCATGATTTAACAACCAACGAACAATGTTATTGTATCATATTAACCAACTTTCCATAATTCAACAGAATATAGTGATGAATAAGATTTTCTTGTTAACTCAGATATTATTTTGTATTTGAAAACGTGTTATTTTTGAAAACATGTTCGCACCTTGGAACGCATTCAACAAAAATTAAGATTAAAAGGTCAACGGATTTCCGTCATTTCCTTGATAAGGGATACGATGTTGACACCTGGAAGTCGTTCAAAGTAATCAACACTCAAATGACTTCGGACCCACAACGTTACCCAACCAAAAAGTTTCAACCAAATATAATCTATTTAAAAGGAAGCAGTTGTTAATCTCTCACTGTTCTGGTAACTTATATCGCTCAATATTCGATTACTTAATATCTTAGATCTTATTCACGACAAGAAAAGCTTTTATTCTTAATCCTTATAGAGTCTCATTTATTGTACTCCGTTATTCCATTAAAATTTATGTTTTTTATTACATAGCATCAATATTCATTCTCCAAAAACGTGTAGCCACATATTATGAAATATTTCCCATATAATTTTCATATTCAGCAACATATAAATATTCATCCGCTCTACAACTTCGCAGTACTTCATTACTTACTATCATCTTTCTACTAATCTTCACTAATATGATCTAAGGTATGTATGGTGGTTGTAAATAGTTAATATTATTGTTTCTAGGCTGTAACCAGCTGAAGAGAAATTGCGAAATAAATGAATTTACCTTACTATGCTCCGCTGGTTATTTTTACTTTAATCAAATATGTAATTATTTGTACTTTTAAAAGCTAGAATATTAGCTATGACTGAAAAGATTCAACAATGCTTGATAACTGAATGCGTATGTTTGATTGAGCAAATACGTTGCATTATTGCATATTGCCTAAACAAAAATTCTTAGGGGGTATGTTAAATATCAATAGTTGAAATCATGAGTCATTTGAAGCTAAACCACCATGGAACACCTGGAAGTAATGGATGGTCTTTTCGTCCTAATATGGGATTCCTGAGCAGTGCGCACCCACTATCCCGCCCCGCGTGAGATTTTAATCCAGGACTTATCAGAATCGCGTGGCAGGATAGTGGATGCGCACTGCTCAGGAATCCCATATTAGGACGAAAAGACCATTCATTACTTCCAGGTGTTCCATGGTGGTCTTTCTTCAATTGACTTGTGATTTCAACTATTGAAATTTCTAAAATCTCCACGAAACCCCTTCTGATATGTTAAATAGAATATAAAATTTGAATTAAAATGCATCATGTTAAAAAATGTTTTGAAAAGGTAGCTATCAGTAACGGCTTTAACTGGGTTAGCTTCACTTTTAAGTGGTTTTTGATATAGATATGCACTAAGACGATTTATCATATACGAATGATGCTGGTGTGATAATCTTTATAGTATGATAGAAATATATTAATAACATACGAATTTACCTTACCACTTCTGTGAGTAAATAGTGCTTAGTTTGAATGACTGTGATACTAGAAGATAATGGTTAATATCAATATGTATCGACAGTCCCCTTAAGAAAACTACTAGTTACTCGCTAGCAAGATCTAAGTTCACAATTTCAAATAAACCACCTTCTACCATTTAAAATCAAAACATTGTGAAGATGACATACATTTACTTAGATTAGTGTCTACATTGTGAATTGATTGATTGATTGAATTTGGTCAGCAATAAGATGTTAGATAAACATGATATTTATCACTATACAATAATCAATCGATGTTAAGTTGATACAATTATTTGATGATTTCTACTTCTCAGTGCTTCTACAGACGATATCAGTTCAAGATCATATGTATCTCTAATTACTTCTACTTTAAATAAATAGTATACAACATTGTTTTATTAAATTGTTTTTTAGTTATCTTAAAAATTGTTAACATGATGTTTCTTCCGTTTTATATTTAAAGTGGCAAACCAGATATTTCAAGATGTTACAAGTAATTATACTTAACAACCGGTTACATATTGATTATTAGTAAATAAATGATTCAAAACATAAAATCGATAAAACCATTAACAAACACATAGAGTAAGAATAAATCGGTTCACTACCAAAATAAAATGGTTCTGATTATTTAAAATATTCAATTCTAGTGAAAAGCCATGATAAATGAAGTTCAACTATGTCAGATGTCAGATATTCATTTATGACAGACAATAACAGTGTTGAGTGCCAGTTAAACAAGTTAAATGCACGAAAGCAATTTCCATGTATGTAATTGAGGATGTGCATCCAGAAGATATAGGTGTTTATTAACAGTTGTCTATGCAAAATACTTCGAATCTGTTGGCCAGACACTATCAGCAAGAACCTACTGTAGGAGAGAACAAACCAGATCCCAGTGGAGGAAGAAGTCAGGAAGAAGCGCTGGAAGTGGATAGAACACGCATTGAAGAAAGCACCCAACTGTGTCACAAGACAAGCCCTCACATGGAATCCTCAAGGCCAAAGAAGGAGTAGAAGAAGACTAAAGAACACATTACGCCGGAAAATGGAGAAAAACATAAAAAAAATGAACAAGAACTGGATGGAACTAGAAAAGAAGGCTCAGGACCGAGTGGTTTGTAGAATGCTTGTCGGTGGCCTATACTCAATTGGGAGTAACAGGCGAAGTAAGTAAGTAAGTGACTATTAAGAAGTACCATACTAAGACGAAATAACCATCTATTACTTCTATATTTTCATTAGTGATGTAACTCAGATCAATTCATGATTTCAATTATAAACAAATATTTATTTCTTATTGTTATTTATTAAGCTAAAATATTATTCATGTTCCTAATCTAACTTTATAAATGAATAACTTTATGATTTATGTTATCAATTCATGTATTTATTATTTATATTAAAATAAATCACGTACATTGATGATACAATTGATCATTGAATATTAGTGAATGTTTAACGAATATGTTAATTTGAATAAATGAAACAATTTAACTCATATCTACTATGTAATGATTGACTCATTAATAATTTAAACAAAGATATCATTGTAAATAAACAAAATTAATCAGGATAATAAATGAGATAAACTATAAAAGATAATTATAACTTATTTTTATAACATTCATCATAAATTGATTATTCTAAATGTTAGAATTTTGATAAGAATCCATAATTGGTGGAATTTTAATCTATGGTATGTAAAACAGTTACCCATTGTAGACAATCGATAATAGTTATGCAATATTGTGAATCGTTTGAAGTTAAGCATTAAGGTTGAAGTAAACAATATCAAGTGAATTTAAAACTTCATCCCATTGTACAAGCAAGTGGCTATCAAGAATCAGTAGTTAAGTGGATAACACGATGTCATTTTGAAACGAATGGTATTGAGTTCGAGTCTCAGAGTGAAGATTAACTCTGTGATGCAGTTGCACCCATCTGAAGAGTCTCAAATTGGACGAAACGAGCGAACTGGATTCCACTATTAGCCACTATCCATATTTGCTTAGAATGCTTGTGGATTAAGGCGATATCGAAGCAATACGTATAGTATGTACATATGTCAATAAGAGACTGATCGATTGCAGTCCTAATCATCAGTGGGAAAATTTAAGTAAAACAATACCAAGTGAATTTAAGCGTTAAGAGTTTGTGCATGGAATCAAATGTTTTAAGTTTGGTCTCTTGTAGTTGGATAGGGGTTACATGCTGTTGAGGTGTTCTACAGTGCTTCCTAGTTTTCTATGTACATTCAACGTAGATCGATTCGTGATATTAACAATATCCAATTAGTTTGATAAATCTCTACTCTGACAATTGTTTTCAATTCACATCTTTAGGCAGATTATTACTAGATGTACATAAATATTATGAATGATATTTAGAATTGTGTTGTTTCAATTTCATCTATATACCTACAAATTCAATCTAATGATAATTCCGACATTTAAAAATATTATCAGAATGCGAGTTTGTGGAGATTGTAGTATCGTAACAGTTGAATTCATGAGTCGATCTAAGGTAGACTACCATCGAAAGCCTGGAAGTAGTGAGAGATCGTGAATGAGCATTGCTGAAGAGTTCCATGCTAGGATGAAACAGCCATCCAATGTTTCTAGGTTTTCAATGGTGGCGTAGCTTAGGTCGATTCATGAATTCAAAAAATATGTTTATGAAACGTGTTTACAGTTCAATCTTATATAATCAGTAAGTTACATATGTAAACAAAAAACAAAATTTTACGATCAAATCGTTGAATCAAAATTACATGTAGTTAAACATGAATATATACTGATTAAAATAGATTTTTATATCACAAAGAACAAATTAACAAAAGGAAGCATGTAACAGGAAAGTTAATCACAACTCAATAGTATTTCTCTAAGTGATAGGAGAATTGGTAACAAAAAATTGATAAACTAAAAAAAATACACTTAGTTATAGAACCACTGTTTCTGAATCAGTTAATTGATGTCCACTAATGAACATCAGTCGAAATCTAAAAATTATCACTTTTATTCTGCTCTATCGAACCTGAAGAAAGAAATATTTTGATAGAATGTGCAAGCCGTTGTGCAATTTGATCACACCAAATAGTGCTGGTTTAAAAACTATATAATCACATATTTCAACAAATAAAATATCAATATCTCAAATACATATGTGATAAATACCAATTAACAGGTCTAAATTCCATATCTGTTACTGGTCATATATTTCAAATGAACAAACTATTTCTACTCTGTAGCTCTGAGTTCATAGTCATTTTAGTAAAACCTGAATGATAATTAATTTTCCATTTATACCTAACTGATGTCAATCCTCTTTATTTTCTGCTTCAGCAGAGATATAGTGATCTTCTTTAAGTTTAGTTTCAGTTGTATCATCACTAGGGTGATCTAGAGTAATATCAGCTCATCATTTTGTTCTTAAATCTTTCATAAATCTTCTGAGGATTTAATGATATAAATGTGATTTATTTAGTACTATGTATTATGATCCGGTAAAAATCTTTACAGAAATTAATTTAATTTAAAGTGATAGATGTAAAAACAAATCAAAAAGCCAGAAATAAGTATCAACGTAAGAAACAAACGCTAATGATAAATAAAAATGGAATAAGTATAGCTTATTAAATTTTATAAAAAAAATTATTAAGCTTGAAGTGAACTGGTAAAGAAAACATCAATCAAATAAAAGTTTTGTTACTAGGCCAAGGAATGATTGACAACTATTCACTTTCGAACACAAAAATTAAATTCCTAATTATACATTTCAATATGTTCAGAGAATATTCAAAAAAACCAGAAAATAACTGTTAATGAATTATCTTAAATGATTTAACTATACTACTTATTATTCCTACTAATTCAAAAAGAAATTTTATAAATATTTCCATAATCTAAAGTACTTTTAACTCATTCAGTTATTTTATTCAATAAATATTATAACTATCAATAAACTTATTCTCTATTCAAAACGGTCATTCTTACTCTTCATAAACTACTACTTAATTAAATTAGTAATAATAAATGAACAATGACCTTTGTTATTATTGTTTCTATCGACTATTATTACTCTTATTTAACTTTATAGAAACAAAAAAATGTAGAAAAAAAAGTTTTTAATATTTCTCTTATGTAAATTGATTGATTAAGTACAATGAATTATAAGTTCACTACAAGTAGAAATGAAATTAATTATTAATGATCTCTCTCTCCCCTTCTCCCTCCCCCCTTCCACCCCCACTCTCTCTCTCTCTCCATATAAATATATGTAAAATTAAAGCAGTGGTCACTGAATGGATCCACTGTAGTTATCTAAATAATTATTTATCTTAAACTATATGTAGATAAGTAGTTTATGAATTAATAAACAATATAATATACATATTAAATGAAAGAAAAAAACGGGGATAAAGTATAATAAATAAATTGAATTATCTTTACTCTATTTCTTTTAATTATTTTTTTATTTTTTTTATTATTTTCTATTAACTAATATACGGAAATAGAAAAGAAATTCATTCGATAATAAAGGAGAAATATGTTTAATGTTGATTCAGAGAAATAAATCAAATCAAATCAAATCAATGATTTATTGTCTATTGTCTATTTAATAATTCTTATTGAACATTCAAGAATAAAGAGTGTGTATTCTATGGAATTAATCAACTTGATGTCAAAAGGAAAATATTAAACGAAATCATGAAATATAGTGTAAAAGAACGTAATGTGTTTAAATTGGATAGAGTTTTACTATCAGTATATGATTGTGAAAAATGTTGAACTTTGATTAAGATTATGAATTGATTCAACGGTCTGCTTGAACATATGGGATACCTGATTCTAACATTCAAATAATTCAACATGTTATCTAATTTTGTTTGTTTTAATACATCATTATTAATCGTATAATTTATTTAGGTACGTTTTGGGAAAGTGTATAACCCTTCGTTGTATAAGTTACGAAAGGCTCAACCAGAGATACCGTGGTTTTTGACAATATGTAGTGAAAAGAATGGTCATTATTTAGATGTCGATTGAATGGGCTGATAATTTTGAACTGGTAATCACTCAATATGTATCGTCAGGATCGACAAAGGAGTAAGAAACGAAACTTATTAAAATACATTGTGCTGAGGATTCTATATTGTACCACAAATATAATATTGAATAAATCTAACATTAATAACAATTAATGTTAGACCACCACTGAAAACGTGAAATAACTGGACAGCCGTTTCATCGTAGTATGAGACTCGTCAGCAGTGGGCATTAACGATCTCGCACTGATGGAAATCAAACATAGAAACTTTGATCTCGTACCCGAACGCTTAACTTCTAAATCACTGAGCTAGTAGCAGACGGTATTAATGCTTAACTTCAACCAATCCACGATATTGAGTGACCATCTTCCATTGTCTCCTGTCAGTAACTGCCTCAAAACTGACAGGAATTGGACTCCACTAGTCACGGCTTCTTACTAGAACTTCGAGACTTACCTCTCGAAGCCAGTCACTGATGAGCATATCATAATTATCAGTATAAGATTATGTAGATTGTTAAGTTTTGATTGAGGTCATGAACCGATCAATGTCATGAGTTCGAGTCTGGGACCGTGGATGAACACTGCTGAGGTAGCTCATACTTGTACAAAACAGCCGTCCAGTGTTCACGAGTTTTCAGTAATGGTCTAATATTTTTACTAGACAAAAAGCATACAAACACATTTACTAATAGATTTCACTTGACCTAATAAATGCCTCAGTCAGTGGAAATGACAAACATACTGAACAAATACAAAAACAAATTATTTTCCAAGTTTAAATTCAGTCAAAAAACTGCTTATATGACATCGGTGCACAATTCATTTCCATGCATTTTTCGGAATGTAGACAGTATATTAGTGCTATGATGAAAGGATTAAGAAGTTGTAAACTTTGTAGTAAAATGGATATATCCATTTCTTAATCTACACTATGTAACATTGAAAACATTTCAGTGTCACTTCCATTCAAACATTTACTATACAGATAAGGTTTATGAATTGACCTAACTTTCTTGCAGTTCTATTGTTAGAATCTTCAAAAATCTATACTAATAATAAACATATATTCACTGGTGACCAGTTTCAGCACATAACTCTCTGAGCTCTGGTGAGAAGCTTTGACAAATGGAGTTTAATCGGTTTCGAGTATGAGACAGTTTAGCTTAAGCGTTCACATGCACGAATGACGATCCTATGTTTAATTTCTGAGTGTGGAGTCGTTGGTGAGTACCACTGAAGAATTCTATATCAGGAGGAAATAAGTGTTTGGTGCTTCCAATGTTTTAGTGGTAATCTATTTAGGATCGGTTTGTAATTTAAACTGTGAAAATTCTACAATCTCCACAAATCTCTTATGACCAGTATTATGTTATAGCTTGAAAAAATAGAACTGTTTAAAAAACCGATTTTTATATGAATAACGGGTATTAGGGAGAAGCAATCATTTTCAGTAACTTCATTAGACTATACACAGTTAAATATACAATATTATTATTGTTATTGTGTTACAACAGATCAATGCAATTCATTCATTTAACATCGATCTATTCTTAACTACTGCAAATTACTATTAACAGCGCAAAATAACATCACTGGTGGTGTAGTGAACAAGACTATAATTGGGGACAATCGAATGTGTTTAAAAACAAATTTACAGAACATCATAGTAAAATCTGAGCGACATACCGTAAATTCTTCTTTTGCGAAATGTCAGTCAATCGTCTCAGACTTTATTGTTCTTACGCTTCCGCACCAATCATTCTTTGTTCCCGTCCTCTCTCCTCCGATCTACTCAACCTTCTACCTCCAGGTATTCTCTATTCGATTGGCGATACATACTACTTACATCTGTTGACATCAGTAGCACACACCACAGTAATATCAAAGAAAGATCATATATGTAGTTCAAGAAGAGCTATATGCCTTTAAGCAAAGGATGAATTCTAACCATTAACTTAAAATGAATGTAATCATATGCAGTCAATATTGTCTGTGTTTTTTTTCATTCACCAAACACCCCATCAATCGCAAAACTAATGAGTTGTATGGAAAACTTTCAAGGGTAATTTTAAAAGTTAATAAATTAAAACGATAAGCAAGAAAATTATCACGAATATACTTTGTCTATACAAAATGTACTGTGACAACGTGGAAAAAAATAAACAAAGAATGGATATTTAGAGGAGATAAGTAATTCAATAATGTTACACAAAAATTAAAGAACAATACGCAAGAAAACAGCTCATGATCAGTTGAATCGAAGTAATAGACATGTGTTAATAGAGAGATTTCAGTTTCTCATTGAAATATTCTTCAATGTGTTTACCATGAAATAAATAATCCCAACGAAGAAAGTTTCTTACTTTTTCCAATTTTTATTCCTATCGTGGGACAGAGAAACTATGTAGAATCAAGAGTCTGCAGATTACAGATCACTATACAGGTGAATGATTAAAACTATATGCATAGATTTGATACTTTCCTGAAAGATAATAATCCATGCTCAACAAAAATGGCTCGCAAATTGAATTTAGATAGCAAATGCCAAAAACTTGATTAATCATTGGTCAGATGACTGGTATAATGGAAACTCTTAATCTAGTACCACTAACACTTCGAAAAACGGCCCTCGTAAAAGCCATTTCATGAATATCACCATGAACTGGAACATCAAACATTACTATACCTTACTTCAACTGTTAAACAAATCTTTTATAAATGACCAAAATAAATGAACAAAATAATGTTACTCTAAGATATAATGACTTTGGACAGTTATAAAAGGACTTATAATCCACCACTACATAAAATATGTAGATACATAACGTAATGAAGTTTTTTCCAATGAATTAGTACACACCAATCTAATGATAGATGAACTCATTTAATGTATAAATGAAAAGCCTATGAGCTGATTTGATTAAATGAAAATCTGCAAACCAGTACAAAGGCAATTCGTTGTCTTTAAGTTTTGCAATCTGAATTACCTAGGCATATATCCTACATCACCGTTCTTAACATCATCATCAGCCTATGATCCCAGTAGACATGTTTCTACAGTATTATTTTAAAAGCAATAAATTAATTCGTGCTAGACATCTTCCTTATGAATAGTTCTCTTCACTAGCTGATTTTATCCGTCAGTCAAAAGTAAATATCAAACTCTAATCTATATAAATACAAGTTCAATTATTTGAAATGTTTATTAGAACCAATATAGTTGAGAAAAAAAGTCAGTAGATTAGCATCTGCTAGGAATTTTAAATTAAACAAAACATCATTAAATGATGGAATTCATTTCTGTAAGTTGCTTAATTTCCTTTTTGTATTCAGTTACAACATTATTGGTGAAAATAAAGTTCATTAGGAAAAGGTTGTCGTAGATCTTTTTCCTTCAAAATATCTGCCAATCATTCCAAAAACACTGAAAAACACTATTATTATTATGGACTAAATTTGTTACCATTCAGTCAACAATTAATAATAAAAATATGTTTTTAATATCAGAATGGGTTTTTGTGGATATTATAGTAATTTGAATAGTTGAGATCATGAGTTGATTGAAGCCAGACCATTATTAAAAACCTGGAAGCAATGGATGCCCGTTTCATTCTATTATGGGACTCCTCGGCAGTGCGCATCCACGATCCCGCCCGTTAGACTCGAATTCTGAACCTATCAGTATAGCGCGTGAACGCTTAACCTCTAAACCACTGAGCTGGCATCAAACGGTTCTAGTGAGAAGCAGTGACCAGTGGTGTTCAATCGGGTCTGTTGTGAGATAGTAATTCACTAAAGAAAATGATATGTCGCTCAATTTCGTAGATTAGTTGAAGTTAGACATTAACACTGTTGGATACCGGCTCAATGATCTACAGATTTAGCGTTGGCGCGCGAGACTGATAGTTCCTAGGTTCGAGTCCAATGGATAGGATCGTGGATGCGCACTGCTGAGGAGTCCCACACTAAGATGAAATGGCTGTCTAGTGCTTCCAGGTTTTCAATGGTGATCTAGCTTTAATTAACTCATGACCCCAACTATTGAAAAAATATTTTTGTTGTTCTAAACATTCTTAGACTATAACTTAAACTTTCGTCATTATTGCTGTGAATTCAAAATAGGTCATATTTCACAAATCATTCATTGAATTACTTAGTTCTATAGGAATATGTGTGTAAATCACTAATAACTAGATTAATCTTGGTCTGAAAATTGGTTAATGATTCATAAAATGATCATTTCCATGTAACAGTGAATCATTATGGATCAAATATATTGTAACGGATGCTACTTAAGTTGACAAATATAAGTAGTATGTAACACCAGTCAGAAGTCGAATGCCTGGCAACAGAAGATAGAGAATATCAAATTGAAGAGAACAGAAATGTAAACAGAGAGTAACTGTTATAACAATTGGAATGAAGGAACCATGAAGTTCATAAGAGACAATTAATGGAAGATGTGCAAACGAAGTGATTGTTGTACGATTTTTTATATTCTACCTAAACACTCTGTAATTATGCATTCAATAATAAGTTGGCTATCCGTACTTCAGTGTTTATTCACTACAATAATATTACTTGTATATAAATTTCGTAATATTTATAAATTCTGAATAGTCTTCTTATATTCCTCCATGATTAAATAAGTTGTTGTGACTAAACTGGATTATTAATTTTTATTACAAATTGCTTCATAACTAAACACTGTTTTCTGATTGTTTGATAAACCGTTCTAGATCATTACCATAATAAAGTTTCAGCACAAACTTTGTTAAATACTCTATTTTATTTACGTTCTCTAACAGTTGACTTATAGTTAGTTAATAAATTGAAGAAAAAAAAAGAAAATATAACCAAGTTGAAGTCTCTTAATTCATGTTCATATTCGCTCTTTTATTATTTACAAAAACAGATTGTAACCAAAGGAAATTAAACCAGTCGAAAACTGTATACACACAATTGAATGACATTCATTTAAGAAATCATACGAAATTCGATATAATTTGACACCTATGGGAATCAAACAATGGCCAGGTGAAGGATTATTGAACATTTAAAACGATCATATAATTAAGTGTTAATACAATGAGTTACGCAAATTCATACTGTAGTGAGTGAGAATACAAGTGGCGACAGTCGAATGTATTTAAATGCAAAATTACAGAACATTATAGTAAAATCTGAGAACCATACAGTAAATAATTAATTTGTAAAATGTTAATCAATTGTCTCAAACTTGACTGTTCCTTTTGCAAATATCAGTCAATCGTCTCAGACTTCATTGTTCTTTTGTTTTCACACTAATCATTATTTGTTCTCGTTCTCTTTCTTACGATCTCAAACTTTTGCCTCAGGTATTTCACTTTGGATTGATGATACATATTACTTACATTTGTCGATATCAGTAGCACACACAATACATCTGGATAAGCTATAATGAAATAGCACCTGATCACTGATTCAATAAGAAGCACCATTAGGAAACCTGCCGAAGTATATGGTCCTTTAAGACAAATAATTTCCGCAACATAATACAATTTACCTTACACTAGTTAATGGTTCAAACGTTTAGATAAAATATCAGCCTACATCGTTACAACACTTGTACATAAATCCAAAATCGTCAATAATAATTCAATAAAACTATTTATAAACAATCCATTTAGATAAACCAACAATTAAAGTCTGTTAATGTTTAATGACGATCATTTGGGTAAAAGTATAAAAGAAAACGTATTAATCAAAAATGGATGGTAGCTAACAGTAGAATCCAGTCCATTTTTACTTATAAAGTGTTATAACTTGTGGCTTGTGTGTCCTGTTAATGTATAACGTAACGATACTGCCAATTAAAGAGCATAAAACAAGTACGAGCAGTCTAGAGTCCTTCTTAGTCCTGGTTCCTGCCTAGCCCTGCTTGTTAAGTTGAGAACACCAATCTCAGCCTCTGCGATATGAATCATTTATTTGAAACATACTCGGTTTCTATACTAATCAAACAAACCACATCGTGCCAATAAAATAGGAAACAACATTTGTACAAGATTTAGCCAAAAGTGTCTGTGAGTGTGGGAGGTAGTACTTAATAGACAGGGCATAATTCAAGAATGGAAAATCGTATAATAATAGTTCATAGGTCAAAATAAAGCTCATAATAAAGTAGATATGAATATGTATAGTCTAATTATTTAACGATATAAATATACTCAGAGTATTGGTCCATAAATGGATCCCAAAAGTTACTAATCATTATGCTTATCGTGACATAACATAAAGCATGTAACTTAAAGCAATCTCAAGGCAATTCACATAGGATACACATATGGCAACAAAAGACTGATCAATTACAGTCTCAAAATAACAATGAAGAAGATACAAGTAAACAATATCAAATAAATTTAGAAATTATTCATTGAATCTATCTTCAATTAAATTATAATAAAATAAATTTAGATTAATAAAATTAAAAAAAAAAAAAAACTGCATTTGCAAATTGATACAAAATAAATTATGAAACGTTTGTCAAAGTTAACGCCTAAAAACAAAATTAGTTTTCTAGGCCTTGAAGACGATTAATGAACCCGCCCATTTTGAAAAACATCTCTCTCTCTCTCTCTCTATATATATATATATATATATATATATATATATATATATAAGGAACGGGAAAATTCAATCTTAATAAAGTTTCATTTAATATAAACAATAAAATATAAACAAAAGATAATATAAATTCAAATCTGTCTCAACTTATGAATCATTAAGCTTAGAAAACAAAAAAAAATAAACATAACAGTTCGAATAATCGAATAAGTTATGCATAGTAAATTTGTTATTATTATTAAACTTCATAGTTATTAACAAGAAATGATCATGATTGAATAAACAATGAAAGCTAGTAGAGAGTAAATTGCTCTTTTAACGTAGTATCAAACTTCTCGGAAGTGCACGTTCACGATCCAACTGAAGGAGGTTAGAATCAGGAAATATAGTACCATGCACTAACAGTTAACATGTTGACCACTGAGCCGGAATCCAGTAATGAATATATCCAATTGTGATTAATTCATAATATTACGAAGATGGTTAGCAAAATGGTAAAATGATTGGAGTCAAATATGCAAACTAACACATAACAGCTCAAAGGTGTAGAGGTTTATCGCTCCAAGTGACACTCAAACTTCATGTGTCATAACCCTGGTGTGAGGTTGTGAATACTCTCTGTAGAGTTTGACATTTTGACAAAATATCTGTTTATTCCTTTCTGATATTCAGTTGATGCTGAACTAAGATCAGTTCATGAGGTTAATTGTAGTGATTGTTTCAAACGGTTTTGGAGAATAGTGTTGTGAATTTTCATGTTCATTGTCAGCTTAACTGTCATGAAATTATCACTAAAATGTTTGATAACATTTTCAACCATTGAAACGATCAATTTAACGATTGTAATTTATTTTCTTCGTACTTCAGTGAATACTGTGAGAGTGTTTAACTCTGTAAATCATATTCCTACAAGTCGGATGATGACAAATTAAGATATTTTGTATGTATCGTTTATTGCGTTATTTAGCAATTAGCAAATCCGTGGTCTGGTTAAGCAGAGATCGAGTTTGAACTGGTGTCATATCTATTCTCGTAAATGAGAAGATTGAATCTCAATAGAGTTTCGTTTAAATCAAAAGCAATCAGGTTTGAATAATAGAAAATATAGACTCAATTGTTTCTCAACCTATAAATCATCAAACTTTGAAATAAACTCAACAGTTCGGATTGACAAACTGTGTTAGTGACAGCGTTTTTTTAATTAACTGAACATCTCAGGAACCTCGTTGTCTATTCTCTTCACCAAAGAATAATCATTCCAGTGGAAAACTACAAATTATTTGATCATGAAATCAGAGAACTGTATGAAACTGAAGAATGGGATGAATATTAGTGAATAACTGAATCTACAATCATGTTCATTGAGTGTAATAATGAATATAATGTTTTTACAAACACAAATGTACATGTAATGAGTGTCGTAAAGCAAACCGAATAGAAAGAAATGTTTTTGGAAAATATTCATTGTATTCAATAAAAATTTTCGAATAATATATTTGCCATGTTATATAGAAGAGAAATGAATTGTGTTAATCGAAGTTTGGATTTATTGTCGACCATATATGCCATCAATAAATAGAATAAATGTTCAGAATATTGAGCTGTGATCGATTCGTAATCACTTGTATCCGATAACAGGGTTTGAAATATGTGAACGTGCGTTCAAAATATCCACTTAGATATTTGAAATTCATTGAAATATTAGGAGTCATGTAACATACTTGATAGTAATTTACGACTACGAATATAATTTTCATTGTTAATTTGATTTAACGGAGTATGATGAGAGGATAGTGTAGAGTTGATTTATTTTGTTTTGTGATAAACTTTTAGTTTAATTTTTCGACATAATGGACTCTGATTTAGTTCGACATAGATAACTCCATGACAAATGCATATCTCATTCAATTAATTTCCATGAAAAAATTTATTGAAGTAACAATCATAAACATTGTGGAATGAAGTAAATTCAATTCGCTTGATTGGTTCGAGATGTTCCACATGTTCACTGATTTGTTTGCATAAATATCACATTTAATGAATATAACATTGTACACAAACAGTACTAATGAGTTAAGTGAAGGAGAATGATAGGATGAATTAACTGAGTACAAGAAACATGTTATGATTACGTTACACTAAATGTAGAATTCGATAATAATTGGAAGACAGTGATAAAATATAATCTTTATTTTAGAAATTAACTATCTACAAAACACCCTTCAATAGGAATGGAAGAGTAATCAATGATCACAGATTCATCAAAATCACGAATCGATCAATCTTAGATCACGATTGAATAGTGGGAAGCAATGGATGAGTGTTTCACCGAAGCCAGAACCTTCAGTCTAGTGTCTAAACATATATTTGATAAAACAGTGATATTGTTAACTGGTCATTGGTGTAGATAAAAAAATTTTGAGCGAGCAGCTGCTCGTCCTGATTTCTGTTTCTCCTTTTAGGGTTTTGAATAAACACTTCTGAGTAGTTCCATACTACGACGAAATGGAAATCCAATTCAACTAACTATTCATTGGTAGTCTAATGTTGATCGGTTCATGATTCCAATGAAACTCAATTACCAATAGCCTTAACTTGAGTAATAACAGTGACGATGATAATAACAATAACGATGATAATTGCTAAATGACAATATTATACGGGAATACAATTATGTGGATGATGGGAATGACAGGGATTCAAACGTCTCACTCAATAATATTGAAAGAATGAGGTCAGAGATAATAACCATAAATGGGAGATGAAAACGTGACACAAATGAACGATTTGAGATGTTATTGTGGTCAAGTGAAAATAAAACTTTCGATTTTTTAAAATGACAGGAAAAATTTTTCTAATGGTGATAGCGAATCGGTTACCATTTTAGAAGAAGAAGAACTCCTTATTCTTTTGGTATGCACAATTTAGAGTTGAGATGATGATGAATAGCTTAAGTTGGTGGTCACCATTATTCTTTTGTGTTCTTTTTTTGAATAGTACAAGGATCTACTATATGGTTTATCTGAGCTACCCTCAGACTATTTACAGTCACTAAAAATCGAATACCTCACTGCATACTGTGTGTTTTCCCTTATCATAATATCTGTTTTGTTCTCTAACATATACCAGCTACTGTCAAACAGAAAGATATCGACCAATATATTCAAAGTAAAGTTTTTTTAATCAGTGAGTACGTAAAAGCTTCAAAAGATGAATAGTGAAACGAATTCACTTCATCTAGTAATATCATTCCAGTCATTAAAAGAGAACTAGGCAAACTGAACCATGATTACAGTAGCTTAAGAAATTGTAGTTTACTTTTTCACAGTACGATTTGATTCCAGATAAATCCCATTAAAGAAATATAATAATAGTAGATTAGATCATAATATCCATTTTATATTGTTGGAAATATTTAATTTGAAAGATAAATGTATATTGTAACAATACAGGATTACAATAGAAACCATTCCATCTCAATTTGAATATGAGTTGATAATGAACAGACTTGACATTTGTGGATTTCATTGAAAGCATTAACATATCAAGTTAGATAATCCATGGAAATTAGGGTGCACTATATGGCTGACTAGCGCTAGTATGGAATTCATCAACAGTGGGCATACATGTGTCAACAATTTCCAATAAATCACAGGACGGTCGACTTTGCATATGAACTCTTTACCTCTAGACCACTGAATTGATATCGAATGGATTACGTGTTTAACTTTAATCAACCCATGAGATTTCACTACCATCTTATGTTGTGTTTGGTTAGTAAATGTCTGACACCTGACAAGATTGAACTCGACTGGTCACTGTCTCCTAATGCTTCCAACTTTTCAATGAAATTCAACTATTCTCACAACCTTAACCAACTATTGTATATTTATCGATTGTAATATTATATGAGGAAACTCACATTCAGGATTAGATTGGTAGATAACATTTGTTTATTGGATAGTACAATGTCAAAAATATTTATACAAACGATAATTTTATTATTAACAACTAATAGTAAATCATTGAGTATCAATTTCGCTCATTTTAATATTAATGACGATGATAATCCTTTGGTTGTACTCGATTCTGTTTACTGGTTGATGGAGACGATCATGTAACGGAGTGAAAAATAAACCGATAAAAAGTGTACGGGAAACATTCGATACTGAACTAGTCCTAGTAAAATTCAGCTCTTCAATAAATGTCCATTGTAGCATGATGATATTGTATCCAAATAGGTTATTTCAGCAATTTCTGTTCCGATAATTTCCGTTCAACTAGAATCAACAAGTGAACAGATGATTCGATATTAAGTGTAATAGGGTAGTAGGGAGAGTTAACTATCTCTCTCTCTTTCGAAATGCTCTCACATGGCCACGAGTATACAGTCACTGTCAGGAAAGTCCTACTCACGGATTTCTCGCGGCATCACTGTTGTTCACGAAATTGAGAGGATGAAAAGCGAATGTCCAGCACTTTAACCAGGTTTGTCGACACGCAGAGTTCACCTAGGGAAGTTGGAAAACCGTAATTCTAAACCAATGGTGTATATAGACTCCAGTATCCTGAATGAACGAATGGTGTATGAGTCAATTGTTGATCACCGAATACCATGTGACTGTATCTCCTGATTCATCACTCTATATCAACTTCATCGACTACGAAAAAGCATTTGATAGCGTGGACAGAACAACCCTATGGAAGCTTCTTCGACACTACGGCGTGCCTCAGAAGATAGTCAATATCATACAGAATTCCTACGATGGATTAAACTGCAAGATCGTTCATGGAGGACAGTTGACAAAGTCGTTCGAAGTAAAGACCGGTGTCAGGCAAGGTTGCTTACTCTCACCCTTTCTCTTTCTCCTGGTGATCGACTGGATCATGAAGACATCAACATCTGAAGGGAAGCACGGGATACAGTGGATAGCTAGGATGCAATTGGATGATCTAGACTTCGCAGATGATCTGGCTCTTCTATCGCATACGCAACAACAAATGCAGGAGAAGACAACCAGTGTAGCTGCAGCCTCAGCAGCAATAGGTCTCAATATACACAAAGGGAAAAGCAAGATTCTCCGATACAACACAGCATGCAACAATCCAATCACAATTGACGGAGAAGCTTTGGAAGATGTAAAAACCTTTACATATTTGGGCAGTATCATCGATGAACACGGTGGATCTGATGCAGATGTGAAGGCACGGATTGGCAAAGCAAGAGCAGCATATCTACAACTGAAGAATATCTGGAACTCAAAACAATTAGCAACCAACACCAAAGTCAGAATTTTCAATACAAATGTCAAGACAGTTCTACTGTATGGGGCGGAAACCTGGAAAACTACGAAATCAATCGTCCAAAAGATACAGGTGTTTATTAACAGTTGTCTACGCAAAATACTTCGGATCCGTTGGCCGGACACTATTAGCAACAACCTACTGTGGGAGAGAACAAATCAGATCCCAGTGGAGGAAGAAATCAGGAAGAAGCGCTGGAAGTGGATAGGACACACATTGAGGAAAGCACAGAACTGCGTCACAAGACAAGCCCTCATATGGAACCCTCAAGGTCGAAGGAAGAGAGGAAGACCAAAGAATACATTACGCCGAGAAATGGAGATAGATATGAGAAAAATGAACAAGAATTGGATGGAACTTGAAAAGAAGGCCCAGGACAGAGTGGGTTGGAGAATGCTGGTCGGCGGCCTATGCTCCAATGGGAGTAACAGGCGTAAGTAAGTAAGTAAGTATCTCCTGAAGTTGCTCCATTGCCTTGTGGATTAGACCTTTAGTTCGAAGTCTCCGGTCATTGCCCCCTAAGAAACTGGATGGCAAATTAATATTCTTAGGATAAACAAATAAATTATGAATGAAATGAATAATCTGTATGACTAATCAATAAGTTATTTAAGACAAATATAAATTAAGCAATTGTACATTAAAACAAATTTGGTTTGTTTATTTGTTTATTTGTTTTAATGAAATACTTTTTATTCCATGTAACAGGGAAAAAATCAACAATTTTGAAACAAAATACATTTTGTTATTTATTTAAAATTAATATAATTTTTTCTTTTCCTCTTTTTTCGAGAAAAAAAGACATTGTCCCCCCCCCAAACACACACACACACCAAAAAAACAACAACCACAACAATGAATTTATACCGAAATATTATTTTAACTACAAGTTGTTGATATATTGAATTAGTGTTATTTCAATTCATTTTAGTGAATGAATATAAATGAACATAATGAAAATGAAAAAAAAAACCATAAAAGAAAAAAATGAACCTCATTTCCTGTGTGAAAATTGAATAAGTAAATTTTGTTTTTTTTTCTCATTTAAACATTCATTACAATTAGAAACATGTTAAAATAGTGGGGTGTTGTTTTTTTTTTTATCTTGTTTAATGATTCTTTTTAATAAAAATTAAAGATCTAATTAAAATGGACATGAATTTCATTTCTATTGTATTTACTTTTATCTAAACTTATCATTTA
This sequence comes from Schistosoma spindalis, assembly GCA_946903255.1. Lineage (NCBI taxonomy): Eukaryota > Metazoa > Platyhelminthes > Trematoda > Strigeidida > Schistosomatidae > Schistosoma > Schistosoma spindalis. The sequence goes on from OX336420.1 coordinate 11,729,004, forward strand.
TAATGATTTGATATTATTTAAGAAAATTGGTAGGAATTATAAACATTTATACCAATATAGTCTATTATTAAGTCTTAGACGAAATCCATTGGTATTTTGTGACCTTTTGGTTTAAATCACTAATAGATATGATTGTTGTTTCTATAGCTGATTGTTTATCTATCCAAGCAATATCTGGGTCAGCCTCGTTTTGAAAACTATTTAAGTGTGATCTCAGTTGTTCCTGGAATCTACTTTAGGCTTTTTCAACGCTCAGTTCAATTCTAATAGGTCTTCTTAATGCGTCCAGTAAGGCCCATGTAGATGCGTACCCGCATTAGAGCATGGTCAGATTTCAAGCCGGTATTCCAGAACGAGCGACAATCTTCTATCGACTCACTCCAACGATGACTGATGGCAATATGGTCTATTTGAGTCCATCGTTAGTTTAGTGCATCGACCAAATAATCACCATTCTTCAGGTTCTAGGATACAGGCATACTTATCGGCGTCCAACAGTAGTGGTCTTTCTTGACTTAAAAACAGCATTTGACTTTGTAGACCGCGAGATTCTGTGACAGTGTCTGTCATTGAAACGCGCACCTCAGAAGTACATAAACCTTGTGAAAGCTCTTTACTCGAACACTACTAGTCGAATCAAAGCTTATGGCGAACTTTCATCTGTTTTTGCAACCTCATGTGGTGTCCGTCAAGGCTGTCCACTCTCTCCACTTTCGTTTAACTTCATCATAGATCTACTAATGGAAATAACGCTCTCGTCGAATGAATTCTCGGGTATTGATCTCCTACCAGGAGGTCCACTTATTGACTTAGAATACGCAGATGATATGGTCCTGCTTGGTGAAGACGTTAATAAAATTCAGAGTCTTCTGGTAGCACTGCGCAACAATGGCAGAATGTTTGGGATGCGCTTCTCTCCGTCTAAACGCAAGTTGTTGCTCCAGGAATGGCCTAGGTCAACACCTGAACTAAGGATATGGAGTGAAGTAGTCGAACGCGTTGACAGCTTCACTTATCTTGGAAGTCTGATCAGTCCTAATGGGTTGGTGTGTTACGAAATTTCAGCACGGATTCGAAAAGCTCGCTTGGCCTTTGCCAACTTACGTCATCTATGGCGAAGGCGAGATATCCGTCTATCAATTAAGGAAAGAGTATACTGCGCGACAGCTCGTTCCGTTCCACTATACGGATGCGAAACATGACCAGAAAGAGTAGAAGATACTCGTAAGCTACAAGTATTTGACCACAGATACCTTAGAAATATTGCGGGTATCTGCTGGGATCACCGGGCAAGTAATAGTGAGGTTAGACGCAGGGTATTAGGGAATGATGGTAAATCAGTTGATGAGGTTGTGAATCTTCATCGACTGAGATGGTTGGGCCACGTGTTACGTATGCCTGAACACCGATTACCACGACGCGTAATGCTGACTAGTGTAGGGGATAATTGGAAGAAAGTTAGGGGCGGCCAAACCAAAACGTGGCATCAGTGCTTGAAGTCACTAACTTCTGGTCTGAGCCATGTTGGTAGATGCAGACTACTTGGTTGGGGTCCGCGTGACTATCGCAACCAATGGGTGGAAACTCTGTGTAACATGGCTCAGGACCGATCGCAATGGCGTCGGTGTATACACTCTCTGTCTTCCCTTAAACTATGAGATTAAAATTGCTTTATATTCTTCTTTCTACCAAATGATTCTTTCTTCCTGTACTATGTCCCTATATGCAATCTTTCTTTTACATATTACCACCGTTGAATTAACTATTTCTGTGAATTTTGTGTTTATCTTGTTGTGCTAATGCGGTATTGCAACTTGGACCGATGCATATATGTGCCTGGTCCTACATTGTAGCTGACAGACTGACTCATTATTAAGTCGGCACAAAGATAAAAGAGTTAGTGATCAATATAGTTCGATTATGTCGAGTGGAGACAGTTATCCACTTCAGACAATGGATGAAGAGTTGCGCAAGATCATGGATTGATTCTAGTTAGACATTAATATCGTTAGGTGTCGTCTCAGTGGTCTAGAGATTAAGCGTTCACACGCGAGATCGAAGATCCTTGGTTAGAGTCTTGGGTGCAGGATCGTAGATGTGCACTGCTGAGATGTTCCATACTAGGACGAAACAGCCGTCCAGGGATTCCAGGTTATCCATAGTGGTCTATTTTAGATCAACTCATAAATTTAACTGTCAAAAATAACTAGTAATTTTTAATATTGTTTCAATGTTGTTGAATAAAATTTCCCATGACCATTGAACATTAAGTGTAATTGAATCTTTACACTACTATGTTAAATTACCATATGATTTGGTAATATAAAAATTAGTAGCTCACCACAGTGAGAAATAGAAAGAAATAGATATCTGATTTATTTCGATTTGAAACTGAATTGCTATGATACACTTGTTCGCAGAAATCTTGCTAATTTAGTTTTAATGAAGGCTACTGAACTTATTTGTAACTTAGTAGTCTGAAGGTGAATCACTAAGATTCACTGTTAGCTAAAAATGAAATGTAAGCCGAATATGAAGGTAAAGTCTAGAAGGTCCTACTGGAAAAAAATAGGCCACATCGAAGCACAACACAACTACCGGAGCTAGAATAGCTCTTTTTGCAATCGGTTGGAGTTTGCCCCGTAGGGAGCAACCCCGTACATTCCATGTTCCACTTTTGTGAATTTTTTGTCACTTTTTAAACCAGGATTAATTGTACCGTGATTCTTTGTGGATTTCATAATCAGTTTGTGAGTATCGGTCGAGTGGGTGATTAACCCGATCTCTACCATCCGGGTTACCGCTCACGTTAGTTCATGGAACTGAGTCTCACTATCCAGGAGGCACGATGAGGACGTGTGAGTCGGGTTTTGCCTCCTAAAATTACGCTAACCAATATTTTAGTAATTTTGGTCAAGTATATATACAGTATGGTTGGATACTGCATTATTTAGAAGAATTCATAAAAAAAACAGCTGAACATGTCAAGGTATAGTGTCATTCGAAGTTAAGTGAGTAAATGTCCAACTAGAACATAAATCACGTGCATCAATATGTGGCAATTAGTTATTCAATACTGATCTGCACAAAACAAATCTCTACTCACAATATAAGGAAAGATGATATGCAGATACATCCATCTGGCGAGTTACAAATAGAACGAAACGTGCACCAAACTAGATTCCACTGCTAGCCACTATCCATTTTTGCTTAGAATGTTTATGAATTAAGGCAGTACCAAGGCAATACTCACAGTATGCACATATGTCAATAAGAGACTGATCAATCCAATCCTAAACTTCAATTGGAACGTTCAAGTAATCAATAATAAATGAATTAACTCACAATAGTTATTCAGTGTTATAAACAATAATTACAACTCATAATACAATAAAAATAGTAACCAGAATTGCATTTATCCATATTTGTAAATATTCACTTAGTATTGTTTAACTTTTATCTTCCCATGGTTATTTAGGACTGCAATTGATCAGTTTCATGTTAGCATATATGCATCCTGTGAGGATTGCATTAACATCAATTCTGCAATGCAAGTACATCCATCTGACGAGTCCCAAATAGGATGAAACACGCGTCAAACTGGATTGCACTTCTAGTCACTACGAATCTTGACTTAAAAATCCGTAAATATTGTTTAAAACATTTAAAATATAAAATTTTATTGTAATTTCCCATTAAAATGTACATTGATGGCGTCAATATAATTTCACAATGTATGTTTAACTTATAAGTTTTAGTAATCACTTCATAATTCATTATTCCTTTATTTATATGAAATTTTATTTAAACAAGAAACTCTTAACAAAACAAAAACCCAACTTCAGATAGATATGGTTATATATATAAAAAGTGTATTTATTATTAATTCTTATATAAAGTATGATTATAAATACATTTACATTTTTCATACTATTATCCCCAATACAAATTATGTTAGAAGCATGGTAACTGTTTAGTAATAACTTATAAAATGTCTGATAAAATTTAGTCCGGAACTTGACTGCCAAAAGTAATTGTATTTTATCATTTCTATGTATTCAACATAAGTATCATATCTTCAGGAAATAGAATTCAAATTCAAGTTTATATTTAAAGAAATTGAACAATGACAGACAAGAAAATTATGTAAGGCATTTGACTTTATAAAAGAAATATAATAATAGTAGATTAGATCATAATATCCATTTTATATTGTTGAAAGTATTTAATTTGAAAGATAAATGTATATTGTAACAATACAGAATTACAATAGAAACCATTCCATCTCAATTTGAATATGAGTTGATGATGAACAGATTTGACATTTGTGGATTTCATTGAAAGCATTAACATATCAAGTTAGATAATCAATGGAAATTAGGGTGCACTATATGGCTGACTAGCGCTAGTATGAAATTCATCAACAGTGGGTATACATGTGTCAACAATTTCCAATAAATCACAGGACGATCGACTTTGCATATGAACTCTTTACCTCTAGACCACTGAATTGATATCGAATGGATTACGTGTTTAACTTTAATCAACCCATGAGATTTCACTACCATCTTATGTTGTGTTTGGTTAGTAAATGTCTGACACCTGACAAGATTGAACTCGACTGGTCACTGTCTCCTAATGCTTCCAACTTTTCAATGAAATTCAACTATTCTCACAACCTTAACCAACTATTGTATATTTATCGATTGTAATATTATATGAGGAAACTCACATTCAGGATTAGATTGGTAGATAACATTTGTTTATTGGATAGTACAATGTCAAAAATATTTATGCAAACGATAATTTTATTATTAACAACTAATAGTAAATCATTGAGTATCAATTTCGCTGATTTTAATATTAATGACGATGATAATCCTTTGGTTGTACTCGACTCTGTTTACTGGTTGATGGAGACGATCATGTAACGGAGTGAAAAATAAACCGATAAAAAGTGTACGGGAAACATTCGATACTGAACTAGTCCTAGTAAAATTCAGCTCTTCAATAAATGTCCATTGTAGCATGATGATATTGTATCCAAATAGGTTATTTCAGCAATTTCTGTTCCGATAATTTCCGTTCAACTAGAATCAACAAGTGAACAGATGATTCGATATTAAGTGTAATAGGGTAGTAGGGAGAGTTAACTATCTCTCTCTCTTTCGAAATGCTCTCACATGGCCACGAGTATACAGTCACTGTCAGGAAAGTCCTACTCACGGATTTCTCGCGGCATCACTGTTGTTCACGAAATTGAGAGGGTGAAAAGCGAATGTCCAGCACTTTAACCAGGTTTGTCGACACGTAGAGTTCACCTAGGGAAGTTGGAAAACCGTAATTCTAAACCAATGGTGTATATAGACTCCAGTATCCTGAATGAACGAATGGTGTATGAGTCAATTGTTGATCACCGAATACCATGTGACTGTATCTCCTGAAGTTGCTCCATTGCCTTGTGGATTAGACCTTTATTTCGAAGTCTCCGGCCATTGCCCCCTAAGAAACCCACCTGCTTCGCCCTGGGCGCCTGCTCATTAACACAGCCGACACACAAATCATGTGACAAGGCGCATATGTATTCAAGGCCTCTATTTAGCATCAAACAGGCTATAGATTCAGTAAATAATAGAATTAACAGCGAAGTTTCGTTCTATTGTAGTTACTGACATTGTGATAACTGTAATGAATCAAACTTATTACATGTAATCGGTTTTTCATCCCATCTATTCATTATCTTATGATTTTCTGTTCCATTTTAATCATTCATTTCAACGTCACTAACAAGTGTGTTTCAAACTAGTCGTTCTAAACTCAATATTCCTCGTGTCATAAGATTATTTTCAGATGATAAGAATACTTCAAACATTATACATGGCTTTTATTTACATATCAACTTGACTTGTTCAAGTTATGTTTTATTGATTATTACGCATTATTTGATATATTTTAGTGTTAGATACTTTTTTATGAATATACGGATTACAATACGATAATGCTTCACGCATTATCAACTTAACCAAAAATCACATGATACAAACCAAATAAAACCTATTTTGATTTGCATTAATCGAAATGTTACACTTTATTACTCTATGCTATTTAAGCCTGTGTTAATCCGATTATTGGTTTATCCACTATATGAAAAATTGGCTTGAACTGAGTCCACCATCCCGCACACGAGGGTTGAACCCAAGAAATTCGATTTCGCGCACGAATGCTTGATCTCTAGACAACTGAACCAATGAGGAGTCTCATACTAGGACAAAACGGCCTTTCAATGCTTCAAGGTTTTCACTGGTGGTCTGGCTCATGAATTCAACTATTGAAATTTCTACAATCTTCACAAACCCCATTGTGATCATAATCATCATGTGCACACTAGTGACTGGATCCAAGATGATTTCCTAGATTTCTAGTAGGATGTGGCTAGTGGATTCGATCTGTGTCGGGTAGAGGCAGGTATCTACTTCAAACAATGGGTGAATGGTTGCGCAAGATCATGGATCGATTGATGTTAAACATTGACACTGTTGGTTGTCAGCTCAGTGATCTAGAGGTCCGAACGAGGGTCCTGGGTTTAAATCCCGCGTGCAGGATCGTGGACGCTCACTAATAGGACGAAACGGCCGTTCAGTGCTTCAAGGTTTTCAATGGTGATCCATCTTAGATCGACCCATGAATTCAACTATTGTTATTGATTTATTCACTCCATGAATAATTGGCTTACACCAAGTCACAAAATTTTAATTTCTACTCAATAAAAATATATCATTGTTTTATTGTTATATACTGTTTCATTGGTTCAACAGTTGGTTTGTCAAATTTAACAATCCACTGAAACTTTTTAAGTAATATATTTTTTAGTTCTTGCAACAGAATCCTTAAAATGTAATTTGTAGAACAATCCTTCCTTTATTATAATTAAAATGAGCCATTTGAAGCGTAAGTGTTCAATTTTTCATATGCTGCTTTCAGCAAAATACAAATCATTTCAAAATAATATTACCCACTTCATAAACCATTACAAGACGGTTTATTTTTCATTGATTATGAATGTTATCATTATCCTGTTGAATTTTAAGTTTGAGTCAGAATGCCGGTGTAGGATACATTAACTTAAACTACGGTTGTTAACATTCACTTGGAATTGTTTACTTGAATCTTCCCAACGATGTTTAGGACTGCAATCAATCAGTCTCTTATTGGGATAGGTGTATCCTGTGAGGACTGCCTCGATATTGCCTCAATTTACAAACATTCTAAGCAAAGATGTATGGCGGTTAGAGGTAGAATTCAGTTTCACGCGCCTTTCGTCCTATTTTGAAACTCTTCAGCTGGGTGTACCTGCATCTCAGAGTTGATGTTCACTCTGGGACTCAAACCCAGTACCGTTCGCTTCAAATACCATCACATTATCCACTTAGTGCATATTAGATTTCACTGCTAGCCACTATCCATCTTTTCTTAGTTTGGTTATTAACAGTTTGTATTTTATGATCGTGAATACAATTGGAATGAAAGAAATGATATCACAAACAAAAATCTTCAACTGATTAATGTACAGAACTGAGCATTTTAAGATTTACAATCATAACATTCCCTCAAAATCTTAGTATGGTTATTTCATGCTTACATACGAATATCTGGGAGTATAAAAATATAGATCTTTTAAAAATAAGTATAGTACAAAAGAACTACATGGATCAAGTGTACAATAAAAGGAAACTTTGTTTAAAATATGATTTTATCATTATAAGTTAAAAAGAAACGAAACTATCATTTTCAAAAATATAAGTTCCTTACCTGATGAATGCGGTTTTCGCATTCGTTACTTATAAATTCAAAAAAAGTGTTTATTTGAAAACTAACCTGGAATATTTAAATAAAAATCTTTCATCATAATCAATAATCAGCCTTAATAATGTTTTACAAACAGGTTGGAAAATCTTGAAAACTTGATTATGTAAAACAGGCTTAGTAACAAAGTGGTCAGTACGAGTATCTAATGACTTAGACATAGTCTTATTTTGAATTCAAGTACATTGATTTCAGAAATGTCACAACAAACGAAATCGTAGTGAGCTCATAATTTGTGAATGATCTGTGAGCGAGGCTTAGGTAACATTTACAATATTCACCAATTTACTGGGGTTAAACGAAGGTTATAAATTAGTGAAAGGAATTGGGAATGTGATTCACAGTTAGAAGTTAGTTTTAGGAATCAGAATTAAGGTTTTCATCACAAACTGACATCAGCTTTAATGTCTAGTTGCTATTTAACCATATGGACGAATGAATCTCGTACCGAAATTCATGACTTGCTATCTTCAATTTCATACATTCCTCCATAAATTATAGTCTTATTGAAAACACTCGTTCAATATTAATGCTATTCCTTGATGGATATCTTTAGATGCTAAAAGTTGCTTACACGTTGTAAGAAATTAGTCAGATAATCATTCCTTATATCAACAATTTTTTTAAAGAAAATATACATTAGAACTAAAATGCTTAAGGTTGCAATACTGTTAACTAAAGGTAAAAAACATATAAGTCATGAATTCTTTATTTGCTCTATTACTTATAAGATGAATGACATCTAACAACACTCATAAATATCAATCAAGCCAAACGTTATTTTACCGTAAATACGTTCCAACTTAAATTTCTGTAAACATGTTTATACACTAATTCACTTGATGTTGTTTGTTTGTATCTTCCCTTTCGTTGTTTAGGACTGCAGTTGATCAGTCTCTTGTTGGCATATGTGCATACTGTGAGGATTACCTAGATATTGCCTTAAGTCATATGCTTTATATATATATATATATATATATATATATATATATATATATATATATAGAGAGAGAGAGAGAGAGAGAGAGAGGCGTTGGTTACCATAAATCATAGAAAATGCAGTCTAAATGCATGTGGCTAAACAATTCGTAAATAACACTTCATCAATCATGATGTCATCAATAACAAACAAATATAAAACTCATGCTGTAATCATGATACAAATACAACTGTGAAGAAAACTTCTGTGAAATGAATCTTTCCCACTTTCCCTCTCTCCCTATATATGTATGGGTTTTTACACATAACTATTCAAATATTATATAATATACTGTCTATGGAGATAAAACAATATGCAGACAAACTACAAATAATCGTTTCTCTAAATGATAATAAACATTTAAAAAAAGAACAATCCTGAAAATTAATGAAGTGCGATTCATTACACAAAGTGAACATACAAAAAAGAAAAGAAGATAATATACAGTATGAATGTGATAAAGTGTTTTTATTGGAGAAGGTTAACAAACACAACAGGGTAGCTTTGAAATGTCGACTAGAAAATATGATTAAACTGACTAAGGTTATTAATAATTGTATTATGTCAGTGGATATATATACATATACATTATATATATATGTATATGTAGGAGACAGTTTATAACACACATAAACTGTAATGTACAAATTCACGTTTTCTTATATGCCATCATTTTTCTATTCATGAATAATAGTTGATAAATGATGAACGCAATTTACTAACATGTATGTTGATTAATTTCATCATTAAAGAATGGAAATTTTTTAATACTATGTCGGTTACTTGATTATATTTATCATGTGGAAACAATCCTAAACAAATAAATTTTCAATAGTTGAAATTATGAATCAATTGAAGCTAGACCACCATGAAAAACTTGGAAGCAGTGGACAGCCGAGTCTGTTCTGAGATAGTAACTCACTGAAGACAATGGTGGATGATGACGCATTATCGTGAATTGGTTAAATTTAGACATTAACACCATTGGATGCCAGTTCAGTTGTCTAGAGGTTAAATGTTCGCTCAAGAACAACAAAACCCCTTCTGAAAATAAATGTTCTTTTATACGCATAGCTCCAGTTTCTTTATCTGGATGGTTACTGATTCAGCCGTCTGAAGAACTACTGACCTGATAAATAATTGAAAATGATTGATTTATACTGACAATATGACTAGTTTGCACTAAATAAACCAATTTTGTGATATTCGTAATAACTGCAACCACATTGATATATATATATATATATATATATATATATATATATATATATATATATATATATATATATATATATACTGAATACGCACTATATGTGTTACAGATATAGCTGAAGATGAGCTAAACCCCTTGCTTAATACTTTTAGGGAGAACGGTTACCCTAGAAAATTTATGATTAAATATATGATCATGAAGGTGAGAATAGACGAAAAACAAACGGTGAATAAGAAATCCCTGCTCATGAGCCTAGCGAAATATTAACTCAGAGATTACGCAGGACAATACAAAAGTCTTTCAGTGACGAAAAACCATGATTAATGTTTTCTACACGCCCAATGGTAACAACGAATCTAAAAGACGAACTACATAGAATGACCACTTCATTTTGTGCTTATCAGTTCGACTGCTTATGTGGAGCAAGTTATATTGGTCGAAGATTTAAGGATTTACATTTTCGTGCTCGCGAACATCTCCCAGTGTGGTTAATTAAAGGTGAACAATTCGATAATGACCCAATTAGTGCAAACTGGTTATAGTGTTAGTATAAATCAATCCTTTTCAACTATTTATCAGATCAGTAATTTTCTGCCAAAGCTTTTCAGAATAAAAGTCCTCCAAAAAACCGAAGAAGTAGCCAACCGGATGAAGAACTCAAAGCTATGTGTACAAAATAAATTTTCTATAATTTAAGTGAACCATATTTTGTAATATTTCTAACATGTTACACAGCTGTTTTACAGGACAAATTGTATGTATCTTGTTTAAGAAATAAAGGATTATACTTTGTATGATGGCTAATTACACGAATTTATCAGATGACTTAAAATACATAGATCTAGGATGAAATTCATTACTTATTAGCTAAAATTTCAGTCCATACAGTTCATCAACTTACAGTTTTGGAATTCCAGTTACATTTATTGTTAGATAACGCTGTTTAATAAATTTTAGATGCCAGCTCAGTAATCTAGTGGTTAAGCGCTCACGCGATTCTTGGTTCGAATCTCGTGAGGAGGGATCGTGGATACAAACTGACGAGTAGTCTCACAATAGAACGAAACGACCGTCCAGTGATTCTAGGTCTAGCTTCAATTGACTCATGATCTCAACTATTGAAATTACTATAATATTCACAAATTCCCCTCTGAAAATTTGCATAAATTTAAATAATTACATCATGTTGAACCGCCAGAAGAATCAATATTTTGTGTTTTAATAAATATAGAAATATATTTAGAACAATTATATATATATATATATATATATATATATATATATATATATTTGGATTTTTGATGTACAATTAATAAAACCAATCACTTGGGAATACTTGTCTAGTAACTAAGCAGATAGTTTTCTTTCCAATCTTAATGAACATCATTAATGGAAAATTAAAACTTATTCAAACTATTTAAAGTTTTACAGATGAACAATTAGAATTTTCTTCTTAACAAGAACTTATACGTATATGTAAATAGAGAGAGAGAGAGATGAGGAGGAGAAAGAGATAGGGAGAGAGAGAGAGGGTGTGTGTGAAAGAGACTTAATTATATTTGTGTGAATAAAACTTCGTATGAAATAATCTGGGAAAAAATAAACTTTAATAAAAAAACGAAACAAATTTCTATGAAGTAACAGAATATTACTGATGAATTATGAAAACAGTCCCTTTTCATCTCTTATTTAATCCTGTCTAACTTAATGAGTAAAATTATAAAAAAGAAAAAAAAAGGAAAAAGGAATAGAAGCTTCCTATTTTTAATGGTATTTTAATATTACGCAAATCTTGTCTAATTTTACATAAAATAATTTTTTTAAAAAAAAAACCTTTTCTTTTTTTGGAAACTTCTCGTTTCTTGATTTTATCTAAGATAAATTGTCTAAATTATCACAAATAGCTTATTTTTGTATTTAAAGATAGAACAAAAAGGAAAACTGAATTAGTAAACTTGTTTAAACCGCTTAAATGTCTGTATCTTATTGTGTCATAGAAATTTCAATGGCATTTACAAAATAAGAGAAAAAGGTATAGATATTTCTGGTTTTTTGAATTCTGCTTCCTTATCAGGTAGTCCTATCTTTTGAATGAAGTAACGAAAAGTCTATTCAACTCATATGAATTTCTTTTTATCAGTATAGAGTTGTGGAAATTTGTTGAGTTATGATTAAGATTATGAATCAATCAATATTAAACCATCGTTGGATGCCAACTCAGTGGTTTGGAGGTTAACCGTTTCCATACAAAACCGAAGGTCTTGGATTTGATCGTGGCTGCACACTGCTGATCAGTCTCATACTGTGATGGGTGCCACTGCACTCAACAGATATAAGTAGTATGTATCAACAAACGGCAGTGAAATGCCTGGTGGCAGAATGTTAAGAAGACCAAAAAACGAGAGCGAGAACAAAGAATGATTGATGTAAAAACGAGATAACAATGAAGTCTTAAATGATTGATCGATATTTTGCAAATGAAGTGTTTATTGTATGGTTCTCAGATTTTACTATGTTCTGTAGTTTTGTATTCAAATTTATTTGATTGTCCCCACTTTTGTTCTTGTTCACTACAATATTAAGACGAAACGGCCGTCCAATGCTTCCAGATTTTCCATAGTGGTATTGCTTTAATCAACTTAATTGTTTGTTCACCCTAGTAAAAATTTGTTTTTATTACATAATGCAACAAATTTATAAACAGGAATGTGTTCTTTGTAAGATTTCGTGACTAAAAATACAACAGTGGAATAAATGCATAATACAGGACAACTGAATATATCGTCTTATGTCAGTATGTAGTTTCATTACTGGTTGAAAAGTGTATAAACATTACTTGAGTTAATCACCTGTCCCCTTTTTCCAATGTATCGAATGTAGATGTACTAAAAGTGTGGTAGTTAAATTCTTCGATAATCAGTTCAGAGTGAAAACGATCTAGTTATACAAACCTCATACGTAAATAAGCCATTCAATTCAAATTTTTGTACATCAACAACTTATGTGACTATAATTTTTTTCTACGAGTTCACCTAAATAAACCATCATCCAGCTTTATCCAAATAGTCGGATTTTGGAATCTTCATAACATTAGTATAGTGATAGAATCATGTAGTGACATCACATAAATAACCCTCGTCAGCTTTCTAATCGGGCAGCAGGAACCAACGATCTGTTCATAAGGAACGGTACTAGACAGCATCTGCATAATACTCACAATTTGCTAGGAATTCCACAATTCGAGTTATGATAATAATGAAGTAATCTGTCCATAATCTTATGACAGGATTCTCAAACTCGTTAAAACCGTTATCAGATCGTATATAAAGATCTGTTCATCACAGACAGGCGTTGTCTAATGTGTTGCGATATAATTGCTGTGTTAATCTTTCTTAAAATTAAGTATTAAGATTTTCAACCCCGTAAACCAGTGAAGGTTTACACAAGGAAAGTATAAAATACTCAAAATAACATAATAAAATTTCTTCAAAGATGAACTTACCATGATACTCATCCACTTCAGTCTGTCCTGGTGCCTCACAGCCCTCAAATGCCCTGGTATGGCCAAGAGTGGGGAGAGACAGCTCTCCCTCTCGAAATGCTCTCACATGGCCATGCGTATACAGCTACTTCCATGGAAGTCCTACTCACTGACTTCTCGCGGCATTACTGTCGTTTACGAAATTGAGGGGACGAAAAGCGAATGTCCTGCGCTTTAACCGAGTCGGTCGACACGGCGAGTCCACCTAGGTGAGTTGAAATATCCTGATTCCAAACTATTGCTGCACATGGGCTCCAGTATCCTGAGGGAACAAATGGCGTATGAACCTATTGTTAATCACCGGCTACCATGGTACTGCATTTCCTTACTATGCTCCATTGCCTTATGGATCAAACCATTAGGTCGAAGTCTCCGGGTGTTGCCCCTAAGAAAACCACCTACTTCTGTTTGGGAACCTGAGCAGTATCACAGCCCTCACACAAATTAAATAAGATTTGTGTGGTGCATATTTATTTGATACCTCCTTGTACCAATATCTATGTGTTCAAATAAACAATAATAATAAAATGCCTCTCCCAATCTTTTTCAACGAATATCAAGCATATTTATTAAATGAAATAGACTTATTCTAATCATAACTATTTTAAGTCATTTACTGTATTCATAAAATGTTAAACATAATAACAGTAGTTTTATTCAGACATAATTCTCAATGAAAATTACAAAACATTAAACATCTTTAATACCTTTATATAGAAATGTATATCAATAAATAACTGTTATCTAGGAAAATCATTTTAAATCATAAAATGACAACAAACTAAATATCCAAACCTTTTTTTTCAATTTGAGATTTGAAATAAACAATAATCTATATTAAAGAAGTAGAATAATATGGATTCACTTTATTTTATTATGTCTAGATTTAATCGACTCATGAATTCAACTATTATAATAATTATAATCTCCATAAATCCCATTCTCATTTAAATTAATTCTTAATTGTATTTCATGTTTTATTGTTTAAAACTTAAGTATTATAAGCATAAGTTGATTCTTGAATGAAGTTCATTTGTTGAATATGAAAATTATTAAATTTTGTTTATAAACATTCATTAGTTCAATGTATATTCTATTCATATTAGATATAATAGAACACTTCAATATTGATCTATCTTCAATGTTTTGTTATTTGAACAAGACAGGTAAATATTTCAGTAAATTAATTGTGGAATTCATGAGTCAAATGAAGCTAGACCAATATGGAAAACTTGGAAGCACTGAACTACCGTTTCGTTCTAGTATGGGACTTCTCAACATTGAGCATTCACACTGTTAGATGCCGACTCAGTGGTCTAGAGGTTAAGCGTTTGCTCATGAGATCAATATGTTCTTAGTTCGAATCTCATGAGACAGGATCGTGCATGTGCATTGCTGAAGATTCTCATGCTAGGACGAAACGGTCTTCCAATGGCTCCAAGAACTCCATGGTAGTTTTAATTGGTTCATGAATTCAACTATTAAATTACTAACATCTCCAAAAAACCCCTCTCTACTTAAAATACTTCAGTGCTGTATTAATTTTATGGTTTACTTATTATTTGTCATAATGTTTTGTTACTAATTACCAAAACAATATCTAAATATATTTATGACATTTAAACTATTATCTTTACCTACATAGACGATGGTGACAAGTAATTCCCTTCTTAATTATTACATCATTGTTATTTCCTGATATTGAATAGAAGTATTAATGATTTTAAATTCACTGGGTATTGTTTGGCTTGTATCTTCCCATTGATGTTAAAGACTGTAATTGATTAGTCTGTTATTGGCATATGTGCATATTGTACGTGTGCCTCGATATTGCCTTAATTAACAAATCTTTTGTAGTAAGCAATGATGGATAATGACTAGCAGTGGAATCCAGGATGCGCGTTTCGTCCTATTTGAAACTCATCAGCTGGATATACCTGCATCTCAGAGTTGACGTTCACTCTGGGACTCGAATTCAGTACCATTCGCTTCAAACACCATCGCGTTATCCACTTAGCTACTAAGTC
Organism: Schistosoma spindalis; assembly: GCA_946903255.1. Classification (NCBI taxonomy): domain Eukaryota; kingdom Metazoa; phylum Platyhelminthes; class Trematoda; order Strigeidida; family Schistosomatidae; genus Schistosoma; species Schistosoma spindalis. The sequence goes on from OX336420.1 coordinate 11,744,627, forward strand.
CCAATAGCCACTTGCTTGTGCAATGGGGTGAATTTAAATTCACTTGATATTGTTTGGCTTGTATCTTCCCAAGTGGCTATCAGGACTCAGTAGCTGCTAGCCACTATCCATCATTGATTATTGATTTTACATCAAATATTCGTTTTTAGTTGTATGTTTCTTTTTGATTATTCAAATCTGTAATATGATATGTAACATTCATTGGTTTCATTGGACAATTTCTTGATTACGGAACATTAATTATATAAGTATTTAATATAAAAAATCTTGGGAATTTCATTGAAATCAATCAATTTGGAATACATTAAGGAAATTTGATAATTTTGCACATGATTCAATTTTAGACATATAGGTAAGTTTTTTAAATAAAATATTGTTCAGTGTAGCTTAAATACGGTCGATTACTTCTGAAATGAAGGACTGTTTAAATGATATATTACTATTTTATATTTTATAAAATGTCATGGACGTGCATTGTTGAGGAGTCCTATAATAGGATAAAGCGGTTGTTTAGTGCTTTCAGATTTTCAATAGTGATTTTTACATTGATCAATTCATGATCTTAATTAAAAACTCAACAATCTTCGCAATTCTATAATGATAAAAACTTATTTCATCAGATGGTGAAGATGTGTACCTCAGATGGGACTCTTCAGCAGTACGCATCCACGATCCCGCCCGCGGGATTCAAACCCAGGGCCTTTAGCCTCGCGCGCAAACGCTTAACCTACTAGATCACTGAGCCGGCATCCAACGGTATTATTGCCTAACTTATTTCATAAACAATAATTATGATTTACACGATAAATTCAGAGAATAGGCTTATGTTATCTGAAAATTGTCAAAGATTTTCAAACCTCATTAAACCTTAACTTTGTTCTCGTCGATTCAAAATTTTTAGATGAAATAAATGAATAACTATATATTCATTATCGGGTTATATCGTGGTTGTAGAATTTTCATAGTTCAAATCACAAATCACCAGAGAAAACTATACAGTTCTGGATAGTCTTTTGGTTTTAATATAGAACTCTTTGCCAGTGCGCATCCTCTAACCCATCACAAAAAATCAAACCCATAATCTTTAGTCTCAAATGTCAGTGCTTAACCTCTAGATCATTGAACTGGCATGCAGCGGCGTTTATGTCCAATTTTAATCAATTTGCGATAGTGGGTGACCATCCCTCTTTACCTGGTAACATATAATGATTTCATTTATAAAATCTACAGTTAAAAAGATTTCAAAAATAACACAAAATAGTGCTAATTTGTGTTAAAAAAATATTTCTTTTGTTTTTTCTCTTAGCTTTGGGGAGATGAAGATACAGTTTTCCCAAATTAATTCTAGAGATCTATCGGATTGTTCGGATTGAGTTAAACAGGAAGAAAAACTAACTGAAGTAAGCTTTAAGGGGAAAGCATTTAGAGTGCTTATTCTGTTACAATCATATATCAGTCTTTTTTTCTATTGAGTATTAAGCCAGCCTCTCATACAGTATATCACTTGAACGAATGGAAATGTATGTATGAAAGTCAACATAAATCACAAGAACTAAGTCACATAACTGTTAGTAAACGAAATTTGTGACGAACATGAAATTTTCATAGTTTGTATCGCGAACTGACTGAATCTAAGCATATACACCATTCGAAGAAGGAGCAATAGTTCAGAGGTTAGATGATTTCTGAGAGCCCGAAAGTCCTGGGTTTGATCTTTTGTGCAGTTGTTCAACGTTTTTGGTTTCATTGGTTACATAACTTAGACTAAATAATTGCCTTAATTTTATAAGCTTAAAATTACATACAAGATCCATAATTTAAAATCTTTAACGCTTAAGTGATACTCAATCATCTTTAGTTTTATACCAAACATTTTACGTTTAGGTATTTTAATAGTTGAATTCATGAATCAATTAAAGCTAAACCACTATGGAAAACCTGGAAACACTGAACGGTCACGTTCGCGTGCGAGACCGATAGGTCCTGGGTTCGAATCCTGAAAGCGGAATCGTCTATGAGCACTGCTGAGGAGTCCCATACTAGGACGAAGCGACCGTCCAGTGTTTTCAGATATTTCATGATGGCCTAGCTCTAATTGACTCATGAATTCGACTATTAAAGATAAGTATTTCATTTGGCTAATAAATTAGTCATTTTTTTACGACCAGGTGTTCTACCTTTTGATATCCATTTATTCTAAAATATTCTGTCATAATTTACTTTTGAAAGTAACCATCACTCAGAAACACTATCTATATCAATATAACTGATTAATCGAATATCGGCAGAATCGATCCTTCATTTATTTTTTATTTATTTCAGCACATACAAGGAGGCACCAAATAGATATGCGCCATATAAGTCATTCGACTTGCGTGAGGGCTGAAATACAGGTAGTTTTCTTAGGGGGTCACACCCGGAGACTTCGATCTAAAGGTCTGATCCACGATGCAGTGGAGCAACGTCAAGTGATGCAGTCCCATGGTAGCCGGTGACCAAAAATTGGTTCAGTTCATTCAGAATACTGGAACCCATATGCACCATTGGTTTGGAATGAGGGTTTTTCAGCTCCCCTAGATGGATCTTCCATATCAAACAACCCGGTTAAAACGCCGGACATCCGCTTTTCATCCTCTCGATTTCATAAACAACAGTAATGCCGTGAGAAGTCAGTGAATAGGACTTTCCTGACAGCGACTTTATACACGTGGTCATGTGAGAGCATTTCGCGAGGAAGAGAGGATCCTCCCTACCATCGGTCGTACCAGGAAATTTGAAGGCAATCGATCTTTCAATATCATAGTTTAGAATAAAGTTCTGTTCCGTTTTGTGAATTATACAGATTTTCAAATAAAAGTGAGGAAATTCACTGGGTTTTTTGAGAATTTTCAATTTTTTTATCACTAACAAGTTCATCATAATGCGTCATATGTGAATTTTATTACAATTGAGCAGTATATTTTAAATAATCGTATCATAAAATAGTACAATACAAACAAATAAAATAAATTGCTGTACCGATCATTTCCTTTTTTTTCTAACATCCTAATACATTCGAAATATGATTACGGGAAATCTCCAATAGCTGTTTATTGACTGTCATCAAAGCTCTTCACCAACTTAAGATTATCTATCCATTCACAAATCTTTGAAAGTGTATTGATAAATTTTCAAAGACTTTTTCTTAACCATTTAACACCAAGAAACGTCACATTTAATACTAAATCATAAATTCATCAATACAAATACCAAAAAGATAAATAACACTATTTACTAAATACAGATTAGTTGAAGTTTTCTTCCAAAAGATGGCGTTTGAAGCGAATTGTACTGAGTCCGAGGCCCAGATTGGATATCATCTCTGAGATGCAAGTACATCCAGCTGACGAATCCCAGGTAGGACGAAACGCGCATCATAAATTCCACTGCTAGCCATTATCCATCTCTTCTAAACGGTTTTATTGTTTTATGAAATATTTGCACATCATAGTTTCTTATTGTCAAGATAGTATTAAAATTTAATTCTAAATTATAAGTCCGTTGATCTTCTCTCTAAGTGTTTAACTTTTAAGAATAATAATGTCATATTGATTGTATAGTAATGCGTGATCGTAATTCAATGATAGTGTAATAGTTATATTGGTGATCAATAATTTATATTTGATGTCGGAATATCGGCTCTTTGAGTTAGTTCAATATACCGACTAGTCTTCAATACTTTTGTAGTTTTCTATGGTTGAAAGATGAAATAATTTTTGTCGGTTTTTTACTTCAATCACGTGGATAAATTGATCGTTTAAACATAAACAGTTTATTCCCCTGATAAATTTGGATAATACAATGAAAGGATGAAGTTTATCAAAATTAGATAATGTATCAGTGTAGTACATAACAAACACATCACAAATTTACTTGTTAAAATTTTAAAACGTGAAAAATAAAAGATCAATTCAACAAATAGAAACATAAGAGTAAAACAAATATAATAAGGGAAAAAATGTGAATTATATTATTCTGGATGAGATCATCGTCATTTGTGAAAAACAGAGTATATGAATTGTTAATTGAATAAATGAGACAAGACTACTTAACTTCTCAATTCCTCTTTCTTCTGGTGATCGATTGGATTATGAAGACCTCTAGATCTGAGAGGAAACATGGAATACAATGGATAGCTCGGAATCAATGAGAAGATTTGGACCTCGCAGATGAACTGGCTCTTCTATCTCATACACACAAACAAACGCAGATGAAGACAACCAGTATAGCAGCAGTCTCTGCATAAGTAGGCCTCAACATACACAGGGGAAAAAGCAAGATTCCCAATTACAACATGGACAATACCAACTCAATCACACCTGATAGAGAAGCTCTAGAAGATGTGGAATCTTTCACATACCTGGGAAACATCATTGATGAACAAGGAGGATAGGATGCAGACGTAAAGGCGAGGATTGTAAATCAAGGACAGCATTCCTACAGTCAAAGAACATATGGAACTCAAAACAACTTTCAACCAATATCAAAGTCAGAATCTTCAATACAAACGTCAAAACTGTTCTACTATACGGAGCTGAAACTTGAAGAACTACCACAACGATCGTCAAAAAGGTACAGGTATTTATAAACAAATGTCTACGTAAGATAATGAATATCCGTTGGCCGGGCACAATCAACAACAGTCTTCTAGGGGAGAGGACAAACCAGTTTCGAAATGAGGAGGAAATTAGAAAAAACACGCTGGAGGTTGATGGGACATACATTACGGAAATCACCAAACTGCATCACGAGACAAGTCCTAACTTGGAATCCCGGAGGGAATCGAAAAAGAGAAGGGCCAAAAAACACAATGTGTCGAGAACTGAAAGCAGACACGAAAAGGATGAATAACAACTGGAAAGAACTGGAAAGGATTGCTTGGGACAGAGTTGAATGGAGAATACTGGAGGGCGGTCTATTCTCCTCCATGAATGGTAACAAGCGTAAGTAAATAAATAAGTAAGTAATAATTTCCAAAGCCATACCAGTCTTTCATGAGAAGAGGAAAAGAAAGATAAGCTATCTTTCATAGATCTATACATTTTGCTGTATTTCCTAATTATTTCTTATGAATTGTGATATAGAAAGAAAGCCATTTATCAGTTATACTATATGTCCTTTAAAAATAAAAGCTTATTCACAAAATTAATGATGGATAAATTACAGTGTATACTGTATTCTAATGTGTAATTTACATTTTTTATATCAGACTGTAAGCGAATAATTTCATAAATGGTCTGCACTATTTATTAGGTTTTTCAATTAATTAATGAACATAATGCAGAAATTTCGATCAACGATTAACAGCAGTCGATGAGCTATCAAAAGATCAGTGAACTAATAAAATGGGATAGCGATTTCGTCTTAACTATGTACCTATCTTCGGAGTCCACCTAACGCGTCATATAAAGTCGATCTGCAGCTAGGTCAAAATATTCGACTCATTGTATTAGAAAACAATTCTACATGCTTAAAACTTCAGTCGTTTCGTGATGTGACGCACTCATCAGTTATTACTGTCTGATAGGATTAGCCTGACTATAGAAAAGGGTCAAGTTACATGTCACTAATTCTCTTTATAACTAATCTTGCAGTTACTCTGTAGTGATTAGACGATCACATTTGTTGTATCAAAGCATTTTATTCGATACTTTCTTAATTCTATCTATTAGACCTGAGCGATGTGTTCATGACAATTTTCAGTGACGATAAGGCACACTATTGAAGTTTTACAAAACAAAACGAAAGATCTGTTACGTGTTTCCTGGCTTTCTAAAGTTCACCAAAAGATTTCAACATGCTATGCATTCTATCTTTAAATTTCATTTAATTCTTGTTAATGTTTAACTTAATTCATTAAGACTGTATTATTTCGGGGGGAGTACTTATGTAAAAAATTTCCTTCTACATATGCCTATATTAGAAATGTTTCCTGTAGCTTACTACTACCATATAACATTATATTCCTTAATATTGATAAATTTCATTCATTAATATTAAATGCAATAAATTCCTAAGTATATAAACATTCGAAAACTGCCAAGTAAAGCCTATCATTAGCAAGATATATGTATAATTGAATAACATATTAGGTTTAAAACAAAAAGCACTAGGTTTGAGTCCTAAAGTAAGTGTCAATACTTAGTTACAGGTACATAAAGCTAATAAGTGTCGGATATGACGAAACGAGCGTTGAAGTGCACTGCTAGCCATTATCAAACTTCGCTTGAAAGTGATTGTAAATGATACTTGTATTAGACGAACCCTCTCAAAATAGAGATATACCGAAAGATACTTATCAATTATAGTTCTTGACGTCAACAACAACAGATATAGACAACCGTTACAAATGAATTAAGAACAATGGTCAGTTTAAGTATAATCGTGATACATCGTTTTTCCATATGTAATCCATTATATAATCTATTATTTAGTAAGCAGGAAAAAAGAAACAGTACTTGGGAAAAATTCTACTCACATTCATCTATATTTACAACAATGATGTTTTTTTATGATTCTTAAGAAGGTACTTACAATTAAAAAAAGACTGGTATCATTTAATAAATGGCTGAATACATTTCCATTTCAATCTAAATTTATCTGGATTTAGTAGATGAATTTTATACATTTTTGTTGCTATAGTATTATAAACTGTCAGTTATAGATCATACTTGTAATACCAAAACTAACCAAGACAGGAAATACTAAAAAATTCATTCCAATTAGTTACAATACTTGTTGAAGGTTAATTAATTTATACAATTTGATTGAATTAGATAACAATTTGGAATTGAACTGAAATAGATATGTTTAAGTAAACTCAGCAGGGTTTTTTTGTGTGTGATGCAAACACACAATTGTATTTAGACTATTGAGTGAGAAAATACTCACATGTATTACACGAATTAAACTGGATGTGTATTGAAGTTAATTGAAATTAGGGAAAATAAATTCCTTAATCATTATAGTAGAATTTGCGGAGTTTGTAGAAATTTCATAGTTTAAATCCTCAACTGATCTTAGCTGGACCGTTTTGTCTTATTTTAGGACTCATCACTAGCGGCCTAGATGTTACGTATTTACACTTAGGGTGAAGCTTCTGTGTTCGACTCTAAAATGTAGATTCATGAATATGCTCTGCTGAGTATTCCCATGCAATGACGACGCAACTGTTCAGTCCTTTCTGGTTTTCAATGGTGATCTAGCTAAGATGAATTTGTGGTTTAGAGTAAGAAAATTTCACAATTCCAAATTAATAATAATTAAGATTTTCATATGTCACTGTATTTACCGTTTCACATAGTTGCGTGAACATATAACTATAGAATGGAATAAAAGAACAACGCGATCAAGGGTTATGGAGTATGTGCATAAATGACTATGTTCATTGTACATTAATACCAAAATATATCATCAAAACAGGTCACAAAATTGACCTCAACACAACATTTAACATGTTGTATGGGAATTGTTATAAACAAATTTTTCATTTGATAGAAATTTTGGGTAATCGAGAAATTCAAACTTTCTTTATATGTACATAAGTAACCTTAACTTTGTCTTGTTAATCTTATAGTCACTTTATAGCTTAGAATGATCTGACAACTTTCTAACTTTTTCACATTATATTAGTTCTGTTTTCTCTCGTATTTACAATTTTTTTCCATGTTCACTTTATTTGATCTTGATTAGTTTTCATGTACATAAATGCTGTGACAAGTATATATGACTAAATCGTTCGTAATGTATAGCTCAAATTGATATGGTTTGTCACTTGAATGCTATTATATCTGGTCGTAGCTGATTGTTATGTCGGAAACACTTAAGACTTACAATAAAAACGAGGGACCTCTGCGATTCCCACAACACAAAAGTAAGAATACAAAGACTGATATAAGCGATGACTTATTAACCCCCCAAAACACGACGACGGCAACCCTTGTCGAAAGTACACTCACCAGTATATTGAATCGTATACCTATTTCGATTAATAATTATGATGAAACCACATACTCAGTTATAACAAATCACATACTGAGCATAGTTCATGTCAATGGAATACAAGAATATCGTATATTATACAAAACCGAATACTACACTGAATAATCATCACATTGAATCAAAATGGAAGTGATGTTGAACAAAATTCATAATGAGTAAATCAATCGAATTTTGACTTTTCTTTCCATCATATCACCTCCCCTTCTTTTTTTTGAAGACTCTAAGTTGAGATCCATCTTTAAATCTCATGACTTTCTAATTTTTTTATCCCATCCCCTTTGCCACTAATGATTCTTTCAAAATAAACAATTCTCCAGCTTTTCTTCTGATTTGCAACGGTGAAGTTTAACGTCCGAGCGTCATAGTTGTAATCAAATAGCGAACTTAACACAAATATATCAGAAGGGGTTTTGTGGAGATTTTAGAAATTTCACTGGTTGAAATCATGAACCGATTGAAGCTAGACCACAATGGAAAACCTCAAAGCACTGGACGGCCGTTTCGTCCTATTGTGGGAATCCTCAAAAGTGCGCATCCACGATACCACCCTCGCGAGATTCGAAACCAGGACCTATCAGTCTCGCGACAGGCGCTTAACCACTGAGCCGGTCGGCATTCAACGGAACTAATAGTGTCAAATTGATGAATATTATGTAATTAAATATTTCATTATTAAATACACTGAGCCGGTCGGCATTCAACGGTGTTAATGTCTAACTTCAACTAATCCAAGAAATTGAGCCACAGTACATCATTGTTATCAGTCAGTTGCTATCTCACGATATACCCGGTTGAACTTTGCTGGTAACGGCTTCTCACTAGAACTCCAGGAAATACCTCTTGAAGTCAGTCACTAGTGAGCGGATGATTATTATCAGAAGGGGTTTTGTGAAGTTTTTAGAAATTTCAATAGTTGGGATCATGAGTTAATTGAAGCTAGATCACTGGTCTAGCTATAATTCATTTCTTAAAAATCAACTTTATCTTCTTGTTGTTTTAGTCAAAAAGGAACTAATAGTGTCAAATTGATGAATATTATGTAATTAAATATTTCATTATTAAATACAAATTGACCAATCAATGAATAATATTTCATATCCTGTTTAACCAATCAGAATCAAGTGTTTTCTTTAAATAAATAACTGATACAATTAATTATTTATTATTTAAATTATTTCATAAATCATAATTTAGGATACTTTAACAATTATATTCTTAGCATTATTATGTAATATTTTTAATTTATGAATATTATGATCAGAATGTAATGCGGTTACCTATTCTTTTAAACAGGAATAATGAACAAAAAATTCTTATTAAACAATTGAATAATAATTTGATTTCATTTGAAAACATTGAATCATCAATTTCTAATTACCTGAATCAAACAATCAAATTATTTAAACTAAATATTTTTATGATGGATAATTTAGAACAAAGTAATATTGAAACAATGAAATCGAACACTTTATTGAAATCAGAGGAAACACATTCTATATCAAAAAATCCAATGGTTCCATTGTCTCATTTAGTAAATACAAAAGAAGTTAAAACAGATCCATTAGGTCTTGTTATTGCTAAACGTAAACGTAAAGAAATGGCTGATCCACAAATAGCCGAAGCAATATTGTCTGCATCAAAATTACCTCCACCTATTGTACCAGAAACTACAAACTCAGTAGATGTTCCAGAAGAACTGTTACAAATATTAGCATTGGCTAAAGATTACGATAAAGATGATACAGTAAATATTGATTTTTTCAAGAATTATTCACTTATACAACCTAGAAAATCATTAAAAACTGAAGTGAATAATGTGACATACGTGAAACGGGAACGTCTATGCAAGTTGTCATCATTGAAAAAGTATTTTATTACTAAAGATTTCATGGAGGACACTGAAGAAACTCGAACTTTAGTACAAAATACTGTTCATACAGATGAAGAATGGTTTATGGAAAGTTTTTTACATGTGTTGTGCATTTTACTGATCATAATTACATTACCATTGTCTTTGATATTTTGTTTAAAGGTGAGTTATTCTTTCAACTATTTTCATAATGAATACAATGACTGTATTTCAACAAATGTTATTTACTTATTAGTTCACTTTGTTTGAATCCAGCTTATATTTAGTTTCATGGTATTTGAATTTTTGAATTGGTTAGTTGAATGAGTTTAATAGATTTGACGTTTTCAAGAAGGCAAGATTGAAGTTTCTAATCTCAGATTATTTACATTCTAAATAAAATATCTATAACCAGCTATTAGCTTTATTTTCTTTTACAGTCCTAGATTTTCCTTTTGATAAAACCAATTTTTCAAAATCAATATAGAATAATATTCATCAGTTGGTTTTGTTTAAAATAAATTCAGATGAAAATTTTACCACGAACAAGGAAAATGATGACTAACTTGAATTCAGATTAAGTGTGAAGCATTTGGCTTTTATTTCATAATAAATTAGTTAGATCAAAAGCTTGACTCGATTTCCATTATATATATATACTTCATTATTGAAACACTAACGACTAATGTATGGATACCTATATTACGTAACGGTAAAACTTCTTACAAACAATCAAGTGCAGTTCAACAAATTTAAGAGAAGCGGGTTATGAAAAACTTTACATGTCGTTATCATTATGAACCAGTACAGATTTGACGGCTACTGAAAGCATGGGGGCACTGAATGGCTAGTGTGTCTTAGTATAGGACTCCTCAGCAATATGCATTTATCACTCAAATATAGAAACTCGAACCCAAAATGTTAAGTCTTGCGTGTGAGAGCCTAATTTCTAGATCACTGACCCATAATCCAACTTTAGTTTTAATCCATGGTATGTATACATAGCGCAAGGAGTTAGACAAATCATGATAACAAACGATTTCAGTATAAAGAATACTGAGATACATGCTACTAATATACTTCTTCCTTAATTCACTATTGTGATGTAAGGCTATTACACTTTGGAATAATTTATAACCTATTGTTATTTAATATGGTATTTTTTAATACATAAAATACACTGAAACTGAAAAAAATGTATTACTTGTACAGATTAGGAGTGTATCACTTATAAGAGAAAAAAAAGGAATTAAAGGAAATATCCTTCCATTGTTAATAGTGTTCCTAAAAAAGTGTTATAATCATTATGAAAGTTGTTATTGAGGTTAAGATCATCTTTTACACATAATCTGATATTGTCAATCATTAGTAGTACAATAACTGAAGCAACCAGAGTGTGTGTGTATATATATCTAGTTACAACTATGCATAGAAGTCAATGTATATTTTCTGATAACAATAGGTTTTATTCGTAATTAAAATGGAACTAATACTGTCATGATGAAACTTTTAAAAAGTTTGTTAAGTATATGTGCCAATAATAAAATACAAAACTTATTTGATTGATTATTGTTTACTTTTGTTCTCTGCTAATCAAATGATGTGTTGGAAATCGCGGTGAAACTATAATTTGTGAACGACCTTTGAGCGACGACAGAGTGACCTTCAGAGTTTCCACCTAATAACTACAACCAAACGAGAGTTATAAACCAATGTGAGGTATTAAAATTATGATTTACAGTTGATGGTTAAGGTTAGGAATTAGATTTACGGTTTTCATCGAGAACTAACATCAGCTATAATGTCAAGACTCTATTTATACAAATGGATGAGTGAAGTTCGCGCCAAAACTCAAAACGTATTATCTTATACGTGATTGATTCGTCCATAAATTATAGTCTTGACAAAATTACTCCAACCCTTGAGATAGTCCAAAAACGCAAATATGATATATACAGTCAAAGTATTTATTGAATTAATAATTATGTATTTCGTAAACTCGCTAGTTGGGAATAGACTATGATATGTTACAATCTATAGGTTTGTTATTAAGTCCGGTTAAAGTTATAAGTCAGGTTTAGAATGATAACGAAAAAAACAACCCGAGTTACTCAGTTGATTAAATAAACAAGTTAATTCAAATAAGTTCATCACTTTATACAAAATGAATTTTCACAATTGAAATATTTTCTTAAAATTAACAATCTATCTAAAATACCATTAACACCATTGAATGTCGGTTTAGTGATCTAGAGGTTAGGCATTTTTATGTGAGACTGAAGTTCCTGGGTTCGAGTTTCCTGAGTGGGGTTATGGATGCACATTACTGAGGAGTCCTGTACTACGACGAAACGGCCATTCAGTATTTTCAGATGGTCTAGATTAGACCGACTCATAAATTCAACTGTGAATTGTTTTGTTTTCGTATAAGTTTGAATACCTTGATGTCACTATTCAGTGTATATCTTTTTAATGATAATTAGGAAATTTAAGATTTACATACCCTCGATATTTATTTTATTGTTTTTCAAAGTTGTCGTAAAACACGACATCTTCATGAAATAGTGAATAGAACATCAAACTATTGGTACGCATGAATAAATTTCAGAGAGGTGATTGTTTTATTTTTTGTTGAGTCATGATTTGCAAATAAATTCTATTGTTTTAACCGTTTAAGCTATTAATATTACCGTTTAGTTTTCTATAAAGTAAATGATTTTTACACTATCAATCATCATTGAATGAATATCCCAGAATAAAATGTACTTCATTTACTGATTCAGATTTGGTTGAGAAAATTAGGCAGTTCAATAAATATCATCAACTTAGTGACAAAATTACATAATGTTAATTCTATCATTATAGGGTTACTATACCGATTTCAACATTTGATCTTCTTAGATCATGACTAAAAGTATTTTTAAACGAATTGGCTATTTGTTAATGAATAGCATCTAAAGAAACATCTAAGTCAGTTATATTTAAATGACATTGTACTGTTTTAATGTATACTAGACGCACTATATAGGCAAACAGAAGAAAATACATAATCAGTATAGGAGTTGTGAAGATTATTAAGTTTTTGATTGAGACCATTAACCAGTTGATGTTAGACCACCGTTGAAAATCTGAAAGAACTGGAGGACCGTTTCGAATCCCGCGAGTGGGATCGTGGGTGCTCACTGCTGAAATGTTCCAGTGTTTCCAGGTTTTCAACGGTGGTCTAACATCAGTCGGTTCATGATCTCAATCGAAAATACATAAGATGACTTCTAATTCTACACATATACATTGGTAGATTTGCATAGTGAATGAGAATACAAGTAAGCGCAATCGAATGTATTTAAATACAAAATTATAGAACCATTTAGTAAAATCTGATAACCATATAGTAAATATTTCATTTGTAAAATATCAGTCAATCGTTTCAAACTTCACTGTTTCTTCATTTCCACACCAATCATTCTGTGTTCTCGTTCTCTTTTCTTCTATCTTCTTAACATTCTACTGCCAGGTATTTTCACTTTCTATTGATGATACGTACTACTTATATCTGTCGACATCAGTAGCACACACCACAGTATGTCTTCATTTGATAACCTTAAATAGATTGATGAATTGACAGTAATCAATTAGTAAACCATTTAAATTTTCTCTCTTTTAGGAGAAAAAATAGTTCTGATAATTAGATATTATGAAATAGTAAATAATTTTGATAAATTTTTTTTAACAAAAAACGTAATATCCGATCCATTCCAGTTCCATTTTATACTTTAAACAAAACTTCTACAGTTTGATAAGATATACGTTGGGTAATCAGAAGAAAAATTATGGATATTTTTGTTTAAGACATAAAGTAGCTGCTATTCATTAATCGATATAATTAGGAAAAAAGTCATGTTAACCTGTAAATTCTGAATATCTAAAATCTTTTTTTTAAAATAAATGATAATCTCAATAGTTGAAATCATGAATCAATTGAAGCTAGACCACCATAGAAAACCGGGAAGCACTGGACGGCCGTTTCGTCCTAGTATGGGACACCTCAGTAGTGCGCATCCACGATCCCGCTCCTCGCGAGATTCGAACCCAGGACCTATCAGTCTCGCGCCAGGCGCTTAACCAACTAGACCACTGAGCCGGTCGACATCCAACGGTGTTAATGTCTAACTTCAACTAATCCACGAAGTTGCGCCACCGTAAACCATTGTCTTCAGTGAGCTGATATCTCACAACAGACCTTGTTGAACTCCACTGGTCACGGCTTCTCACTAGACTTCAAGAGATACTCCTGGAGTTCTAGTGAGAAGCCGTGACCAGTGGAGTTCAACAAGGTCTGTTGTGAGATAATAGCTCACTGAAGACAATGGTTTACGGTGGCGCAACTTCGTGGATTGGTTGAAGTTAGACATTAACACCGTTGGATGCCGACCGGCTCAGTGGTCTAGTTGGTTAAGCGCCTGGCGCGAGACTGATAGGTCCTGGGTTCGAATCTCGCGAGGAGCGGGATCGTGGATGCGCACTACTGAGGTGTCCCATACTAGGACGAAACGGCCGTCCAGTGCTTCCCGGTTTTCTATGGTGGTCTAGCTTTAATTGATTCATGATTTCAACTATTGAAATTACCAATTCTCCACAAAACCCATTCTAGTAAATGATAATCGTCTAAAAGTAGATCTTTGTTTAGCAATTGGTGAAACATAACAAATATACGAATGAACTTTTTGAAGCAGAAAACACCAATAATAATTCACTTGATATTGCTTACTTGAATCTTTCCATTGATGTTTGGCAATGTAATTGATCAGTCTCTTATTGGTATATGTGCATACTGTGCGCATTGCCTCGATATTGCATTACGTGACCATCAACTCTGGGATGCATTCATCTGACGAGTCCAGAATAGAACGAAACGTACATCCCGGATTTCACTTCTAGCCACTATCCATCTTTGCTTAGAATGTTTGTGAATTAAAGCAATATCGAGGCAATACGCACAGTATGCACATATGCCAATAAGAGACTGATCAATTGCAGTCCTAAACATCAATGGGAAGATTCAAGTAAACAACATCAAGTGAATTTCAACTTCACCCTATCGCACAAGCAAGTGACTATCAGGACTCAGAAACTAAGTGGATAACGTGATGGAGTTTACAGTGAACGGGTTCGAATCACATAATAAATATCAACTCTGAGATGCAGAAACATCCAGCTGATGAGTCTCAAATAGGATGAAACGTGCGTCCTGGATTCCACTACTAGCCACTATCCCTCTTTACCAATAACAATGCCTACAGTTAGAAATAAATGCATGTAGATCAGGTTTTTGTACATCGTATATTTCAAGAATAGGTATTCACAAATAACTCAAACAAAAGTTTCGCACTCAAAACTGACGTTAATACAAAAAAATTTTATACATCTAGCTTGTGTTGTACAAAAGTATAAAAAGGTGTATACTAAGGTTTATTGAAGTCTTAGCCATACGAAAATTCAATCCCCCTTTGTGTATTGAAAAAAGTTTGTTCTCACGTTAAACCTACCCTGGTAATGTTGACTCATTATCCAGAGTGATGAGGTTTCAAATTGTTTTCACATTATTTTCTTTATTATCATTGTCTCCCTCTTACCCTTCATTTCCAGTCTAGTTGAGTTTACATATATATTCTTAACACGTATATTGTGTGTGATCAGACTGCTCTAAATGTATTGCTCTAATATATCACATAGTTCTGATAATCTTTGTCTTCTTATTACACTATCCAAATTTATCAAAAAGAACTATCATCGAGTAGATTTTTTTCTTCAAATCTATATCTATATGTAAACAAAGATGGATAGTGGATTTAACTGAAGTCCAGGACGTACATTTCGTCCTCTTTGAGACTCATCAACTGAATTCAATTGCATCCCACAGTTGATGTTCAGTTAAGGCAATATCGAGCCAGTGCGCACATTATGGACTTATACCAGTAAGAGACTAATCAACTACAGACCTAAACATTAATGGAAAGATTCAAGTAAACAATATCAAATGAATTTATTTCTATATATAATTAAACTATCTTTTACTGGATATTTGTCAAATCTTATGATTTATGTACTCAAAAAAAAAAAAAAAAAAATTAAATAAGAATTATTTTATTACCTACTCTAGATGTCAACGCTTGAATCTAAAATCTTCAAGATAATCATTTCAATAAATATGTTATTATATCATTTCATTATTTCTCAGAATTACCGGAAATTGTTTAGTCTCTTTTTTATTTTCTACAAAAAAAAAATCAATAAAATGATACCATATTTGAATTCTTTTTGTTTCCCATTATTCATCAATAAGTTCATTACTTTTCATTCCTAATAGACAAAATCATTGAATTCATTTGGTTCAGTTATTTGTTTTTGATTCAGTTAAAAATAATTACAAAGATTTAATGGATTAATATTTTCATATTTTGTTTAATTATTAAAAAAATATGAAATTCATTTTGGTTACATATTCATAATCATTCGTTATGAAGAGAAATTTTTATGACATATACACAATATTACTCATTTATTCTTTAAATAATCATATAATAATAAGTAAATGATTTTTAATAATTGAGGTCATGAATCAATTGATGTTAGATCACCATTGATAACCTGGAAATATTGGATGGTTATTTTGTCCTATTGTGAGACTCTTCAACAATACACATCCATGATTTGAATCTAGGACCTTCGGTCTCGCGTGTGTATATGCTTAAGCTTTAGACCACTGAACTGGCCGGATTCCAAAGGTGTTAATGTCTAAATTCAACCAATCCACAAAATCGAGTGACTATCTTCCATCATCTAAGGTAGATACCTATTTCTACCTAACATGGATTAGCGGGATTGTGGATGCACACTGCTGAGAAATCTTATACTAGAATGAAACTGCCATGCAGTACTTTCATGATTTTAATGGTAGTCTAACATCAATCGGTTTATGATCTCAATCAAAAACTTCATACTGAAAATGATTTTCTATTCGATTAGTTTTCATAAAAAATATAACATAATTTTACTGGTGAAAAGGTTATATTGTTTATTTCATATGTCAGAGTGGTTAATTTTCTTGTATTATCTAATAAGAAATATAGTGAATCTATAAATAATTTGTCTGATATATTTATTTACATGTTAAATGTTAATAAAGATTATTAGAAAATGTAGTTGACCATCTCTTAACTGTAAATACATATGAATTAAATAATTAAAACAATTTAGCTAGAATAAAATAATTGACTTGTATTGTTGAGTATTACTTTGATGAACAAGAACATATAAGTGAAGACAATCAAATGTATTTGAACACAAAATTACAGAATCATTTAGTAAAATCTGAGAACCATATAGTAAATATTTCATTTGTAAAATGTCAATCAATCGTCTCAGACTTCACTGTTTCTTCATTTCCACACCAATCATTCTGTGTTCTCGTTCTCTTTTCTTCTATCTTCTTAACATTCTACTGCCAGTTATTTTCACTTTCTATTGATGATACCTACTACTTATATCTGTCGACATCAGTAGCACACACAACATTACTGTTAAATTTATAGTTATATTGTACCTATCTTATTCATATCATCTAAGTACTATGTTCAATTGAATGTATTTTCATAATTGTAGTTCTCGTTCATTAATAAATGATTAGGAGACAGGAATAAACATTATAACAGCTATTTTTAATTTTATACAGTTATATTTTGATGTAACAGAACTCAATGTTTAACAAAATAAACATTTAATTGAGTTTTAGTCTTAATCCTTCACTTCAGCTAATTGCTTATTGTAGAATAGGATATTAAATTTATACTCTACTGAAATATTCCTATAGTTATTTGGTGAATAGCATACTTATGTTCAAGCTAATAGGTACTTGATAATAAGAGAAGTAACCAAAACATGTTCATTCTACCTGATATTTTCGAAACATTAATGATCAGTGTGGAATTTGCTGACTCAGTTGTAGTATATGTATTGCTGTAAATCTATATGAACACAGAATATCAACACTGATTTTATTTATTATTGAAGATTTGAAGAATAGACAATCTTTGAAACTGCCTAATAATAATGATATGATGTATTGTTTTCACAAAATATTTGTGGATTATTCTTTTTGATGCAAATGACCTAGTATTGTATGAAACCATGATTTTAAGGGAAATTCAATCATTGATAACTAGTTTTAAGAGTTTAGTTGATTGTATTTTTATCAATACAATTGCTAGGTCAAGCTTCAAAATGTTTGCTTCTCCAATACAATATCAACTAGAGAAAAAGAATATAAACTTAATATGGAATTGAAAAAAAAGTATTTAATGTATAAATAATTCTAGAGATTAAGTGTTCTCGAGTGAGACCGAAGGTCCTGGGTTCGAGTCCCGCATGTGGGATCGTGGATGTGTACCACTGAGTTGTCCCACACTAGAACGAAACGGCCGTCCAGTGCTTCGAGATTATCAATAATGGTCTAGATTAAATAGTCATGAATTCAACTATTAATATATGAATAAGTGATTTACATTTATACGGTGAGTCGTATGAAAATTTAAGTCATCTATTTTTTCAAATATTGCGTGCCATTCAAATACATGTTTTACATTTATTTGTGTTGAATAGTTATAAATGCAAATTATAAATATACTCATAAGCATTCATAGATGAATTACAAATGATAACAATACTATATACAGCAGAACTCAGTAAAAAACACCATGGTTATTGGCAAATGTTGATTTTTATATAATTTTCCATAAAATCAGATATATATGTTGGATATCAAATACCAACTATGTAATGGATGGCAAAAAAGGGTGTTGAAGTTGAACTAGTACGAAATGTTTTTGATTAAATATGCGTTACTGATAGTCACTATTGAAATTATCCTTAATATATATATATATATATATATATATATATATATGTTTAAGTGATATTTATTGTAATATTGGACAAGTGCTACTGAGATTCCTGTATTGTAACAATATTTAGTGTTATTCAGTTAAACTATTCATATTCTAGTATTATAGAAAATGTTGAAAAATTCTCATATTTTTGATGGCAAGACTTTAATTTATGGAACACCTTTGAGTGGAGCTAAAATGACCTTGAGACCATTCATCTACTACTTAGGAGTAAATCAGGATTATAAGCCAGTGTGAGAAATTAGAATTATGATTTACAATTGATGGTTAGCGTTAGGATTAACATTTAGAGTTTTCATTACAAATTAACATCAGTTTAAATGCCGAAACACTATTTAGTTAAATGGATGAATGAATTTTGCTCCAAACTCCAAGATCTGTTATCTTATATCTGATTTGTTCATCTATAAATTATAGTCCAACCATTTTTATTAGAATAACATGCACAAAAGCGAACAATAATATTTGTATTATCAGTATGAGGTTATGGAGATTATTAAGTTTTTCATTGATATCATGAACCGATTGATGTTAGACCACCATTGAAATCCTGGAAGTACTGAACGGCCGTTTCGTCCTATTGTGGGACCCCTCAGCAGTCTGCGTCCACGATCCTGCCCACAGGATTCGAACCCAGGGTCTTCGGTTTTATAATCGGTTCATGATCTCAATCAAAAAATTTATAGTCTCCACAACCCTATACTGATAATTAACATGTGCTTACTAATGACCAGCTTTGTGAGGGAATTCTCCTAGTTCTAGTGGAAAGCCGTGATCAGTGGAACTAATCCGTGTCGGGCAGAGACAGGTATCTACCTTACTACAATGAAAAATGCTCACGCATTTTCGTGAATTAGTTGAAGTTAGACATTAACAACGTTATATCCCGGCCAGCCCAGTGGTCTACAGGTTAAGCATTCGCACGCGAGACCGATAAGTCCTTGGTTTGAATCCCACAAGACAGGATCGTGTATACGCACTGTTGAAGAGCCCCATAATGGGACGAAATAGCCGTTCAGTGCTTCCAGGTTTTCAATTTCGGTCAAACATCAATCGGTTCATGATCTCAATCAAGTTAACAATTCTTTCCTTAGAGATATTAAGAAAATGGTTGTAGTTAACATAAATAGTCACATTGAAATTGTTATTAACTTATTATTCTATTCTGTTGTATATTTATTATCAGTATAACGTTAGAATAAGTTTTCTATGTTTAGATTTATCTTCAAAAGAATAGATAAAGAGTTATATAGTTTTGTTTTCTCATTTCTTTCTAGTGTTTCTACACAAAGACAACGAGAAATAATTATTCCATTGAAACAATCTAGTTGATAATATAATTCGATTATTGTCATATTTTTATCAGAATTAATTGAAATATATATATATATATATATATATATATATATATATATATATATATACATAATGTACGGTAGTTTAATGTCAAAATTCGTATGTTCATTAAATACCACATGGATGATGTCGGTACTCTTTTCTTTGTGTTCATGACAATATTATGATCTTAGAAATTATAAAAAAATATGACAGATGGTTTAACTTAAGTTATTTCGGGTTTCTTTGTTTTATTAATGATAAAAATTTAAATAAATCATTAAGGGATGAAATAGGATAAGATTGTCGTTCTTTGATGTGTTTGTATATTTCTATTTTATTTATTTCAACACATAAATATTGGTACAAGAAGGCATCAGATATATACACGCCACATGAATCATGAGACTGCCCGAAACAGATGGATTTCTTAGGGGGCCATATCCGGAGCCCTTAACTTAAAGGTCTGATCCACAAGTTAGTGCAGCAACGTCAAGTGATGCAGTCCCATGGTAAAAGGTGACCAACAATAGGTTCAAACGCCAAATTGTTTCCCCAGGATCCTAGAGCCCATGTGCACCATTGGTTTGGAATCAGGGTTTTCCAACTCCCCTAGGTGGATCTTTCATACTTACCAACCCGGTTAAAGTACCGGACATCCGCTTTTCATCCTTTCAATATTGTAAACAACACCCAGCCGCGAGAAGTCAGTGAGTAGGATTTCACTGGCAGTGGATGTATATGTATGGCCATGTGAGAGCATTTGAAGAGGGAGAGCTAACTTTCCCCACTTTCGGTCGTACCAGAAAATTTAGGGGCGTGTCTATATGTTGCTATACCCAAGTTGTAGTTGGTATTCATGTGATATATTCATTAAGAGTATCAGACTATACTTAAATGTGATCACTATGTCTAAAAATCTTGCATAATATGTGAAGTTAAATAAAGTATACATTTCATTCATATAGTATAGGATTACAGTAGTATTTTTCAAGTGTTCACAAAGAGAATTCTTATCATATATGATAATAAGACTATTATAAATACAGAGAGAAGATCCAACGCACAAGTAGGTGCCTATCAAAACTCAGTAGCTAAGTGGATAACGTGATAGTGTTTGAAGCGAACGATACTGTGTTCGAGTCCTAGAGTGAACATAAACTCTGAGGTGCAGCTGCATCCAGCTGACGAGTCCCAAATAGGACGAAACACGCATCCTAGATTCCACTTTTAGCCACTACCCATCTTTGCTTAGACAGAGGAATTATTATGAAATCAATATTTAAATTTTTGCGTCCCATAAAAAGAAATAAAGTATTTAATCCGTTGTCTTGTTATACTTTTAATTGTTTCTTCAATTATTTGATTTATTCAAGTTTAAATAGATTGATTAACTTTTCACTGTTGTAACTGTGTATGTAAATAATCATAAAAAAGTTGTTTGCTTTTCTCAAGAACATTAATTAAGAACGAACAAACTATATATCATTTGCTCTTAAACTAGAAAAATGTGTTACATAAGTAAGAAAAACAATTAACATTGATATAATAGTTTACTCATAATCTTTTTAACTGAACTGATCAAATTTTGAAATACATTGACCATGTGAAAAGAAAAATCAGACAGTAATATGCTTCCAGATTTTCAATGGTGAATCTAACATTGATGAGTTCGTGATCTGAAATAAAATTCAACAATATCCACAACTTTATACTAAGAAATATATTTTTCAGTTTAGGGGTTGTGGAGATTGTTAAGTTTTTGAGTGAAATCATGGACCGATTGATGTTAGACCACCGTTGAAAACCTGGAAGCACTGGACGCCTGTTTCGTCCTATTGTGGGACTTTACTTTACTCCTCACGTAATATAACTTTTTCAATCCATACAGTCTGCAGAAATTGAATAATACGCTACAGAAAATTTTATATGAAATAATTTAACTTGTTTGTTTAGAATACAATTCAATTGTATGAATATCAACCTACAAAAGATTTATTTCGCCTGAAGACTCATTTTTTATTATATCCCTTTAAAATATTTAAGTTATTTTGAATTTATCTTTTATGAAAGTTGTCCCATATAATTTTTTCTTATGGGATAAAATGATTATAAATGGAATGGGGCAGAAAAAGCTTATTGACTGTGACGTGTTTTATTTTGAGCATGAATCGATTTAAGTTAGACGATCATTGAAAATCTGAAAGCACTGGATAGCTGTTTCGTCCTAGTATAATACTCTTCAACAGTACTCAACTAGGGCTGCATAACAGAGGGTGGAACGCTTAATTTCTAGACTACCCAGCTGAAATCCATTGGTGTACTTGTTCATATCCAGTCGTTTCACGACTGAAAGATTATTTCCATTGTCTGAGTTCGACAGCTTCCTCATCTCCAATATACTTGAATTATTAGTATTGAATTGAATGTCATTGTCATGTAATTTAGGTAACAAAGCATTAAGTGGGTAATTTATTTGATTTATTTAATTTCAGTATACGGTTATGGAGATTATTAAGTTTTTGATTGAGATCATGAACCGATTGATGTTAGACCACCATTGAAATCCTGGAAGCATCGGACGACCGTTCCGTTTCATCCACGATCCCGCTAGCGGCATTCGAACCCAGGGCCTTCGGTCTTGCACGCAAACGCTTAACCTCTAGATCTCTGAGCCA
Source organism: Schistosoma spindalis (assembly GCA_946903255.1). Taxonomy (NCBI): domain Eukaryota; kingdom Metazoa; phylum Platyhelminthes; class Trematoda; order Strigeidida; family Schistosomatidae; genus Schistosoma; species Schistosoma spindalis. Next base: position 11,767,492 of record OX336420.1, read on the forward strand.
GCACCCAACGGTGTTATTGTCTAACCTGTATCTCAGAGTTGAAGCAGGTACATCCAGCTGACGAGTCTCAAATCGAAAAAGCCGCGTCCTAAATTAGTCTGCTAGCCACTATCTATCTCCGTATTATATTTATTTTGATAAGTATCTTAATCAAATAGATTTGAACAAAAATACAAGTGTAAAAGGAATGATACATCATCAATAATACTGTATTCCAAACATTTATACTGATATGTTAAATTATTTTCCCAAAAAGAACTTAAATTGAAAATTCACACTTTAACATTGAAACTGAAAATACATTTCTTCAATTTAATTATTTTATTTTTACTAAATGTCAAATCGGGAATTTTCACTATACTGAAACCTATTGAAAAACAATTTGCATTAAAGATTCCCAACGAGTATCTGACGTACAGCGCAACGCGCAATGAAAAGAAGGTAAATGTTGATTTTATAAAGGAGGGCATGGTAACCAAACTTGTATCGAATATATATATATATATATATATATATATATATATATATATATATATATATATTAAATTCCAAATATGTCTCTATTATTAACCGATGAAAAAATACAAACCATTACTGTTATTAAAAACCCGCCAAGAAATGGAGTAATTCCTACTCTCAGTATATATCAATATGGACGATGAAATGTATGTATAGTTCTTATTGTAACAGTACATCAGTCATTACAATCTCAACAAACATATACAATTAAAACAATATAAATTGACACTTTTATGTCATAGTGATTAATTTACAAAACTCCTATTGTTTATACTAGTTAAAAACAGTGACTGACTTCAAGAGATACTCCTGAAGTTCTAGTGAGAAGCCGTTACCAGTGGAGTTCAACAAGGTCTGTTGTGAGATATCAGCTCACTGAAGACAATGGTGTACGGTGGCACAACTTCGTGGATTGGTTGAAGTTAGACATTAACACCGCTGGATGCCGACCGGCTCAGTGGTCTAGTTGGTTAAGCGCCTGGCGCGAGGCTGATAGGTCCTGGGTTCGAATCTCGCGAGGAGCGGGATCGTGGATGCGCACTGCTGAGGTGTTCCATACTAGGACGAAACGGCCGTCCAGTGCTTCCAGGTTTTCTATGGTGGTCTAGCTTCAATGGATTCATGATTTCAACCAGTGAAATTTCTAAAATCTCCACACAATCCCTTCTGATAAAAACAGTTTAGTTAATATGTTTTGGAAAATTCCCATATTGTGATTTAGAACAACATACATAAGCAAGTAATATTAAATAATTACTTTCATCTAAATTTGATCGAATAGTTTCACAATATTTGGGCGCCGATTTGATTTGAAACATTAGACAGGAAGAATGTATTTGTAAAAACTCACCGAATGAATTTGAAGTAAATTCATCGTTTCAGCTGACAATCTGGTTCATGCTTTTTCAAGGAAATATAATCAAACATCAAAATTATCGGAACACTGGATTTACTACAAATTCATTCAATGAGATTTTACAAATACATCCTTCCTCTTTAAGCAATATTGTTTTCGATACAATTCACATCAGGCTTTACTCTAATATACAGTAATATTTATATGCATATACGAAATTATTAAACCAATCAAGGCAGTTTATCAATGAATGATAACAGTGGGATATATTACATAAATAAGTGAAAAGTACAAGTTTGTAGTGTGATGACAGGTGTACTGATTGTGATAAGAATAATAAAGGTTTGTATCTATGTTTCATAGTGGGAATTAGGTCAATGATTTGAAAAATATAGACACTGAAATAACATTCATAAAAAATTACGTAATAAAAAGTGTTCAGAAAAGGAAAGGGTGGGAGGGGGTGAAAAGAAATAAACGGAGAAAGAATATGGAAAATAATAATAAATAAATCATGTATTAAGGCCAAGGGAGAAATAAAGGTGTTGTAAATTTCTTAAGAACACAAAGACTTGGATTGTGTTTTGACGAACTGCATTGAAAGTTCTTATCAGTTTTTTAACTATATGGAAAATCGTATCAAAAACTAATGGAAAATAATATTATCTTAATCATTAAAATTATTGAATAAAGCCGTATGATGATTTGTGAAGTTATAAAATGTTAAATAAGAAGGATTAGTTCAGTGAAAAGTTCTGTTTTCGGCGAATTCATTTTCAAAGCTGTACAATCGTAAATATACATATACTTATTTTTACAGGATGATAATAATAGTGATAATAAACTTCAGTTAAACATGGTGACAGTGAGGTTAAATAAACAAAGGTATTAAAAAAAAAATTTTAAACAGGGAAACTAATAATCGTTTGATTGTTAATGGCTTAAACATTCATCAAAAGGTAGATAAGGAAATTATGATTGGGAAAGGATGGCTCAATATGATAAGATAAAATGTTGAAATTGAGATTAGATGTAATCAGGATTATCTTGGAAACAAAAATAAACCATTTTGGGGTAGAAGATTTAAGGGAAAGATGAAAGGTGAAGCAGATGGCTATAAAGGAAGAAGAGTATGAAGAAAAAAAAGAAAGATGAAAAAAAATTATAAGACGATGGTAGAATTCTGATTTTCCCAGATGTATGGCTACTGCTTCGGCAATGCTAAGAAGATGCAATATAATTGCCTTTGAAAGACTGCTATTTATCTTGTAGATGATTTTGAACGCAGAGTCTGTTTTGATTGTGTGACCTGTGTTCACGATGTGTCCGATTATAGAGCTTCTTATTGAGCCCTTTCCGGCACATTTAGGCCAAGCTGGGTAGTTCTTTTGGATAAAGTACGCATCAAAAGACTTATATAGATGTCTCCACATGAGGAGGTAAATAAGTACCAGTTAGTGATATTTAAACAGAAACATAAATTGATTAGTAATTGGTATCGTTCTTTTAGCCTTCTTCCAAGAAAGTTTTCCTTTCACGATATATTTTTAAACATAATTTTTCATGAATGTCCATATTTATTAGTTACTCAAACCTAAGTCCTTAGATCTCGTGCAAAAAAGTTTAACCTCTAGATCACTGCATGGGCATCCAGCGATGTTAATGTTTGACTTCAATATATCCATGATCTTGCTCAACTATTCATCTATAACTTGAGGTGGATAACTGTCTCCATTTAACATAGATTGGACTCCACTGGTCACAACTCCTAACTAGAACTTTAAGGAATCCATCTTGAAGCTAGTCACTAGTGAGCACATATTTATTATCAGATTAGGGATTTGAGAAAATTTTAGTATTTTCACAGTTGAATTCATGAGTCGATCAAACCTAGACCACCATTGAAAACCTGGTGATCTAGTTTAGATCAACTGATGAATTCAACTGTGAGAATCATTTTGTAATCACACTGTTTAAAGTACAAAATAATTCATTCCTTGTAAATTTGTTGAATGCCTAAATATGTCACTAATTTATAATGTTTATAAATAGAATTATCTGTCGAAAAAATAGTGTTTAACGTAGTTTTCTTTTAGTTTAGTTAAACAATAAATATATAGTGTGTGCTACTGATGTCGACACATATATATGTAGTATGTATTATGGGTTGAAAATGAAATACCTGGATGTAGAAGGTTGAGAAGATAAAAGAAAAGAGAACGTGAGCAGGGAATGATTGATGTGGAAACGAAGGGACAATGAAATCCGAGACGATTGGCTGATATTTTGCAAATGAATTATTTACTGTATGGTTCTCAGATTTTACTAAATGATTCCGTAATTATGTATTCAAATACATTCGATTATCCCTATTTGTGTTCTCGTTCACTATAAATGTAACGGTTAAGTTAATAAACACTGATTGATTATGTTGATATGATAATTGTGTAACACTTATGGATAATACATTTATTCCAAGTGTAAAATCCTATTTGATAGAAAAGTAATAATAATAACAATAATCAACAATAAACAATAAAATAAGGAGAGAAGAAACCTGTTTCAAGAATGTATACTTAATGATATTTTCTTAAATGATTTTATCAAATGAAAATCATATATCAGAAGGGGGGTTTTGTGGAGATTTTGATAATTTATTAGTTAAATTCATGAGTCAATAAAAGGTAGACCACCATGGAAAACCTGAAAGCACTGTTTCGTCCAAATCTCGATAATGACGAATGTACTTATGATCTGTGATCGTTTTTATCAAATTGTAAACAATAACTAAGTCGATTTGTATCTATTGGTCCTATTGTACTTAATATTAACCATTACTATTGTTGTCATTATCAGTAACTTCATCTATCATACTTTATATCTTACAATCTCGGTCTATTTTTTGTTACAGTACATCCATCAGTTGCTTATTTGCTAAATTAACCAATTGATTAAATCAATTTGTTTATTTGCCCGGTATCCATACTCTCTTCTTATTTCACTCTCTCCTAACTTTTAAATATTTTGTGTTAGAACCAACTAGTTGACTTCTCTGTGACATGATGCTGATTGGTTCCAACAGTCCCATTATTCTTGGAACAAGCGCATCCATTAAAAATAAAGACATTCCAACCTCCTAAATAATGTTAAATTCACTAGGATCAGTGTAACTAAGTGGCTAAACTACCGACTCTGAACAATAACGTAAGACCGGAAACAAGAATTAATGTAAAATCATGACGTTAAAAAAATCGGTCTAGACAGATTCTGGTTATCAAACATTTCTGAGATCAATAAACATTTATATGTTAAGTAATAAAGATTAGTATACATGACTAAGTTTGTTTATAAAAAGGTTTTACTAACGAAATTAACTGTGGAATCATATATCCACATTAAACATAAAATTCTCATCACAACCTTTGAGAAATTTGATAATTAGATATAGTTTTCTCTTGAGATTATGAATCGATCAATCTTAGATCACCATTCATAGCCTGGAAGCATTAAACGGACGTTTCGTCCTAAAATGGGACTCATCAGTAGTGCGCACCCACAATCCTCACATACGACTCGAACCCAGGACCTTCGGTCTCGTGCGCGTAGGCCTAACCTCTGAACCACTGATTAGGCAGTTACCAACCGAGGACAATGAAAGATGGTCGCGTAGTTCTGCGGATTGTTTAAAGTTAGACATTAACACCTTCAGATGCCAACTCAGTGATCTAGAGGTTAAGCGTTTGCGCGCGAGACTGAAGGTCTTAAGTCCGAGGTCGATCTACGGAATAGTGGGTGCTCATTGATGGGGTGTCCCATACTAGAACGAAACAACCGTACTACGCTTTCAGGTTATCAATGTTGATCTAATAATGATCAATTCATGATCTTAATCAAAAACTCTACAATCTCTACAATCCCATACTGAAAATGTTTCTGTCATAATATATATATTCAAACAGATGTAAAGGAAGTCTGATGATTTAATAAATTTAGAATGAAGGATCTCAAGTTTGCTGTTCTAATATTTATGCATTTTCAAATCATTACATAAAAAAATTTTTAACTTCTGCCTAGTTCTCCTAAAAGTTAAGAAAAAAAAGCACTCTAAAAGTCATTAGATTTTATCATGATTTGAATACCTCTTCAAGAAATTAGTAGGATTCTTTTCAATGAATCTGAAAATCAATTTAGAAATACAATTTATGTTATGAAACCCATTTATTGGAATTCCATGAATTCAAAAATCTTAGTTGTTGTTCTGATGATAATGTGCGGTGAGCTACTGATGTCGACACATATATATGTAGTATGTATTATGGGTTGAAAATGAAATACCTGGATGTAGAAGGTTGAGAAGATAAAAGAAAAGAGAACGTGAGCAGGGAATGATTGATGTGGAAACGAAGGGACAATGAAATCCGAGACGATTGGCTGATATTTTGCAAATGAATTATTTACTGTATGGTTCTCAGATTTTACTAAGTGATTCTGTAATTATGTGTTCACATTTATTTGGTTGTCCCCAATTTTGTTGTCATTCCACTACAATAAGATTATGTTTAAATTTATGTTTTATTGAATTCATCTAACTAGTAATTATTAGTCGCAGTATAGAGGTTAAACATTAATGCGCCGAGCTTGGGGTCCCGGATTCGACACTCAGATGTAGGGTTACGGATGAGCACTATTAAAGAGTTCAACGGTACGATAAAACCGTCATTCAGTGCTCCCAGATTTGCAATAATGATCTAACCAAGATCTTTCAAGCATTCAAACTTTAAAAATTGTATTATCTCAACAATTCCGTTATACTCAGGGTAAGAATTAATAATCATATGGTCCCAGTAAACATTGTTCATAGAATATTTTATGTAGTCTAGATATAATGGATTTACAAAGTAGAAACATATTTTAATGACGGTTAAAATTCAGTGACAAAGTTAGACTAAATTTATATTTTATGTTAATACTAATAGAAAATGATCTTCGCAAATATTCTTCTATATACTACAATCCAATCGGTGTCACCATCTTGAAACATCGACTTCGGTGATTTGGACATGTTCTGCAAATGTCGTCCCAAAGAATTCCATGTCATGCATTATTTATGGACACTGGGACTGGTTGGAAAAAGCGGAGAGGTGGTCATCGTATGACATGGGGTTGTGGTATGAAAGGAAGCTGCAAATGGTTGGCTTCTGTTGTTCTTTCTCGACTCCTTGGCTGGGGTCCGAGAGATGGTGCAACACAGTGGCTAGAGACGTTACTAGATATGGCTCAGAATAGAAGCCAGTATCGATCCTATTGTAACTTTCTTTTCATTTATTCATTAAAAAGTGGTTGTGACTTCTTTAACTGAAAGAATTTTTTCTGATTGTACATTTCCGTTTCCCCAATCATTATCATCATTACACTGCCATACACTAATTTGTGGTCTTTATTGTTCTCTTTTTTTCCTCTCTTCTCTCCTATACGCACCTTACATTCTTTTTCTCTTCCCATTCTCACTGTTATTATGTGGCGCATATGTATATATCTGATGCCCCCTTGTACCAATATTTATGTGTTCTAATCAATAAATAAATATGCTATAATGCCTACTAGACTTCGGACTATTGAGATCCTTTCCGTAAATACAACATTTCTACCCAAATATTTATTATTAGTTAATATCAACTGAAAACAATTTATATGCTTTCATCCAAATTGAAATATAATTTAATTTTACAATTTTCTTTTAGTAGCATAAGTATTCCATTGATTTTATCAGTTATTATTATTGATTTTTACCTTTTTATTGTAGGTTGTAACACACTATGAACGAGCAGTACTATTTCGCCTTGGAAGACTGGTTTCTGCAACTGCTAAAGGTCCAGGCTTAATATTTGTTCTTCCCTGTTTGGATCGTTACCGTCTTTTGGATTTACGTACTTTTACATTTGATGTACCTACACAAGAAGTACTTACAAAGGATTCTGTCACAGTTGTAGTTAATGCAGTTGTATATTATCGTGTAAGAGACCCTGTACGTGCTGTAGTTAATGTTGAAGATGCTAATCGAGCAACCAGAGTTTTGGGACAAACCACTTTACTTAATGTACTAGGTACAGTAAATTTGGAAGAATTACTCACTGCTAGAGAAGATATCGCAGCTTTAATGCAGGTAGGCTTACACAAGTATAATAAGTATTATGTTAAATGTCACAGTTGAATCTTAATGTATCTTGTGGGTTTTGAAAAATGTGTTTTTGTATAAAATTTTCATGTTTACATTAAATGAAGTTAAGCAGTTAACAGAAATTAAGAAAAAAAGCAATATAACTGTTAAATATCTTTAAAACTAAGCCTACATTTCAAAACTGAAAATTATCAATAAAACTGTGCCTATTTGTTACAATGTTTGTGCTTCACACTGATGAATCTTAATGTAACTCATTAAATAAGCAACTACATTTGTATAAATTCACTTGGTGCTGTTTTACTTGTATCTTCCCATGGTTATTTAGGACTGCGATTCATCAGTCTCTTATTGGCATATGTGCATCCTATGCGGATCGCCTTGATATACCCTTAAGTCACAAGCTTTCTAAGCAAATATTGATAGTGGCTAAAAGTGGAATCCAATTTGATGCGTGTTTCATCCTATTTGGGATTCGTCAGCTGGATGTACCTGCACCTCACAGTTGGTGTTCACTCTGAGACTCGGACCCAGTACCGTTCGCTTCAAATGCCATCGCGTTATCCACTTAGCAACTGAGTCCTAATAGCCAATGGGATGAAGTTGAAATTCAATTGATGTTGTTTTACTTGTATCTTCCCAGTGTCATACTTTTGAATAAATTGTGAAATAAATTATGGTTTCCATGCTACTACAGAACTTCCTGAAAAATTATAGGAGAATTAAATTTTATCCTATTGTATATTTAATCAGTTTACTAAACATCATTATTAAAACACAATTATATGAACGAAGAATATTCTTTTCAATAATTTCTCATCAAGTTCTACAATTATAAATCAAAATTAATAATCCATTAAAATAGCCAGATTTAAGACAGAGTACATCATTTGGCAGTTGTGACATGTAAATCAAGCATTGTTGTTTGTTGTTGTTCCTTTTTGACCAAAACAACAAGAAGATAAGGTTGATCTTAAAGAAATATATATTATAGCTAGACCAGTGGTCTAGCTTCAATTGACTCATGATCCCAACTATTGAAATTTCTAAAATCTCCACAAAACCCCTTCTGATAATAATCATCCGATCACTAGTGACTGACTTCAAGAGGCATTTCATGGAGTTCTAGTGAGAAGCCGTTACCAGCGGAGTTCAACCGGGTCTGTTGTGAGATATCAACTCACTGAAGACAATGGTGTACTGTGGCTCAATTTCGTGGATTGGTTGAAGTTAGATATTAACACCGTTGAATGCCGACCGGCTCAGTGTTTAAGTGCCTGTCGCGAGACTGATAGGTTCTGTGTTTGAATCTCGCGAGGGTGGGATCGTGGATGCGCACTGCTGAGGAGTCCCATACTAGGACGAAACGGTCGTCCAGTGCTTTGAGGTTTTCCATTGTGGTCTAGCTTCAATCGGCTCATGACTTCAACTATTGAAATAATAATAAGTTTGGGACATAAAAATGAACATTAATAAAATTACGTCACCATATTATAAGATTGATTATTAACTAGTTGGTTCCAAAGTTGGTCAGGGTAAAAGGAGTGGCTGAACATATATCTTTTGGATGCAAAGCACTGATTTTTTGATCATTATTATTTAATACTAAGTATTCGAACTTGAATCCTACAATTTAAAAGTACAAATTCATAAGTATTTTACATTTATATTGTCTATATATATATATATATATATATATATATATATATATATATATCAAAGAACTATTTCATCTTAAATTTCGTTGCTTTACTCCATATCATTCGCTCTTGACTTTCAATGATATACTGATCAAAATCTTCACTTTTACTGAACAGATCTTATTCTCTTCTGGAAATATTTAGATTATATCTAACTGAAGACTAACAATAGTACATACGAAAGTTTTGACATATTTAATTTTAGGATGAAACTTTTGAAATATGCTTAATATTGGCAATCAAACATATAGATCATCAAAAAGAATTGTTTTGGATCAGATTTTTATCAAAAGTATGCATTAAAATGAAAGTTTTGTAGTTAGATATAACATCTGTACCGAACATGTGATTTTGGTTGTTCTTGTTTTAAAGTTTATTTATTAGAATTATAATGAGTTCATTGTAAAATAGATGGGAAATTCAAATTATCAGTTAATTAATATATCATGGATTAGCACTGTTGAGGAGCCCCATACTAGGACGAAACGGATTTTAAGGGCTTTCAGGTTTTCAATGGTGGTCTAGCCTAAATTGACTCAATTATTCAACTATTAAATTATTATAATATCCACAAAATCCATTTCTGATTATAGTGTATGTTAATTTCAACCTACATGTGGTTATTTATTTTGACTAAATAAAATAAAAGTCACAAAGATTTCTTTTTTTTCAAGGAAATGTTTAGGCCTATGTGTTTAAATCACTTTTCAGTATGGGGTTGTGAAGATTATTGAATTTCATTGAAACCATGAACCAATCTAAGTTAGATTGGCTCAGTGGTCTAGGGGATAGCGTTTCGCGAGCAGAATCGAAGATTCTAGGTTGGGTTACAACATGCAGAATAGTAAATACGTACTGATGAGAAGTATCAAAATAGGATGGAATGGTCGTTAAGTGCTTCCAGATTTTCAGTGATGGTCTAAACTGGATAGATTTATGATTTGAATAAGTTAACCTAATCATACATGAAGTGGTGATTGGAGGTAGTCTACAAGATATCCTGACTGACTTATTTCTCATGCTATTTGGCATTCCGCAGCAAGGTGAGCTTTTAATCTTCAAGGAGTTGATGCTTTTTCAAAACACCAGCTTACACATCAACATGGTGCACACGACATAAAGTCACATAGATTTGTGTCCACATTGCAAGTTGATCAAAAGAGTTCGATCATCAATAAGAAGGGATTGACATAAATGAGATTGGTTACTAATCAGTAATCAATCAACTGTAAATTAATTTTTGTCATATACTTATCTTGAACTAATACCACTGTGTTATAACTCAGTTACTGTGGTCGAATACTCATTCTATAAGACATAAAAATAAACCTTCCTAGAAAAATTGACCAACGTTTAAACAGTGTTATTACTGAATAGGTGTTCATTAAAATTATTTTATAGAACTAAATTCAGAAAAATAGCTGAATTCATGAGTCAATTAAAGCTGCTGAGGAGTCTCCCTACTAGGTTTTCTATGGTGATCTAGTTTAATTGACTAATAAAATTCAATTATTAAATTGCTAAATTCTTCACAAAACATTATTCTGAAAATTTTTTAATAGTTGACATCCTGAGTTAATTGAAGCTAGATCACTATGGAAAACTTCGAAGCACTGGAGGGCCGTTTCGTCCTATTGTGGGAATCCTCAAAAGTGCGCATCCACGATCCCGCCTATCAGAATCCGAATGCAGAACCTATCGGTCTCGCGCGCGAACTATTAACCTCTAGACCACTGAGCCGGTCAGCATTCAACGGTGTTAATGTCTAACTTCAACTAATCCAAGAAATTGAGCCACAGTACACCATTGTTATCAGTCAGTTACTATCTCACGATATACCCGGTTGAACTCCACTGGTTACTGCTTCTCACTAGAACTCCAGAAATACCTCTTGAAACCAGCTACTAGTGAACATATGCTGGTCGATATCAGAAGGGGTTATTTTATGGATATTATAGTAATTTTAATAGTTGGGATCATGAGTCAATTGAAGCTAAACCACTATATGCCCGACCGTTGTTGCTACCTTGACGTGGTGGTGGGGCTTGCCTATCGTGATGAAACAACTGAGCTATACTGGCTGGAACTATCATTCCTCAAGGTCCTGCCATGCCAGACAGGTCGGTTGAAGAGCGGTAAGACTAAAAGCATCAAATCCAAGGTCCGAAGGTGGAGTCGTACTGCTGACTGTACAGAGATGTGACAGCAGTAAGGTGTTTCCTTCAGACAACCAGCATAACAGCGATGCTGCCTTCCCACAAGGAAGGGTGAGGTCAGAAAAGGTCGACCCTAAAAATACACACCTCGCCTTATCCCATGGATATCCGTCTCTGGCGGTAAGGTCTCAACAAGTACGGAGCTAACACAAAAACTACTCATAAAAAGGTCGTGTGTGACTGACCTCAAGCAGTTGTTTCTTGGGCACTGCGATCACACTCTCAGGTCACTATGACCAACTCTAATCCAATTTCCTTTTCAGGTACCTCCAGAAGAACCCTTCCACGGTGTGTGCAACCGGGAAGTGATAACCGCCCTCATACCTCTAACAGCACTCAAGACCACTGTATTCATAATCAACCTCCCTCTTCAATTCCTATTATTCCTCCTACATCGACTTTATACACTAAACTCCCTCTTTTGGTTTCCTCCTCAAGTGTCACCATAACCAACGGTTCTAGTGCGCAAAACACTGTCCAGGTCTACTGAAACCTCGCTCCAAACTATACATTGGAGCCTTCAACGTACGCACACTATGCCAAATCGGTCAGCAGGCTTCCTTGGCTAAAACTTTAGAATCTCGTACCATTGATGTATGCAGTGTCACTGAAACACGCATACAGGATCCTAGTGTGGTCATTCACTTGAACTCACCTCGGCAAAACAGAGAGCCAACGAGATACACCCTCCGTGTATCTGGCGACCCGATGGCTAGTTCTCGTGGACTGACAGGTTTAGGCATGGCACTAAGCATGAGGGCGGAACAAGCGCTATTAGAGTGGATCCTCGTTAACAGTCGTCTATGCGCTGTTCGGCTAAACGGCACCGTAAGATTTCGGAAGGATAAGGACACACGTCGTTGCCTTTTCGTCGTTTCTGCCTACGCTCCCACTGACTGCAGCTCGGATGAAGTGAAAGATGAATTTTACAGAAAGCTGTCTGAACTTCTTCAGAAATCTAAACGTTCAGACATAGTACTCGTAGCAGGTGACTTCAATGCCCAGGTAGGTAGCTTAAACGAAACAGAAAGACATTTAAGTGGGTATTTTAGTATTACGGCACAGCAAACAGATCATGGTAATCGTCTGCTGCAACTGTGTTCAGACAACCGTTTACTTTTACCAAACACAAATTTTAAGCATAAGGAGAGACACCGTCTAACATGGCGACCTCCTGCACCAAACCAACGATGGACTCAAATAGACCATATTGCCATCAGTCATCGTTGGAGAGGGTCAATAGAAGATTGTCGCTCATTCTGGAGTACCTGTTTGGACTCCGACCATGCCCTAATACGAGCACGCATCTGCTTGCGCCTCACTGGACACAAAAAAGCCACATTAAAAAGACCCTTTAGAACTGAACTGAGTAATGAAAAAACCAAAAGTAAGTTCCAGGAACAAATGAGGTCACACTTAGGTAGTTCTAAAAACGAGGCTTACCCAGATGTTGCTTGAAAAGATATGCAATTAGCTGTGGAAACCAAAGGGTTACAAAGAACCGATGGATTTCTTCAAGGTCTATTGCACTGATGGATTCTCGTAAACTCATCACATCAGGCTCTGAACACGATGATGAGCGAAAGAAAATCAGATCTAGGTTAACGAAAAGTCTAAAGAATGATCGTGAGCAGTGGTGGGAAACGAAGACAAAAGAGATGGAAAAGGCAGTGGCTATAATGAACACAAGACAACTCTACAGACTAATAAAAGAAACTGGAATTAATAAATCAAGTGTAAGTCAGACTATTTCGGAAAAAAACGACACTCTCATCTGCTCCCAATCCAGACGTTTAGAACGATGGGCGGAACACTTTAAGGAGCAGTTCAGCTGGCCTTCAGCTACTCTACAACTACCCACCATTCCCAGACATTATGAATGGAACCCTGAAGTAAGTCCACCAACTCTAGCTGAAGTTCAAAAGGCTATAGTTAATCTAAAACGAGGAAGGGCAGCTGGTCCAGATGGATTGGTTCCAGAGGTCTTTAAGGATGGTGGTCCAATTTTAGCGATTAGGTTGACTAATATTTTAGCTAAAATCTGGAAGTTGAACATAATCCCCTCTGACTGTTCACAATCACTTATCGTTCCAATATATAAGAAAGGGTCAAAGTCATCGTGTGACAACCATAGAGGGATTAGTTTAACTGATACAGTATCTAAAATACTAGTCTCTATAATTATGAGACGCCTAACTAAGACTCGTGAATTGCAAACACGAGAGAATAAAGCTGGCTTCAGACCTGGTCGTGGATGCATAGATAACATATTCACCATTCGTCAGGTTCTAGAACAAAGGCATACTTATCGGCGTCCAACAGTAGTGGTCTTTCTTGACTTAAAAACAGCATTTGACTCTGTAGACCGCGAGATTCTATGGCAGTGTCTGTTATTGAAAGGCGTACCTCAGAAGTGCATAAACCTTGTGAAAGCTCTTTACTCGAACACTACTAGTCGAGTCAGAGCTTATGGCGAACTGTCATCTGTTTTTGCAACTTCAAGTGGTGTCCGTCAAGGCTGTCCACTCTCTCCACTTTTGTTTAACTTCATCATAGATCTACTAATGGAAATAACGCTCTCGTCGAATGAATTCTCGGGTATTGATCTCCTACCAGGAGGTCCACTTATTGAGTTAGAATACGCAGATGACATAGTCCTGTTTGGTGAAGACGCTGATGAAATGCAGAGTCTTTTGGTAGCACTGAGCAACAATGCCAGAATGTTTGGGATGCGCTTCTCTCCCTCTAAATGCAAGTTGTTGCTTCAGTACTGGTCTGCGTCAACACCTGAACTAAGGATAGGGAGTGAAGTAGTCGAACGCGTTGACGAATTCACTTATCTTGGAAGTCTGATCAGTCCGAATGGGTTGGTGTGTGACGAAATTTCAGCACGGATTCGAAAAGCTCGCTTAGCCTTTGCCAACTTACGTCATCTATGGCGAAGGCGAGATATCCGTCTATCAATTAAGGGATGAGTATACTGCGCGACAGCTCGTTCCGTTCCACTATACGGCTGCGAAACATGACCAGAAAGAGTAGAAGATACTCGTAAGCTACAAGTATTTGACCACAGGTGCCTTAGAAATATTGCTCGCATCTGCTGAGATCACCGGGTAAGTAATAGTGAGGTTGGATGCAGGGTATTTGGAATGGTGGTAAATCAGTAAATGGGGTTATGAATATTCATCGACTGAGATGGTTGGGCCACGTGTTGCGTATGCCTGAACACCGATTACCACGACGCGCAATGCTAACCGGTGTTATAAATAATTGGAAGAAAGTTAGGGGCGGCCAAACCAAAACGTGGCATCAGTGCTTGAAGTCACTAACTTTTGGTCTGAGCCATGTTGGTAGATGCAAACTACTTGGTTAGAGTCTGCGTGACTATCGTAACTAATGGCTGGAAACTGTGTGTGACATGGCTCAGAACCGATCACAATGTTTCTTCCTCTAAACTAAGAGATTAAAATCTCTTCATATCTTTCTACGAACTAATTCTTTATCCTTGTACTATCTCCTTATATGCAATCTTTCTTTTATACATTACCACCACTGAATTAACTACTTCCATGAATTTGGTGTTCATCTTGTTGTGCTAATGCGGTATGGCAACTTGGACCGATGCATATATGTGCCTGGTCCTACGTTGCAGCTGACTGACTGAAACCACTATATAAAACCTGAAAGTACTGGACAACCATTTCGTCCCATTGTAAAACTCTTCAAACTCTCTTTTTGATAACTTATCTACGAATATTTCACTTCTGTATAACTAATAAATTAAGATCTTGATAAAGATTTGAAGAAAAAATTGGTTTTACTTAAGAAATAACAATTTTACATCTAAAGTTTCTAATCATAATTAATCACTGAGATATATATTCATTGTAATTTATTCAATCGGAACTTCTTCAATATATATGCATCTTCTATTTGTCTATAATGTAAATAAATAAATAAATAAATAAACAAACAATGTTTACCAAAAGAAAAATTAAGTGTTTTAACCAATAGATTAAATTAGTTGATTGAATTAATTCTAAAAATGGACATAAATTTTTATTACTGTCTTATGTTAATCGATTCATTCAAGAGAAAATAATAAAAAAATAAAGAAAAATCTGATCAAGAGGTTGATTTTAATTACTGTTTACAGGAAACAAAAAAAAATACAAAAACAAAAACGTAACTAGATTAGATATTCATTTCAATATCTTAATATACGTAGATAAACTAGAAATTTAATCATTTTTCATATACATATATAAATCTTATTATTAGCTATAAAGGTGAGGTTAACATTAATAGGGATTATAATAATAATAATCTCTTATTTATTAGTATATTTGTTTACATGAACAATGTTTATATTATTACTTTGTCCTATGTATAAGATTACAGACAAGGGAAATATTTTATTTATACTAAATATATATATCCTTTAATATCAGTAGGTGTTTTGTGGATATTATAGTAATTTTAATAGTTGAGTACATAAGTCGATTGAAGCTAGACCACAATGGAAAACCTGAAAGCATTGAATGACCATTTTGTTCTATTGTGGGACTCCTCAAAAGTGCGTATCTACGATCCCACCTTGCGAGATTCGAACCGAGGACCTATCGGTCTCTCAAGAGAACGCTTAACCACTGAAAACAATGGTGGGTGTGTTGCTCATGTTCGTGGATTAGTTGAAGTTAGACATTAACACTGTTGGATGCCGACCGGCTCAGTGGTCTAGAGGTTGAATGCTCACTCACGAGACTGATAGGTCCTTGTTTCGAATTTCGCAAGGTGGGATCGTAGATACGCACTGTTGAGGAGTCCCACAATAGAACGAAACGGCCATCCAATGCTTCGAGATTTTCTATGGTGGTCTAGCTTTAATTGGCTCATGATCTCAACTATTAAAATATATGCTTCAATATGGTATAAGTCAGTTAAATGTCTATACTAATTTTAATTTCATGTATAACGGTTTAACTTATTCCATTATTAATATTCTCAATTTAATTTCGATTAATCGTAATGTATATATATGTATTCCGTGCAGATTACCTCGGTATATCCATTTTACATAGAATAAGTGAAATATGACTAGCAATGTAATGAAAGATTCACAGTTTGGCTTATTTACTACTTGTCATTTGGATATCAATACTGGCTAAATTCCATCTATTCTAATATAAATTTATATCCCCTCTAAATGTTTTTATTTAAGAAATTTTTAATCATGGTTGAAACCTGACATTGGCTATCAATGGATAATTCATTTAATCCAAAAACAATCTGGGAATTTTTCAATGTTATGAATCATTCATGAAAAACTAACCGTAGATTATCAACGCAGGCATCCTATTATTATTGGAAACATGTATGAATCAAATCAAAATTCATATGAATCGCCGTAACCAAACGAGTTAAAGTGTGTCAGATGTGAGATAGGTATCCACCGAAGACAATATCGTGGGTTGATTAAATTTAGACGTGTACACCATAGAAAACCCGGCTCAGTGGTCTACAGTTTAAGTGTTCGGTATGAGACAAGGGATTTTGGGTCCGATTTCTGTTTTCAGGGTCGTGATACAAACATTTTGTATCCCATTTCTAAAGTTAAAAAGGCAACGTTAATGCCTTTGCTATTCACGGGCGAATAATAATGATATATAATCAGTTAGTGTTCACAGCAGGATGAATGAAATTAATTTAATCTCTTTACCTATCAGTGATCTATAGGTGTTAAATATTTCAATGACCTGCTGTGCGACGTGACTTAATAAATCATTATAATTTTTTCAAACACTACAATAAAGTCGATTAAACTGATGCGATTTGATCGATATAAATGTGCAAAGTTTCGTTTAGGAAATAAATGTGAAACTAGTATGAATGAATAATTGAATACTACTGTTAAAATATAGTACTCACTGCTCTTCATTTTTAAACTTTTTTCAAACGAATTAATTTAATTATTTTAATAGTTGAGTTCATG
Source organism: Schistosoma spindalis (assembly GCA_946903255.1). Lineage (NCBI taxonomy): Eukaryota > Metazoa > Platyhelminthes > Trematoda > Strigeidida > Schistosomatidae > Schistosoma > Schistosoma spindalis. The sequence continues at coordinate 11,784,953 of OX336420.1, forward strand.
AGTCGATTGAAGCTAGTCCACTATCGAAAACCTCGAAGCACTGGACGGCCATTTCACTTAATGTGGGTCTCCTCAGCAGTGGACATCCACGATTCCGCCTCGCAAGATTTGAATCCAGGACCTATCGGTCTCGCGCGAGAACGAATTACCTCTAAACTACTGAGCCGGCATTCAGTGTTGTTAATGTCTAAATTCAACCAATCCACGAAATCGGGTGACACATTCACCATTGCCTTCAGAGAGTTAATATTTCATAGCGGACTTGGTTGGACACTACTGGTCACTGCTCTGAAAGGTTAAAAAAACGATGCATTGCATTATTTGAATATAATCAATTACATGCAGTTGAATCGCAAAAAATTTACTGTTTGTATTTATTTTTGAACAATTCCTCCTTACCAATCCAGAAAAGTTTAAATCACAAACTGATCTTTGCTTGACTCCCACTACTAACCACGAAGCACTGGACAAATGTTCCATTCTATTATTGGACTCCATGACCCCATCACAAGCGGAATACTAACCATATAGTCGCTAGTGATTGGCTTCAAGATAGAATTCCTGGAGCTCTTGTGAGCAACCGCTTAGAATATGAACCAGTTATCCATCAACAACAATGGAAATGGTTGCTGAATACCATGAATTGATTGGAACTAGACATTAACACCACTGGAAAGCGGCCCCGTAGTTTAAAGTTTAAGTGTTGTAATGTGACGTCAAAAGTCCTAGATTAGAATCCTTGTGATGAGTAGTCTCATCTTAGAACGAAACTGAAGATCATTGTTTACAGTTTTTCAGTGATGATCTAGTTAGATCACTTTATGATATAAACTATGAAAATTCTATAATTTATAACAATCAAGCTTAGGTCTTTTGCCAAATGGCCCAAATATGATATTTGTTGCATTTTTACTAACAAACTATCATATGTAGCAAAATTGTATTTATCTAATCAACGAAGCTACGATCTACCACCTTGAAGTTGAAGATATAGCTTCAGACTGTAGTAGTATTTAGTATAGGGTTGAGGAGATTGTTGAGTTTTTATATTGAGATCATGAACCGATCAATGTTAGAACACAACTGAAAATTTGTAATAATAAAAAATAATCCGTAGATTTTTGGACAGTTCTATTAAGTCCTTTAAGTTTATTGTGCATCGCGAACATTACTTACTTATTACTTACGCCTGTTACTTCCAGTGGAGCATAAGTCACCGACCAGCATTCTTCAATACACTCTGTCCACCACCTTTCTCTCTAGTTCTATCCAATTCTTGTTCACTCCTCTCATGTTTGTCTCCGTTTTTCGACCTAATGTGTTCTTTAGTCTTCCTCTTCTCCTTCAGCGTTGAGGATTCCATGTGAGGGCTGGCATTGTGACGCAGTTCGGTACATTCCTTAATGTGTATCCTATACACTTCCACCACTTCTTCTTGATTTGTTTCCCCACTGGAATCTGGTTTGTTCTCTCACACACTAGGTTGTTGCTAATAGTGTCTGGCCAGCGGATCTGAAGTATTTTGTGTAGACAACTGTTAACAAACACTTGTATCTTCTGAATGATGGTTTTCGTAGTTCTCCAAGTTTCCGCCCCATACAATAGAACTGTATTAACACTTTTATTGAAAAATCTGACCTTGGTGTTGGTTGACAGTTGTTTTTAGTTCCAGATGTTTTTCAGTTGTAAATATGCTGCTCTTGTTTTGCCGATCCGTGCCTTCACATCTGCATCAGATCCACCGTGTTCATCAATGATGCTGCCCAAATATGTAAAGGTTTTCACATCTTCCAAATCTTCTCCGTCAAGTGTGATTCGATTGTTGCATGCTGTGTTGTATAGGAGAATCTTGCTTTTTCCTTTGTGTATGTTGAGACTTACTGCTGCTGAGGCTGCTGCTTCACTAGTCGTCTTCTCCTGCATTTGTTGTTACGTGTGCAATTGACGAGCAAACATCTCATTTAAATCTTTTTATTAAATTTTAAATGTATCACAATAATCTATATTTTAAATTTGAACATTATGTAAATCTTTCTTTCATAATTATCAAACTGTTGCATTAATAAGTACTACTCAAACTATTTTCAAAATTTACTAAGATAACAATTGTGTTTCTATTACATTCTAATTCATTTATGTTTCTAAGTGAAATAAAAACGAAACAACACTATTCAACTTGAAATATCAATGAACTATGTATTTATCATTACCTTAATGTTGACAATTAAATATAGCTTAATACTAACTACTGCTGTAATCAACAAGAACACAAATGGAGACAACCAAATATATTTGAGCACGAAATTATAGAATATCTCATTAAAATCTGATAACCATACAGTAAATAGTTAATTTTCAAAATATCAATCAATTGTCTCGAACTTGACTGTTCATTTTGCAAATATCAGTCCTTTGTCTTAGATTTCACTATTCGTTTATTTTCATACCAATCGCTTTGCGTTCCTATTGTTTCCTTCTCGATCTTCTACTGAAATACACTCTATTCCTGACCATCGCTATATACTACTTACTTGGATATAATAGCTCACATCGCACTACTAAAACTGCTATTATTATTATTATTACTACCACTACTACCAATACTACCACTACTACTATTACTATTACTATTACCACTGCTACCAAAATAGTACTTAATCATATTCATTCACTTATTTATAAATTGATTAACCAGTAAGAACTTTTATTGGTTACCAACAAGAGATCATAGTTTAAACTAAATATCTGTATACGGTACTCAGACTGTGGGGTATTTTTTGTATTCTATGCTTTAAAGCCAAAACTTTATCTGTTAAGAAAAAGAATTCTTTTTTTTCATTAGTCTAAATGTTGCGTGAGATGATAGAAATTTTATAATTTTATAAATGAATAGGAATATTGAATTCTTGAAATGTAGGCTAACGACTAATGAAGAGACTATATAAATTTCAAAGAAAGTAGGAAAGGTAATAATGTAGAAAACAGATAGAATTCATTCAATAATAAAATACATAATGTAGTGTAATAGATAAATAGTTTCTTTGAAGTTTACAATTCATTCATTCATTCATTCAACATGTCATTAGCTTTCATGAATATTCAAGAAAAACAAAAAACAAAAAAAAAAGATTCACCTACTGACAAACGGTTGAATATTGTACAGCGAATACTAAAGAATCTAATGTAGTATCGTTTATGCAATCGAATTTGGAGTGATAAATCAAATTAAATTTCATAAGGATTTATTGAATCACCATGATTTACTTCTTGTATTCAGTTTGATGATAGAAAAAAGAACCAACCTTAGTGAGCTCAATTTTTAAAGGTTTTTTTTGACTCCTTTCTAATCAATCACTCTTAATTACAATAAATGGTATAATTTAATGTATTAGATGTTAGTGACTTTTAATAGTTAAATTCATAAATTGATATGAATATGGACCATCATTGAAAGCCTGAAAGTATTGGACGGTCGTTTTGTTCTAGTATGGGACTCCTCAACAGTACACATCCACGATCTTGCACATGGGATTTGAGTCAAGGACATTCGATCTCGTGAGCGAACTCTTAACATCTAGACCACTGAGCCGGCACCCAACAATGGTAATTTCTAACTTTGATCGATTCATAATTTTGAACAACTCTTCATCCATTGTCTGAGGTAAATAACCGTCTCCACCCTACACTGATTGAACTCCACTGTTAATTCAAAAGATCATATTTTTATTTCTTTATCTTGTTGACTGAAATAAATCTTTTGCGAAGAACACGGATTTTGAAACAGTAAATAGTAAACAAAAAAGATATGGTTTGCTTTAAAATTTACACATGGGGCGTTCAAAAGACTCAATGTTGAAGTGTTCAATATGCTTCTTTATGAAATGTTCCCAGGTGACTGTCAAAGTTGAACAATTCCATTTTTCATTAAATTACTCAACAACCCAAGCTATCATGCAGCATGAAATTTTCTTTTGTATACTAAAATTAGACATGAACAGAAAAAAATGTTATATGTCACCTTGTCCAGTTCATTTTTATTCACTTACTATTCTAAAACATCTCTGAAGATTACATGTAGCTATAATGTTGATAAGTTGCTTTAAAGAAAATTGATTTAAATTTCCAACTTACAATAAAGTGTAATTTACTTGGTATTGTTTGCTTGCATCTTCCTATTGTTATTTAGGACTGCAGTTGGTCAGTCTCCTGTTGATATAAGTGCATTCTCTGTGAACTGTCTCGATATTGTCTTAATTCACAAGCTTTATAAGTAAAGATAGATAGTGGCTAGCAGTGGATTCCAGGACTCATGTTTCTTCCCATTTTAGACTCATCAGCTGGATGTGCCTGCATCTCAGAGTTGATGTTCACCCTGAGACTCGAACCCAGTACCGTTCGCTTCATACGCCATCACGTTATTCACTCAGCTATTTAGTTCTAAGATGCAGGTATACTCATCTGACGAGTCCCAAATAGGACGAAACGCGCGTCCTGGATTCCACTGCTAGCCACTATCCATCTTTACTTATACACCAAAGTGTTTCCGATCAATTTAATATCTTTTGCGTAAATTGTATATTTTCAAATAGTTTCGGAAAACACTTTAAAGTGGATTTAAAAAATTCCAACTTAAAATCAGTCGTAGAGTTTTATTCGGCTTACAATATCTTGCAAAACATGAGCGATAACACACAAAAAAAAGCGTTAATTATTCGAATCCATGTTTTGTATCTCTTATAAATTCAGAAACTGAACTAGTCAACTTTACTATAATTAATTTACTAAGAGTAGCGTTTTTTGACAATATAACCAAGATTCTGAATGATTATCAGAAGGGGTTTTTGTGGAGATTTTAGTCATTTTATTGTTGAATTCATGAGTCAATTAAAGCTAGACCTGGAAGCACTAGATGGCTGTTTCATTTCGGATCCTGCGAGCGGGATCGTGGATGCGCACTGAGGAGGAGTCACTAAACGTCCGTCCAGTTCTTTCAGGTTTTCTATGGTGGTCCAGCTTTAATTGACTCCTGAATTCAACTATTCCAAAGAATTAACTGTGTTGTGTTTTTACATGTTGTTTTTAAAATAGTTTAAAATAAGTCATTTCCATGAATATTTTGATTTATCTAACAGTTTCCTTAGTGCAAAAAAATATTCTAGTGTTATTCAGGTGAATTATCTTTTGTTTGATAGTCACACTGTTACTGTATCAAAGTAAGTGGAGCTTGTAACATCTCATTCTACAATATGATACTCGTATAATTTTCATTTAAAACCTGTTAGCTAACACGCTATTCCAATTTCTTCGTTGTTATCTTTTTCTAGGAATGCTTAGATTCCGTAACAGAAGCATGGGGTGTAAAAGTTGAAAGAGTAGAAATTAAAGATGTTCGTTTACCTATACAACTTCAGAGAGCGATGGCAGCGGAGGCAGAGTCTGTCAGAGAAGCCACTGCTAAAGTTATAGCAGCTGAAGGTGAAATGCGTGCTTCTGGTGCTTTAAAAGCAGCTGCTGTCGAAATTAAACAACATCCAATTGCAATGCAACTACGTTATCTTCAGACAGTTAACAGTATTTCATCAGGAAAACAATCGACAATTATTTTTCCAGTACCCTTAGATTTAACTTCACTGTTTCGGGCACAACTTGACAATATTTTATGCGGGAATATTTTCGAAAATGTAAACCTTAAAGCAGATAATAAACTTCACTTTCTTAGTAATAATGACGATGAGGATAGTAATGAATATGAAAATGAAGAAAAGGAAAATTTGTACAAAACAACCGGCCAAGAAAACATTTTAACAAGTTCCTTGAAGTTACCATATCAAATGTCAACTGATGAATTTATGGAGTCTCTATCACAAATAGTTTAAGCATGTAGTTTAAATTCTATAATACTAAAATCTGTCAATTAGAGATCAATTCTTTGATATTTCCCATGTTTTATACGATCCGCCTTCATTTCATAATTTAGGGTGCCATGTCTTCATTGTATATAGTTCAAATTCCTAATAGAAATACAGAATTTCTTTTTAAATGTCTATTTCGCATGAACGATATATATTTTCTTCTTTCACAACTAGTTAATGTAGAAATAAATATTCTGTAAACAAACGTTTTCATTTGTTTAATTGTTTGAACATCTGTTCAATTGTGACAGAATGTAGAGGGTATATTTCGAAAAATAAGTTCTTGAATCATCATCGTATTGTGTAACCTTCGACGGGACACTAATTGTAACCACTGAATATATACTTCTTCTGAAATAGTATAAAACAAAGTTGTAATCAAGCATTTATTCATTAGAAGCATCTTCTTAAAATAAAACACCGATTTTTTCAAGTAGTATTTTACAGGCATGATTCATTTTATTTAAAAAAATAGAATATGGTGAGCAGTTGTACTTTAAAATTAACAGACAAGCTAAATTCTCAGTTACTGTTTGGTGTAATGTACATTAGTCCAGTTTACAACCTGAATTTATCCTAAATTTTGGCCAAGTTGATATTCATCATCAAGGTGTATCTGAAATCTTTGATGAGACTGATGATCCCATCATGATACAAACCGACATTAACCAGTATTTGTTAGAGAAGTTACAACAAAGTTATAAGGAATGAAACTGAATTCCGGACGATTGAGTATTAACAACTGGTGCTTCACTCAGAGAGATCCCAATTTCGTAATAAGTACATGACATTAATTGTTATTTATTCTACTTCAGCATGTCTTACATCAGACGTTGTTCGTTGAATCCAAATTCGTTTTTTTTTTATTCTGATATTAATATTACAATATAGGGGATAACGAAGGCTTTTTTCTAATAGGAGTAATTTATAGATTACTTGGAGCCCAGGATACCCCTCTAAACTATCAAAGGAGCTCTAAAAATGAATTTTTCTACGGGTATAACTGATGTTTGAGTCAAGTGTTTTTAACCTCTTCTCCATAGGTAACGATTTTAAAAACTGACAACTGACATCAAAGACTTGATAAAAGAATTAAGAGATTAATAATAGAAAACGAATGAAAATCACAAGGAGAGTATATGATACAATTACGTGATACCGTTTGCAGCCTACTGACTTGGATATATTTTATACCAACGAGTCAATCCATATACATCTTTTAGATAAGGAAGTACGGTGTTGTTTAAGATTAACTGTGTAAGGGATTCACAACATAATAATGATCACTATGTAATTTCTTCACTAGTGCATTAAGGTACAATCATTTGTGTATACATTTTAAAGCATCATCAGAAGATAGGAACTTTCAGATTTATCTCAAAAATGATGCTAACAAACCCGTTTTGTTAAAAGGCTGCCACAAAATGTTTAAGATTCTTGAAAAGTTACAAGTGAATTGCAGTATGAAATCTCCATATCTGAAAATACTACAACTCGGTTAACTAAGAAAATTGGATTACATTATTAAACGTAAGATATTATTTGTTTAATATCTTGAAGAAAAATATCATTTACATAGAGGATTATTTCTTAACTAAGACCATTTGGATTTATAGTCCTAATTACAATTACTCTCAAAAATACAATGTTTAAAATGACGTTGAACAGATTCTAATCTGAGTGAATACTAATGATAAGAAAAGTACAGTATATTAGTAGTGGTTGAAATTACACACCTTTGTGCAACAAACAAAAGTGAAACATTATTATTGTAAAGGCTACTCAGTACACAACTCCGCCTGTACCTGTTCTAGGGTTACTACCAGCTCCAAAGTCGTGTAAAAGAGGGGGATTGAGCAATCTGTCAGCAACCCTATCCCATAGAAAACAATCTTGCTAAAAAGACACAAACCAGAATGAATAATTTAAACCTCTGAGTCGAAGGATCTTCTTTTAAAAGAATTATGACGCCTCATGGTGAAAGTCGAGGTATTTTGGAAGCCACTAGACCATTTCCCTTTGTAACAACAAGAACAACAATTAATTCCGTTGGTGTACAGAACGCTGATGGGAGGCCTATGCTCCATGACGAGGGGTAACAAACGTAAGCATGTAAGTAGGCAGTATACAACTCAAATGTTTACATTGTAATTTACATAGGAAAAAACAAATTGTATTAAGTTACCAAAGTGATGAAATTAATGACCTACAAATCCTGTGAATGAATTGATAAAATAAATTTTCCGTTTTTATTGTTGTGAGATTCTTATGAAATTAATATATTACTATTATAGTAATTACTATATCTCTGTAGTAGAAAAATATGACTTATTTAATTATAATCAATTAATAAAGCCTAAGGCGATACTTTCGAAAGGCTATGGTATATATCAGTTCAATACATTCACATAAATGACATTTATTGTATTGCAAACTGATTGATAGGATAGTATTTTAAATTGTTTTTTATATCCAGGTCAAATCTTAGTCAAAGTCAATGACATATATATGGTTCCAAGTAGCAAAACACTACAAAGCATCTGAACTGGTTAGAACTGAATAGGAAAAAAATCATTTACATAAGTAAATGAACAACTATTCTCATATGAATTAATTGTCTAAATGTTTTGATTGATGTTTAAGACTAAAACTGATCAGTGGTCTTTGGTAGACATATCCAGCTGATGAGCTTAAACTGAGATGAAACATGTGTTCTGGATTCCACTGCTAACCACCATATAACTCTGTTTAAAATTATACTCATAATTTGGAATCCATAAATGATCTAAAGTGAGATTCATTAACAAAACTATAATTATTAAGTTAAACAGATGTAAGATTTATCATGAAAATGCCAGCTGCGTTCATGTGTCAGGAAGAAGACTGAAGAAATGCTTTCTATAACATAGTTATTGATTATCATTACCATACATACTTTCATAGCACTCTCACCTATGACTGAGTTCGTACGCGTTTAGATTTACTAAAACCTTTAGGTAACTTATTCAATAGACAATATCATTTGTGTTTATGACAATTCGCTTATACCTTCACTCTATTAGCCCCATACATCTATGATCATGTATACCAGATCACGTATTTTAGCCTACACAAATACTCCACTAGTTAGTTTAAACGTTAGTTTCTTAAAACGACCGATGACTCCTTTGTCTGCTTATTACATGTGCCTCTTAAATCCCATCCGCTTGTTCATTCCCAGTCATTCGCATTCACATTTTTGTTCGCATTCGCTTTATGTGTTTGATAGCTTCGTGATCTGAGCCGTACAGTAATATACTGTTTCCTGAAACTTGTACACTGTCAGAAGTTATCTAATGACGGTTATCAGGATGATTGATATACGAGCCTTAGGAATTAATTCAAAAAAATCCTCTATAATTTAATAATTGGATTACTATGTACCTATGTTCTGTTTATTGTAAGCTTTCGTTTAACCCATTATCTTCAGCTTGCCCTATTCATAGCCATTTTTGGCTTATTTTATGTACAATTTTGATTTTTCGATTTATAGTGCGATGTAGTCCAGTGTGATTGTATATAAACATGTGTTTTCAAAATATAATATAATAAAAGCGAGCTATTGACTTCTCATTGGTTTCAAGGCAAAAGATAGAAGAAAGCTTGTGGATAACGTATCAATATGAGCCTTGTTTGAGTCGGCTCAAGGTTAACTGTGAAGGTCAGACGTGTGATTGGTCAATTTTAAAAGACTTAACTATAGAAGGAATTATCATCAGAACTTCGGCTGGTAAATTTGCTACCTGATATTTAGCGTCTCAAGTCACAAAATGCGTAATAACCCTGGTACGACCAAGGGTGGGGAGAGTCCGCTCTCCCTCTCGAAATGCTCTCACATGGCCACGCGTATGCGGCTACTGCCATGGTAAGGAGGATCCATCAAGAGGAGTTGAATAACCCTGGTTCCAAACCAATAGTGCATATAGAGTTCAGTATCCTGAAGGCGTATGAACCAATTGTTGGTTACCGGCTACCATGGGACTAAATCTTCTGACTTTGCTCCACTGCCTTGTGGACCAGACCTTTAGGTCAAAGGCTCCGGGTGTGTCCTCCTAAGAAAACCTTCTGCTTCAATCTAGGCACCCGGACAGTGACTTGCGTGGTGCATATGTATTCGGTGCCTCCTTGTACCAATATTTATATGTTCTAATAAATCAACAAATAAATAACACTTCTTCGGACAACAACAATATCTGGACGTATTATGTCGAATTGATTTGCCAGTTCTAAGTCAAATCGTAAGGATGTCATTGACAAATAGATTTCATTTCTTGAAATTACCTAAAAGTAGTAAAATTGAAATTATTATACATAATTTGATCTGCAATTGTTTTTATTTGGTATGTTTCGAAGTTCAAAAGATGATGAAAGAGTTGAGTTGTATGCTACTTATGTTAGAAAATATAAAGTAGTATGCAACACCAATCGAAAGTGTAATGCATGACAGCAGAAGATTGAGAAGATTCAATTGAAGAGAAGAGGAATAAAAACAGAAAAGAATTATAATAACAGAATTAAAAGAATCATGCAACACATAAAGAACAACTGAAGGCAGATATACAAATATTGTATCTTATATATGGTTTTCATATTTTTACGTAGGTAATTCTGTAATTTTAGTTATCCCAATTCGAGTTTCCATTCACAACAGATTCATAGAAACAAAATAATATAAATTGTTGCTTTATAGTTATCAAAAGTCAATGGGACCGATATCAAAATCTATTGTCAAATTCTATCATGTATTATACATGTTAAAAAACATTATTCTTTTGATGAAGTTTTATTCTCTGAGCTGGATGGTTTGGTCGTGGAGCTTTCTCGTTCTTCTGAACGACATCATCAACACAAACTTCAGGTAGAAGTCTGATCCTCCTGGAAAATAGATTGAGCCACATTATTTAAGCAACAAATTTTAAGCATGGGCGGTGTGTGGCTCTCCTGTTAAACGGGATTGAGCTGTACTGTTTGGGTTGTCACGTGAAAGTCAAGATGATGTCTGTTTCTCCTGAAAACCAATGTAAAATTACTCTGGCCCACAAGGGTGTATTATATAACTGTGAACAGTATTCTTCATTTCCTTTGTAATGATATTCACATTAAATGTACACTAATCTGTATTCTTTTACAACGATTACTCTTTAATACTTTAAAATAGATTAAGTGATGTTTATATCGTTTGTACAAACAAAAAGAATTACAAAGTGGATAGTTACTTGAGTGATTTGACTGAGACTATAACTTCGAGCATTTTCATCTAAAAGATGTACAATACATTCAATAAAGAATTGGCTTTTTTTTCTTTCCAAGTTAATTCTATTGTACTAAAATGAACAAGAAATATTTAGATGGCGTCTATCTGAAACTTAATAATACGAAATCTTAATTTATTGATCACAAAATTTTAATTGAATAATCTATGATAACTTGCATAAGAGAAAATGGCCGAGATTATAATCTATGGACGAACCAATCAGATTTAGGATAACAGGTCTTGGATTTTAGCGCGAAATTCATCCACCCACTTGGCCAAATAACGTCTTGGCATTTTAACTGATGTCAGTTTGTAATGAAAAACCGTAAATCTACTTCTTAATCGTAACCATCAACTGTGACTCGTAATCCTTATTCTTCAAACTGCTTTATAACACTCATTTAGCCTTAGTAAGTAGGTGGACACTCTCAAGGTCACTTTGGCGTCGTTCAAAGGTCATCCATAAATTATAATCTCACCCAATTATTACTTAGTGTAATATTTGTGTTATTTTCAGTGTGATATTTTGTTTAGTATAATAATGATTTTTTTCAGTATAATAATTAATTAAGTTGTAATATTATATATATATTCAACCAGGTCTGTTGTGAGATATCAACTCACTGAAGGCAATGGTGTACGGTGGCTCAATTTCGTAGATTGGTTGAAGTTAGACATTAACACCGTTGGATGCCAGTTCAGTTGTCTAATGGTTAAGAGCTGGCGCGCGAGACTGACAGGCTCTGGGTTCGAATCTCGAGGGTGGAGGGATCGTGGATGCCCACTGTTAAGGAGTCCCATACTAGGACGAAACGACCGTCCAGTGCTTCCCGGTTTTCTATGGTGGTCTAACTTTAATTGACTCATGATTTCAACTAGTGAAATTTCTAAAATCTCCACAAAACCCCTTCTGTATTAGTTTAGTGTAAAATTCATTCGGCATGATATACAGTTTTGGTTTTTGTAATAATTCTGTATATTTCTGTTATAAGTTAAAATTGTTAACCAATCATCGAGGATAAATTCAATGCATGGATACATATGTATATTCATGTATCGTTTCGATTTATTTCGTGGGTCATATAAATCCATATAACCAATTTTGTATTCTCACCATGCATAGTAAGATTTGGGGGCAGTTATTATACCCAACAGCTATAATATTACTTTATTTAATGTATAAACGATTATTCTTTTACATCAATGTTTAGTAATTTCATTTTTAAAAATTCTTTTCAGGTTATTTCTTTCTATTGAAGGGGATGGAGTTTATGAAGATCGCAGAATTTTCATAGATTCAGTTACCCATTGATCTTATGTATATCATTATTGAAAACTTGAAACTTCGAGACATCTATTTTATTCTGGTATAAGATTAATGAATGTTTCGTTTTATTCTTTTTAACTTCGGAGAAATAGAAATCTTTGTTTTTGCTACTGTAAAGTTGCTACTGTATCGTTATAAAAACCGAATGATAACACTTATATTATGAACCGGTACTCGAACATTGAATATATATATATATATATATATATATATACGAACACGATTGGTGAATTTTGTAGAATATTCACTTTATCTCATTTCAAAGGTGAATGTCAATCAAAATAGGTCGCTTATCAATGCCATTATTTAACATTAACGAATGAATAACATAGATGTTTATCTAAAATTTTATTTCCTTTAACTAAAAATTTCTATAACATTATTGAACTAGTCAATCTTAAGACGTAGAATATAATAGTACTTTTCTATCTGGAATACATTATGATGTACATCATTTTGTTTAATTTATGTAAATGTAATAGTATATACCGATATATCGAAATCAAAAAGGCATTGAATCATGATTACAAATAGCAAACTAATCAATCCTTCCCTCGTTTATATTTATAACAGCGAGTTCGAAAAAGGTAAAGGAAAAAAAAATAATCGAAGATTGAACATATATAGGATATTAATATTAAAAGATTGTCCTTCACAGACTGATCTCACTTGAGAAACCATTAAAAATTATAAATCATCTGATTTGTATTTCTTCCCAGTTTTAGATTCTTTTGTAAAGAGAGGTTGTAGTGTGGCGTCGGGTCACGTGTGACTGTAATCACCACTACAAGGTCAGGAAAGAAGAGATATAAACTGGAATGAAATAGTTTTGTTATATTTCCTTGTTTTCAATGGTTTGTTAATTGATATAGATCAGTGATACAAACTCTTCATATTGTACAATTTACTTAACTAAAAAATATCTATACCGATAATTAAACTAATATTAATAATATCAGATGAGTTTTGTAGATATTATAGTAATTTCAATGGTTGAGATCATGAGTCAGTTGAAGCTAGACCACCATGGAAAACATATGCTCACTAGTGACTGACTTCAAGAGACGTTTCATGGAGTTCTAGTGAGAAGCCGTTACCAGTGGACTTCAACCAGGTCTGTTGTGAGATAGTAACTGACTGAAGACAGTGATGGATGTGTCGCTCAATTTCGTGGATTAGTTCAAGTTAGACATCAACACCGTTGGATGCCGACCGGCTAAGTGGTTTAGTGGTTAAGTGCGCGTGCGCGAAACTAGTAGGTTCTGAGTTCGAATCTCGTAGGGAGCGAGGTCGTGGGTGCGCACTGCTGAGGAGTCCCACGGTAGGAAGAAACGGCTGTCCGGTGCTACAAGGTTTTCCATGGTGGTCTAGCTTCAACTGGCTCATGATCTTAACCATTGAAATTGATATTTATAAAAATGATATTCTGATAATTACACTAACTTAATGACATGTAATCAAGGACTAATTGAATTTTAAATTTGTCTTATCAATAGATAACATGTTTATAGATAGAACATCTTCGATTGTGTATTTCTTTTACAAAATAAAATTTTCTCAAATATTGCAAGGATATAAGACAAAATATTTTTTTATCATTTACAACAGATGTTGACTGTCTAGACGAATAATAAATATTGTTTATATGTACTTATAACTGATTGATCAATGTCATGTATGTCAGGTCTTTCTTAGTGCAAATCGAATCCTATCAACCAAATCGTAATTTGGCCAACAGTCTAGGTGACTCGACACTGAATGCACTATGTTGAGATAAGATGGTGGTTGAAGGCAGTTGGTGGGAAGAAAAATCAATATTCGATTGATTTACTTAATATGAGTTTTATTCATCATTACATCCTTTTTGATTCAATGTAATGATTACGCAATGTAGTATTTCTTTTCTTTTCTCGTATATTTATTCTGTATAATATACAATATTCTTGTATTCCATTGACTATGAACTATACTCAGCATATAATTTGTTATAACTGTGAGTATTTTTTATGTATGTGATTTTATTCTAATTATTAATCAAAAACGGGTGTACAATCAATATATAAACGAGTATATTTTCTACTAAAGAGACTTCGCTCGTTTCTGGTTGTTGCAGAATATAGTTCTCATTTCAAGCGTGGATATCTCTCTCTAGATAGCTGGGGCTGGAACGCGTCATTAGTTAGCTCACTGGTCGTTGGTCACCGAATCTCGATCTCGTTCGCAAATCTAAGTGAACTCGTTAAGTTTCAACCCTAATAGTAGTCAACAGGAAACCCTAGATCTAGGTTTTGTACTGCTTGGAACTCGTCAGCATGGTGTACCTGTAGTCTTGAGGGAATTCATAATGCCTGACGGATTCGATTCCCTGTACTTCTAACTTCTTCGAATTTACTAATGATTTTCAAAACTAAAAGAACAATTTTTTGTCACTGAAGATTAGATTTTACAGTTTTATTTATGAGTTAAAATTCGTTTTAACAGGTGGTTTTGTAACTCAGCGTTGTCATGTCAACCTAATGTATCGCAAGTCGGAATAATGGTCATATTTACATTTATGTAGTCATTTAATTTGTCATATTATGATGGCTTTTTTAAATTAAAAAAAAAACTGGATTACGCTGTGAATTTTGCTCTGGCTGTAATTTTTATTTGCCGCATCCAACTGCGTTACTCCGGACATGCATTGCATGCTGGAATGATATCCTAGTCGATGAATAATGTTAGTGGAGAAAGGTTAGTTGTGCTGTAAACTATGCTTTTATAAGTAAGAGACTGTTGTCTTCACTTAAAACAATATCGTTTGTCTTCTGTTAGGTAAGTCTTACTGGTTTATAGTTCGTGTTTTGGGTTTATTGGCTTTGAGTAACATAACTGTGCAAATGAAGCAATAATTATGACACCTGCTTAGTTTAGCATGATAATTCCCGCTTCATCCTGATTGGTCACAAAGTAGACTCCCAGAATTACGAAATCGAGTTGAGTTTAATTGAAGCCGTTTTAATTATTTTGAACTACTTCAGTTTATTACCGTTTCAGATTACCCCATAGTTGATAATTTCAATTTATGTTTGTTCAATCTAAGTTATCAGATATGCGCCCTTTGTAATTGCTCTGGTATAATCATGATGTTGAAAGTTTTCATAGAATGCTTTTATAAAATGTGACTAGTACAAGAACCAAAGATGCAGGTCTTATCCTTTAAGACTCATTAGATGGATGTACCCACATCAAGATTTATTACAAATCAGGTTAAAATTCATACCCGCTGCACAACTAAGCGATTATACAGACACAACAGCTATTCGGATAACGAGTTGAGCGTTTGAAGCAAAAATCACTAGGTTCGAATCCTCGGATAAATATCAACTTCAGTGTAGGTTCATCCAGCCGTCACGTCCCACATAGAATGTAACATGCTTCATCGATTGCACTGCTAGTTGAATCACATGTATTACTGTTATATCTAGAGCTTATACTCATGCTATACCGCGTACTACTTGAGCGCTCGAACTCGAGAAACCTCTCGGATGCAAGTGAAAACATAGAAGACGAGTGAGAATGAATGTTATTCCAAACCGTGTCATATATAGTACAAAAATCTCAGGTATTTATAGTTTTTTAGTAAAAGTGAAATCATCATTACAGTCATCCAATCAGCGTGCAGTGGTTTTATAGTTTTTGTCCAATAGAGAATCTATACGCCAAGATTCTGGAATGTTCTTCCAAAAGATGATTGGATCGAAAATCTCCGGTTTTTTTTCTAAGCATCTTAGAGCATCTTTGAGCTTACCCAAAGACCATCCTCACAATTTCATTTTGAAGTAGGTAAAACATTATGCCTTATATCTGCTTAACATGGATTTTTTGAAAAGTGCTCAAAATCCATTTCTAGTGAAATCGTGTGTATGTTTTCTTCACGTGATTGCTCATTATGAAAGAAGAGATATTCTTTACGATTTTTATTATCTTAATTTAACGAAAGTTGTATATTACAAGCGAACAGTAATCAAATATAACATTTCAAATTATATTTTAGATTATTCATTGGACTGAAACTATAATAAAATCACATGGTGTTTTTTTGCTTGTATCTTCCCATTGAGGTTTAAGACTGCAATTGATCAGTCTGTTAATGGCATATGTGCATACTGTGCGTATGCCTCGATATTGTCTTAATTCACAAGCTTTTATAAGCAATGATGGATAGTGGCTAGAAGTGGAATCCAGTTTGACGTGCTTTCCATCCTATTCAGGACTCGTCAGCTGGATGTATCTGCACCTCAGAGTTGATGTTCACTCTGGGACTCGAACCCAGTATCATTCGCTTCAAATGCCATCGCATTATCCATTGAGCTACTGAGTCCTGATAGACACTTGCTTGTGTAATCAGGTGAATTTAAATCCACTTGGTATTGTTTTGCTTATAATAAGGCAATATCGAGGCATAGGCACAGTGTGCACATACGCCAATAACAGACTGATCAATTGCAGTCTTAAACCTCAATGAGAAGATACAAGATAATAAAAATATCTTGGAACAAAGTGAAAATCATACTGAAAGAGGATGGGATACAATTAGAGCTGAAAATTAGACGACTCTAATGGGAGCCAAGGTAAACATAAAAGGTGTATGTATATTATTGTATATATAAGCTGAGTTTCTTTGAATTGATTTCAATTGCTTCAGTAGAATGGAGTATATGTAATCTTAAGCTTTTTGGTAGATTACTAGGAACAGGATATTATAAATGAGAAAGCATGTTTGATCTTAATGTTATGTCCTTAATCAAATGAGTGAGAAATAATGGTATTGCCGAATGATTTTGTAAGGCTTTCCCCTATCGTAACACAGTAATAATTTTGAATATATAAGTATAGAACTTGATTTCCTGTGGTAAGGTCATGGATCAACACCATTGATTAGTCTCACAGCAGAACGACATTGCCATTTGATGCTTGCGATTTTTTGATGGTTGTTTAGATAACATTATTCCATGATTTGAACTATGGAAATAAATTACCCAAATCAATCTATTTCAAAATCAATATTGGCAATCATTTTTCCATGTAACACCGCTTAAAATGTCAACTTGTGGTGATTACGAAGGAAAATAGAAATTATCAAATTGTTTTCTTTTAGTTCTATACGATTATAGCAACTCTCCTACAATTGATTTTATTTGTGGTTAATTTTATTGAACTCTTTTATTAACATACTTAACAAACATTGTTATTTGAACAGTAGCAATTCGTCTATTTCTTTGTACTATTATGATTACTATTATGTCTGTGAAAACGTGTATGCTTGACCACATGTGACATCCTAGTCACATATCTCTCTGTAGCTTAAATGTTGATCGCTTAAGTATTGCTCGATGAATCGTTCTCTTTCCTATGTATATATGTGTTCGAATCCTATTAATAGCTTTGCCTTGTCTTACCTTGCTACGTCTTTATTCGATTTGACTATAAATACGCCTCTGTATTCACTCTCTCACATATTAGCCTGTCTGCTCCAAATTCGCTCGATATGCTTACAGCTTTGTGATATGTGCTATCCGCTAATAGACTAGTCGCCGCTTCTTATTACCTTCTTATTTCAAACACTTAGGATTTATATAATAACGGTTATCAATGTGATTGATTAACAAAGCTAAGCCGTAATTAAAATTCCATGAAGTCATTTTTTGTTTAAAATGGATTAGTGGTATATTCTGTGTAAATATAAGGTTTGGATTCAAGGTGAATATTTTAAACAGAATGCTTTCGCGAATTGATTAACAAAATTTGTATTTCGACTGATTCTTATGTTTGTCGATTATTTTCCAATACAAAATTCCTTAAAACATGCTTTGACTTGTTGTTTCCAAATTAATAGACATAGGAATTTTAGTTTTTAATCCACTTCATTTGAATTTTATCGGTTTTTCACTGGGATTGAAAACGGCGAGTCTATAATTTATGGACTAACCAATCAGATTTAAGATAACAGGTCAAGGATTTTAATGCAAAATTCATATACTCATTTGGCTAAATACTATTTCGGCATCATAGCTGATGTCAGTCTGTTATGAAAATCTTAAATCTAATTCCTAACATTAACCACCAACTGTAAATCATAATAACAATTCCTCATAAGTCATTATATCCCTCATTTTATCCTAGTTATTAGGTGGACACTCTCAATATCACTTAAGGGTGGCTCAAATATCGTCCATAAATTATAGTTTCACCTTGAAAACTAACGAAAGACGCTCAGTCTATCAGCAATAATGTTACCATTCACTTTTTGGTATTCTTCTAGCTTACTTAAATATTATAACCACAAATACCACTTGTGAATATAAATGTTTTACAAATTGTTTTATATTCTACACTAAATTTTACTGAAGTGATTGACTTATGCTTACAGACATTAGAGAAAACTGTTTTTCAAAAAAAAATTCATCTTCATGGTAATTGAATGTATGGTGTCTAATACTGTCACGCGCATATGGGTTATCCTAATTTTGGATAGAACAATTAATTTATTCTTTTTGATTCATTATATACATATATTTTGACTACGTCAATTATTCATTGATATCCTTGACTGTCTTCAAATGAACGTGTGTGTTTATAAATTAGTCCGCTCATCATATGTCTTTAGATTATTCTTCTATCTGACTATAATTAGTGAGTCAGATTTCATCAAATCACGTTAGCAGTCATACCTTCTCTATTTCACTTCACTTTTCTCATTTTAATGTCCAAGTAAATGAATGTACAAAATAAATCCATTCGACCTAATCTATATTCGTCTTTTTATTAACCCTGTTGCTCAGATGGAGCTAACCTAGGTGTAATATACGTAGTTAAACGGGAGATTCATAGCCGTAGCCTATTCATTGGTCCGTCCAAACATGAGTCAGATTTAGGGCAATTAAAAAATGTATCATTAATTCTCCTACTATGCATTTTATTCACACAATTTTTTTTGTATTTCCACTATTGCTATAATACCATTCTACTTATTGTCGTGGTATGAAGGAAAGCAGGAAAGGGCTGGCTTCTGTTAGTTCTTCACGACTCTCTGGATGGGGTCCTAGAGATGGCGCAACACAGTGGCTAGAGACGTTATCAAATATGGCTCAGAATAGAAGCCTGTGGAAATCCTGCTGTAATCTTCTTTAACTTTTTTCATAAAACGTGGTGGCTTCTTCTTTAACTGAAAGATTTCTTCTGATTGTACTTTTCCGTTTCCCCTATTATTATTATTATTATTATTATTATTATTATTACACTACCTTACACTAATCTGTTCGTTATTGTTCGTTTTTACGCTTCCTACCTTCTTTTTTTTCCTCTTCAAATTCTGATTGTTTTGTGTGACGCATATATATTGGGTACCCTCTTGTACCAATATTTATGTGTTCAAATAAATAAATAAAACTTATTGTGACTGGACACTTTAAATCATTTTGACCTTCATTGAATGACCTTTCTAATTTGCAAATAATACAATTTTGAAGTATATATATCGTAACAGATCTAAACATTCACCATTTTTAACACATAACATTGTCAAATTTCATTAATACATGCTTTATTTTTGGCCTTCGTAAAATATCATAATTATGGACTTATAACTGTAGAGCTTGATGATGAAGTTATTGAAGACAATAGTTCGATCAAATATTCTTCATTTTTGAGTTACTTGTTTGTTGTGCCTCTATGTATCGTTGGATGATACATCATGATTATAACTTGTTTTCTGACAGAATACAGAATTACAGATTTCAACTGACTTGGTATATTTACTCAGTTTTAACTGGTGTAATGAATAGAATAGCAACAATGATATAAGTAGTAGCGTTGAAGATACTCATATTTTAAGTATACAGAGACAAATCATAAGAGTAGTACTAGTATATGGTAAAGAAATTGACCTGAGCCAAAATCACTGAGTTAAATATTATTTAGTTTCTATAAATCAAAATAAACAATTCACTATATTATAAGTAAATGGATAGCACATATGTATAAAGAAGCATATATAAATGCATAGAAAGTTAACATATTAAAAGTGAATAGATATACATAAGATGGTAAATATAACTAAGTATATTTTTATACCAAGTCACATAATACTTAATCTGATTAGAATGATACACGTACTGCAAGT
The DNA here is from genome assembly GCA_946903255.1 of Schistosoma spindalis. Classification (NCBI taxonomy): domain Eukaryota; kingdom Metazoa; phylum Platyhelminthes; class Trematoda; order Strigeidida; family Schistosomatidae; genus Schistosoma; species Schistosoma spindalis. Next base: position 11,805,649 of record OX336420.1, read on the forward strand.
ATTGCTTCATACCCCTCTTGTATATGGATTTGAAAAAAATCATTAAAATTTCTTTCTTTTGAAGATAAATTACACACAAAAAAGATATGCTAAGATGATTTAACTTGTCGCTAGGAAAATACACTCTTACAAATGTAGTATAATAATATTGATCAGATAAGATTTTTAAAAAATGACTTATGTACATAATAGAAACTGCTACAATTTTAGATTTCTGCTTTGTAACTTTATTGTTCATGAAATTCAATGTTATAAGTGTACAATCCTTTAATTTTATAAAATTATAATCAAAATGAAAAGTATTTTATCTGAATAAACATCAATGAATATAAATAATAATCTATTTTGAGTACGATTATAATAATCAAATAAAAATGATGCAAGACCACCATTGGAAACCTGGAAACACTAGACGGCCGTTTTGTCCTATCGTGGGAACCCTTAACAGTGCGCATCCACGACCTCGCTCACGGGATTTGAACCCGGAACCCGCTTAACCTATTGGACCACTGAGCCGGTCGGCATCCAACGGTATTAATGTCTAACCTCAACCAATCGACGAAGTTGCGCGACCATCTTTCATTGTACTGAGGTAGATACCTGTCTCTACCCGACACGGATTAGCTCCACTGTTCACGGCTTCTTACTAGAACTCCGTGAATTTTCTCATGAAGCTAGTCACTAGTGAGCACATGGTAATTATCAGTTTAGGGGTCATGGAGATTGTTTGATTTTTTTTATCTCATGATCTCAACCAAAAACTTAACAATCTCCACAACCCCTAAACTGAAAAAAATGATATAGGTATATTTTACTATTATGAAAACCTCTTGAAGTAAACATAAACATCATAGTGTATAATTATGTTTATGAGATGATGGAGAAGATTTGTATCTCAAATAGATAATAATGAAATTTTGTCCTCTGAGTTCGCGATCAATCCATCCAACTTAGAGAACCAAACTTCATTATAATCATTGTTTAATTTCATTACAATGAAACTTTTTAAAACAATTCAGTAATTTGAAGTCATTAATTATGTTAAAACCATCAATAACATCTTTATCATGAAAAAACAACAAAATTTGGTGAGACTATAATTTATGGACGATATTTGAGCGACCCTTAAGTGATATTGAGTGTCCACCTAATAACTAGGATAAAATGAGGGATATAATGACTTATGAGGAATTGTTATTATGATTTACAGTTGGTGGTTAATGTAAGGAATTAGATTTAAGATTTTCATAACAGACTGACATCAGCTATGATGCCGAAATAGTATTTAGCCAAATGAGTATATGAATTTTGCATTAAAATCCTTGACCTGTTATCTTAAATCTGATTTGTTTATCCATAAATTATAGTCTCGCCCAAAATTTCACACAAATTTTCTATTCCCATCTTAACATTAGAAAAAAACTAAACACAGAATTCAACGACGTGAATATCTTTCTAAAGAATTCATTATCAAGCTGTACGGTTATGTTGTATACACATATATAAAGATTTTACAACATCTACAAGATTTATACAAAGAAAAATATCTGTAAAATTAGTAAACACGACGTTCAGCAAAGGAATCGCTTTTCATATTTCTTCATGGAACTATTACTTTAACAAAACATTTTCATTTATATGTAGTGACCTACTTTTGTCAACAGAACCCGATTGGTTCAATGAAAACAATTATTATTATAACCAATTGTACCAGTGATTGTTTTACTGTGCTCGTTTGTTTAACTGTACTTGTGACAGCCATTACACTCTCTCTCCCGTTGACTTTGAACTTGTACGAATTCGGTTACGCTTGGTAACCACGCTTGTACTCCTTTGGCATGATCTCGGTATTCTTTCGATACCACGAGATCGCCAACAAATACATCTCGACTACAGCCATCATCTGCCTTCTGATATTGGCCTACGTGGATCTTATTGGTTGATTTGCACGTAGTCTTCCTGTAGTGGTGTTCATAGTCAATCGTGACTCGACCCCACGCTACATATATACGATTGTACAGCTTGATAATAAATTTGTTGAAAAGAGATCCCTTTGTGTTTTTCATGTTTAAATGGGAATTATCTGTCAAATTAATAAACGAATGTTGGATTGTAGTGTAATTGGGGTAAGATAAATAAAAAGCTTCTTAGTAGTAGAAGGGTTCAGTGAAATGAAGTGATATTAGATACATTTATAAATACAATTATGGGGGATATACGAAATAATAAAAGAGAGATTATTTTCAAATGCAAAATCAATGAATAAAAGAAACTGAAATAACTGCTATAATAGTTTATGGCCACGGTAAAGACAAGTATAAGTAGTACTTCTTGTGTACACACAGTTTCAGTTTTATTTCATGGATCAGAAGAGCTTCTGTTATTTTGAGTAATCGAATATCAAGAAGACTTGATAGATTTTGAACTAACTTTATAAACAACCTTGAAATTACCCTGTAAATCAGTGGAGTAATTTTCTGCCATAATCAGCCCAGTTTCAATTCCTCCAAACTTCAGAATCATTAGTCAATCGGAATAAATATCCGGAACTATATGTGCACGAAGAAACATGTTCAATGTCTTTTCTTACCTTGGCAAACTTCAGGACCAATAAATCAATCATAATCTTAATTACAGAATGACCTAATCTAACTAATGTAAATACAAATTTACTTCTTTTGTATTTTTATAACTTAAAATTATTCATATCATTTCATATACTAAGTAGTTTCTCATTAAACATTTGATCCGACTTGTAATTACACTAGTATTGTTTCTTCCTCACTCTATGTTACCTATATTTTCTCTCATTACTAATCTCACAATTTCATTTTACGTATAGATTTAATAATGGAATTCATGAGTCGATTTAAGCTAGACCACCATTGAAAACTTGAAAGCACTGGACGGCCATTTCATCCTGGCATAGGACACCTCAGTAGGGCGTATACACGATCCCACAAGCTAATATCACATAATAGTCAATTCAACATAAATAATTTTATTACACTTCACAAATGATCTTAAAGTGACATGTTAAAATTGTAAACGATTGATTTAGCTTAAACCTGGTAACTACCTGGATCATGAATTTGGATATAATAACTAAGATAGGAAGAGAGAATTTGTTATAATGGATCACTTTTTGTTTATATTATCTATGTTTTAACTTTAAAATTTGGAAATATAACTTCTGATTAACCACTGTATCTTCAAGTACAATTACGTATATTTTTAACCAACTGTTTTTGCATTGACACATCCAATTAGACCTACGTCGTTGATTATAAGTATAGATCTACATTTAAGCATTTTTGATTTCATTACACTTTCATCGAATTACATGGTAACTATTAAATTTCATATTCCCAATTATTATTCAATGTAAACTAACCATGTAATTACTGTCAATATTGGTTTAACTATTATTGTGTTTAATGTCATTATGCTTATATTATTTAAATTATATCAAATAAACTGTGATATTGTAATATAACTACTGTTCTGTATCTAAAACTACAAATTTGATACGTATCCAACCATTAAAAACAAAAAGTAAGTATGTCTGAATTAGAATGATAGATAATCTGTCTTCGTTTGCTCTGGAAACTAAAGTCTTAATATATATATATATATATATATATATATATATATATATATATATATATATATATATATCATCAGTCAATTGAAGCTAGACCACCATGGAAAACTTCGAAGCACTGGAAGTCCGTGTCGTCCTAGTATGGGACTCCTCAGCAGTGAGCATCCACGGTCCCGCCCCTGCGAGATTCGAACCCAGGACTTATATATATAACAGACGGATAAGTCAATGTTGAAGCATCAAAATCCAGTCCAATACGTAAGTACTAATTTATGACATTTCTATCAATCAGAAAGCAAAAAGATGCTTTAAATTATATTTTGACTAGGAATCAATATTAGATGGCATAATTTTTTTAACACTAACTTATTTCTAGTAAAAAAAATACCTACTAAGCAGAGTTGGATAATGGCTAGTAAGGAATCCGGAACATGCGTTTTGTTCAATTTGGGACTTGCCAACTAGATTCACCGGAGTTCTAGTGTTGATTTTCACTCCTGAATTTGAGCGTCATATATTTCGCTTCAAACCCTCACGCGTTATCCAATTGGCTACTGAGTCCAAATAACCACTAGCTTATTTGGCCGATAATGAATTATAATACATATGCCAAAAATGATCCAATCCTTGACAATAATGACGGAAAGATTCAAACGCTTAAAAAGAAGACTAGCTCTAATAGATCTAAGATATATAGATATACAAATGAATTATTTTGTTCATGGTTCTCAATACTAATTAATTGAACCGCAGTATTGTACAAACTTCATTTGCCTAACATTAAAAATGAAATATTATTCTAAAATCAAATTACCATTGATTAATACTGGAAAACTAATTTACTGATCGCAGTAACAGAGAATTTACGAGGACACTCTAAAAAAATTCACAAGCCCAGAACAAATTACTTACCAACTGACTATCGAATTTCTCATCAATTCATCAACGAAAGGAAATCATTAACTCAACACGTGATTAAACCTCTCTCGGTCGATTCTTTCAAAAGAAAGTTGGATCAACTGAGAATCCGCCATTGCCAGGACTAACATAGGCCATCAGGCCTCCTGTCCTTTCCAAACTGAAACTGAAATATTATTTTCAAATCAAATTACTATCGATTGATAATGGGAAACTAATTTACTTACAGATTTCAAACAGTTTTAATCTATACAAGCACGGAAAAAGAGCAGGAATAAAAGAATAGATTCTTTTTAATACATTGAGAAAATATAAGCTTGTAGTAAGGCAACCAAAGCCATAGAATTAACACTCAAAAGAAGTTTACACAAAAATTTCTGCAAGTCTATTTCCATTTGTTTATTTGTTTGTTCTTAATTTCCACATCCGTTATCAACAAAGTAATCTATGATATTTCATTATTATTTTACAGTTGTATCAAGTTGAACTCCACCTATAGATCTTTTAAAGTTATTGCCGGTCTCAAGCCCAGGTAAAGGAGGAGGATTGGGCATGGTGGTCAGCAACCTCATCCCTTAGAAACAAATCTTGCTAAATAAACGCCAACCAGATTAAGTATCAAGTTACATTTAACAATAAATAGTTGTAATGTCAGATTGTAAGTTCACACACAGTTAATTAAAGTAGAAGAAACTTCATGTATGTAAGATCATAAGATAAATTGTAGAAAATAAGATTATTGCCCTCTTATGTAATAAACTATTTTACTATCATAGATAATTAGCACAGTGGTTATGATGTGAATTCAAACAATTTTATTTTAAGTTTCAATTCAACACATTTTTACTGAAGAATGTATCACATATGAATCTTTACAGTTTCAAGAAATGATACTTTATTAAATTATTCTGTTGTTGGAAGCAAAGTAAGAATCATATGAACTGAACTGGTAAGTATTTTCTGAAACATTTCGAAGCTTCTTTACGAATAATAATGTACCTTATTTTGTGATTTATAATAAACATCACATATCATCTATAAGTCACTTTTTTTAAATTAATGTTTAGATTTTCATGGAAGTGATGAATAGTAGCTAGCAGTGGAATCCAGGAGGCGCATTTCGTCCTATTTGAGACTCATGAATTGAATGTGCCTACATCTACTTAGCTACTGAGTTCAACCAACCAATCATTTGTGCATTGAATATGAAATTTAATTCAATTTAAAATGATTTAGATTATCCCGTTGTTGATATTTTTGACTGAAATTTGAACAGTCTTGATAACAACATTTCATTTATTCTACATCAACTTGTGAAATAATAGCAATATCGAGATAATCCTCATAGCATACTCATATGCTAACTAAGATTGTTCAAATTTCAGCCTTAGTATATCAACAAAGAAATAATTCAAATCACTTTCTAATTGAATTACATCAGATAATGTACTTAACAAATCATGTTAATGTTATGTAATTTTTACACATTTTATCAAATCAAGTAAAGTATTTTGATAGTATACTTTGCATGTGATAAAAAGATACTTGTTTTAATTAAAATATAACAAGTTGAAAGAAAATAAACCTACCAATTTAAAGTTTTTATTAGAATGTTTCAGATTAAAACAAACTTCCTGAAACTCAAATTAGATATGCCTACACGCGATTATCGGAAACATTTAATGTAAACGGAAAACTATTGGGAGTAATTGTTATTGAATAGTTTTTCAATAAAATCATGGAATGATTTTAATTAAACATTTATTTGAGACTAAAAAGCATTGAACAACCGTTTTACTTTCTAGTATAGATCTCCTTAACAATATACAGCTATGACCCTACGACTAGAGATTGAACTCATAATCTTTAGTATCGCGTGAGTTCTGGTTTTTGATAAATGTGTTGGGGTGATCTAGAAAACTTCTTGCAAAAGACATGAACGGCTCAAGAAACACTAAGAAGCATTTTATCCAATCAGCGTTCACATCAAGAAAGTGAAAAGTCACATGTAGAGTTTTTGATTGGCTGATTACTGTACTGCTACTATGTTTAGCAGCATTCCAGAATTTTCGGAAAACCCAAGGACATCTAAAATACTATAAAAACCCTATATTTTCTGTATAAAAACGAACCTTTGTAGTAAAGTGCTCCTCGCTTGTTTTGCGCCTTTTCTCTTGTGTTCAGGTCACTGTGTACTTCTATATTGGGGGTTACGAGAATAGCTTAGAAACGTAATATAGTGTTCAATTAACAAGACTTATCAAAATGTTTAACTGAGATCATCACGTGGTGATAACTATGAAGTTCAAAATATTTTTTGTATCGGGATAAATATTAAGCAAATCTGAATGGTCCTATCTGAAGTTATTGTCTACATTTTCGTTGCATAATTATTAAATAATTACACCGTTACATTCTTATATTTTTTTTAGCTGTAAGCTTTAGTTGGGCACTATAATTATTTTCCTATTTTTTACTTTTCTTAAATAGTTAATATATTACGGATCAGTCACTCAGTCCTCATTCACTTATGGCGCAGTAATACCCACATTAACATTTCTTAATTCTATTAAATATACGATCAAGATTTTGTTTTATATTATTTTACAAGTTATAAATTTGAACTGTTTAGTTAGAAGTAGTTTGCTTGCTGAATTGTTCGCTATTCTGTCTGTAGGGTGAGCGAGCGTGAGAAACTTCATTGTGGACTATTATCGCACATTTAGAGTGTCACTGGTTAACTAGAAGAAATTGCATACACATAGTTCCTTTTATCATTTTGAAAAGAGCAAGAACAAATATTCTAGCAGAATAGCATGAATTCATTTTTATTTCGTTGGTTCTCGTCAGCTGCTTACAACCTGTGACGTTCCTCTTAGACCATCCTATTAATGATCGACTCACCGTATCACAAAGTTGCACGCTGGCTAGCAGAAAAACTAGAACCGGTCCGTCAGAGATTAGCAACATACACGTTAAGAGATTCATTCCAGTTTGCTGATAGACTAAATCGCACGAATGTTGCCGATAAGTTCATGGTTTCTTTTGATGTAACATCCTTGTTAACCAATATACCACTTTTTGAAACTATTGATATAATTTGTCAGAATTATGATCTACCTTTACCAGCCCGAAAATTCCCATCTACTGATATCTTTGTCTCGGAACGATTTCTATGACCTTCTCCATGGTATTTTGAAAATCACTTCTTTCCTGAATCTAGCCATGTTTAAACTATGATTTATGTATTATATATTCGTTAATGTAGGTTTCGCAATACTTGGTGTTATTTCAAATGTTATTCATATTTAAATATGATTATTTCAGCGAATTTCTTTAAATATGCTGTTTCAAATCACTGTTTGAACATACACTGTTAGTCTGTTCACTTGTACAATTTATTAAATAATTGTTTTAATTGAGATCATGAACCGATTGATGTTATACCACCGTTGGAAACCTGAACTTATTGGACGACCGTTTCGTCCTATTGTGGAAATCCTCAATGGTGCGCATCCACGATCTCGCACGCGGGAATAGAACCCAGTCTTTCGAGCTCGCGCGCGAACGTTTAACCTCTAGGCCACAGAGCCGACATCCAACGGTGTAAATGTCTAACCACAACTGGCGTAGATATCTGTCACTACCGGACATGGATTAGTTCCACTGGTCACCCTATACTGATATTAAACAAATGTAAGTACACTTAAAACATTGTAATTTATGTTACTCACGTAAAAGTTACTCACCTGACTTGATTTACTGCATTGATCATTATGGTAGCATCAGTTCGCATGAATAAAAAAAGAGATACTGATTGATGTGACTGTGAATTTATTGATGTAGTTTAAGCATGTGCTGGATATCTTCAACCATCACCTACATCAATATATAGTTAAGATAGACTTCAATAGAGCCAGAAAAATATTGAAAAATCGATTCATGAATTCATAGGCCGTCGATTCGACTTTAATCAAGACATCTGAAACTTCGGTCGATGTTCATAAGATAATCGCGACCAGTATTTTTAATTTCTTAGTGGCATGGCTATTCGATTCAATAATCATCTCCGTTTCGGTAAAGTTAATATAATACAATTTTTAAAAAATTGATACTCATACTCTGAAATAGAATTCTTAGAAATAATTATTTTAATAGTTGAGATCATGAGTCAATCCCACGTCGTGAAATGCAAACTCAGGACCTATCGTACTCGCGCGCGAACGCTTAATACTTAAATCACTAGAACTCCAGGATATACATCTTCAAGCCAGTCACTGATGAACAAATGTTGATTAGTATCAGAAGGAGTTTTGTGGATATTAAAGTAATTTCAATAGTTGAGATCATAAGTCATTGGAGTTCAACTGGGTCCGTTGTGAGATAATAACTCACTGATGACAATGGTTGATATATCGTTCAATTTCGTGGCTTAGTTGAAGTTCGACATTAACACTATTTGATTCCGATAGGATCAGTGGTATAGTGGTTAAACGTTCGCACACGAGATCGATAGGTCCTGGGATCGTGGATACATACTGCTGGAAAGTCTTACAATAGAATAAAACGGCCGTTCAATGCTTCCAAGTTTCTCATAGTGATCTAGCTTCAATGGACTCATGATTTCAACTATTAAAACTACCCCAATCTTCATAAAACCCCTTCTGATATTAGTCAACACACTTCTCATTTAAATTTACCTGTTGTTGTTGTTTTAATTGAGAACATAAGTGAATTCTTTATTGATTAAATCATATTCATTGGATATTTCAACATGATTTAATTTATTATAATCGAATATACTACAAATGAATAATAATAATAATAAAGGAAAGAATATATGTAATTTCCTGTTATTTAAGAATGAAATATCCTCAAGTTAAATTTACATTCTTTACTTAACTACATGAATTCAATGAAATTTTCTTTTTAATTAAAACAACAATTTCCGGTTTTATTTAAATGAAATAATTTTGATTTTTTTTTGTTTTTTTCTTTGAAACAATAAATGTCTTCATTAATTACTATGGGTAATAATGTCCAATATTTAGAAATAATCACCACTTTAAGAAATGGTATGATGAAATATGTAACTATGTGTATTTTAAAATCTATACTTTTCAGTCTAATGCTGAAAGTTTATGATATAGTTGACTATTGAGTATATTGAAAGGATTTAAGTTTATAATGAATTTTATAAAATCTTCACAAAACCCCTTCTGACAATAATCATCCGCTCACTAGTGACTGACTTCAAGAGGCATTTCCTGGAGTTCTAGTGAGAAGCCGTTACCAGTGGAGTTCAACAAGGTCTGTTGTGAGATATCAACTCACTGAAGACATTGGTGTATGGTGGCGCAATCTTGTGGATTGGGTTTGACATTAACACCGTTGAATGTCGACCGGCTCTGTGGTCTAATGTTTAAGCGCTTGATTGAGATCATGGACTGATTGGTTTTAGACCACCATTGAAATCTTCGAACCACTGGATGATCGTTTCATCCTATTGTGGGACTCCTCAACGGCTCACATCCATGATCCCGCATGCGCAAACGCTTAACCCACTGAACCACTGAGCCAGTATCTAATGATTTTAATGTCTAAACTCAACCAATCCACGTGCGAGACTGATAGTTTCTGGGTTCGAATCCCGTGAAGGACGCGACCGTGGATGCGCACTACTGAGGAGTCCCATACTAGGACGAAACGACCGTCCAGTGCATTGAGGTTTTCCATGGTGGTCTAGCTCATGATTTCAACTATTGAAATTTTTAAGTTTATACTTTGTAGTGAATGATGTGATCGATTTTAGGATTTACACTTGATTAGTGTGTTATTACATTAGTTATGATCTTGTCGTTCAGATTATATTATCAGTATAGGGGTATGTGAAGATTATTAAGTTTTTGATTGAGATCATGAACCAATTGATGTTAGACGACCATTGAAAACCTGGAAGCACTGGATGGTCGTTTCGTCCTATTGTGGGACTCTTCAGCAGTGCACATCCATGATCCTGCTCACGGGGTCTGAACTCAGAGCTTTCAGTATCGCACGTGGATTGGTTGACGTTAAACATTAACACCATTGGATACCGACTGGCTTTGTAGTTCTGTGGGTTAAGTGTTTATAGGTAAGTATTCTCAAAACTACTTTATCATCACTCAAATTTCCTCCATAAACTGAAGTCTCATCCAGATATTCAATCATATACTAATCGATTCATTCAAATATATATTTTTGTTGAAATTTGTAAGCAACTTCCGTTTATCATGTATATTTGACTAACTATACGATCAATTACAAGATAATTAAGAAAGGAACAAATATTGTGAATGGATTAGATACGAAAATTTATTAAGATTTATTGTACTTCTTGTTGTTATTATTATTATTATTTAATCAATATTCTTTCATGTTTTCCGGAACATTTGTATGGGATACATTTTCAGTAATAAAGATTTGTTATATTAATCCGCTTAAATTTATTGAATATAATCAACAAATAATCATATAGATTTGAACCAATCTTTGTACAAGTATGATATTGAAGTTTGTGTCTTGGATCCTCATTCACCGGTGTGTGTGTGTGTATGTTTGTCTGAAAGCATTGTAAAGGTTACATTGAATACTGCTTTGTCAATCCATATCATCTGTTGCCTAAAATTAGTAAGATTTACACCACCACTGTATTTTGTTCAGGTAATTGTTGGTTTAATACACACATAAATACTACTTTAACTCAACTGTTATTATGGAAGAGCTAGGAAATATACTCCATAATCTAGTCAAATATCTGTATAGTCTACAAATTAGTCTGAAACAATTAACAACATATATAGATGGTAAACTCATTATATACACAAAGTGATCAACACAGTCAATAGGTAATTGATGGGGATTCGTAAGATTGAACTATAGAAATTGAAAAATGAAACGGAATGATATTTGAATTTTATAATGCAAACTAATTTATATTAATACTTAGCTAAACTATTTATTCAGCAAAATTCAAAGTGTAATTAAATTGGCATTTAAGTGTATTTAATTAATTATTATTGAAAACCTTGTCAAAATGTAAAAGTCGATTGTCTATTCTTCATTGGTGTTATTTTAGAAAATGTATTTTGGTTTGCGTTCTTGGTTTTTCTTATAAAATGAAATATCAGTAGGGGCTTTGTAGAGATTTTAGAAATTTCCCTAGTTTAAATCATGAGTCAATTAGAACTAGACCACCATGGAAAACCTAGAACCACTGGACGGCCGTTTCGTCTTAGTGGGTCTGTTGTGAGATATCAACTCACTGAAGACAATGGTGTACGGTGGCTCAATTTCGTGGATTGGTTGAAATTAGACATTAACAACGTTGGATGCCGACCGGCTCAGTGGTCTAATGGTTAAGAGCTGGCGCGCGAGACTGATAAGTCCTGGGTTTGAATCTCGTGGGTGGCGGGATCGTGGATGCGCACTGCTGAGGAGTCCCATACTAGGACGAAACAGCCATCCAGTGCTTCCAGGTTTTTTATGGTGGACTAGCTTTAATTGACTCAAGATTTCAACTAGTGAAAAAGAAATATGTTTTCGAAAAACAGATATCAGTTCATTCATATGATATGATATGAGAATAACACAATTACATAAGATATTATTCAATTGACTAATTTTGTTCATTACATGACCCTCAGACATAGTCTATTCTTATCAAAATACTTAAACATTACACTTGCTGAAAATAAGATTTGTGGATAATAAATAATTGGTAATTAGAACCCTACAATTCAGTTTCACCGGCCACTATGAATGAAAAAAAATTTTTTAGTCTAGTATGTTTTTCATCCTACGATTTAATGAATATAGTCAATAAGTTACTTTTCTTCAGTAATGTCAATTATCAGTATAGGATTGCGGAGATTATTAAGTTTTTCATTGAGAGCATGAACCGATCAATGTTAGACCACCAGTGAAAACCTGCAAACACTGGACAGTGCTTTACTCTAGTATGGGACTACTCATCAGTGCACAACTACAATTTCGCACTCAGGACTCGAACACAGGACCTTCGGTCTTGCGCGTGAACGTCTAGTTTTTACACCACTGAACCATCATCCAACGGTGTTAATGTATAAATTCAACCAATCCACGAAATTGCGCGACCATCTTCCACTGTCTTTGGTGGGTAACTGCCTCACACTCAGCATGGTTGAACTCCATTGGTTAAGGCTTCTCACTAGAACTCAGAGAATTATCTCTCAAAGTTAGCCATTGGTGAGTACATGATAATTACCAGTATAGGGTTTCGGAGATTGCTGACGTTCGCGCACGAGACCGAAAGCCAAATGTTCGAATCTCGCGTGTGGGATTGTGGATGAACACTACTGAGGAGTCCCATACTACGACAAAACGGCTGTCCAGTGCTCCCGTGTTTTCACTGGTGGTTTAACGTTGATCCCTTCATGATATCAGTCATACTCATGTTAACTTGTAATAACGTATTTTATTGTCATTCAAGTGAAATGAACTTAACTTTCACGATTCCTAATATTCGACAAATCAAAAATCATATCTATTAAACTGACATATCTGGTTGCAAATATATTTGAACAGCTAATGATACAAACAACATTAAAATGTTGACTAATTACTCATTATTCCCGTTTTCTTACTAAACCAATTGATATGTATATTTTCTAAAATTCTTTCCTAAATCACCATAAAAACAAGTTTTCATTCTAAAAATAATTACAAAATGTATGCTGATTGATAGACATGAACAGGTTGATACAAATTGCATGTTAAAAGACAAACAGATGATTTTAAACAATGTATAATGTGAATTGTTTTGTAAGGACATTTGTTGCATGAATTATAATACTGTGAGTCATTAGTTAAAAATCATTAATTCTTTACAGGGGTTTTAAGATATCCTATTGAAGTATGAATAGTTTATAGAAGGACGATTCTAATGCCATCACATAATAATTGTTGTCATTTGCAACTAGGAAGAAGAAAATTAAAGCAGTAAGCATAGAATAACTACAGTAAAAATAACTGTGATAGGTTTCATGAACTACTAATCAGGTTGGATATTATTTAAATTAGTTAGATTTACCAGGAATAGTGTAAGTGTAAAATATCTCTAGAAAGGAAAGTTTAATAAGTGATTTCAGTAGTCACGATGAATTAACATATAATATCTCTATAATTTCACTAATGGAATGGGATATAGTCAAAGGTATAAATAAATTGAAGTCAGTTTCAGAGGAGAGGTGATCACCGATTAAACGAACAAATGATTGTGATGATTTTATTTAACAGACAGATTAATGTAAAGTAATTCAGTCTCGAGCGCGCTATCTAAAAGGACAGTGGTATTGTTTCTCGTTGAGTTAATTAACTGTTTTGCTCGTAAATTACGCATCAAAACTACTGTTTACACCTTAATTGAATCTACTCCAGTTAAAGTGATATTGTATTGAGTGTTTTGATTCTGCTTTTGTGTAATTATTGCACCAAAGCATACTTGGTCGACTTTTACTTGATAATTTAGTCAAGGTTTTAGCATTTTTTTTACATATCCCCTTTGTATCACCTTTGTATTTGGTTTTCAAGATGGCCAAATCGGCTCATAAATGTGGACAACCATGTTGCTTATTCCCCGTGGAGGAAGGGATGCAATGTGATGAGTGTAAGAAGTGGTTCCACAAGATGTGCACCCGACTAAGCCCCGCTGCATATAAAAGGTGCTCGAAGCCCAACTCTCATTGGCTTTGTAGTTTTTGTTGCTCAAACAAAACAACACTCATCCAGGAAGCCATTAGCCTCCTGGTGTTGGCTAATAAGAAGGTCGACGAGGGCTGCACTGACAATATTGGTGCCGATAGCGAAGATCGCGTTAGTGTCGTAAGTGCTGTCACGGCGCAAGTCAGACATCTAACTGCGCAACCCGAAATCAAAATTTTTACCTTGAAACAATCAATGAGTGACACCTCATTAGATATTGGTGGCCGTGTTGCTACATCAGCAACTGGTGATCCAGATAAAACAATTATTGTCCCGAGCAGTTCCGATGTAGATGCTACGGCTGACGGAATATGGATGAAGTGTAAACGCAGAAGAGTAGGAAAAACAGCTAAAAGTAAGGACCGTTTACTTGATAAGTCTTTGGTGGACTCTCAGACCACTCCGCCAAAGTCCCAAAGTAAAGCCTCGTCAAACATTGTTGTGAGTCACTCTCTCGACTCCAATGACTCTGTTACAATAAAAACTAATCGTAAGATACCAGTAGTTAATATACAGGATGTTAGGTCACGATCGATAGCCGTTAACACGATTCCTAAAGAAACTAAACCACTCCACAGCTTAATTATTTGGAATCTAGAGGAGTCGATAGACAACGATCCTGCTAAGAGACATGCACATTATCTGAAGTTAGTAGAATACGTGGTAAGAAACGTACTACCTGAAGAGGTTTCAGGAGTACATATCACGAAAGTGATGCGACTCGGTAAATGGGTTGGAGGCGAGACCCAACCAATAAGGATCTTGAAGCTGGTTCTAGGGAGTTTTGAAGAACGAGACATATTATTGAAAAACGCACAAAAATTCGTGATTCAAATATTCGTATCCGACCAGATTGGCCGCTTGAGGATCGAATCAAGTGGAAGAATGCTCTTACGGAGTTAAGAACTCGCAAGTTAAATGGCGAAACTAACCTTACCATTAAGGGTTTTCGGGTAGTCAGGTCTTGGAAGCCAATGCTTCCGAGGCCTGTATGGGTAGAACGAACGATTACCATAACACCTTAAGTGTGTGCTACACGAACGCCCGTAGTCTTAGGAATAAAACGTCCGAGCTAAGTCTGATGGTGGATAAATTAAGTCCCGATATAATTGTCATTACAGAAACTTGGTTCACCGTAGATATAGAATGTTCTCCCATCATTGCAGGCTATATCTGTATCAGAAGTGATAGAGTTTTAAGCCGCAAGGGGGGAGGCATAATGTTATACATTAGGGACCACTTTCGTATACAATCAATCATATCGGAGGCTCATGTTAGTGGTACATGTGAGGTAGCATGTTGTAAGATTAAATCTAGAAATGGGTTAGTGACTATAGGCGGAATATACCGTAGTCCGTGTTGTCTTGCTGACGACTTTATCTTAAGACACATCTGTTCTTGGAGTATGACAGAATGTTGCCTCATCATTGGGGACTTCAACGCTCCGAACATAAACTGGATAGAGCTTACAGCTCCAGGTGGAGGTTTTGATAGCGAACTTTTATCAACAGTTATTCAGTGTGCACTTGTCCAATGTATCACTAAACCGACACATATTGATCTGAAACGTGATCCGTCACTGCTGGACCTCGCCCTCACCCACCACTGTGAAGACGTCTTTGATATTCAGCACCTTCCTCCACTAGTGAACAGTGATCACATTGTACTTCACTTTAAGTTTAGGACACATGGTATACGATTTGTATCTGCTCCACCCCGTCCCAATATCTGGCGGGCTAATATTCCGGCAATCAGAGACTGTGCGATCTCTACTGATTGGTCGGTTGACGCAGATGGATCGATCGAAGACGAATGGATTAAGTTCAAGGCTACATTCGAGTCCGTAACGTCGCCGTTTATCCCATGGTCAGCACGTAAGCTATCGCATTGCCCTCCATGGATTAATAAGGAAACCCGTAAGCTGTTAAAGCGTAGGAAACACTTCTGGGACTTATTCTTGTTGACAGGTCATGCATCTTTTAAGCGTGAGTACCAAAAACTCCGGAATATTTGTAAGAAAACAATAGCTAAATCCCGTATTACTTACGAACGACAGTTGGTATACGATAGCCGTACTTGTCCAAAACGATTGTTTTCGTATGTTAAACGGCAAATAAAACGTAGTGATAGTATTCCCCCATTATTGTTACACGATAATTCAGGTTTACTAGCTGAATCAGATCGAGCAAAAGCTGAGACATTTTCAAACTACTTTAGCGAAGTCTACTCTACGTTTATTGTATCAAATACTTGTCCCAATTACGCCGCGATACCAGCCATTGAATCTATACAGGTGACTGAAGAAACTGTCCTTCCGTTGATAATTAACCTCAAACCTTGTAAGATACCGGGTTCTGACGGGTTACATCCACGATTGCTGTCATCTCTTGCAGACATTATTTCAAAACCGCTCGCGACACTCTTTAACATGTCCCTTTCACTCGCTCAACTACCTAGGGATTGGAAAGATGCTATTATCAGTCCTATATTTAAGGATGGTCAGAGACACATCGTATCTAACTACCGACCTGTCAGTCTGACTAGCATTGTCGTTAAGTTACTTGAAAAGATAATTCGGGTTAGGTTTCTAAGCCACACAGATTCACACAATCTGTTAGCTCCTGAGCAACATGGATTTCGTGATAAGCGTTCATGCTTGACTAACTTACTTATTGCGAGAGAGGATTGGACAGCAGCCTTAGATAAAGGTCTGCCTGTCGATGTTATATTCATAGATTTTAGCAAAGCATTTGACAAGGTTTCACACTCAGGTCTTATGCAGAAGCTCACAAGCTTCGGAATAATAGGTACTGTACAGGAGTGGATAGGAAACTTCTTACGTGACCGCAGACAGAGAGTGAGGGTCAATGGGACGCTATCCGATTGGAAGCCGGTCAAAAGTGGTGTACCCCAAGGCACCATATTAGGCCCTCTGCTATTCCTTCTCTACGTAAATGAATTACCGCTGTTGCTTAGGTCGTCGACATTATTATTTGCGGATGATGTCAAAATATGGAGAGCAATAAGAGGTGAGGCTGATCATCTGGATCTTCAATCTGACTTAGACGATTTAGTTAGATGGGCTCGAGATTGGGGTTTAGAAATCAATTCTAGGAAGAGTGTGCTAATGCACATCAGTCACGGCAATAATTACCATTATACTATTGATGGCAAACCTCTTCCATGCGTTCAAGAACATAAAGACTTAGGAGTAATAATAAGTCATGATTTAAAAACAACTGCGCACTGCAACGCAGCCACTGTCAAAGGTTTTCGTGCGTTATGGTCACTTCGCCGAGCGTTCAAATCCTTTGACGAGGAAATGTTCCGAATTTTATATCCCACCCACGTAAGACCACATTTAGAGTACTGTATTCAAGCAGCTAGCCCATGTCTGATAAAGGATACTACCTCACTTGAGCGTGTCCAGCGTGTGTGAACGAAATTAGTGAAGGGTCTTTCTAAACTCCCTTACGATGAGCGTTTAAAACGCTTAAACCTTTTCCCCTTGTCGTATCGTAGGACTCGAGGTGACCTTATACTGGCATTTCGTATCTTTAATTATGACTTGGTTGTTAATATGTCTTATCTTTTTGCTCCCTCCAGCACTAATAATCTCCGAGGTCATAGCAAGAAGGTTCATAAACCACGATCTAATAAACTCAAGGTGGGGTTCCGTTTTTCTCATCGAGTAGTCAATGATTGGAACGCTTTGCCCGATCAAGTGGTATCAGCCCCATCAGTGAATATTTTCAAAGAGAAACTGGACCTTCACTGGAAGCCAACCTGTTAGGATTAACACAGGTTCACTAACCTACTATCCTTATTACTGAAGACTGAAGACTGAAGACTGAGAATTTAAATACATAGTAATTCGTATAGAAAGGTGATTTATAATGAGACCTTGTCACTGATAATAAAGAGTTACAGATATCATAAGTGAGCATTTTTTAAATATTGCATTACATTAGTGAATTAAAAGATAATTTAAGTCTTTGCTTCCACAAAGAACCGAGTTCATGCTCATTACACCTGGATTTTTAGTTCAAGGTACAATTATTCTCAAGAATCTCAAGTGTAAATCGCCGCTGATGGTTAATCATACTGAAAGCTTTAGAAATGTTGAAGTATAGCAGTAAGACTAGGTGTCCAAGACTAATTTGAGTAAAGTCTAAATTAAAGAGGTCAAAGTGATAGGTCTTATGTTCAAAAAAGTTTGCAATCAAAAAATAAAATGATATTCAGTATTTTGTTACACAGCCTAGAAGGTCAAAGTCTAAACAGTTAATTCAACCCTCATAAGGGAAGGAAAGTTAATAATATGCAGAACCAAGAGTTCAGTGTGTAACTCGTGAACATTCTTTCTTTTATGACCTCTAGTTATATACACTACTCCACATTTTGGATATTGATCAGAATTATTTTTTAAGTTCACATACGTATCCATATTTATTATTTATTTATTTTAACACGTAGGTATTGGTAAAAAAGAGGCACCAAATACATATGCGCCACACGAATCTCAATTGATTTGTGTGAGGGCTGTGATACTGCATGGGTGCCCGAACCGAAGCAGGTGGTTTTCTTAGGAGGCCACACCCCGAGCCTTCGACCTGAACGTCTGACCAACAAGGCAGTGGAGCATCGTAAGGAGATGCAGTCCCATGGTAGCCGGTGACCAACGATTGGTTCATACGCCATTTGTTCCTTCAGGATACTGGAGTCCATGTGCACCATTGATTTGGGATCCGGTTAAAGCGCCGGAAATTCGCTTTCCGTCCTCTCATTTTCGTAAACAACACCCCCGCCACGAGAAGGCAGTCAGTAGGACTTCCCTGGCAGAGGCTATATACGCGTGGCCATGTGAGAGCATTTTGAGAGAGAGAGCGGACTCTCCCCACTCTCGGCCGTACCAGGACATTTGGGGGCACGTATCCATATAATTTATTAGCATACAAATTACAAGTTTATTATTAGCTTTTAATGGCTCTATATATGATTTCAATTAGTTTGTATGAATGATTGTTGTTAAAATATACACCCTGGCTATCCTTGTGTACAATTATCAACTTAATCCGCGTTAATGAATAACAGAATTAAATAAGTTCAATACGAGAATGGATGTTCGAATATGTATATCTTGTACACTCATTGATCTGGACATACAATCAGAGGGATAAAGCGAAGGATGTAATGAAAAGAGAGTGAAGCGCAATAACGCGCAGTGAAGAAGGCGTGTAATTTAACTCCCATTTAATCAAGTATTAATCAATATTTATAGCCAGATGAAATAGGTTACAGACATGTAGTGTAAAGGATATGAAGTATGCACACATACGCTTATATAAGATCAATGAATCTTCATAAATGAATAATTAACAATGCGACTCAATAAGAATTGATAAATTGTCCTGTCCAGAAGCTAGAATAAGTTATTTGGGCTTAACACGGTAACCGATACTATATGCTATGTGATTGCATCGTGCTGCTAGTAAGCAAACAGAGTGATATTAATTATTCTTTCACAGACGACCATTTTTATAACCCTTTTACCAATTATCATGTTTTACACTAGAGGATTAGTTGAAGGTATTACAAATTTAATAGTGATTATCAAAACAATTCATGATCACTGAGGTAACTCACAAATTAAGGAGAAAAAGATAATTATATCAATCAAATGTTTTATTTAATGAATGAGTTGAAATATATTGTCATAGAATAAATAGATTACAAACCAATCAGAAAGAGATTTAAGAATTTCTACATTAAGAAATCAGATAACAAAAATACTCATTTACCAAAATCAGTTGCTTATTTCAAGCTGGTTAGGTCACATACATGTTTCAGTCGCTTCGTTATTAAATTTCAGAAAAGTAACCTTCATGTCTGAAAAAACGATACTGGTGCATGATTAAAAGCTTTACACTACCTCACATGATAAGTATACATGACATCAAGTTAGTTTATAAAGTTATTCTAATGATTTATTATATTTTATCTTATTCGTCACAGATTCTTGATATTGTCGTCAGTTTTGCTTAGTAATTTTTAATTATTCACTTCAAATCCCTTGTGTTAATCTTGATATTTTCATGGTTTAAATTACAGGCAGATCTTAACTAAAGAACTACTGAAAAACAGGAAGGACTGAACATTTATTCCTTCCTAGTACAGGACTCTTCAAACGTGAGCATCCACAAATCTGTAAGGGGTCTACGCTCTCTACAAATGCCCGAAAAGTATTATTAATCACGTGGTCACTAGTGACTAGCTTCAAGATACTATTCCAGGAATTTAAGTGAGATGTGACTAAGATGTATGACAGTTATCCACATCAAACAGCAGAATATGCTTGATCAATAATATGAATTTCTTGAGGTCAGATATGTGTAACATTAGATACGGACTCAGTGGCTCACAAATTAAATGTTAAGACCCGTTATTTACTGAAACCATGAAAAGTTTGCAATCTCTTCAAATTCCCCTATACTAGAAGTAATCTTTACATGCTATGAATGATAAAATTGAGTTTAAACAATGATATCCAATTTTTACTAATATAGGATCAGGGTATCAAACCGACGACCGTCAGTTTTTCAATCGAACACTTAATTCCAAGACAGCATCCATCTAAGTTCAACCAATCCACAATATTATCCGACCATCAAATTCTTGCAAAGCACATCTTTACTTTTTCGAAATGAATAATTTAATCTATATTTTTCATTCTGATAATTCTAACTAGCCCAAATTTTTTACATTTTGACAATAGACATCATTTTTAAGAAAAAAAGGAAAATTGTTGTTGTCTGTTTATAAACCAAATGTTCTGTCAAAACTAAAAGTTAAAGTCAAATACTTTTGGGTGCTAGAATACAATTATAACAAAATCCAATCAGTTAGATTGGAATATGACTCGGTAACACGCATCTATCTATTCGTCGAGATGTGTTTTTAACGATTATGACAGGCTATTTTTTAAAAAAATGGGCTATTTCCATATAACGAAATTAAGAAACTGCTTAGACGGTAGACGATTTTAAAGTGTGTTTTTTTCAAACGAAAAACGGTACCGATGTCTGTATTTTTTTGTATTTTCTTTTATCTATCTATCTACCAAGCAGAAAATTATCTTTCATTATTCTGACCTGCAAATCATTTCCAACCTTCTAGTCTTCTTTAACCCCCTGATTATTACATAACTTCATTTGATATTTAGAGTCTTGAATCAATTTATGATACAATCTTTTCTATCCTTCTATAGACATATATTTACCATACGATTACATATATACAGCTTAAGTAAATGATTTAATCAAAAAGAAAATTTTCGTCACCGAATTCGCACTGATGACAATGGTGGATGTGTCTCTCAATTTCATGGATTAGTTGAAGTTAGGCATTAACACCGATGAATGCCTGCTCAGTGATCTAATGGTTAAGCGCTGGCGCACGATACTGATAGCTACTGAATAGTTATACAATAACAATATATAAATAGATAAATAATATATTTGTAATATCCCAACGAGTGTAAAAATTAGATTTTCCGACGTTTCGTGACTTAGTGTAAGTCACTTCTTCAGAGAATAAATAACCAATTTATTTATTTATAACAATCTACGCAATGCTCAATTTATTCGAAATTATCAAATCAAATCTTGGTAATGATACCTAATAACGATATATATAAAGTATTAGTCCCTTATTACTCTCGGAAGTTACCCACAATTTGACCTTCACAAGGACGTAACATTTAATATCCCAATAAGTAGAAAAGTCAGATTTTCTGGCGTTTCGTAACTCAGGATAAGCTGCTTCTTCAGAGAATAAGTAAAAAAACAGCGTCAGACGATCTAGTTTTAAAAAAATCTTAGTTATGCTGAATAGAACTCTTAATTAATAATTATGATTTTTTTATCATTGCTAACATAAATTGTATCCAATCAAGCTTTGTATAGAGTATTCACATAGTTCAAACCATGACTCTAGCTAGCTATAAAGTCATACTTTACAATGATAAAGAGTATATAATAAACAAGAAAATAATTTGATAAAGGGAATTGATTATAACATTTCTAAAGACTACTTGTTAGTATTTCCCAACAAATTCAAATGAATATTGTAATTAGATATGTGTAACTATGATCTTTTTACAGATTAGGCCAACATGATAATAATAATCTTTTGTATAAATGAATTTGTAGATTGATTGATGAAATAATCAACATCTAAAACTATAATATATGTCAAATGGAAAGAATAACAAAACAGAAACTAATAAGCACTTGATAATATAAAATTTGTTCAATATTAATAGAGTTCAATGTTTCATGTGATTAGAAACAAAAAAGAAACATGTTTCGAAATTTAAACACCACTTCGTGTCTCATCTTAATAATATACATAAATCGATAATTTTCCGTTGCCGTGCTATGTTCTTCTAAAAAAAATAATAATCGATTTTATCTGATAATTTTATTAAGTTGTTTTTGGAATGTAGAAATTTGACAAAACATCGTTTGGTTTTCGTTTATATTACAGTTAACATTATTATAAAATCATCAGTCTTTATTTATTCTTAACGAATGTAGAAAAAGTTTTAAATTCACTTGGTGTTGTTTTACTTGTGTCTTTCTATCATCATATAGGATTGCAATTGATCAGTTTTCTTGTTTGTATATGTGAATTTTATGCACACTGCCTGGATATTGCATTAAGTCATAAGCTTTATAAGCAAAGATGGCAATATTGAGGCATTCCGCATTGGATGCACATATGGCAATGAGAGACTGGAAAATCGCGATGGGAAGATAGAAGCAAAATAACACCAAGTGAATCTAATATTTTACCCCATTGCACAAGTAGATGGATATCCGGTCTCAGTAGCTAAATGGATAATGAGATGGTGTTTGAAGCGAACAGTACTGGATTTAAATCCCGGAGTGAACATCAACTCTGGGATGCAAATACATCAAACTGACAAGTCCCAAATAGGACGAAACGCTCGTCAAACTGAATTCTACTGTTAGCCACTATCCACCTTTGAATATTGAATAGTGTTATTTTATTGAATCTCTATTTTGATAAAAGTTTTTGTGTTCAATGTTAACTAATCTTGTAATCTTTGGTATCTAATCATAAGGAAGCGATCAGAATAATAAACATTAGTAAACGCGACAATCAAAAAGGTATATATTACTAAAGACAAGCATCAAAAAGGGTATAAAACTGTTGTGTCATAGGTGATAACTAATCAGGCAATAGGAAATGTCATTTTTAATGTTACCATTCAGTTACGTTTATTCCACACACCAAAATAATTGCCTTTGAATAAAAGTTTGACTATGTTGAATTTTCTGTAAACTTGAACTCCTTATGGATAAACATACAACTCATGCTAAAATCATGTCCCATTAATAATTAGTCAAATGTAAATATAAATTAAAAAGACATCTCAGATATTGTATGAATATTTGTAAACTGATTAATCACTAATGTTTTGTTCTTAATATTAACGTATCGTAGCTTTTCACTAGTTGAATTCATGAGTCAATTGAAGCTAGACCACCATGGAAAACCTGGAAGCACTGGACGGTCGTTTCGTCCTAGTATGGGACTCCTCAGTAGTGCGAATCCACGGTCCCATCCCCCGCGAGATTCGAACCCAGATGTCTAATGGGTAAGCGCTCGCGCGCGAGACTGACAAGTCCTAGGTTCGAATCTCGCGGGTGGCGGGACCGTGAATGCGGACTGTTGAGGAGTCCCATGCTAGAACGAAACGGCCGCACAGTGCTTCCAGGTTTTCCATGGTGGTCTAGCTTCAATTGACTGATGATTTCAACTATTGAAATTTCTAAAATCTTCACAAAACCCCTTCTGATAGTATCGTAGCTTTCCTAATTATGGGTAAATAAAAATGTGAATATCATGTCGAAAATATGACTAACATAATTTCGATGGTCTGTGTCATCTTACAATTTGTATTTACCGTCACAGATATGTGTCAGTTGCCTAAGAAAGTAATTTGCGGATATTATATTATCACAATATTCAACTATCAGTAAAAAGACATTGTCTGCATTTCACTACTGTAGAATCTCATATTAATAATTATGTGTATCAACTAGATTCTCAACTACTCTGTGACAAATAGATATATAGGATAGCCTGACAACAAGATTAGTAAGTTAGTAGCAAATTCTAAAAATTAAAGGATTTGTTGAAAAGGGAATCTTCATTGAACATTCAAAGATTTTTGTTTTTGCTCGGTCTTAGAGCCATGACGACAGATGGTAAATCGACCAAATTTCAAGCACTTAAGAATTTCGTTCTCATATTTTCGATGCTCGCTTTCAATAATATGCGCCTTTTTTATGAACTGTCTTACTAGTTCTCACTCATATTGATGTATACCCTTTTTACTCTTCCTTTTAATCACGCTTTTATTATTGTGAACCATAATCTTTCAAACAATAGAGTTTCCACAAAAATGTCTGTTTTATTTGAAGATAAAAATTACTTTTTAACTAAACTAAATGAAATGGTTTGTTGAGCAGTTTATCTAACAGTATTATCTCATCATTTAAAAACAATTTAAAAGATCACGTAAAGAAACTTCAAGCACAGTTAGCTCAGGATATCAATGGATGGGTGAGTTAAATTTAAAGTTTAAGAACAAATAAATTTCGTACATCAGTTGGTGCTTAACAATAAATTCATACGTGGCACGCATGTTTAATACACAAAACATGTGTGTACTTTGATATGAATCCCAATAATCTGCAACTTCGACTTTTGGATATACTTGACTACAATATGTTCTGTCAATGTATCTATATTCGAACGTGAATTGTTCAGTATCACAGTCAAAGAAAATAGCATAAATTGATCAATCATCAAATGTTCTTCTGTGAGTTATTATAATTACAAAGATGGATCATTCAGTTTATCAGATCCATTTAGGTACTAATACCAGATAACATACAATTCATTCCTAATGGTAAAATATTACGTATCTTAATGTGAAACT
Organism: Schistosoma spindalis; assembly: GCA_946903255.1. Classification (NCBI taxonomy): domain Eukaryota; kingdom Metazoa; phylum Platyhelminthes; class Trematoda; order Strigeidida; family Schistosomatidae; genus Schistosoma; species Schistosoma spindalis. Next base: position 11,830,986 of record OX336420.1, read on the forward strand.
GAGTGAAACCTATGCGAATTCAATAATGGCTGACAATTCCCATAAATTCTTAAATACATCTCACTGAAAAGTTTTAACTAGACCGAATTATAAGCCTGAGGATTTTTCCCGATCACTACAGCAAAACTCACTGAGATGCAAAGTTGTCAAATTTCTATATTGTATATCTTATTTTATACAAATATCAATAACTTATTAGTAAACCTAATTTCATTTTGTCAACTTTGTAAGCAATTGAAATCTATTATTAAGTTACATAAAAACTGTTTTAACAGATTTACATACTGTCAGGAATGAGGGTTTGCTGAAATTGTAGTACTTTAATGGTTGAAATAATGAGTCGACTTAGACCACCAGTGAGAACGTGGAAGCACTGGACAACCTTTTCATTTCAGTATTGGACTACTCAGCAGTGTTCATCCACAATCTCGCAGGACCTTCGGTCTTGCGCGTGAACGTTTAATCTCTAGATCACTGAGACGGCATCCGACGGTGTTAATATCTCACTTCAACCAATCCTCGATATCGCTCAACCATCCACCATTGTAATCAGTGAGTAACTGCCTCACAACAGACACGGTTTGACTCCACTGGTCACATCTACTCACTAGAACTCAATACATACACTTTATTCTATCCACATATCTAGCTATCTCAAAGTTTTAAAAGTGAAAAGGCATAGATAGATTCATTTTTATGTAGACCCAGTAGCTAAGTGGATAACGTGCTAGACGTTCGAAGCAAAAATCACAAGGTTCAAGCTCTGGTGTGACTATCAACATTATGATCCAGTTACATTCAAGTAACGAGTCCAAAACGGAATGAAACTCGCATGTGGGATTCTACCATCAGCCACTATCTTGTTCCTTTTGAGACAGAAACAGACTGAAGTTCAAGTGTTATTTAAACGCACATATATTCAGTTAATTTGATATTACACTTCGATGTATAAAACGTGCTTGTTTCTGCATTCAAAAGTACAAAATGATATAGAGTATCCTATTTTTTCAATCATACTGACATTTTTTTCATAATTTTTGTTAATTAATATAGACACTGTTGATACTGATCAAAACAACAAAATACCCTTTAACATATATTATTACAAATACTAATCAGTCAGCTACAACGTAGAACCAGGCAAATATACATGCATCGACCCAAGTTGTCACACCTGATTAGCACGACGAGATGAACACCAATTTCATAAAGTAGTTACTTTAATGATAGTAATACATAAAATGAAGATTGAGTATAAGGGGTCGATTGACTTGTCTATGATTGTTTGTTTCATAAAACTAATTTCCAATTCATGTATTCAAAAGATGATAACTGATAGCTTTGGAGAGACAGGAAATCGCTTCCGACGATAGGCCTTATGATTCCGGAAGGATCAGGCTGGTCTACGTATATTTATTCTATTAGAGTTCAGATTTTGATTGAATTGCATAGACGAAAAATTGAACGTCCAGCTGTTCGACACCTGTTGACTATCTTTTAAGTAGTAATTAGCAAATGAAATTTACAGGTGTTTGAGATCTATTATTCATGGCCTGAAATTGTAGATAACGAAGCATCATGTTTTAATATCAGACAGTGTGTGGATATTGATAAGAACACCATTACATATTGTAGTGTGTGCTACTTCTATTGACATAAGTAGTATATGGCTTTGTCAGGAACAGAATGTCTGGCAGCAGAGAGATAAGAAGATCGGACAGTAAAGAACGGAAATAGAATGCAATTTGTATTAAAATGCAAGAACAATGAAGTCTGAGCCATTTTGAGACAATTGATGGTCATTTTGCAGATTGAGCCTTTACTATATGGTTGTTAGATTTTATTAACAAGTTCTGTAATTTTGTGTCAAATACATTCGACTGTCTCCATTGGTGTCCTTGTTTACTACAATACCACTGATGCTAGATATTATCGACGACTAACTAAACTTTATGTAGGAAATATTGGACTCAGTATCATACGTGGTATCTTGTCTTTTCTTAATCAGTTGTCCCCGTCCTCTGGCTTTCACTGAAGCCAAGTGTGTTGTTGGATTTTCGCAATGCAATGAGATACAATATAGGAAGTTCCAAACAAATATTTTCCAATGTAGATAATAATATAAACGAATGCTAGAAATCTATTCATTACTATCAAAGAATAATATTGATAATGAAAAAAACACATGTTCACGTATCCTAGTGCATCGTTATCCTTAGTTACATAGTCGGATAGATACATAATAACTCAATTCATAAAATACAGTCAGACCAATCATCTATACAATATAATATTAGCAATAATGCTAGTGAGCTATTATTAAAGTACATATAACAAACATACTTTTGTAACCTAAAGCAAATTACATTATTTTGCTCTTTATTGATAGAAGTTGTCATGTTTGGATCCAAAGTGCCTTAAAATATAGATTTTTAAAAAATCAATAGATTTTACATACATTAACAAAGAATACTTGGATGATACTACATCACAAACTAACTTCGACACATTGATAAAACTGTAACATTAAAATTCATCCATCTATCTTGCAGATATGAAAATGACGAATAACTACTGGGAAGAACTGGAAAGGATTGCTCAGGACAGGGTTGGATAAAGAGTTCTGTTGGGCGACCTATGTTCCTCCACGAGGCGTAACAGGCGAAAGTAAGTAAGTATCTATCTTGTTCAGTATATCTTTCGATAATAAATTTTCTTCTCGAAATCTTTATGTTATCACAATTATGAATGTAAGAACAATGATTTTGTAATAATACAAGTGAAAATGTTACATTATGAGGTGTAAATTTCCAACAAGAACCTAATGTTTATCTTTATTTACGAATTTGCTGTAAAAAAAGTATAATTGTATGTTACTATGTATATCCGATTTCCTTCAATGAATAGTCATGTAGTCAAACATTCAGGTATATTCAACAATTCTAGATTATCTGGTTATTGATATTTTCCACTGAATTTTGATCAATTGAGTGCTTTTAGTATAATTTACTGAGTTCTAAAACCATTGTAGACATCAGCTCTAAGATATAAGTACATCCAGCCGATTGATCTCAAACAGAACGAAACGTCTATTCTGGACTCCATTGCAAGGCGTATTTAATTTACCCTATGAAAATTTAGAATATATGTTTGTTATATTTTCCTAAGCTATCATTTTGACGGGAAAATTTTTCTGAAATTACTTACTTGAGCTTGCTACCCTTCATGGAGGAGCATAGGCCGCCCACCAGCATTCTCCAACCAGCTGGCTCCTGGTCAACTCTTTCCAGTTTCTTTCGGCTGCTATTCATCCTTTTCATGTGTGTCTCCAATTCTGGACACTGTGTTCTTTGGTCTTCCTTTCCCCTTCAGGATTCGAATTTCGCACTTGCCTCGTGATGCAGTTTGGTGATTTCCGTATAGTATGTCCTGTTCTTTTTTAACGTCTTTTCTTAATTTACTCTTCAGCCGGAAGCTGGATTGTTCTCTCTCACAGCAGGCTGTTACTGATGGTATCCGGCCAACAGACATTCAGTATCTTACGTAGACAATTGTTTATAAATACTTATGCAGTTTTGATGATGCTTGTGTTAGTTTTCGAAGTTTTAGCCCCGTATAATAGAACTGTCTTGATGTTCGTATTGAAATTTCTGACAGTTGTTATGAATCCAATATGTTCTTCAACTGTAGAGATGCTGTCTTTGCTTTGCCAATCCTTGTCTGCATCAGATCATCTTTGTTTATTGGTGATGCTTCCAAGGCATGTGAAAATTTCCACCAATTCCATAGGTTCTCCAGCTCATTCTGAAGAAATATACTAAACAGGTTTTGTTATAATTCCATTGTATTATTCATAATTAATTTTATATAACCTAGATTAGGTACACAATTTATGAAAAAAAAATAATAATAATAATAATAATAGGAATAATGATTATTATTATCAAATTGATTAATTTACATAGGAAACAAGTACCTAATAATCTGTTAATTAATCATTTCCGGAAAATAGCCAAATTAGATGGAGAAATTACTTACTGTCAAGTTAATTGTAAACTAGTGCAATTACAAAACGTTTGAATCAACACCACTGAGTGTTATAAATTAATCACTTCGAAAAATTGGTAAAGATCTTTGTTTATTCATAAAATTTATGTTATAAATAGTTTGATATATATATCACTACTCAACATAAATGTTATAATACTATTGAGTTTGTATGACGTGTATCTTATTTCGAGTATGATACGATCATTCTTTATCCACAAATAGCGATATATCGAAAATAATTGATTTCTCTGAACCAAAAGGATGAAATGTGATATGATCGAGAATCACATTTTACATTCCCATACAAAACACTATTCAAATCAAACGCACAAGTTAACCAATAATTGAATGAATGGAATACAATTAATGTCGTCGCTTGCTTGGATATTTACGCTACCTGTTCCTCCCATCTAGATATTTCAACAAGTTACCTGTTTTTTTAAAGAGAGCAAGAACAAAGGTTGGTGCAGAATAATATGAATTCATTTTATTTCGTTAGGTTATCATCAGCTGCTTACAACCTAAAATATTTGAAATTCAACGTTATTACAGATATTGACATACTTAGACATAAGAGGGTGATGAAGGATGAATATAAGTAACATGATGTAGCAAAGATGCTGTTAGAGATAATGAGGTTATAAAAAATTTTTTGTTTAGAATATATATAGTTTGGGAGGGAAGGTTCCATAACATAGAAATAGTGATTAGAACTCATGAAATTAAAGCACATTAGATGATTATGTAATGAAGTAACTGAAAATAGATTAATGGTAATAAAGAGAGATATGAATTGAAATTGGTCAGTTATGATTGATGTAATTATAAAATTTTTTGGAAAGAGTTGGAATGACGTAATAAATAAAAGAGGGGTTAATGTTACCAGGGCAAAGAAAGATTTATTACTGTTTCTTTTTGTATACAAAGATCTGGTTTTAAACGTTTGATTGCTATCGCTTCGGCAAATTTTAAAAGGTTGGAATTTGATTGTTTGTTGATCACCTTGAAGGACTTCAGTAAATCGATTTCGTGTCCTGTATCAAAGAGATGTCTTGCGATAGCGCTGCTGAATGTTTTTGGTCCGTTTGATCTCAAACCCTTTGTAATATGTTCTTTGAATCGGACGTAGGCTCTCCTTTCTGTTCTACCAATGTAACTGCTTTGGCAGATACATGTAAATTTGTATACACAGTTGGTGGTAACATGAAAGGGATACCTGTCGACCTTTGATTGTTTATATTTCTTTACGACTAACTGTTGGTTGATTTCGGTTTAAGTTGGGCAACATTTTAAAAGCTGGAAATACTGGACCGATGTTTCATCCTAGTATAGAATTTCTTGGCAGGCGAGTTCAACCGTGAAATGAGTGGTGAAGTTAATCACCGAAGACAATTAAAGATGTTTGTGCAATATTGTGAATTAACTGCATTTCAAACTTAAACACAATAGGATCTCCGTTCAGTAATCTGGAAACTAAGAGTTTACATGTGTGCGAAAATGAAGGTTCTATGTTTCATCCCCAGTGCTGTAGTTGTGGATAAGCCTTGTTGAGGAATATCATATTGAAACAAGAAGACCGTTTAGTATTCCAGGTTTTAAATAATTATCTAACTTGGATTGGTTTGTGATTTCAGTAAAATCCATCAATCTGCACAACACCATTCTAACAAATTCATGGTTAACTGGTTTCGATGTGATCTTCATGAACCAAATATTTACTCTAACGACTTCTAGTCTTCATTATCAGATTGTCTTAATCCCACCAATGTGTTATCATAAATTGTTGTCGACTGCTTTCACTATTAAGTGTAAATAAATTTTGTGTGCTTAATGAGTTTTTGGGTCACTTTTTCTCTTCCAAGTTATTTCATGTACTGTACTTTTCACATTCACCCATCTCACAATAAATCTTCAGGCTAAACTCTAAACTATTTCATATAAATTGCAATATGGTAATAATACTTAGAATAGATCCAAATTAATTTTATTGTGTATGATAAATACTACTGTATCACATGAGTAATTGTAATGAACAAATATTAATGAACAGTAATAGATATTAGGGTCTAGGTAACTAAATGTGCTCTCAATTACATAATTTAAAACTACAAATAACATTTTTATCTTACTAATGTAGACAAGTGAACTTCTGTCTAACTTAGAAATATCAATGTTGTATTATTGACATATAATTTACCAGTAAATTATAACAGGCAAGGCGGCCTACTTAAATATCTGGGCTACCTGTTCCTGTCATCTGAATATTTCAACAAGTTATCTGTTTTCTTATTTGTTTTAACACATCATGATGTTTATTAATTACATAAACTATTAAGGCGCGTCTATGAGAAGTTTACTACCTTTCGCTGTATAATATACAAAAACGTACAATCATAGACATCGTGGTGTTTGACAATATGCATTGAAATGAACGAACATTATTAAGATGTCGATTCCTGAACTGCTAATATCTAACTGGAGAACACTAAATATTTATCGTCAGTGTAGATCAAAAAATAAGTAAAAGAAACTTGTTGAAATACGTTATTTTTAGAATTCTATATTGTACCAAAAATGTAATATTGAATAAAGCCATTAATAATAATAATAGGAAACAAAATGTTCATTATCGTTCATAACGTAGACAAACAATAAAAATGAATAATTTTTTAACATTTTGAAGATGCTTTTAAAAGTAGACAAAAGTAAAGCTACTCTAATATAAACAGTGAACATTCCTTATCCAAACAGTTTAATACAATGTCTGTAATTTAATCAACACTTTTTCATTGAATATTGTCTACGTAGATCATTATTTCCCATTCATACAATTTTTCTCATTGATTAATTTAAATAAAATGTGAACAATGGAAGGCAACAGAATAAAGTTACTTCATTTATTCTTAATAACTATAATCATTATTTACAACCACTGTACTTACACACTTATTTACTTACCTGCTTACTTACTTATGGCTGTTACCTACAATTGAGCGTAGACGCCGACTAGCATTCTTCAACTCACTCTCTCCACCACCTTCCTTTCTATTTCTATCCAATTTTCGTCCATTTTGCTCATGTCTGTTTCCATTTCTCGACCTAATATGTTTTTAATATTCCTCTTCTCGTTTGACCTTGAGGATTCCATGTGAGTGTTTGTCTTGTGACACAGTTGGGCGCATTCCTCAATATGTGTCCTATCCACTTCCAGCGCTTCTTCTGATTTCTTTCTCCACTGGAATCTGGTTTGTTCTCTCACACACTAGGTTGTTGCTAATAGTGTCCGGCCAACAGATTCGAAGTATTTTGTGTGGACAACTGTTAACAAACACTTGTATCTTCTGGATGATGGCTTTCGTAGTTCTCCAAGTTTCTGCCTCATACAATAGAACTGTTTTTACATTTGTATTGAAAATTCTGACTTTGGTGTTGGTTGACAGTTGTGTTGAGTTCCAGATGTTCTTTAGTTGTAAATATGCTGCTCTTGTTTTGCCGATCCGTGCCTTTACATCTGCATCAGATCCACCATGTTTATCAATGATGCTGCTCATACGGATTTATACAACCACTGTACATACTTTATATCATATTAGTGAAGATTAGTAAAATAACGAGATTAAGTATAGATATATTATAAAGTGGTATAGTGGATGGATATTCATATGTTATTAAATGTAAATATTTTAAAAGAGAATTTTAAAATAGATCAAGACACGTTTCTAAAGAATAAATATTGATTTTAAAGTAACGCAATACTAAACATAACATTTGATAGAATAACATAGTAGGATAAATAAAGCTAAACAAAAGACTTAGGAATGAAAAAGGAATTCCTTTTAATTGCAAGATACAATATATTATTACATGAGTGAATAATTAAAAATATTAGTTAAAAGGGTAGTAAGAGATTTAAAACTATTTCATTGCCATGGCTTCAGAGTAACTTAGTAGATTTAAAATTGTTTGAATGTTGATTACTGTGAACAATTTTAAAGTATCAACTTCTTATCCGTTATTAAGTCGATAACGGACAATAACAGTGTTGAAAATACGTTGATACTTTTATACGCTCTGAGATTTGAACAAGTACCCTTCTTTCTGTTATTCCAATGTAAGTGCTTTGATACGAACATGTAAATTGTCAAATACAATTTGGATGACATGAGGTGAGAATTTGTTCACTTATATCTGTCTCAATGAGAAACTTGTTTAATACAACGTAATTAGTTTAGCTGTTGGATTTGTTCTCTTCAATGGGACATTTAGTCTAAAATTTCTTCATGTGTGAAGTTTAACCACCTATTTTCGTCAGAATTATACAGTGTTTATTGGTCCTTACTCATACTTCATATGTATCTCAGTTTGTTTCTGCATGTAGTTGTGATGTGAGCTACTTATGCGGACAGACATAAGTAGTATGTAGCGAGAATTGGAAGTGAAATGATCACCAGTAGAAGATTCAAGTAAAGAGAAAATGAAGAAGAACAGAGAGCTATTGAAATAACAACAAGATTAAAAGGATGATAGAATATGTAATGGACAATTCAAAAAATATATTCAGATGATGTTTTCAAGGTGTGATTTTGATATTTTACAAAAGTGCTATGTGATTTCGCATGAAATGTCATATTCGTTTTCCTTACTATCTTCATTCACCACACTATGACTGATTTATCATGCGATCATCTAGAATATTTGGATTTTTTATATCAATTTTACCTGATTATAATAACTGATACATAGATATTAAGAAAATGGATCTATTTCGAAATAAAAATCCATTAGACAATAAAGAGGAAGATTCATTAGTAAAATGAATTCAAAAAGAGTAGAATAAACGAATATACCCATTAAGACATTAAATAAGAAAGATTAGTTCGGTGAAAAGTTCTGTTTTCGGCGAATTCATTTTCAAAGCTGTACAATCGCAAATACATACTAATTATTAAGGATGATAATAATTACAATAATAATGATAATAAACTTCTGTTAGACATGGTGATACTGAGGTCGAATGAACAAAGCTACTGAAAACAATTTTTTAACCAGGGAAACTAATAATCATTTGATTGTTAATGGCTTAAACATTCATCAAAAGGTAGATAAGGAAATTATGATTGGGAAAGGATGGCTCAATATGATAAGATAAAATGTTGAAATTGAGATTAGATGTAATCAGGATTATCTTGGAAACAAAAATAAACCATTTTGGGGTAGAAGATTTAAGGGAAAGATGAAAGGTGAAGCAGATGGCTATAAAGGAAGAAGAGTATGAAGAAAAACAGAAAAATGAAAAAAAATTATAAGATATAAAGGCCATGGCAGAATAAGAAGTTGTACCAGTTTCTTTTGCATACACAATTCTGTTTTTTCCAGATGTATGGCTAATGCTTCGGCAATGCAAAGAAGATGCAGTCTAATTGTCTTTAGAAGACTACTGCTTACCTTGTAGATGACTTTGAACGTAGAGTCTGTTTTGATTGTGTGACCTGTGTTCACAAGGTGTTCGATTATTGAACTTCTTATTGAGCCATTTACGGCTCATTTAAGCCAAGTTGGGTAATGTTCTTGAATTCTTTTGGATAAAGTACGCATCGAAAGACCTATATACCTAACTCCACAAGAGCAGGTAAATTGGTAAGTGCATATTGAGTTGGTCAGATGCGATAATTTATCTTTAAGGTTATTAGTGAACAATGATAGGCTGGAGAATACTATTCACAATGTTGCTGCAAAGAATGTTCTTTTTATAGAATCAAAAATTCTCCTCTCTAAGATGTATATAGCTCTGTCACCTTTGAAGTCGATGTTCATGTATAGGGTTTTATTTTCTGCTGTAATTATTTGTGTTTTCGGTTTAATGTTCTTATGAATGAATATCGAAGGATACTCGTTTTTGATAAGTGTCACCTTTAAGAGGCCCAATTCTTCATCTATGACTTCGGGACTATAGATTCTTCTTATCCTTGTTGCAAGTGTTATTATTAGGTTTCTTTTTCGACTAATGGTGACTCAGCTGTGGAAACATGATAGTTGTCCATTCCATATGGGTTTCCTTTAGATAGATCTTTTTAGAATATCATCTTCCTTTCTTGTCATTTACACGTCAAAAAAAGGAATATTTTGTTTGTTTTCAACTTCTGGTGTGAATTTCATTGATGGGTGACGATTATTAAATGTCTTTAGAAGATAACTCAAGTCATATTTGTTGTCACAAATTATAAATATATCATCTACGCACCTTTTATATAAGTGGAGGTTTCCTATAATTGTTTTGAGTTGGTTGTTTTCTAAACTGGCCATCAAACAATCTGCTAGTAATGAACCAAGAGGAGATCCCATGGCTATACCATCCATTTGTCTATAAATTACGTTATTGAATGTAAACTGTACTGTGTAACTGCAACGTAGTAAAAGTTCCTTCAAATAAACATCCTGTTTTCCGATGTCAATCTCATTATTATTCGCGTACTTAAGCTATTAACAATCAAACGATTATTGTTTAAATCTACTTGGGACAGACATTTAGATTTTGGTTAAGATTAGTAATTCATAACTTATGCCTTCATTATTCATAATTTGAATTAGAAATAACTATTTCATAATATTATGACAAAGTGAGGATTAAAGAAATGGGAACTTTTGTAATATTTTAGGGATTTTTATCATTTATATGTTCATTGTTTAATTATCAATTTAATAGTTGAGTTCATGTGTCAATTGAATCTAGACCACTATGGAAAACGTGGAAGCACTAGATGGTCGTTTCGTCCTAGTGTGGGACTCTTCAGCAGTGCGCATCCACGATCCCACATGTGGGATTTGAACCCAGAGCTTTCGGTCTTGCGTGCAAACGCCTAACCTTTAGAACACTGAGCCACGACCGGTAGAGTTAATCCGTGTCGGTAAGAGACAGGTATCTACCTCAATACAATGGAAGACGGTCCCGCAATTTCATGGACTGGTTGAGGTTGGACATTAATACTGTTGGATGCTGGCTCAGTAGTCCGGTAGGTTAAGCGTTCGCGCACGAAACCAAAGGCTCTGGTTTGAATCCCGTGGATGCGCTATGCTGAGTAGTCCCACACTAAGACAAGACGGATGTCCAGTGCTTCCAGGTTTTCAATGATGGTCTAACATCAATCGATTCATGATCTCCATCAAGAAAAGCATGTTATTCGAATTTCTAAATTACATAACAACCTTTAAAATAATGATCAAAAGTTTATTTTTTTCCGCTAAAACCTAAGTGATGTAATTTTATCATTTTTTGCTTACATTGTAAATACATATGTTACATATTTCATAATTGAAGAACCATCACAAAAAATATACAGATTTAAGATGATATCTTCAAATTGAACTCAGTCTTAAAATATAATAAAACTGACAACATTACGGAACATACTCTCATCTGTTAACATTAAATTTTTTAATTTGATTTTCACACAATGATAAAATGGATTGACCAGCTTATTGAATGATAAGTAATTGACAAGTAAATTTTGAAAATTTATCATCTTGTTAATCAAGTATTTAGTTAAAATAAGGTGTTTTTATAAAGAAAGCTATTATTATTGGTCACTGGGTGGTGATCAATCAATTGTAAATGCATCTCAGTCCTACAGGAAGTCAGTCGTGGCCCGTATAACTCAGTGATAATGTCACTGACTGTGAAGTTGGGTGACACGAAGTCGAGCTCGTCAGGAAGCATCAGTTCCTTCAAGATTACAAATGTCAAGTAGCACGGAACTTAGGTCAAGGGTTTCTTGTTGACTATCTGCAGCCACCATCCTATTATAATGTCTTTTTTCAGGTTATTTGTTTTGCTTGTTTGAAAACATTTTTTACTGAATTTACCTATGGTTAGTAGATTATTGCACAACGTCCCCTACAACTGAAGATGATTTGTTTTATATGCAGCATTTGTTAACAAGCAATGCAAAAGTTTTAAGTTGCGTTCATTTTCTGATAAACAATTCAAGTGTCTTATCATCGTATGAGGGTTGCAATCACCGTCAGATTCAGATATTCGTACTAGAATTTTAACCATAATTGAGTCAGATCTCAATCTTACGTTGAAAGATATCAGAAATGAATGTCGTTATATTGTTAATCTTAAGAATGATACCAAAATGATCGAACGGCCAAACTCAAATTCATTTGATTTGATGGAAATTTCTCATTCAGCTAGCAGTACTAATGTCACAAAGCATGATTTGTGAAACTTCCCTCTCCCAAATCGAACGTATAATGTCCATGACTCTAATTCACGCCGCTCTACAAGGCCTTCCACTAACTGCAGGAACTGTGGGGCATGGCATTTCTCCCGTTTCTGCCCATTTAATAAACATAAATGTGCAAAACCTGGAGTAACTGGTCGTATGGAGGGATTTTGCAAACGCGACAAATCCTCATCCGATTATCGAATGCGAAAAAGAATCGATTGTGTACATGTATTGTCGAGATCTAACCCACAACGTTTACGCAAATATTCAACCATTAATGCTCAAGATCGTAATGTAGTGATCAGATTATGAGTGGCGACAATCGCATGTAATCAGCAGGAAATTACAGAACTAGTTAGTAAAATCTAACAAGCATATATTAAATGCTCAATTTGCAAAATGTTCATCAGTTGTCTCAAACGACTCAGAATTTCTTTGTTCTTGCATTTTCATACAAATCGCACTCTTTCTTCATTCTTTATTGTTCGATTTTCTCGTCTCTCTGTTGCCAGACATTCTGTTCACTACTCACGTCATATAATACTTATGTCTACATAAGTAGCAGACACCACAGTATCATTGCTTTACAGTTGGACACTGCTTACGGAGTTACCTTGATTTCTTGCAAAACTTGTCACGAACTCGGTCGGCCAATTATCCATCCTACTAACGGTTGCATAAAGAAAGCATCGGACATCCCAAATAAAATTTCTGGGATTATCAAATCTACAGTTGAATTTAATGATCTAATAACCAAATCCAAATACTATGTTACTGATGAATCTTTCAATCTATTGGGTCTTAACAGGATCACAATTAAAAATGTTTGATTACCCATTTAATCTAATTTGTAATCCAGATTCAGATATGCTCCATCAGTCATTTAATCCTATTTGCAATCTAGTATATTCATATCCTCATATGATAAACAAGTGGAGTAGGAGTAGCATTGGACTTATTTTTCAGGAGGGAAAGGTGATATAGTGAGTCGATAGGAAGTAGCCTAATGATATTAATCGATGACAATCAGAAATGACCTAAACGACAAGTGAATTTCACTGGCTAAGAAATGGATCGATTTCCTAAGAATTAGAATGCGTATATATGAATGAGTATTTGTGAATCTCATTCGGTAACCCAATACACTTTCTCTCTCACTCCTGTGTTTCCGCTCAAATAGTCAGTTGGGAGTTAGAGCGTAGTGCATCGTGTATCTGTATCAGATTTTAGACACCGCCAGTCACAACAATAACCAGCTCATTCAACTTGGCGAACAATTTTGGGTGAAGATGCTGGTGGATGACTAGATGATCGGAATGTGTCAAACACTTAACAATAGAGTTGTTCACTGATTTGGGTAAACCTGTGAATAATCATCATGGCTAGTGTTTAGATGTATCAAGCCAAAATTGTATGAACAACAACAATTAATCTCATATAGACACATTTGTAACCATTCGATTCAAGCAAAAAAAATTAGTGGTTGTAGACATCGAGTGAAGTCATGTATTCCAGTGTATCAATGATATCTGCGTAAAATTCTGTCAAACCAATTAGTGCCACCTAAGAAAGCGAAGTTGTGAATTCACCCAAATTAGCATAATTCATCAGTTTCAGTGCAAGAGGACAATCTGATGTGTAGTCACAATGAATTTCGATTTAACTTGCTATGCATCGAATCTCTGAATAGAATAGTTGTTAATCTCACTTCGCACATGGTTTATCAATATCCACAAATTTTATATAAATATCAAAATCCCAAAAAAATGTTATTACAAGTAATATTGAGCGCTGACGTAAAGCTCTTGACAGTACACTCATGATAGAACCAAATACAGTCAGTCAATAAGTTATATACAACGTAGAACCTGACACATTTGTTCATCCGTTCTAGTTGTCACATATCATTAACCCAGTGATATGAAATTGGCAGGACAAATCGCAGAGTAGTAGAGTTAATAAAAGTAATAATCGTAATGGAAAAGGTTATTCGTAGAAGATAGGATTCGATTAGTACACACGGATTGGTGTAAAAGATAAAGAATTTCATGGTAATTTGGAAATTAAAATCTAAAGGAAGACAAAGAGTGAATTCACCTGTGTCACCGCGGACGCCTTTAAGCTGTCAGCCAAAGTTTCGGAGCATCAGTTCCGACTAAGTACAACAATCAATGACTTGATAAACTAATGCCACATTTTGTTTGGCATACATAGTACATATCTCAGACAGCTCAATCGATAAAGATCAACTAATTAATCAATCTATTAGTTAAACTTACCTAGTTCTCTACGTACAATCTCTAAATTACTCACTTATTGGTCCGTAGATATACAAGAAATAGTTTGAATATACCCATTGTGGTGTGTGTCCTACTTATGTAGACATAAGTATTATATGACGTGAGTAGTGAACAGAATGTCTGGCAACAGAGAGACGAGAAAATCGAACAATAAAGAATGAAGAAAGAGTGCAATTTGTATGAAAATGCAAGAACAAAGAAATTCTGAGTCGTTTGAGACAACTGATGAACATTTTGCAAATTGAGCATTTAATATATGCTTGTTAGATTTTACTAACTAGTTCTGTAATTTCCTGCTGATTACATGTGATTGTCCCCACTGGTGTTCTTGTTCACTACACTATAATCGAAAAACTAGTAACTTACGAATATCCATTATTTTCTTTTTCAAACTAAACTCTTTACAATTATGTAAATGATCAATTTTTATATCATTACTTCATTCAACAATTGTCATTCATTTATATTATTAGTATTATTTATATGACATTTTCATTTGAATAAGACAAATTTACCTATTGTGCAAGTTAGTATTCAACTGAATAAGTCAAAATTATACACTACAATTGGGTATGGTAAAGAAGGAATTGCTACAAATGACGGACATTAATATGACATTAAAAAAAAAGGAAAGAGATGTATAACATTCCGTATAGAACTTTCAAATGAAGTTTTATAATTCAAGAAATAAACAAACAGTTAAGACATGGAAATTTAAGATATCAGGATTAATTTCTAAGATTATATTTGTCATTTAAGGATTTCTGACATTTATGACATAATATAAGAGAACAGTTTTAAAATGTTATTGTTGTTGTTTTTTTTTTTTTGGTTTAGCTGTCCATAAAAGAATTTAGAAGATTTATTATGACAAAAAATATTATAAAACTATATACAGTGTGGTATGGGTTACTTATAGCCAAATAAGTTGTATATAACGGTCGTCAGATATAAAATGTATTTCAGTAGAAGGTCGATCAAGAAAGAACGAGAACGGAACGCAATTGGTATGAAAATGCATGAACAATGAAAGCTGAGACAATGGATAGATGTTTACAACAGGAACAGTCAAGTTTGTTATGATGGATTGATATTTTGCAAATTAACTATTTACTGTATGGTTCTCAGATTTTATTGAGATGCTCTGTAATTTCATGTCAAACACATTTGATTGTCCTCACTGGTGTTTTGTTCACTACAGCAGTATACCTATTGTAAGATCATAACTGTGATTAGTTTTAACTCTATAAACATCATTGATATCAATGTTAGATCACCAATGAAAACTTAAAAGTACTTGACGACCGTTTCATTCTAGTATGGAACTCCTTAGAAGTATGAATCCTCGATCCTGTATATTGGATAAATTTGTCGTATGATCAGTAAAAAGAGTTGAAAAGTTCATTTAAGAAGAAATTTCATTTTCTAATTCGATACTATATAATACGAAAAAAAATCTATTCTATAGTATGTACTTCACTTTGATAGTAATAGTCATACTTTAGCAAAATACATCTACAATCATGTAAGAAATGACTTCCTTTGAATTACTATACAAGATTTCATTGATAACACATTGTCGCAAATGGATGAATCATATATGAAGCCAATTTTTATTATACTAATTTAGTGACAAGGTCTCTACGATATTGAATGATGTGAATTCAAATCATATAAATCACTTGTGATTGTATATAGATTTTGTTGAGGAGCGGGATATATGGGATATATGCTCAACAATTCTAGTCTATTTTCTTCAAACAATTAACGTTGACAAGAATGAATCTAGATGTCCAGTAACTTAGAACAGTATACACTTAAGTTGATAAGATGTATTTCGCACCTAAAATTTGTAATAATGAATATTATTTGGTAACATAAAATATAAGTCATTATCTTACAATCATTATTTACAGTGAAATCCGGCGATTGCATTTCATCTTATTTGGGAGTAGTCAGATGAATCTATTTGTACCTAATGTTGGCATTTACTCCATGACACGAACGCAGCACTTTTTGCACCAAAAATTCAAGTCGTTATCCATTTAGTCATTGAGCACAGTTACTCAACTCTGCTTAAAATACTTGCAGCTTAGTAGAGATATAGAGTCAATCCAAACAGGATGCATATATATGTCAAAGGAGACTGATCAATTAAAGTTCTCAACACTAAAAACGGCATGATGCAAAAAATCAATACAACCGAGTTAAAAATCACAACGCTCAATTAACTAGTGCCTATCTACACTTAATAACTCAGTGAATAACATATGTGACATTTGGACTGACAAGTACTGGGTTCGAGCTCATCAACACCAGGACTCAGGTACATTGAGTTAATGATTCCCGAATAATACGATACATATGCTCTGGATTCTACTGTTTATTAATATCCTAGACAACTTATAACACTTGTAACTGATGATAGTATCTAATCAATCTGCTCATCATACTCGTATGCCATAAGAGATTAGTCAGTTTACAATCATTAACATCTATAACCCGGAAGATTTAAATATACTTTACGAATATATTAACGCAGAACAATAGTTTCAATAAAACTAGACTGAGTTTTTATATATTGTCAACTATTATAAAACCTTATTAAGTAGAATGCTTTATCTTACATTATGTATTTTGCAAACTATATATATCATATTATATCATTTGCGGCGGCCAAACCAAAACGTGGTATCAGTGCTTGAAGTCAATAACTTCTGGTCTAAGCCATGTTGGTAGATACAGACCACTCGGTTGGTGTCCGCGTGACTATCGTAACCAATGGTTGGAGACTCTGGATGACATGGCTCAGAATCGACCACAATGACGTCGGTGCATACACTCTTTCTCTTCCCTAAAACTATAAGATTAAAATCACTTCATTTCTGTCTTTCTTCCAAATAATTCTTTCTTCCTGTACTATGTCCTTATATGCAATCATTTTTTTTAATATTATCACAACTGAATTAACCACTTCTATGAATCCTGTGTTCATCCTGTTGTACTAATGAAGTATAGCAACTTGAACCGATGCACATATGTGCCTGGTCCTACATTGTAGCTGACTGATTGACTAACTGACTAACTGACATATCATATTAACTAAATTGTCTTTACTCTATCAACAACAAGAAGCATTCAATAATAAAAATTTTAACATAGCAACAATTACTTACCTTTTACAATTTCCATTAACAAAATATTAGAAAAAAAAGAATAACAAAAAGAAAATGTTATTAACCATTTACATTTTAATTTTAAATTTTTTTTCGAAAAAAAAAGAAAATATACAAACAAATTTTTTTTCCGGTTTATCTTTTTTTCTGTACAAACAAAAAAATAAACATTTTTAAATGATTTATGTTATAATGAAAAATTAAACTAAAATTAAAATAACCGGGTTTCTTTTTTTTCTTCCATTTTAATTTGAAATAGAGGGGAAAAAATGTTTTTTGGAAAGAAAAAACAAAAACGCGGAATGTTAAATGCTAACAAACAAGTTCAATGTTCAATTTTCTTTTACTAAACTTTATACAAATCATTACCATCTTTTAATTTTATTTAATATTATAAAAATTCTTAATCGATATAAAACTCGCAATTTTCTAATTTATCTAGTTTACATAGTTACTTACAAATTGTATAAATAAGTTTGTTTGTTTGTTTGTTTTATTTTTAGAAAAGTTTAATTAACAAAACTCTGTTTTTTTCTCTTAGTATTTTTATTTTAAAATTCCTCACTGTTTTTTTTTATTCTTCAATTGATTTTATCTATGACAATTTATAATTAGACTAATGTGAATATTGATCTATGAAAGACTTACTTACTTACGTCTGTTACTCTCAATGGATCATAAGCCAGAGACCACTATTCTCCAACTCACTCTCTCCACCACCTTCCTTTCTAGTTCTATCCAATTTTCGTCCATTTTTCTCATGTCTGTTTCCATTTCTCGACCTAATATGTTTTTAATATTCCTCTTCTCGTTTGACCTTGAGGATTCCATGTGAGGGTTTGTCTTGTGACACAGTAGGGCGCATTCTTCAATGTGTATCCTATCCACTTCCAGCGCTTCTTCTGATTTCTTTCTCAACTGGAATCTGGTTTGTTCTCTCCCACAATAGATTGTTGCTAATAGTGTCCGGCCAACAGATTCGAAGTATTTTGTGTGGACAACTGTTAACAAACACTTGTATCTTCCGGATGATGGCTTTCGTAGTTCTCCACGTTTCTGCCTCATACAATAGAACTGTTTTTACATTTGTATTGAAAATTCTGACTTTGGTGTTGGTTGACAGTTGTGTTGAGTTCCAGATGTTCTTTAGTTGTAAATATGCTGCTCTTGTTTTGCCGATCCGTGCCTTTACATCTGCATCAGATCCACCATGTTCATCAATGATGTTGCCCAGATATGTAAAGGATTTTACATCTTCAGAATCTTCTTCGTCAAGTGTGATTCAATTGTTGCATGTTGTGTTGTATGGCAGCAGACCTACTGCTGCTGAGGCTCCTGCTACATTGGTCGTCTTCTCCTACATTTGTTGTTGCGTATGCGATAGAAGAGTCGGATCATCTGCGAAGTCTGCATCATCCAACTGCATCCTAAATGTCCACTGCATCCCGTGCTTCTCCTCATATGTTGACGTCTTCATGATCCAATCGATCACCTGGACAAAGAGTTGATCTATAAAATAAGTCAGTGTTTTATTTAGATTCTACAATACTAGATTCGATCACTTGATAGTTCGGTCGTAGATATACAATGTTATTGAGAAGTTCTATACCTAGATGAAACAGTTGTTTAATGCTTTTAGTTTTACAATATTCATTTAAATAAAGTCAGTTTGGGATATCAAAATTCCAGCAGTCACCAGTACTTTTATATTGATAATTATAATCTGCTCACTAATGAATCACTGTAAAAGAAAATTTTTGTGGTTCTAATGACGAGCTGTAACTAACGGAGTTCAGTCATGTAGATTGATAGGAATGTGCTCATTGAAAACAATTAAAGATAATTATAAATTGTCGCGGACTGATTGAAATTAAACTTGCATTTTTTGGATATCAGTTCAGAAATCTAAAGGTTAGGCATGATCGAAAGTTCTGGGTTTTATACCCGATGGTGAGGTTGTGGTTGTACATTATAAAAGAGTACCATACTAGTAAGGAACAGCTTTTCAGTGCTTTCACGTTTTTAGTAGCTATCCAACTTACATTGGTTAATGATCTCAATAAAATTTGTTTATTTGGTGCAAAAACATGTAAGGGATTCCGTAAATACCAAGAAATGGAGCAAGTTCATTTACTAATTTATTCTAAAGGTTTCGTGAAACATGTTAAACTTTCATTATTTATATAACATACTGTTCTTAGTTAGACAACCACTGAAAATCAAGAAGTACTAAATAGCTTTTCTTCTCACTGGAAATCAAACTCAAGATTTTCAGAAATCACAACAAGCGCATAACATTTAGACCACTGAGGCACCGATCAGTGGTCTGCATGCCTAACGTTATCATTTCGCGATGGTGAGTGACCATCTTGAACTGCCATCGCTAAGTTAATAACTCACGCTAGACATGGTTTTGATCTCCAGTGGAGGTATGTGTATGCACTGTTGGAGAATCTCATACCAGGACAAAATAGCAGTCTAGTGCATCCCGTTTCTCCTCAGCTATCTAAATAAGTTTAGTCCTTAATTTAAACTATTTCCACAAACCCTATATACTGCTAAGTCATTATAGTAGCAGTATTATAGACTATCTGTTAAACAAAAACATGTTAGTTTACAATGAGATAAGGTTTCCATAGAAGTTTAAAATTCTTCAGTCTTAAAGATACATATTTATCTCATCAGTGAGATATAATAACTTGCATAAATAATTTACAAATATTATTCGTATCAACAACAAACTTCATTGATAAGCAGTGTTTAGATGACGAAGTTCAACTCAGATTTGAAAAACAGTTACAAAGTATGGTGGATTGGTTGAAGTTAGATTTATAAATCAAAAGATACCGGCCTAATCGTCTAGGCTTTAACCGTTCCCATACGAGACCAAAGTTCATATATCCGATATCCAGGTACAAAATCTTAGATGCACACCTATGTAGAGTCCCATACTATGATGAAACAGTCATCCAGTGTTTCTAGTTTTTCATTCGTTATTTAGATTACATTAATTCGTGATCTCAACTCCCACCGATTGAAATATATAAATAAATAGATAAATAAAATTCTTTAATTCAGTACAAAATGTACACCAATTTACAGACACAATTAGGTAAATACTAAAAACAAGGTTATTCGTAGCACAGAGATAGAAGGTTAAATTGTTTGAATAGATGCTTCTGAATGCTCCGGTATAGCCGAGAGTGGGGTGAGCCCGCCCTCCCTCTCTCTTGAAATACTCTCACACGGCCACGCGTATATAGCATTTGCCAGGAAAGTCCTACTCACTGCCTTCCCGTGACGGGGGTGTTGTCTACGAAAATAAGAGGGCAAAAAGCGAATGTGCGGCGCTTTAAACGGATCCCAAACCAATAGTGCACATTGGCTCCAGTATCCTGCGAGATCAAATGGCGTATGAATCAATCGTTGGTCACCGGCTACCATGGCACTGCATGTCCTCACAATGCTTCACTGCCTTGTGGATCAAACCTACAGGTCGAAGGCTCGGGGTGTGGCCCCCTAAGAAAACCACCTGCTTCGGTCTAAGCGCCAGAGCAGTATCACAGCCCACACACAAATAAGATGAAAATTTGTGTGGCGCATATATATTTCGTGCCCCCTTGTACCAATATTTATGTGTTCAAATAATAAATAATAATAAAATAATGTTTGAATAGATAAGGTTTATATGTTGTTTTGAGAGAAAATTTTTCGTTAGTATCATAGTTGTGTGAAGCAAGAGTTTGAAGTAGTTATTCTTAGAAGGATAACTGAGACATCGTTTTGAATTATAAATAATGAGTGATTATAACAACCTACAACAATAGAAAAGAAAATGAGAACAAATATTTTCTCTGTTACGTACATGCTAGATTATTTTACAGCTTAGTGATTTGAATAGGTATTATTTAAACTGACTAAATTTAACCATGAACAATGTAAGTGAAAAAAATATTTACAGAAATATAAGTTTATTAAATATACTGTGTAGTAACAATGATTAAACATTTCATTAATGGAATTTCGTTAATGGAATAGGATATAGTCAAAGATCTAAAGTAATTTAAGTCTATTTTAGAAGAGGATTTAATCATTGATACAATAAACAAATAATGGTGATGATTACTACCAACTATTTGAAAGTTTCAAGAATTTATTTCATAAATAATTCGTACACTGAAAAGCTTTCAAATGAGATATTTTTATTTATAATATAGAATTATATAAATGATAACCATTTCAGATCTCCCCTTTATGATTAATTTAATCGCTTGGTTAAATTGTTAAAATAATCAATAAATTTTTGAAAACACAATTATATGAACGAAGAATATTCTTTTCAATGAATTTCTCTTCAGGTTCTACAATTATCTCATATCCATAAAATTGGCCATATTTAAGGTATAGTACATCATTTAAAATTGTAATAGGTGAATCAAGAATTGTTGTTTGTCATATAAAAACAAATCAAATCGTTATTGTCGGAGCTGACTAATATAAAGTTGATTTAAATCAGTTTGTAAGTGAAATGAAATTGAAGCTAGACCACCATGGAAGACCTCGAAGCACTGGACGGATGTTTCGTCCTAGTATGGGACTCCTCAGTAGTGCGCATCCACGATCCCGCACCTAGCGAGATTTGAGACTGACAAGTACTGGGTTCGAGTCTCGTTAGGGCGGGATCGTGGATGCACACTGCTGAGGAGTCGTATACTAGGACAAAACGGCAGTCTAATGCTTCCAGGTTTTCCATGATGGTCTAGCTTTAATTCACTCATAATTTCGACCAGCGAAATTTCTAAAATCTCCACAAAACCCCTTCTGAAAATAAATGATGATCAGAATAAATATGGTTAACATGGGTTGAGATAGAAAATAATGAAATAAAAATCAGAAATTACGTAATATGTAGAATAATATGAATTAGGTCAGATATAGTAGATTTATGGGTGGATACTGAATAAATTCCTCAAAGAGGTTATCAAGTGTAATGACAATAATAATAACAATGATAAAGATGATAATCACAGTGGTAAGGATAATAATAATAATAACAATAATAATAAGATAAGTTTGGGCATAAAATGAACATAAATCAAATTACGTCACCATATTATAAAATTGATTATTAACTAGTTGATCCCAAAGTTGACCAGGGTAAAAGGAGTGGCTGAAAACACTTCTTTTGGATGCAAAGCTCTAGCATTTTGATCCGTATGTATGATTCTCGGTCTGACGGAATTAGGTAGGCTGCTGTTAACACGATAGATTATTGCAAAATATTGCTTCATGTTGGCTGTATGTCCCGTCTGAACAAGATGGTCTAAAATAGAGCTGTTAACCGTTTTAACTACACCTTTGCTTAACCACACAGGGAAGTGCTCATGAGTCCGAATGTACAAATTCCTAGAACATCTGCCAATATAATTTTTGTTGTTGTTGAAAAGATACTTCTACAAAATCAATTAATGTTATGTAATTATTGATCATCATTATTGATACCGAAAATCCTATTCGCTTGATAAACATAAATAATTGATCATTGCATCACAGCTGATTAAAATACTTTTTTTTACTTGACAAAAAATAATAAATACTTTGAAAATAGGTTATATTTTTTTAGCGGAAAAATTAAAAAACAAAAACTAGACAAAAATTAAAATCCCGCATAAATTTTGCAAAGAAAAACTTCACTATTTATAATTTCCACTTAATTTAATTGAGTTAGTTAGATTTGATAGTATTTGATAATTGCAATTTAACAAGTCAGGACTATAGACAAATGGTAACAAATAAAACTTGGCATGTGTTTATATAATCTACATTTTGAGAAAAAACATGTCATGGCATAATAGTTTGCAAAAAAAACAAGGTGAGAGTAGAATGCAAATATCTTTGTTTACATAAGAGTCTTTCAAAGTAGTGTAATGTGTGCTACTGTTGTCGATAGATATAAGTAGTATGAATTAGTAATCAAAAGTGAAATGCCTAAAGGAAGAAGGTTAAGAAGATCAAAGCAAAGAATAGAAGAACAGTCAATGTTTGCTGTGAAAATGAAGGAACAATCAAGTCTGAGATGATTGATTGACATTTTGCAAATGAATTATTTATTGTATTTTTCTTAAATTTAACAAAGATATTTTGTAATTTTGTATTCAACTACATTCGATTATATCCACTTGCGTTCTCGTTCACTACAGTAGTAGTACATCTATTTGATCTTTTAAAAAATATATTAGGTGTAAAACAACTATTATTTTCAGTATGGTGATTATGGAGGTTGTTGAATTTGATTGAGATCACGAACCGATTCAAGTTTGACGACCATTAGAAACCTAGAAGAACTGGACAGCGGTTTTATCCTAGTAAGGGTTCGTTAATAGTGTTTACTCACAACTGCGATGCCGAGAATTAAAGTCCTGACCTTCGAGTTTTCTCTCAAAGTGACCTAGGTGTTAATCCATAGTGTGTGAGATCAAAGATCCCGTCTATCGGGGTTGTGAATGCATACTGTTAAAGAGTCCTAAACCAGAAATAAACATCTGTCCAGTATTTCAATTTACATTGTTCTAGATTTTGTCGCCTCACCCTCTTTATATGATTAACATTTTAATAGTTCCGACTGTCATACAATTAACTATCGATAGTGACTGCAGACTATAACTGAAATGTTCGAGAATTACCACAAGTTAAACACCAATATTATTAAAAATAAGTGTTTTACATAATTTTCAAAGTTAGATTACCAGGACCTTGTTTAAATCTCACAAAATCTGATGAACATATCCCTTCTCGACTTCACTAAACATCAAATCTACCTACTATCAAGTTGTACTTTTCATTTGGTATTGCTTGGCTGAGTGGATAACGCGATGGCGTTTGAAGCGAATGGTACTGGGTTCGAGTCCCAGAGTGAACATCAACTCTAGGATGCAGGTACATCCAGCTGAAGAGTCCCAAATAGAACGAAATGCGAGTCCTGGGTTCCACTTCTAGCTACTATCCATCATTGCTTACAAAAAAACTTGTACTTTTACCTATTATGTGTGATGACTTATCCTGTTTCATTGTTATTATTGACCTAAATTACCTTGATTGGTTTAACATTTTCGTATGAATATTCATGTATATTAGAGTGAAGCCTGATGACGATCTAATTGAAAACAATTGTTAGTTTACATATGTTCTAATTTTCACGATGGGAATCTTTAGTATTCACAAATAGACAAGATCTTGAAACTGTAACAACTGTAAAATACAATTGTGAATTCCACTGAAATATCAATATTGTTTTAAGAAACCTTATACTATTAGAATTACTACACGTAAAAGTTAGACTTGTCTATGTGTTAATCTTTTTTTCTAGCGGTAAAATGCAAATATTTTTAGATTGCTTTAGTGTATGTAACATGAGAAAAGTCGAAATGCGTGAATAGTTGTGATATTAAAACATTTAAAATGATTTTAGTCAAAAAAAACTATGGAGTAATATAAATGGGGGGGGGTAATAATAAGATTTGGTTACTTGTCAATCAACAGTCATCAAATTATAAATAATCATAACCCAACTTTTCTGTTCAGGTTGTTCGTATTAGTGTATATATAATGTACTTCTACTATTAATCTTTTATTGGGTACACTGAACTATAACTGAAGTACTTTGGTTGTTTAAAAATTAATCTTACACCTTATTTCTGATGAATATTGTCATGTTACAAATCTATTCTCAAATTTATAAGAGTATATCCAAGATTTAGAAACATGTCTCAAGCATTACTTGTTTTCTAAATCATTTTGAAATGGATTGGATTACACCGTTGTTCATGTTATAACTGAAATTTGATTAATCTTGGTTGTTATATATGTATTCTGTACAGATTGTCTCGATATAGCCATTCTAAAACAAGTTAATATAGAATAGATAGAATGGAATTCAGGAAGTGCACTCTGTCCTGTCTCGGAATCGTCAGCTGAATGTCCCTGCGTCCGACTTGATGTTCACTCCGAGACTCGAACCCGGTGTCTTTCACTTTAAACACGAACGTAGTAACTACTATGATACTGAGTCCAGATAGCCACTGTATTGTGTAATTCATTAGAGTTGAATACATTTGAATAGATTTTTTAAATTTTATCATTGATGTTGAGGCGAACGATATTGGGTTCGTGTCCCGGAGTAAACGTCGAATCGAACGCAGGTACACTAAGATGATAAGTACCAAATAGTACGGAACGCGCTTCCTGAATTCTACTACTGGCTATATTACATTTGCTATATATAAACTTATTTTATAATGGTTAGCACGTATACTGAATCACACTCATGATATTTAATTTCATAAACAATGTTCTGTTGTTGATCTTATGGTATCACTAACACAGAAGTAAACTCTTATATCATCTTTATTTAGAGTCCTTTTAATTTCCTATAATGTTTCTTCACGGCATTGAATGACTATAGTGTTAGTGATAAGGGAATATAAAAATAGTTTAAAATCCATAATTTATCTGGATACTATTCATAGATAATATTTCTAACCACATCAAATATATAAATTTAGCAAGATTCAAACCCATTTATAAGAGAAAAAAATATGCTGTTTCCATGGGTTTTTTTTCCAAAACCCTTTCTCCACTGTGACAAATTTTGGTTTATAATATATGTGTTACTTATCGAAAATACCATATTAGGATATATATACAATATTGAATATTAAATAGTTCTGATAATCAAATATCTAACTGTTTATATGATTACACCCTTTCATTAGGAATATAAAATTCCATATGATAAGATTGTTGTCCTGTAAATGACAAATTGATATCGGATGTGCATTATTAAAGGAAGGATTCACAGTCTAACGCACTTCAGCAAATCAAAAAAAAACTGATTGCACTTTTTTTTCATTTGCTTTATACTAAATAAGTAGATAAGCAAAATATATATATATATATAATTCAATGGAAACCATAAATTCACTTGGTATTGTTTTGTTTGTATCTTCCTATTGAGGTTTATGACCATTAATGTTAGTAGGATAGAGTTAATTTCCTATAAGAAGAAATGAACTTGATATTTTCATCTGATAAAGTGCATAACTCTAATACGATTGTTGAACTATACTTCATTATTAAGTAAACATTTAAACATATGATATGCTACTCTGTTCAGTATATAAGTGAATTGAGTTTATAAAATCTTTATATTAGAAACTTCAAGAATTTTCTACCTTTAAAATATATTAATCCGCTTGTTTTGTTACCGTTTCAAATATTTAAAGTATCATTTGAAGTCTTATAAAGTAACACTTCGAGTTAAGATTCGTCATTAGTAAGATGATGCTTTCAAAAAAAAAGTGAGGAATTGAGTGTACTCTAAACAGTCGGAATAAGTTATTACCAATTTTAAGACGATTCTCAAAGACTATTTCTTCAATATCCAGTGTTTGCCTAAAATTGTATTCACAACCGAATTTATCAAATTTACTAGTAATCATCAGGATGATGAGTTGATGACTGAAAAGTACAAGGAAAATCATATGTTTATAGATCTCATCACCATAAATGATTGATGTTGATCTATAAAGGATAAAGTTAGTTCAGTTCGCGTATCTACTGGAATAACCACTCAACATCAAGATTGACAAAACGTTTTAAAAAAAGAGTTCTTTATCTCTTTATTGCGTTCATTAATAGTTTTCTTCAGTAATCACACTAAATCAAGTAGATTATAGTCCTTCCTAGTATGGTCTAAAATAGTCATCAGTTATAAAATAAAATAAAGCACCATGAACTATAGAGGAGTGAAGATTGTAGATTTTTCGTAGTTTGGGTCACGTAATGATCATAGCTAAGCAACTATTAAAAAATTGAAAGTATTGAAAAATCATTTCGTCCTAGTATCAGGGGGCATCTACGACCTTTCCATAGGAAATCGGACCAAAGACATTCGATTTCCAGAACCGTCAATTAACCTTTAAATCACTAAGCCGAAATCTAACGGTGTACATGTCTAACTTCAATCAATTCATAATATTGTGTGATTACATTCTATTGGTAAAGTGGGATAAGTGACTCACACCCGATACTGTTGATCTCTATTGTTCATGGCTTCTCACTAGAACTCCTGAAATTTTCTCTTAAATCTAGTCACTAGTGACCACATGAATATTTTCGGTAGTTTTAGAGAAACTAAAGAATTTCCATAGTTTAATTCACCAGTCGAACATAACTAGATCTCTATTGAAAAAAGACAGTTCGCGATTTGAACTATTAAAAAACACTGAAGTGATTGTCTTTTCAAGATATTATTAATCCAGTTATAGTCTTATTGAAGTAATAATATATTTAAACAAAACTTTGATTGAAAACAGAAATATCAGGTGTTCATCATTAAACTATTGAAAAACATTTTAAACTGTTACTTCTTTAAATGTACTCGAGGTTTTTTCGAAAAAAATTAGGTTCATCTAAATAATCAAAGTGGTAATTTGTAAATTTTTTGATAAATAATTTCAAACTGCATACAATAAACTCTACCCAGTGATTAGGTAAACCACAAAATGTGAATTAAAAATAACAAATAATTAATATTCATGTAAATTGGAGTCCTGAAGAGAAAAGTAGAAGAAGAAGAAGAAGAAAAAAAAAGATCAAAGAACAAGTTACGCTGGGAATTGGAAGCAGACTTCAAAAGAATAAATAGCAATTGGAAACAACTGAAAACGATTAACCAGGACAGAAATCTATGGAGAATTCTGATGGATGGTCTATGCTCCTCCTTGAGACATAACAGACGTAAGTAATTGAGTAGGATTTGTAATATAAATCGCACAAAACAACCTAATATCAGACTATAGAAACCGTTAACAAAATAAAACATAAGTCTCAGACATATTTGATTATAGTTTGCTCAGAAACTTATTCTGAGGTACATCAACAATTATTTGACTGGTTTTGTGTGATCATTCATAACAATAAAAAAACGTAAAGTGAAATATGTAGACGTAATTAATAATGTAACTTAGTACAAACATGTTTTTGACCATATCAATCTGCACGCATTAAATATTTGTATTCAAACACAAAGAGGAAATTTGTTTAAATGTTAATTCATTTATATCGATTGTTTGAATTTGCCTATCGGTGTTGCAAGTGATTGGTCTCTTTTGATGTATGCCCATCCTGTGTAGGTTGCCTCGATATTGACAATAAGTTACAAGGTTTTTAAACAGAAATAGATGATTTGCTAACATTAGATAACACGTTAGCGCGTGAAACAGAAAGCACTAAAGTGAACATCAACACTTGAACTCAATTACATTCAACAAATCCCGAATAGAATGAAGTGCGCTTCCAGGAATCGATTGCTAGTCACCTTCGATTGTAATATATTTAACTGAAAAAAATTTATTTTCATGATGATACGTAAATATCAAAAGTAGATTAGATTCTTTAAACTCACTAGTCATACATGATTACATTTATCTAAGTACAAACTACTTCTGAATTTCACTAGTTGAAATCATGAGTCAGTTGAAGCTAGACCACCATGGAAAACCTCGAAGCACTGGACGGACGTTTCGTCCTGGTATGCGACTCCTCAGCAGTGCGCATCCACGATCCCGCCCCCCCCCACGAAGTTCAAACCCAGGACCTATCAGTCTCGCGCACGGGCGCCTAACCAATAGACCACTGATCCGGTCAACATCCAACGGTGTTAATATCTAACTTCAACCAAACCACGAAATTGTGCCACCGTACACCATTGTCTTCAGTGAACTGACATCTGCCTACAAGGATGAAACGACCGTCCAGTACTGCCAGGTTTTCTACGGTAGTCTGGCTTCAATTCACTCATGATTTCATCTATTGAAATTTCTAAAAACTCCACAAAGCCCCTTCTGATACTTTTGAATTATTAAATAATTCATATGTTTTGATTTCTCTGTTTTCTCATTTGTTTAATTATATATACATATCCAGTGTGTATATATGTATGTTAAAATTTGCTAAAATATACAAAACCCAGATTAGTAAATCGAATCTATCTATGAACTTTTGTTTACTTGGTACATTATACAGCTGTTGAAGTGCTATTTAGTATCAAAACTTGAACTTTTGTGAAATAACTTAAAGAATAAATGATATAAACAAGCCTAACAAGGCATAGCATAAACATTTTATGATAACTAAATCAATTGACAAATATTTTCAAAAAGTTGAAATTTATTCAAGTGTAATAACACGTAATTTGTTGTGTTACAAAAGGATAAAACAAAATATTTAACTGTTATAGTAGGTTAAATTCATTTTGTATTCTTTGTTTGAATCTTCAAATTGATATTTAGGATTGCAATTGATCCATCATTTATTGGCATATGTGCACCCTATGCGGATCACCTCGATATTGCCTTAATTCACATGCATTCTAAGCAAAGATGAATGATAACTAGTAATTAAATCCAGGATGAACGTTTCATCCTATTTGAGACTCATCAATTGTATGTACCTGCATAGAATGTTTCGCGACCTGTTTGAATTTCTGAGCTACCCGTTCCCGTAGTCTGGATAATTCAACAAGTTAACTTTTTGCTTGTTTGTTTAAACACAGCATTATACCCATTAGTCTCATAACCTATTCAGGTGCGTTTATGAAAAGTTTACGACATTTCGCTATACAAGTTACAAAAGAGCCCAATCAGACATCGTGGTTGCTGGTCATATTCATCGAAATGAATATACATTATTCAGATGTTGATTCCTGAATTGATAACGTTTAACTGGCGATCACTCAATATTTATCGTCAAAAAAGAAACTTGCTCAAATACTTTGAGCTGGGAATTCTATATTGTACCAAAAATATAATATTGAATAAAGCCACAAAAAATAATAACAATAATAATAATAATAATACAATTATTCCATTGCATCTTATAACTCGACTAAAGCACAATCTAACGAATAAATTGAATTTTAGAAATATGAACCATTAAATATCAGCTCAGTAATAAACCAAGTAAATTTCTCATGACAATAACTAATATTCCAACTTTTCTCATATATTACATGATCACCTAAAGCGGTAACAATATATAACTAATATTACAATCAATATATTTTTTCCTTTAAAGTTTACATAAATTTACGCCTTTTCGTGTTATAGTATAATTGCTTGTCTGAAAATTATAAATATAAACCGATTCACTTAACTTTTATCTAATCAAATAGACCTAGAAAATCGATAAACTCCATAGTTTGCTAGTACCTTCTCTCTCTCTCTCTTTCTCTTTCGAAAATTCTAACCTGATATCGTTCAATTATTTCATATAATTACATACATTTGAATGTTTAACAGTAAATACATCATAATTATACGGAACTATTGTATTAGCTAAGATTACTTTTACTTACTTACGCCTGTTACTCCTCGTGAATGAGCATTGGCCGCTCACCAGCATTCTCCATCCAACCCTGTCCTGGGCAATCCTCTCCAGCTCTTTCCAGTTGTCATTAATCCATCTATTTCCCAACGTAATATGTTCTTTGGCCTTCCTCTTTTCCGCTTCCCTTCAGCATTCCACGTTAGGGCCTGCTTCGTGATGCAGATTGATGATTTGCGTAATGTATGTCCTATCCATTTCCATCGTCTATTCCTAATTTCCTCTTCAGCTGGAAGCTGGTTTGTTCTCTCTCACAGAAGGCTGTTGCTGATGGCATAAGGCCAATGGATGTTGAGTATCTTTCGTAGACAGCTATTTATAAATACTTGTACCTTCTTGATGGTGGTTGTTATAGTTCTCCAGGTTTCAGCTAAAGTATATAATAAAACCATAAGTTGTGGTGTATGTTACATATTATCAAAGTTATGATGTAATCAGTGGTGTGTTTTCACTTCTTGTTAGATTATATATACGTATTCATGTTCAAAAGAATTCAATATAATCAATCTTAGAGAAGAAATCATAATGAAATACATTGAATTCTATTTAGCCTCTATTTGATGATAGAAAGTAATATGGTAGTGAATAAGAACACAAGTAGATATAATCGAATGCAGTTGAACACAAAATTACAAAATATCTTTGTTAAATTTAAGAACAATACAGTAAATAATTCATTTGCAAAATGTCAATCAATCATCTCAGACTTGATTGTTCCTTCATTTTCACAGCAAACATTGACTGTTCTTCTACTCTTTGCTTTGATCTTCTTAACCTTCTTCCTTTAGGCATTTCACTTTTGATTGATGATACATACTACTTATATCTGTTGACATCAGTAACATATACCATAATATAAGTTTAAAACGAAAAACTAGATTATACCCATCGAATGTTTTAGTTATATAAAGTTATATAATATACCCTTGTGAGCCAGGGTAATTTTACATTGGTTTTCAGGAGAACCAGACACCATCCAGACTTTCACGTAACAACCCAAACAATACAGCTCAATCCCGTTTAACAGGAGAGCCAGACACTACTCAGGCTTAAATTTTATGACCCGAGCAGTACAGCCCAATCCCGCTTCATAGAGAACCAGACACCGTATCGGCCTTAAAGCTAAAATCTGAATAGTACAGCTCAATCTTGTGGCGCAACCACACAAGTACAAAGTACCCTAATGGACCATTCGCATCATTCATAGAAAAACATTCACGTCACATGTGTAGTTATTCCGATCATTGGTCGCGTGAATCAATAATACACAGCTTGAACAGGACAAAGTTGACCTGGTCCACTTACACGACAGTCAAACTCATTAATGTTAACAATGACGACATGCCTTACAATATCCCAATGACAATGGCCCTTGAGAACACTGAAAAGTGACCAACAGTATGAATGAAATCGGTTAACCAGCAAACCGATTTTGTGCCTGAACAGTCAGCAAAACTTGCCAAACGAATGCCGAATCACCCAATATCAATGGCGAATCTTCAGTCTCATATGAGACCTTCACTTCTACATAGCCATATAGCCTGAAGATTTAAGGCTTAAATAACACTTAAAACTTATTGTCTGGTGTCGGAATACTATTACTAGGCCATCAAGATCATGTTTATCACATTTGCAAAATTTTCATTTTTACAACTTTTCAGATCTTAAGTTAGGAGTAGTATCTCTCATCCAATATCTAGTGTATTATAATTAATCAAGAACTGTGAATTATCATCTGGTTACTTTAATGAAATACAAAGAAGAAACTTGAATGTGACTTGATCAAATAACAAAAAAATCTAATTCATTTTCATATTATAGTCATTATGAGAGTAAAATCAAAATATTCACACTTCAGATAGTATGATGTTAGAGAATACTTTAAATATAATTAAAATACTAACTATGATCTATGAAAAAAATAATAAAAATCACATTCAACTACTTGTCAATCACTATGTCGTAATTATATCAACTATACTTTCTGGACAAAAGAGATTAAGTAATAGAATGTATATATTCATATATACATTTATGGTAGAGTTTATTCCAAGTATATCGTTCATTCTAAATCTAAGTCACATGTTATTAAACTTGCTTTCATTATTTACGATGTTTAGCGAGTTCTTTATGCGGAAAAAACTCGTAAAACTATGTGATTTGATATAAATAATGTTGATACTTTTAATATAATAGTCATAAGATATACAGTTACCAGCATGTAAACGTTATAATGAGATATGTGTGTATTGAGAAAGTTACACTTTTAGAATTGTCCTTTCAAAAGTTATGACTTATATTTTTCTTCTTTAATTATTAATTACCTAAATTATTGAATTTTTCCACTTTTTGGTTTGTAAGCCTTCCCCTATTGGTTAAACTGTTGATGTATTTTATATCATTTTTTATAAATTTACTGTCGTCTTCCACTTAATGCGTAGTTAAGCCGCTATATTGATGTACACTTAAGATATTACTATATATTATTATATGAATTTTGATTTATGATTGAATTGAACTTAATACTATTAGGAGGTTGTTATTAGCTTCTCTTCTCACTAAAGAAAAGATATAGGTAAAGGCTTATGGATAATGAACTAATAAGAGCTTATCTTGAGTCAACTCAAGTTTAACTGTGCAGGTCTGATATGTAACTGGTCAACTCTGGGACTCTTGGACTATGAAAAAATAGTAAACGCATCAAAAAGAAAAAATTAAAATTCTCATTGTTGACTTAAACATGTGATATCGATCATCATCCTCAAGACACAACAGCGCATATTATAGTTCTAATTCTTTATTTCTACATAAACTTGAATAAAAACCTCTCTTAATTTGTTTTTCGCTGTCAAACTAACAAGCATTAGAAGTGCGTTTTTTTTGAAAAATTTCAGCATTCGATGAAACCATAACTTATTTTGAGATTCAGACTAAACTTATGGACAAACTGACAATATGACTAATGACATTCAAATAAACTCGAACACAACTAAAATTGTAGTTAGATTGTAGTTTGAATTTAAAATCCATGTCGACTGGAAAATCTTAACCTAATTATTATTATCAGAATGGGGAGTTGTGAAGATTGTAGTAATTTTAACACTTGAATTCATGAGTCGATAGACCATCACTAAAAATCTGGGAGCACTGGATAGTCAATTCGTCCAAGTATGGAACTCCTCAGTAGTGCCCATTCACGATCTCCCACGTGGAACTCGAACCCAGGGTCTTCCATCTCACACGTAAATGCTTAACCTCAAACGGTGTTAATGTATAACTTCAATCGATTTATGATCTTGGCCAACGCTTCATACATTGTCTGAGGTGGATAACTGTCTCAAACCCGACACGGATTGAGCCCAGTGGTCTAAACGCTAAGAGTTCACGGGCGAAACTGAAGGTCCTGAGTTTGAGTCCCACGTGCGGAATCATGGATTCGCACTTCTATGGAGTCCCATACTAGGAAGAAACGGCTGTCCAATGCTTCCAGGTTTTCAATGGTGGTCTATCTTAGACTCATGAATTCAAATGTTAATTATTTTTGTATGTATCCATTTACTTTGATACCCTTGCTAAAATACAAAGTACGGAATTGAAAATACTATCAGAATTAAAATTTCAAATCCAAATTACACTTTATTTACAGGTAAAACTGAAAGTTAAAAGTAACATCAGAAATCGAATGTGCACTTTTATTAAAAAGATAGCTTGAAGCTAACACTTTAAAGAAAGTGCAAAAGCCATTCATTTTATTTCTGAAAAAAATATTTTCTAAGATGAGTTTGTTGCAGAAATCGATTTCACTTGGACAAATAATGAAACCATGGAGTACCAAACGGTTATTTTGTCGTAGTAGAGAACTTCTTATTAGTTACCACCAATCGAGCTAAAAGAACTTACTTCTCTTAACAAATGAGTTACTCCTAGACGATTTGTATTAACGTGAAGCATTGCGCAAAAAGCTGTATTCAGAAGCTCGCTTAACGATTAGCCAATCAAGTGTAACCGATCACCTTCAATTATCTGTTCATGGTTTGAAAGACACCTTTCTATTTATTCGAATGCCATAAAAATTCAAAATCTCTAATAAAGACATGGTTTAATTTGGTGTATCATCATTGTCTATCACAATTCTGTTAGAAAAAGTCATACAAATTATATGCCGACACAATAATGTACTTTTCCAATCAAAGAATAAATTTAAGCAACTCTAGTAATGTACACTAAAGATATTTCATCTCAAATTAGTATTGTCTTATATCGTCAAAATGATGGCTATAGGTAGCCAGCTAAGTACAACCTTGGTAGATATCCCTAAAAGAAACCTAAAAACGAACAGTAATGAAATCAGAAATCATTGATACAACTTTTTTGGTAGGTGCTCTGTAATGATTATCAATAAGTTTCCAATATGTTAGAACTTCTCCGTATACCACACCGCAATGTTAGATTGACAATGAGGGATAAATTTGACAAATTGATTTATATTCAATACCCTAGTATTAGTCGAAGTACAAATGGCTAATTGAGAAAATTTATTTATTGAGAGGATTACAATTAAACTTCAGTAGACTATATCCAGTAAGTTACAATACAGCTTAGGTCAAAACCATTTTCCTTCGTGTAAAAGACTGTATTCTGAAGTCAAAAGTTATTACGAATTAACTATTGTTAAAAGTTGTATGAGGGATAATGTTTAAAAATAAGTTTCTCAATAAAAATTAGAGGACAAGAACAAAATTGACATCGTGCTGTAGTTGAGAGAAACCTTGTATTCATGCGACTTGACGACAAAATATCTGGAAAGATTGATTGTAAACTAAGGATAGAATTTAAAATGGCTTCCCAATATCAAAACTCCTCTCAATAAGTCAAACAAATTCCTCGCTGTGATTTTCAAAAGTGTAAAAGAAGATACTCACTTTACGTTACCTACAACCGATTTTCATTTACATACAAAAGCTCTCACACTGAAAGAACAGAAAGGAGAGTTAATGTTTACATCACCGTGTACATTCATTAAAAATTCAGACAGAGGTCAACATGAACTCAATAATTTTATCCCCAATCATTTACCTGATAGCGGAAACAAAGTTGAATTTTAAAATTATTCTATAGTATTATTGAACAAAGGACTTAGGATTCACTACGTTTTGCCGAAGTCGCAAATAACAATATGTTTAAACTGAATTTATTCATTCATAATGAATACTATTGTCACTCTTACATTGCCCTAGTGACCTCATATTCTGATATATAGTTAAGTACCATTTTGTCTTAACAGTCATTTATTCATTTCCTTCATTATTTCTTACACTTAATCCAATCTTTATGCATTTTAATCTTATAATCATTCATTTCTTTGTTGTTATCATAGAACATTTAATCCCAGTTATTTTTCTTATTCATTAAGCTGTCCATACAAGCTAATACAATAATTCTAAAACATTCATGTTTATTAACATGAGAATATTAAACCATTCAAACAACTAAAATTGAAGAATATATTTGTAAAAGATCAGCGAATGAGTTTGAAGTAAATCCAACGTTTCGTCTGGCAATCTAGGCCAAGCTTTTTCTTTGGAAAAAGCTTAATATTCAATCAAATTTAGATGAAAGTTCTTAGGCACGTGAACAACTCTTATAATGTTTCATTATTTCTTACTTTTTTGTTTATTTGTATACACCAGGACATTTCTGATATCATGATATAAAGTATATGCACAGTTTATTTTGATTATTAATACTAATCGTTCTTGACTGTAATCAGTTGGAACAAAACCACGAGATAAATGAATTCATTTTATTCTTCCATGTTCGTTGTTCTTGTTCTAGTTAGAAAAAAGAAAACAGAAACAAACAAGGTTCTTATCAGTGTGAAGCTGTGAATATTCACGCTGAAGAGTCCCATAATAGGACGAAACAGCCGTCCAGTGCTTCCAGGTTTTCAATGATAGTCTAACATCAATCGTTTCATGATCTCAATCAAAAACGTAATAATATCCACAACCGCATACTGACTAGCTTCACGAGGGAATTCTTGGAATTCTAGTGAGAAGACGTGACCAATGGAGCTAATCCGTGTCAGGTAGAGACAGGTATCTACCTCAATACAGTGGAAGATGGTCACACGATTTCGTGGATCGACTAGACATTAACACCGTTGTATTACAGCTCGGTGGTCTAACAGAGTTTAAGCGTTCGCACGTGAGACCGAAGGTCATGAGTTCGAATCCCGCAAGCAGGATCGTGGATATGCAATGCAGAGGAGTCCCATAAGTTTCTGTTTGATTGACAGTGAATTCCCTACGAATTATTACCAATCTCTGTAAGGAAATTCTTGTAATTTATTTTAAATTCAAATTTTTAGTTAAACTATTTATTACAGAAGGAACGAATTGAGCGAAGAAATTTCTTTTCAATTAGTTTTTCATCATGGCTCTACACTAATATATATATGATTTACAATAATGATATAATACTCATTGAGTGGATAAGTTACGTAATAATTACATAATGACATTTAAATTAGCATCTAGTATTTTGGGAGGAAGATGATTAATATTCAAAGTAATTATTAAGTTAAGAAGTTGCTAAGTTGCATAATATATGAAAAGAGGAGGAACAGAATTTGTAATGGTTGGTCAATAGAATAGAAGTTACGTAAGCATCAAGAGATGACTGTTGAGAAATTATAAAGTTTAAAAGAAAAGGAAAAAAAAAATTAAAAACTATAAACCAAATGCTATAAGTATGGAAAATAGTTCAGTTAAATGGAATGTTATACAGATGGCCAAGGCAGCGAAAGTGGTTGGACAAATTTCTTCTGAATGCAAAGGTCACTTTCGCTGCCTTGGCCATCTGTATAACATTCCATTTAACTGAACTATTTTCCATACTTATAGCATTTGGTTTATAGTTTTTAATTTTTTTTTTTCCTTTTCTTTTAAACTTTATAATTTCTCAACAGTCATCTCTTGATGCTTACGTAACTTCTATTCTATTGACCAACCATTACAAATTCTGTTCCTCCTCTTTTCATATATTATGCAACTTAGCAACTTCTTAACTTAATAATTACTTTGAATATTAATCATCTTCCTCCCAAAATACTAGATGCTAATTTAAATGTCATTATGTAATTATTACGTAACTTATCCACTCAATGAGTATTATATCATTATTGTAAATCATATATATATTAGTGTAGAGCCATGATGAAAAACTAATTGAAAAGAAATTTCTTCGCTCAATTCGTTCCTTCTGTATTTATCAAATGTCCAAATGGGAATTTTCACTATATTAAAACTATTTATTTATTTGAATTCTTATACGATGGAATGAAAAGGCAAAATTTACATTCATTTACTCATTGTAACTTTTGTTCAACATTACTCCCATCAATGTGATAATTTTTCAGTGTAATATTTGTTTTATTATCCAGTGTGGTATTTTACTCGGTATAACATTAATTTATTTGAATATGGTGTTTATTCAAGATACGATATTCTTGTACAAAATTAACATAAACTATGCTCAACATGACAGGCAGCATATGATTTGTTATAACTCTGTGTATTTTGCATATGTATTATTGTATTCTAATGAATAAACGAAATGGGTGTACAATCAATACATAAGACAAACTTATCAGTTTTTGTAAAATAATGAGTCTAACCCAAATTTAATTAGTATCAGAAAGGGTTTTGTGGAGATTGTAGTAATTTAAATAGTTGAGATCACGAGTCAATTGAAGCTAGACCACTATGGGAAACTTATTCATGAAAAACCCTTCTGATGCTAATCAAAATATGCTCACTAGTGACTGGCTTCAAGAGGTATTTCCTGGAGTTCTAGTGAGAAGCAATGACCAGTGGATTTCAACCGAGTCTATTGTGAGATAGTAACTCACTGATGAAAATATTAGATGTGTCATTGAATTTCGAGGATTAGATAAAGTTAAACATTATCACCATTGGATGCCGTCTCAGTGGTCTAGTGTATAAGCGATCGCACATGTGAAGTCGTGAATGCGCTCTACTGAGGAGTCCCACAATAGAAAAAAACGATTGTCCAGTGCTTCCAGATTTTTCATGGTGATCTAGCTTCAATTGACTGATGATCCCAACTATCCAAATTTAATTATAAATCTCAAAACTTGACTAATCTTATAATGTACATTATTTATTAGTTAACTATCAACTGTAAATTTTAATTAGTCATTTAACTAATTATAAACATTTAATATTCACAAATGATACAAGAGATTCATTTACTTACATAATTTAATAAACAGCCTACATTATTAAACACTATTCATAGCTAATGTATACATAGTCATAATGTCAAATTCACGGATAGCAAATCATTTCATAGTAAATTAATAATTACATAATTTAATTATATCAGACAGCAACAATATTCATTTCTTCTCTGTATATGGTATTTCTTTGTTGATCCATCTCCTTACAACATGAATATATATATATATATATATATATATATATATATATATATATATATCACAAATCATCTATCAGACATTATATAAATGAGTATGTAAATTGTTTTACGTTAATATTAGAAGAAATAAAAACACACCCTTCAAATGTACTACTATCCTGTATTCAATCTATATAAATATCATTCATTTGAAATAGTACAACTGTCTATATGAATCACTTCAAAATAAATAACATTATTCATTATCATTTATGATAAACATATACACATAAATAGGATTCAAAGATATTTTGACCATGTTGTATAGTTTTGTTTTCAATATTTTTTTCTTATAAAGATAGTTGTAGGCTAATAGGTTTATATCTAATAGCTGGTTAATGTTTCAAGTTTCATTCTAAGCAGAATTCAAACAACTAGGTATTTTAAGCAAAATAATTAAATAAATTTGGCGTTATAAATGTGGTTTGTGGAGATTGTTAAATGATACTGAGATCAGGAACTGATCTAAGTTAATTATCTTTTGAAAACAAAGAAGTACTAGTAAACTGTAATGTTGTAGTTTGAAACTATTGAGTAATTGCTTTCTAGAGGTAATTCATAGAATTTCATTGATAAGCCGCAAACAGAGGGGTTTAACCGGATTAAATAGAAGGTAATGAGAGACAGTTACGCAACACTTGGGATAGATTGAAGTTAAAGATGTAGACTATTGGATGTCTAATCATTGCTACTACAAAATGTACGTGTTAAACTTCTCTTCCTGCAAATATTTTACACTTTCACTGTCCTTGATTAGTTTGGTCACTTTAAATAAAATCTGTCCAAATCACTAGATTGTAAAATAATTTAGCACATATATAGCAGCAGAAATATTTGTTCCCGTTTTCTTTTCTCTTATTGTAAATGATTATAATTACTCTGTAATGGTAATTGAATCACCATTCCATGCATTATTCATAATTCGACACGATGTCCAAGTTGGCTTCCTAGGAATAACCACTCCAAACTCTCACCTCGCATTTCCAGCATATATATATATATATATATATATATATATAAGAAGAAATGGAAATAGTAGCGGAATTTATCTTTTAAATATGATCACGTTTTTAAAAAAATAAAACGTATCAAGATGAAACAATGTATTTAGTGATTAAATTATGAAACTAATGTAATAGATCCTCTTATACTAATGTTATTCTCCAGTTATGAGTTTTGATTTATTCAGCTTCTGGTGTCAGTCTAATTTAGATAACAGATGACACAGACTGACAGCAAAATCTACTGTTTTCAAACTTGCACATGACAGTAAATATATTTATTTATTTATTTATTTACTGTCATAATATTCGGTTGCACTTATCTGTTCTCTAACCACTTTATCAGTCAATTAAATGGTCATAGCGACAGGTCTTCTGGACAGATTTACACTAGAATATGAATCTCATGAAATAACTGTCAACTGTTTGGTGGCTTTTCTTTAATGACTAATTAGTATGAGTCTCCTAGTCCCCTAAGAAATAAGAGAAATTTTAAAACTGGTCAAAAGGCAAAACCTATAACTTCACACCACCCTCTAACAACAGAACTGATAACAATGTAGTAAGTGGGAAATAGTCATATTAACTAATGTCAAACTAAAATATTACTAATAATACACGAAAAACAATTGACAGAAACATAATATGAAACTAACATCCACTTAATACTAAAATATAGTTAATAATAAGATTTCGCCTTATATTTATTTCAATAGTTGAAACCATGAGTAAATTGAAGCTAGACAACCATGAAAAACCTGGAAGAACTGGACAGCCGTTTCGTCCTAGTATGGGACACCTCATCAGTGGGTATCTACGATCCCGCCCTCCCACCGTGTTTACATTTATTTGCAAAATAATTAAAGTAAATTATGTTAAATTTATTGAAAAATTCTCTAGTCATTAAGATGATACGTTTATAGAGATTGTTCAATCTAAAAGTGGTTTACATCATTATGTAACAGAAGCTGAAAATATTGATTACAGTTAGATATAGATATATATTTCTGTCAAGAACATATCAGAAGAATTAATCTATGAAGTGACATTTTAACATAATTCACACTAATAGATTATGATACTTAACAATTGTTCCATGTAAATAATAACAATTTAATTTAACAAATTTAAAAGGAAAAAAAACACAGTGGTTTCTGTGTTGTTTTACATTTTATATAAACGACATATGTAAATGACATAATGTATAAAAAAACGGATGACGTAAATGGCAATTTTCTTTTACATTGTAATAGTGTTTTTACTCCACAACGTCAGCTGTTCTACTGTTAATAAAAAGTTATAAAATTAAATGTGAAAAACAATTACGAAGGCTTTGTAAAATAACTTTTAATTATCGAAATAACCTTAATTGTCAGCTTATTACTTATTTACTTTTGTACAAAACATTAGACAGCTATTTTACCACAAGACAGGACTACTCATGAGTAAGAATCTATAATCCCACCACAGGAGATAGAACCCTAGAAATTAAGTCTCACAGTAGATGCTTAACCTCTAGATCACTGAGAGAAAATCTAATAGTGTAAAACCTTAAATCCAATCAACTCTTAATATTGAATAATCATATTTTATTTGTCATCCGTGGGTATCTTTGTCACATCCAATACGATTAAACTTTATTGGTCATAACTTCAATCTCATTATTGCGAAATAACTGAAGTTAAACTTGTTCAACAGTCCACACTGACTCACTTGCTTAGAGGTTCAAAGTTCAACGCAAAAACTAAGGTCATGAGTTCATTCGCTTAGGTTTTCCAATAGCTTTCTAACTTAAATCAGTTCATGATCTCAAAATTTATTTGTATTTGGTCACATCTGTTAAGTTGGTCTCTCAAATCATTTTAGTATATTTTATGTTTTATCCGCAAAATAGTTATATTAAGCATGAGCCATCATTTTTAAGGTCAGATGTTAATGGGTGAGGATCCAATTAGATTATCCTGAGGTGATTTCATTTGTCCTAGAGACTTTTATAATGGCTGACAATTAATTGTGATTTATTTCTGGTGTTTAACACTGGATTTTAAGTGCAGTGACTGATAGGAAATCGTTTACAGCAAATGATGTACTGTAAGCCAGTAGTATGTGTTTGATTCTTCCGATTGTTAGTGTCAAGGACTGGATTTGATCAGTCTCTTTCGGTATATTTGCATCATGTTAGGATTCCCGTGATATTATCATCCAGTTACAAGTACTTAAGTGGAGATGAATAGCAGTTACTAATGGAGTCCAGAGGTCACTTTTCTTCCTTTTCGGGATTCATTTACTGAATGTATCTAAATCCAAAAGTTAATGTTTGCTCCATGACTCAAACCCAGTGCTTTTTGTTTCAAATGCCAACTCATTATTCGTTCAGTAAATGAGTAAAAATAGCCGCTGAGTTATGCAACAGGGAAGGATTTTATTATTTATTATTAAGGGTTAAATTCCTTCAGTTGTTATATCATAAAACTTAGTTTCAAACAAAATGGAATCAGAATTTGAATAAGTCAAACTTCTTCAATCACTCGACAAGAGTACCGTCATATATATATATATATATATATATATATATATATTGGAATATAAAAACAAAAGACTTCCAGAATTTTTTTTGTCAAAGTGATAATATATGACATTACTCTTGTAATTTTGAAACGTAACACAGGAAAAAGCTGAACAGTTCAAAATGCTTATGTGTGAACAATAATTATGTTGGGCTTAAACAGTTATAAAATGAACATCAACTCCGCGATGCAGGTACATCCAGCTGACGATTCCCAAATAGGACAAAACGCGCACCAAACTGGATTGCACTGCTAGCCACTATCCATCTTTACTTATAAAGCTTGCGACTTAAGGCTATATCGAGGC
Organism: Schistosoma spindalis; assembly: GCA_946903255.1. Taxonomy (NCBI): domain Eukaryota; kingdom Metazoa; phylum Platyhelminthes; class Trematoda; order Strigeidida; family Schistosomatidae; genus Schistosoma; species Schistosoma spindalis. Next base: position 11,874,560 of record OX336420.1, read on the forward strand.
AATCCGCATAAGATGCGCATATGTCAACATGAGACTCATCAATTGCAGTCATAAATAACAGGGAGAAGATACAAGTAAAACAATACCAAGTGAGTTTAGAACTATAAACTTTTAAAAATATATTGTACCGGAAGACTTTTAAATAACTAGACTTAGTTTTAAATGAGGACGTGTTTCCAGAATCCTTGAAAATCTCAAAATGAGAACGAAACACTTATTAAGCACACCCTCTTTTACGACACTTCTCAATTTGATGATAAAATATTATGGCAATCTCTAAACTATTCAATTTTTGTTATTCGGACCATTGACCGCAAGTTTTTTTCTCCGATTCATTTCTTTGCATGACCACTGCTCTTTTTTTAATCGATTCCCATTACATTTACTTTGCTAATTTCCTGTATGCAAGAAGTCCATGATTAGTTAATATAGTGTTCTGAAATGTACAACTTTAGATAGTTTTATATTGATGTTTGGTTCTTTTTATAGTTCATCCTCTTTCGGTGTTAGCTTTTATTTGTTTGTGTTATGTGTCAGCTGCCGTTATTAGGTTCACAATAGGACTACTAGTGTTAAAATACCTCTATCGTCCCTTAATTCCCAAGTGTCATAGGCCAACCAAAAACTCTCATAGACATAATCGTTCTTGTCACGACTTAACAGAAAAACACTAAGATAAAAATGAAACTCAAATGCTGAGATTTTAAATCATGGTTATTTGTAGTTTTTGATAATAACCATTCTATTTTCAAACCGTATACCCTTTCCTGTTAATTGTTTTGCAGTCAACAATATGTTTGTTTATTCTTTATATTTACTTATATATCAAACTGTACGAACAGGAGTGACATAGTAACAAATAGAAAGTTGACCTCAATAAAGGTAAACTTGAAATTCATTGTGACGTGCGGTTTCTGAGGATTGTTTCTGAAATATACTCTTTCTATGCGTGAGCCTGATTACTTAAATGAAAATGATGGACAATGAGTAAAAGAGTTTATTTGGTTAAACGGAATCACTTATGTGTGTACTCACCCACATAAATGTATAACCCTTAAGAAATCAAAACTATCAGTGGTTTATGTCATGTCCCTTAGAAAATAAAGCTATTTCTTAACTAGTCACGCGCTTTTATCACTTGGTAACTTCTGACTAACCTAATATATCATATTTCCCTCCCTAAAAATAGGTCTGCTTTCCGGTTTTAACTGAAAGCATTGGTGCAAATCCATATCAGAATTCTTATTATTTTTTTGGTATTTTTTGTTTTCCTCTGCACTGAAAAACAATCCGATCATATTTTGATCGAGTACAAATATTTACACTTACATTACTATTTTCATGGGTAATATGATTGCTTACTGTATTTCCGACACCTTATTAATGAAAATTGTTGTTTCATTCTATTTGTTTATCTATCATTCCTGTAAACAATCACGTGAAAGAGCAAATATTTGAAAAATAATTTATCATAACAATAAAAGTAAACAGATCTTAATATATATATTATTCTCACTACAGCTTCAATGTCCATAGGGTGTCCCTAGGTGCTATCTGTCATGGGTTGGCCTGAATTAGTGTACTATCGATGTAAATCAATTTAATTTAGATTATGATTCATTATGATCAGCTAGTTTCAGTAGAAAGTTCGATAAAATACAAAAACAATAAGAAACGGTGAATTATTTCTCATTTAGAATTCCCATCTTGCCTCTTTGATCATATCATATGTTATATGTACCACTATACTAGTTTTTTTGTGTACTATAGCAAACCGAGTGAATAAATAGTTTTGTAATTATTAAATAACTTTCAATAAACTCAGATTTTATTCCGCTTGTTTCAACTCAACACGCAAACGTATTCCTTAAATTCTGTACAGATGATTGACAAATGTCATCAAATTATGTAAGTTGCATATATTTTATGGTAATCGCACAAAATCATGGATTAATTGAAGTTAGACTTGTACACTGTTGAATGCTAGTTCACTTGTTAAGTGGTAAAATGTTCACCACGAGGAAAAAGGTCTTGGGCCCAAGCCTTTTTGATGGAGTAATGGTTTAGCTCTGCTGAATAGTCTCATGTCAAAACGAAACAAATATCAACTGCTTTCAAATTATTAATATTATTGTATTGTACTGAAATACTTTATTTCATTCAAAATGAAGTATAATACAGAAGTTCTTCAGAGAACATTTTTTCATTAGTAAATATTAAACTGGAAATTGAAAGGGTTGAAATTTTTGCAAAGAAAATATTGACCTTGTCAGGATACTGGATATAGTATTGAGTATTAAGCTTAAATCTAAAAGAATGTTAATGAAACATTTTTACGAAAGAAAACATGTCATTTGTAGTTGATGTATGCACCATGGTATCTTAACGAAGAATTATGATTTAACGTTCTAATCAACCGAAATTCAGTAATTTTACCGATATTCCTAAATATGTAATTGATCAGTCTCTCATTGGTATATATGCATCCTGTGCGGATCATCCCGACATTGTCAAGCATTATAAGCAAAAATATGTGGTGGCTAGTAGTAGAATCCAGGACGCGCGTATCGTCCTATATGGGACTTGTGAACTGGGTGTACCTACATAATGCGATGGTGTTTGTAACGAACGGTATTAGATTCGAATCTCGGAGTGAACATCAAATTTGAAATACAGGTATATCCAGCTGACAGGTCTCAAATAGGACGAAACGCGCGCCTTGAATTCTACCGCTAGCCACTATCCATCTTTACTTAATAAAATAATATATTTGTATACATATATCTGAGCTGTTTCAACAAGGAGAGTGTAATCTTCTTCTATGTCGTAATTTCTAATCAGCTACTTACAACCTTCATCTCATTGACTATCTGTATTGGTTGGAATGAAGTACAAAATAACACTATATAAACTAAACCTGATTTTTAGGAAATAAATAAATAGTATGACAAACTGTTAATAATATGGTTGTCCATCTGCAGATTGGTTAGACGAATACTCTAGAAAGCATTAAAGGAATCTGATTAACATGAAAGAGATGAAACAACTGGAAACGCTAAACTAACATTATGAATTACATAAGTAGTATCTCAAGATTGTCATTGACCTGAATTACACAAAATGAGCAATAACCCGACAAAAAGAACATGACATAAAACATTTAATCTTAATTGCATAAAGGAAAGAAAAAGAATAAGAGGACACAGCAATTTATCACACAACACACACACACTAAAAGAAAGAAATTATCAAGCGGCAGTAATGAATCAACAACTATTCTAAGCTTTTAATATCAAAATGCTTAAACAGAATGCAATCAGTTCATTTTCGTGTTTATTTGTTTGTTTATGATAATAAATAACGTTAAACAGTTGATAACCCTCATCAACAAAATCAGCAATGAGTTTACTTTTGTATTGTATAGTTTCAAAGATATCTTAAATAGTGCTAACATGCAAATGTATTAGTTCAAACATAAATCTGAGTTAATTAACATTAACGAAGATACTATAAAAAGGGGAAATATTGATTTTCTAATGTTTTATAGAATAGACCATTTAATAAGAATAGACAGACTTTACATAGAAGATAATTTGTTTAACATCTATTGTTTGATTAATTCTTCTAAAGAATTGGTTCACTTTAACTTAACGTGTATAAATATTCTTCCTAATTGCTTAATATGTATCAATAAACTACTATGAAAATCCATTTGTCACTAATCTCATCGCTTTAAATAAGAAAGCTAATTAAGAGCAAACAATTGTAACCAATCTTATTGAGATTCAAACATATCATAAATGACATGTAATAGACAAAATATTTGAATGTGTATTCTATGCCACTCTTTATGACATTCTATAAAAATAGATATAGATTATGATATAGTCAGTAATGTATAATGATATAGAGAAATTTCTTTAAAGAAAGCAGATGCTTTGGCGTAAAGCAAAAAGATATTAGGAAGATTATTGTTATAACTAGATAAATATTGGGAAGGTTGGAACTTTTATAACCATTGTTATCATTTTATTTTTGCTGGGTTATTGTTTATTTATTTTATTTATCATAAATATTCGTTTAATTCCTTAATTATGATTCTACTGCTTGAACTCATGAATTCAACTGTGAAAGTATTTCTAATTTAAAGCCAGTGTTTTTACTCACGATCTCCTCTATTCACAGCTACTTTTGACCGGTTTATGTTTAATTGTGATTTTTCGTTTTATTACTTACTTACTTACGCCTGTTACTCCTCGTGAAGGAACATAAGCCGCTCCCCAGCATTCTCCATCCAGCCCTGTCCTGGGCAATACTTTACAGCTCTTTCCAGTTCTTATTCATCCTTTTCATATCTGATTCTATTTCCCGATGTAATATGTTCCTTGGCCTCCCACTTTTCCGCTTCCCTTCACGATTCCAGTGGACGAAGAAATCACAAGGCAAGCCCTCAAATGAAATCCTCAATACTGAAAGAGAAGAGAAAGAACAAAGAACACATTGCGTCGATAAATGGAGACAGACATGAGAAGAATGAACAAGAATTGGATAGGACTAGAAAGGAAGGTGGTGGACAGAGTGTGTTGGAGAATGGTGGCCGGTGACCCATGCTCCATTGGGAGTGACGGGCGTAAGTAAGTAATTGATTATATCTTATAGTTTGATTTATTTTACTAATATTATTTTATTTTATGTGATTAGGTAACATGATATCTGAATTTTTCAGCACATTTTTACATTTCTTACATCTTTAAATCGCACTGTACAATACGAAATAAATTTGATTTTCTGTCCAACTTTATTCTATGACTTCCTCCTTAGTCACTAATCGAACATTAGTTCAAGTTTTTATTTACCATAATTAGAAGGGTTTTGTGAAGATTGTAGTAATTTAATACTTGAATTCATGAATCAATTGAAACTAGACCACAATCCCGCCCCGAGAGATTCGTGGATGCGCGCTGTTGAAGCGTTTCATACTAGGATGAAACGGTCGTTCAGTCCTTCAAGGTTTTCCTTGGTGGTCTAGCTTCAATTGACTCATGAATTCAATTTTTATTTATTATCATGGAATTTGATTAACTTCGAAAGTCTGTGAAATTAATCATATATGACATACTTTGCATTTTATCTAGAATTCAAATCTGAAAAGCAAGAATAATATCCGGACACATCACAGTTTAAATTACTTGCATTTCAGGAAAGGGGGGTTTTTTACTACTGATAATCAGTAGATATCAGAAGCCCAACAGAAAACAAAAATTTGAGATTATAATAAATCTATACGATTAACAAATGAATTAAAAATGATATTTAGGACTTAAATTTACATGTTGATAGTTGGACTGCTTGGGATTTTATCTGGTACTTTTTCAATCTTTTTAATTATATATTCAAAGGAAAAGGTCATTTATCCATTTTTCAATGTTTAATATATGCGGGATATTAAGCATCTTTAGGAAAGTGAGTGACTGTCTAATATAAAAAGATCATTTTCACTAAGGATTTCATTTAAAGCTCTAAATTTTGCCTAATTTGCTCATTTGGAATACGCTACAGTGGCTTGGTCATAGAAGACTTACGATGATAACTTTAGATGGTTGAAATGAAATCTCCAGTGATAATTATGTTTTTACATGCAGCACTTACCTACTAATTAAATATTAAAATGTTTTAAAATGCTAGATATTACTTTTTTATTGAAGACCGAGAAAAATGATGGGCAACCTTATACCTTTTTAATCATTAATATTTAGTTAGTTAATCCCGCCCAAACTATGTTGGAAAGCTGGTTACATTTCCAAGGAAAGAAAAGAGCTTAAGTTAAGATGTTTGAGACTGTAATACTGGAGAAAACAAAGCAAACGGACAAGTTATTAGTCTACTTCCGTGCCGCTCCATCAGATATATTCCTATCGAGAAATTTTGTATAGACCCAAACGTTCTGGATGCAATAATGTGTATACCAGTATGAGATTTGGGTGATAACATCTACAGTATGCGTTACATGCATGTACAGAATGCATAGATCGGGGCCTATACACTCTATAGTGCAAATATAGGTATGGGTGAGATTTGATTTTGTTGCACCAGGCCGTAGTTCAATAGAAGTGGGGAATGAATGAAGCACTTACCTTTAAACCATCTGTTTAAAGCCATCTGTTGACAATCTGCTTTTTCACGCTCAAACCACAAAAATGCTTGGTGTCGACTTATATGCACTGGTTACGGCACAGTTTATAGCCATCACTCTGGTTTGCACCAGACTTAATATGCCTTCCTAGAAGTATTCCAGTCAGGCATTAGAAGAAATAATTCCTTTCTCCAGTTCTGAACACCACATTAATTTTTACCACACTCCCTCTAGGTAATCCATATTAACAATAGAGTAGGAGACTAATCCGATCTCCAATTAGCTGCTCATGTTAGTTTATCAAACCAAGTTCCCGGGGGTATCTCGAGGAGGAGTGAGTTAGAATCTGCCTCGGATCATTGTATTTATCTAGGCGAAGATGATTACTTAAATTACTGTTTATATTATTAATAAATATTCACAAAATTAAAAAAAAATGCTTATTGCTATAAAAGTTATTCAGTGATCACAATTTTTCAGTGATAAAATTCAAATTAAATAAAAACAGCTCCACAACTGACCAACAAGACTTTTAAAATTCGACTAACCAACGGGAATAATAGTTCAGATGAAATTATCTGTTACTTATGCATTACGTACTTGAAGTAAACAGCAAATAATGATTTGATCGATGAGTCCTACGTCAAGTCATTCTTTTAATATTCATTTTCTCACTTCCGTTATTGATTTATTCCTGTTGGATATATCCAAGTTCTGAACCTAGGTTAAATACTTCCTGGCACTTGACAAAACGCTGAAGACATATGCCAACCCCAAACATAAGTAACATTTCTTGATGTGAAAATGGAAATCGACTGTTCAACCGAAAAAATTTGTGGTAGCGTTTATCATTTAATGTTGTAACATTGTGCGTGTGAACTTCTATTAAACTCTTCTCTCGAGAACTGCTTATCAAGCTAGAGATTAAGATGAATTGCAACCCATACTGTCAGCCTCAAATAATGTCCGCAATTGGCATTCACTTTCTTCATGGACATCTCTCCATGTATAGTTGTTTATTCATCTAACTTTCATAGACAGATCTCCTACGTGAAGACTAATAAGTTGATTTAAGTCTCGTAGATGAAATAAATATAAAGTTTTGTAATTAACAAGTGAAAATACAAGTTTAGGATGTGTTTCCCTCCCATTAAATACATAATAACTCAGTGATGTGAGAACATCATTGCTTTATTGGGTCAAACTTACATCATTATCCAATATATTGTTACTAGGCAACCTATGAAGTTTAAAAACTCATATCTTCTGCAATAAAATAAACAGTGTGGAAGGTGTAATTTCCGGAATTATTTTTCGAAGAATTATTGTTTGTATTTTTGTTGTATAATCATGAGGTACTTGAATTACAGTATTTTTATATCCTCTTAATTGTAAACATCCGTTGAGTGAATACATTATTTTTCTTTGTTGTACCTTCTTTAAGTTACTGTTTATTTATTAGGGGCTTGTTATTCAGTTCAGCTTTACTTGTAATCTAGCCATGTGTAAATTGTATTTTCCTATTTATGCCTCTATTCGTCTGATTATATGGGTTCTCTAATACAATACCAGAAATCTATTGCTTCCCCCTATACATCAGAATATAATTAAAATAAATAAATATCCGAGTATACCAATACTTTTATATTCAATAATTAAAAATTCATACTGGTTATTTAAATCTCCCAATTGATATTTAGGACTAATTGATCAGTCACTTTTGACATATGCGGTTTCCTATACCGATTGCCTCGATATTACCGTGAAGTCATATGCACTATAAGCAGAAATGGATAGTGGCTAGCAGGAGGATTCAGTATACGTACTTCGTCTCATTTGGGACTCGTCAGTTGAATTCGTTTGCATCCTAAAGTTGATGTCCGCTCTGGAACTCAAACACAGTATCATTCGCTTCAAACGCCGTCGTATTATCCACCAAACTATTGAAGTCAGATAGCCACTGACTTGCGTGATGCGATGAAGTTTAATCCATTTGTATCGGTTATTTGAATCTTCCGATTGACGTTGAGTACCGAAATTGATTAGACGCTTTTTGATTAAGACTGTTGAAAAGTTTATTGTATTACACATTGTTGCTTGTACGTTTACTGCTTGAATCCACACAACGGGGTAAATAGGTTAGCTAGATAGTTAGAATAAACAAACCCATGTATGTTAAAAGAATAAACCACAAAAAATCTTCAATTAATAGTACAATTTTATTCCTTAAATTTTAACTAACCATCCACCTCCCTCCAACCTTAAACAATGATCTGATTGTGAGTGCGTTTTTTTCTTCTCAGTCAAGCATATCAATCTGACCTTATGAAGAGGAAAAATAGTACGAGTTTTCTAATTTAATTTTTCTAATTTTTATACATTTTCTTTTTGTAACTCCCTTCATTTGTTATGTTGCTTTATGTGTGTGTGTGTGTGTGACTTTCCACCATCTTCCCGATCTATTTTTATTGACACAGAGATTGGAATCAACTGTATATAGTGAACAAACAAAATAGATTATTTCACAGTTTGCACTGCGTAAAAGTCTTAGATTTTTAAAATCAAGATACACTGGATAGTTGTTGCGTTCTTGTTTGATAATCCTCATCAGTACGTATCCACAAACCACAATATCGCGAACTAGTTGAAATGACACCCATAAACTACGAAATGCTAGCTCAATGATCCAAAGTTTAAGGGCTCACTGGGACACCTAGATGCTTTACGTTCGATTCCCGGCGATGTTATAAACATGTACTGCTTATGAATGGCATTGTGGGACGAAATAACTGTCCAGTGCTTCTTGGTTTTTACATATATCCAAATTTAAGAGTTTAAGGTCACACGAATAACACAATACATTGAGATCACTGACTTTGTATTAAACTTATCTTCATTATTAAATCAAACAACACAAAAATAGTATGTATACTGTGAAATCAGCACTTAACAAACAACATCAAGATGCTTTACATAAGCTTACAAAAGATAACACTCTAATCATAGGTAATCCAAACAAAGAAAGAGGACTAGATCTAATTTTTGAGAAAATAAAGATAATATTGATAAAATATGGATGGATAGAATTGTTACGAATATGTTTACCAAGTAATTGAATAAGTGACCTTGCTAACAGATTAATTTATATATCAATATTGCCAGAAACACACATACATGTTTTATTACTACATTCTAATCAATTTGACAAATGACAGTGACCATCAGTGGTTTATTTTACAAGTCACACCATGAAGTAACTCTAAGTAATTGAGTTTCTGAAAGCTCGATTCAACTTATCCAAATTTATGATATAACTGAAATGAATTACATCTTCATGAAACATATCATAATTTCCAAACCTAGATAACACTGGACGGTCAGTGCTTCCAAATCGACTCATGAATTCAAGTGTTAAAATTACTACAGTCTCCACAAATTCCCATTCTTAATATATATATATATATATATATATGAATGCTCACTGCCGAGGAGTCCCATACTAGAACGAAACGACCATCCAATGCTTCCAGTTTTTCCATGGTGGTCTAGCTTCAATTGACTCATGATCTCAACTATTAAAAATATATTTCTTAAGAGTTCATTTATGCTTTCTATGGCATTCTTTATAATTCGGTTTCTCAGATACTAAATAATACAATTCCATAGAAATAATCGCAGTAATTTTTTTGTCAATCAATTAATTATGTCAAATTAATCATTCATATTAACTAAATAACACATTAAGAGCAATATTTAATTTGCATACAGTGTGTAATTTCTATGATGTAGAATCGCTATAACTCTATAAGTAATCTGGAAGGAAGCTTATGTATTAAATACCGAGTTAACTAATAAAATCATATATATTTTGAACGTAAAATATACCACCGTACGACCTTGAAGCCCCGACCTATTTCAGTCAATCAGATGATGACAACGATTATTGAATGACTTATTATGTTAAGAATTAGGATTAAGACATATATATTTAGATCCTGAGAGTATAGCCAATGTCATTTTATGAAGAAAAAGGTTAACCTTAAATGATAATCCTAATTCTTAACAATGAAAATCCAAATCCTACTTTGATATTTCTACCATGAACATAACGAAGCTTTCTGGTTACTCAATGGTTCAACCATATTTTTAAAAACTAAAAGATCCACTAACTACACCTAATAACCCAAAGATAATGTAGCATTTGATTAATCTCTAAATCAGGAAAATAGCATCTCTTGAATATCCTCAAGCAATTCAAATGTTCATTACCACTTATCATTAAAGTACTTATAAACACCTTTAAGGGACATGTTTCTTTCGATATTTATTCATCACTTTGTTGAACTTCGAGGTCAACAAAAAATCATGATATGGATCATGAATAAACACCAAAAGGAATAGAGAATGTATTGAAAACATATGAATGAAAAACTGTGTAAAATAATACAATTTGTTAGCGTAGAGGTTTCCGTGAAGCTTATAGTTAGTCAGTCAGTCAGCTGCAACGTAGGACCAGGCACGTATATGCATCGGTCCAAGTTGCCATACCGCATTAGCACAACAAGATGAACACCGGATTCATAGAATCAGTTAATTCAGTGGTGGTAATATATAGAAGGAAGATTGTGTATAAGGAGATAGTACAGGAAGATAGAATTAGTTCCTAGAAAGAAAGACATGAAGCGATTTTAATCACTTAGTTTAAGGGAAGACAGAGAGTGTATGCACCGACGCCATTGTGATCAATTCTGGGCCATGTCACCAAGCGTCTCCAACCATTGGTTAAGATAGCTACTGATTGTTCTATCGAAAACGCTTATCACTTATACTAAAAACGAGGGAACTCTACAATTTCGACAACGCAAAAGTAAGAACACAAAGACTGGTATAAGTGATGATTTATCAACACCCCAAAACACGACGACGACCCTGGTCGAAAATACACTCACCAGTATATTGATTCGTAAACCCATTTTGATTAATAATTAGAATGAAATCACATATATAACAAATCACATACAGAGCATAGTTCATGTCAATTGAATACAATAATAACATAGGTTATACAGAATAAAATGTAATACCGGAAAACAAAATCGAATACTACACTGAATAATGATCACATTGAATCAAAACGGAAATAATGTTGAACAAAACTCATAATGAGTAAATCAATCGATATTTGACTTTTCTTCTCGTCATATCATATAATTTTCAGTTTGAAACGTATTCTAGTTAAATCACTAATAAAAACCTGGAAGCATTGAACTGAAATCTCAACCAAATATGCGACTCTTCAACAGTACATATCCATCCAAATATCAAATTTCTAAACCACTGACTTGACATCTGCTTGAGACCAAGGTTATCGGGTTACTCATTAAACAATAAATATCGATTGATATATCATTAATAAATACTAAATGTTAAAACATATTATACCTTATTATTAAAACAACTAATTGACACTCCCTGACGAAACTATACTATTAGTTACTTATTTCGTTCAATCACACCTAATTTCAGTATTTATTAATGAGATACCTGACAGTTTAATTCACAACTAAAAGAATAATATACATAGGATAAATAATCACCTTTTAAGAGTCAGTAACAGAATGAAAAGATTATTTTAGTGTTATTTAACTTTTTTTCTTAGAAAAAAAAAGCAGAACAATAAAGATTTACTGAAGTTAAAAAAGATACCTCCTAGTTCATTTCTTTTTAGATAAATTGTTCATTTCAAAACAAAACAAAAAAAAAAGAAGAAATGGTCCATTATCATTTAAGTTTAACTTTTATCACCTTGAAAATCAACTTTGCACTTGAGTAATTTTTAATAACGTTTACTAAATTGCCATTATTATTATTATTATTATTATTATTATTATTATTAGTAGTAGTAGTAGTAGTAGTAGTAGTATGAGCAGCATGAGTAGTATGAGTAGTAGTATTTAGAACTTGACTAAATTTATGTATAAAATCAAATTGATATTCATACAATTATAAATAATTTGGCCTAAAAGTTAAATGAAATGACCAAATAAACAAATAAGTCAACAACATTGATCATTAGGAGTTATTATTATTATTCTTCTTAAATCTATACATAAACTATATGCTTGAATAAATTAGCTTACTTAAATCTGTCAGGTCAAATTTGAACATTGCCAAATTCAATCAAAATGTCTACTTATTAATGAATTTAAAAAATAATTAATAAGTTATAATGTATATCAACAAAGTATTTCCATTATATAAACCTTATAAATTAATGTTAATTAATTACATATATAATAACTACTCATTTATAATGAAAACTATAAGTTAATAATATTGAAGTGTTGTAATAGAATCTGATAGATGCATTAAAAATATAGTTTGTGATTAGAATGAATTCTAAGAAGTTTTCAATTTCTATTATATTTACGAAGTATATAAGTAGTATATATTTTGAATTGTTTGAAAGATAAATGGTTTCAATTATTTATTCCTGGTTAGCGTTTTTTTGGCGAGTCAGTTTTCTACGGGATGGAGTCACTAATTCGATGCCAAACCCTCCTCCTTTATCCGGGTTTGGGAACGGCAGTAGCCCCAGAGAGGCTCAAGGCCGAGATCGTGTAAATTTCAGTCTCGCACGCAGATTCTAACCTCTGGAGTAGTCATAAATGCGCTGTCCTTATGCCTACATTCCAAGCATCGAACTAACCACTAGACAGTAACAATTGTTGTTTTAAATCTTCGAAATCCATAGAACAATGTTAAACGGGACTGTACTTCAGTTGAATATATTTAAAAGTTAAACGTTGTAACAATCTGTAGCCTAAAAATGTAACTGACCCTTTCTGAAAGTCACTCATTTAACAAACAGCTTAGTTTTAACATCTATGACTGAACCATTGACTGATAGCGTTTCTAATCAGTACAAAAGTATCAGCTTCATTGATTTCCCAGATGTGACTTTATAATGAGTGACAACGAAGGAAAAGTCTGGGTACTTATTCAAGCTAATAAACCATATGAAAATAGCCAAACCTATCTGAAATTAAGAATGAATAAAAGAGCATATGATAATCATATACACGAAGCTTCTAAACACCCTTGACTGAAAATAATAACTTCATTCAAATTATACTACTTACTAGTAGTTTAGCGAATTTCAGTAAATATGGAGATATTTCGGATAGTTGCAGCATTATCTCCTAATATGTAGTCTTTGTGACTCATAACACTCAACCCCCAATAAAACATTTTTTCATTAATTTGTTTAACGAATAAGTACTATACGAACCACTAGAATTTACTAAACATGTAATTAGAATTCGGTCAGCATAAAACGATGTGTAATGCCTTAGAACCAAATCCCATCTGCAGGATTGCGTTTATTTCACTTCAAATACGCTCTAATCTTGATCACCAATAAAACTACCTTCGCTCCTTGATCTCAACAAACCGCCCTTACCTGCCAAAAGTTTTCTTAATATGTCCAATTTTGAACTCGTTTTACTGTACTAAACGCTTAATCAATAACATAACACGAAAAAATAGGACTCAGTTACTAAACCCGGTTTTCTGTCAGTGGAACCGAGGACTCAACACACTACTATATTCTTGACTCCATGAGCAATTCCGACTCACTGTATGATATTTTGCGATTATTCTGAGAAGCTCAGTTGTGCTTTGTAGTAACCGAAAATCTCCAAATATAATATGATGCTTATAGCCCAACTAATAAACTCGTTCTTAGATTTCTCAACTGACCATTGCTGGCATATTGTTGTGATCTATAGTTTGGTTCAGTCAATATGAACGAGTCTCATACGCTTCAGTGGGTCGAATTATGGCAAGAATCCAAAAAGATCAGTTGGGTTTGGTCAAATTTCCTTACTCGTAGCGTAAGAACGAACGAACAAACTGAGCAACAGTTCGTCCAGATATACTCCATAGCTACGAAACGCGGGCGTTAAAAATGAAAAGAATTAATGGGTAACTAGTTTTCGAACCATTATTTATGAGTTTTGTGACCATCAAGTGAGCAATTATTAGGTTATACGTAAAGTACTAGGTAAGGTTGGCTAGTAGACTCAGGAAGTAGAGAATAGTTATCGATTGAATTGCCTGGGAAATGTACTACGCATTCCATATGAACCCCTACTTGGACGAGACGTAACCTGGCGTATTAGTGAGTTGGAAGAAAGTATTCATATCACTTGCCTTAGAAATGTTACACCTCGTGGAGAAACATAGGTTGCCAACCAGCATTCTCCAACCTACTCTGTCCTGAACAATACTTTCCAGATGATTCCAGCTGCTATTCATCCATTTTATATCTGCTTCCAATTCCCGGTACTATGTGTTCTTCCGTCTTCTACACGGTGCAGATTGGTGATTTCCGTTATGTATGTTCTATATGCCTACAGTGTGTTTTCCTAATTTCCTCTTCCTTTTCAGCCACAGTAGGCTGTTTCTGATGGTGTCAATCCAACGGACATTGAGTATCTTACGTAGGCAATTGTTTATAAATACTTATAGTAGTTCTCTAAGTTGCAGCTCCATACAGTATAGCTGTTTTGACGTTTGTATTGAAGGTTCTGACTTTGATATTGGTTAACAATTGTTTTGAGTTTCATAATTTCTTCAATTATAGGGATTCCTCCTTTTCTTTAACAATCTATGCCTTCAAATCTGCATCAAATCCTTCTTATTTATCAATGATGCTGTTAAAGTAGGTGAAGGTTTCCACCTCTTCTAGTGCTTCAACATCAAGTGATTTAGTTGTTATCAGAGTTGCACTTCAGGATCTTGCTTTTTGGCAAGTCTATATTGAGGCCAAAATGTGCAGAGGCTGTTGGTACGTGGGCTGTGTTCAACAGGATTTGTTGATGTTGATAGAAGGCAAGTGGTAGTCAAAAAACGTGACATCTGTTCGTCAAGTCACTGACTGTTTAACTAAGTGATGCAGACAGATGTAAACTACCTCGATGGCTTGTCAATAATTAACGGAATAAACGCTCAGAAACCTTAGCTGACATTACAATTATTGCTGTTATCAACTCTACTACTCTGGGATTTGTCCTGCCAATTTCATATCACTGGGTTAATGATGTGTGACAACTAGAACGGATGAACAAATGGGTCAGGTTCTACGTTGTATATAACTTATTGACTGACTGTATTTGGTTATATCATGAGTGTACCGTCAAGAGCTTAAATTCCAAGCCCAATATTACCTGTAATAGTATTTTTAGGATTTTGATATTCACACAAAATTTGTGGATATTGAAAAACCAAAGTGAGATTAACAACTATTATATTGAGAGTTTCGATGCACAGCAAGTTAAGTCGAAATTCATTGTAAGTACACATCGCATTGTCCTTGAAGACTGGTTCATATGGCTCAGAATCGATCATAATAGCTGCGGAGTATACGCTCCTTGTCTTCCCTTAAACCGTGATATTAAAATTACTTTATTTATTCGTGTATTATATTCTTATACACAATCTTTTTTGTATATTACTACCATTGAAGTAACTACTATGAATTTGGTGTTTATCTTGTTGTGCTTGGTCGATGCATACATGTGCCTGATCCTACGATGTAGCTGGCTGACTGAATAGCATTATCCTCTTGCACTAAAACTAATGAATTGTGCTAATTTGGATGAATTCACAACCCCGCTTTCTTAGGTGGCACTAAGAGACTTGACAGAATTTTACGCAGATATCATTGATACACTGGAATATATTATTTCACTTGGTAGCTACAACCAGTAAGTTGTTTTGCTTGAATCAAATAGTTACAAATGTGTTTATATGAGAATAATTGTTGGTGTTTATACTATTTTGGTTTGATACATCCAAACACTACCTGATCGCGATTTCACAGCCAATGTCATATCCATGGCTTTCTACATGCATCGATAGATGCGACGCTATGTTATGGCGTCAAACAGCTAGCTACTACTCACGTAGACGTAAATGAAGATGGCAACCACCTTATCTCAGGTAGTGTTTCTTCTCTTACCTCGTAGACGATGTTTGGCCTGTCTTCTTTTATTGTTTATAAATTGGCTTGTACACTATGAATTGTAAAGATTTTATAATCTTGTGGGCTATACCTATTCCTAAAAATGTTTGTAACCTGAGAGATATTCTTCACGTAATGTAGATTTATTGACATTCTGATTTTCAATATTGATCTTGTACTTCGTGTTCATTTTGATAGACATTTCCCAATGAAGTTATGTGGGTAACCACTTTTCTAAAATAATTCATTACGTATTTTCGTTTAATGAATGTTGCAATGTGCATTCAATCTACTGAAAACGGTTTATACAGTTTATTTTGAATCTGATTTGACGGGACAAGATATTATTTAAGTCAATATTTTTTGTATTAATTCTACATGGATTTAGGTCGTCGTGGTGGTGAAAAATCCGTTCCGTCTGATATATTGCAGTCGATATTTCCTTGTATCGATTCAGCGTAAACTTTGTTCTACATGGAAATTGTGAACTCTCGTTCAGTGTAACTAGTTTACTCCGTGTTAATTGGGGTGATTTACATTTTTTGTGTGCATTTTTACGATAACAGTACGTATCCCCCTATGTGATACTAGTGTCTGAATTTTGGTACATAAATGATTACATTATGGCCTAATAATGATTAGAGACTTATTTGGTGGGCATCAATGAATCCTCACTGCGTTGGAGATGTTCAATCCTCAGAAATCACTTGGCAAACCCATTTTTGCAATTTCATTATGCACATATAAACTTCACATGTTCGTTCCCAAAGCACCCACTTCTACCTCCCGTTTTGTGACTCCAACCCGGAAGGACCTTAAATGTTATTGGTTCATTTCCTCTTTTAGTATGCTATTTTATGACGTTTGCAAAGGATGTTTCTGAATTGTATACATGCAAATGGGTTCATTCCTGCTTACAGCTGTTTGTGGAATACATACTTTTTCAGGCTGAATCTCGTTTTCTCCCTCTATTTAGTAGGGCTGGGGTGCAGTGGAATAACTTATCATGCCTTGATGTGTTGCTGACTTTCATTCCATTCGCCGGTTCTAGATGATTTCGTAACCCCTTCAAACGTAGCACATTGCGTCGTGGGAATACAACAGAGTTATTGGGTCGGTCAATATGGATAGAAGCTTAACGACTGAACAATCCATCTCGAAAGACACAACGACACCTTAAAAATCCTTATACTGAAATACAAACTCATTCGTGTACAATACAAGATACTGTCATAATGTTTCCGATTCTACACCCTATGAAATACAAAATTGTGATTAAATAAATGTATCATGTAATTATTTCACACTCCCTCTCCTCTCTTTCTCGAATCGCAACAAGCCAAAGAGAATGTTACACAACTTCAATCTTGAAACACAGAGGTAGGATAAAATAAATCAAAAATAAAGTCCATATAATACACATATAATGGAATTAACAATGACAATTTTCAATTACACTGAAATTAGTTTAGTAACTTGTATATTTCATTAAAATTCTTGTTCTGCTTCCAGCGTTCTTGATGCCGCCAACTGACGAAAGCGTTCAATAACATGTTCAACAGGATGCTCACCATGAACTTTGTTATCCCGTGTACGAACATTGACAGTTCCATTAGTAATTTCTTTTTCACCAACCACTATTATGAAGAGAAAAAATGATAATAAATTATAGCAAAAATGAATAAACGGAAAGAACTGACAAATCATT
Organism: Schistosoma spindalis; assembly: GCA_946903255.1. NCBI lineage: Eukaryota > Metazoa > Platyhelminthes > Trematoda > Strigeidida > Schistosomatidae > Schistosoma > Schistosoma spindalis. Next base: position 11,892,428 of record OX336420.1, read on the forward strand.
TAAATATCAAAATGATTTTAACACATTGTAGAACGAAAAAGGCCAAGACTATCATTTATGGACGAATCGAACAGATAACGAGTCATGGATTTTAGCGGGAAATTCGTTCATCCATATGGGTAAATATCGTTTTAGTACTATAACTTATATAAGCTCGTGAGAGGCACCATAGCTCTAATTACTAACCCTGAGATTTGAGTCAAACTTCAAGTCCTAATTCCTCACAAGCGAATTTATGACCTCATTTAGACCCCAGTAAGTGGTTCCTTAAAGTCATTTTAATATTAACTCTATTCACTATTTCAATATCTTACCAGTAGAATGTGTGTCCACAGTTGTCCACACACGAAGATATATCATTTCAAATTTCTCCTAAAAACTATTCAACACCACTCGATATTACAGTAGGCTACTATTCTTAACAAATATATACGAGTGTACAGTTTAAGCAAATGACATCGTCAAAAAGAAAATCTTCACTGAGTTTTCTTTATATATCCTTCTTTAATGACATAATGGGTCGTTTTCGTTATACATAAGACTTTACTGTTTACAATAAGGAAATATACACTAATCAAAAAGAGTAAAACTTACCTAAAATAAAATTATTTTGAAGTAACTGTCCATTTCTAATTTTTTTATTTAAAGTACGACCAGGATCTGTGTCAACGGAAACCATAAAGCCGGCATCATGTAAACGATTTTTAACATCTATCGCGTATTCATCACATGCAGAAACAACAGGGACTACTAAAACTTGACGGGGGCTGAGCCAAAATGGCCATTTCCCTGTGAAAATACAAAAGAAAAAAAATAAAAATGAATAAAATTTAGGTGAATCATATATACAATAAATTATGGCAGAATATCCTCATTTTCCCAATGATATGATTCATACACATTCAAAGAAAAGTGTGACTTTGGGGAGTATTTTACGGGTTACTAGGATCTAGGTACATCCAGCTGAGGAGTCCCACACAGAATAAAACCCACTTTTTCGATTCCACTGCTAGCGACTATCCATGATGGCTCACAATGCTTGTGATTTTATGGCAATATCGAAGCAATCGGCATAGGATCCACATATGCCAAAAGAGACTGATCAATTAGTCTTAAACATCAATGGTAAAATTACTATATATATATATATATATATATATATATATATATATATATATCATTTACATTCTTATTGTATAATCATTAGAGAACTGAATTATCTTGCGTCTGTATTCTATTTATTGTAAGCTTCCAGTAGATCTATAAATTACTGCTATACATGTTTTATTATTCTTTAATTATGACTAATCAAACACACATAATTTTCTTCCATTTTCTTGCACATTGCGTAGCTATACTAACTTTTTGACTTCATAGTCATATCGATGTGCGACCCATAAAATTAATCCAGATTATTGTATGCGTTGATTCATAAAAGATAAACTACTGTGCCACCGGCTTTCGGCGTTCTATTATCGGACTGAAGACTAGGGATAGTAAAATGCATATGCTCATATCGGTGGACCAGTGATGATCGGAATTATTTTGTCGATCCTGAAAGTTAATCGTACTATCCTAGGTGTCTTAATGGTTAAATTGAGTAGGCAAACTAGGATCCGCAGGTTAGGAAAGAAGAAATCCGGAGTTTCAATTGGTAAGTTTTTTTGCCGAACTGTCGATTACGAAAGTGTAAGCTAACACTTTATACATAAAGTTTATACAAACATTACCTCCATAAGATTCTGTGAGAATCGCTATAATTCGCTCGACTGAACCCAAAATAGCTCTATGAATAATGACAGGTCGGTGAATGTTTAAGTCACTTTGATGATTGGTTGCTTCATGATGGTTAGATATACCATTTGTTGTATTTGATACATTATTACAATTATTATCACTCTCAGAAGGATTATCAGTTTCACTGATAAAGAAAAAATATGTACAGATGAAGAGTTATTAAGTTATAACATAAGTAAATATGTATATAAAATAGAGAGAAACGAAAAGGCTACCTACAGCAAACTCTAACACAACTAATAAGTTGCATTATCGAAGAATTCAACTATGCAAATTACAATTACGATTCCGTATGTTATATTTCCTCCAGTTGTCCTTTACACGATTATTTCAATCCTGTCGTTATTACAATAACTTTGTTTTGTTTTCTATTCTCTTCAACTCGATTTTCTCAATCTTCTGCTGGCAGGCGTTCTACTTCCGATTGCTGGTACATACTATTTATAACTGTCGAAATAAGTAGCATACACTACACTTGTCTTCCCCTTTAAAAAATAGATTTGATCCCGAAAATAAACTATACAGTTAAGAATATGGGTACGATGTATACATTATAAGCAGGTCGTATATATATTGACAAATTAAATTTAGATTTATAGTTCTATGTTCAAAAAGCCAAATTACATACTGTACACACAGGACAGATACTCTCTAGAAGATAACAGCAGGAAGAAAGAATACATACAACAAGAGAAGATTGATTTGAAATCTCACAAATATTGACATCAACGATGAAAAATCAATGGAATAGTGAACAATACACAAAGAATTTGATAGTAAGTAACAGTTAAACTCGAGAAACACAATAGACTTGACAAATATGATATTGTATACTTCGCTGAGGTAAATCAATATAAATATCTCAGTCCTATGGGAAGTCAATAAGAATTTGAAGAGTATAGTTGTAACATCTCAGACTATGATACGGTATATGAGTTAATGAAGAATGTCAGGACCTTTAAGATTAGAGATAAGTTTGTCAACAAATATCCACTAACACAAAACAGATTTAGGATATGTTGTCAATGTAATTTCAACTACCTTAACTTAATAACAACAACAACAACTAAAGAGAAAAGTTTGACAAAAGCATTAGTTACATTGATATCGATAGAAATTTAAGGCCAAATACTGATTTAAGAATTATTACAATGAAGCATAAAAGGATGTATCAGACTAATTTCTAGCGTGATCTTATGTGAGTGACTAAAACCGAAGTAGGCAAAAGGTGATTGTTGAAAACTGTTAATACATATTTGAAAGTTAATCTCATCACTACTTCATTGAGACATTAGATGAAGTGCAGTGAATGAAACAAGTTCAGATCACCTATTCAATTATGTTACTTATAGTAGATGTGTTTATATTGTAAATATTGATAAAACGATTAAGCCTATTGAAGTTTCCAATTAGCCTACTATAAATTCTTATCTATGTACGATTGTAAGATTTTTCTAGTATAACGCAACAAAAAAAATCAAATAGACTGAACGTTTGACACACAATAAAAGAAATTAGACTGTGGTAATTCAATATACCTAGAGAAGACAGAATGTTGAACGATGAGAAACGAATAACTCTTGTTCTATAGTAACATGCAGTGACTTTTAGGCATATGATGAACCACAGCTTAAAAATGTGACAACAACCAATGAGATGATAACAGCAAAGATCATTACGGAAGTATGACATAGCAAAATGTCATAGAGATTATTTCTCTGAAGAACTGAAGAAGAGAAGGAGAAAAGCTAGAAAACTCGAGTTGTCCGTAGCATATATGCTTGTTGGGGAGATCCAAAGTATTCCTCGAGAAGGTCCAGATGGACCCTTAAAGCGCTGTAAAGCATTTTATCTAATCAGTGTTGAATAGAAGTTTCTCAAAAACATATAGTAAGTGATGAGTCATGTGTCACATTTCTGACTGGAAAATTAACGATGCTGCTACTGTATTTAGTACAGTTCCAGAATCTCCCAGAAGCGCAGGGCTATCTGAAACACTATAAATATCCTCGATTTTCTGTACATGAACTAATCTTGGAGTGAAGCGTTCTTCTCACATTCCGAGCTTTTTCTCTAGCGCTCAATTTGCCGTGTATACTTGTAATGGTTATAATTAGAAGCGTAAAGGAAACTGGTTCGAGTCTTCGATTAAGAAGACATATTAGTCTCATAAAATTGAGACATTTATAATGACTAAAAGAAATGAGAAAAATCCAGCTACGTATAAAACTTATTTCATCAATTATTCTTCATCGTTCATTTCTATGACACGCGTATCTTTCGTAAACTTAATTCATCCTTAAATATTTGATATATGCATAACAATTGTAGCTAATATGATGTAATGATTTGACCTGCGGCATATATGTACCAGGTTCCATGTTGCCGAATGACTAACTGAATGAATAATACAATAAAATCACTAACTGTATCTACACACAAATAATTACTAAAACTTAATTCATGGTGAGAAAAACTGACTTATTTTTGATTGAAGATAGATAAGGCATACCTCTCATAAGAAAGATTAAATCTGATTGGTAATTGAAAATCTATTTGATTTGAATTGTTGCACATATATACCAGGTTCTATGTTGCCGAATGACTAACTGAATGAATAACACAATAAAATCACTAACTGTATCTACACACAAATAGTTGCTAAAACTGACTCATTATTGATTTGAAAATAGATAAAGCATACCTCGCATAAGAAAGATTAAATCTGACCGGTAATTGAAAATCTAACTGTATTGTTGCACATTGATGGCGACGACGTAAAGCATCCATTATGGTTATGTCGATTTTAGGTCCATAGAATGCGCCATCACCAGGATTAAGTTCCCATTTTAGACCGACTTCATCTAAACTTTCTTTTAGTTGCTAACATATTTAGACAAGCAAGCAAACAAAAAAGAACTAATAAATGTGCACACTTCATGGATTAAGGAAATATATACTTTAGAACTCAGTTGTAAGGGTTTGAATCTCCCGGTTATTGGTGCTAATATCTGCAACTGTTCAGACTGTTGGCATATGTGCATCTTACGCGGATTACCTTGAAATTGTCATTAAGTCAGAAGCACTTTAAGCAGAGCTGGAGAGTAGTTATCAATGGAATCCATGAAGCGTATATTATTCCAGTTGGGATTCGTGATCTAGAAGTACCTCCATCCAAGTATGCTGTTCAACCAGAGACTCAAGCCCATTGCCTTTCACATTAGACACCATTGCGGTATCCATTCAGCTACTGATTTCAACAACCAAAAAAATCCAAACCCTTACTACTGAGTGATGATTCATTCCCGTTGAACAAACCAAGAGCTATCTGGGCTCAGTGAGCAAGCGGATAGAAAATACGTTGGTGTTTAAAGCGAAATGTATTAAGTTTGAGTTCTTCAATGAATATCAACACTTGGGTGTGAAAATTACATCCTGCTGATGAGTCCCGAATGCAACGAAACGTGTGTCCTTTTTTCTAATAAATTTTAACGATACAAAAATGCTGAATAAATGAATGACTGATAGTCAAGTAATTCGACTGAATAACCTTTAGAAAGTACATCGATTACGAATTTGAACTCGACGCTACTGTTGATCCGCTTTTTTTAATTTTTTTAATTTATTTAAGGAATACTTGCGGGGAAAATACTGTATATATTCTTAGAATTCATATGGACAATATCATAAACGTTTGAAAATAAGTTTTATCCAGTTAGGAAGGAAAGCTATCGACTGGGAAAAATTACTCACATCTATATGTATGAATGTTTCGATAACGAACTTTGAATGCAGTCGATAAAATACTGAACTGTTATTGTAAACAATCAACTCGATAGTGTGAATCTATGAAATTTAAAGTGATGCGGGTTACTCCTTTCTGATTATTCTAGCATGAACAACTAACGCGTGATGCTAGTTAATGTATGAGTAGGCTGGAAGAATGCTAGGAGCAGCAAAACAACAATGTGGCATCAGTACATTGTCATTGAAGTCACTGTTAATTTCACTGAGCCATATTTATAGGTGTTTACTAACTTGTTGGCGCGAATAAATTCACTTCTTCTCTTTCTTTAGAACCTGAGTCCCGAAGATAATTTTTACGATTCTATTATATTTTTTATAAATAAACTTTTCTACTACTACCGATGCTGTTATTTCTACTACTATGAAATTTGTCTTGAAATAATTTTATCTCGCTGTTATAATGTGGTATGACAACTTGGACCGATGTACATGTGTGCCAGGTTCTATGTGGTGCATGACTGACTGACTAACGTGTATAACAGTTAGATACAATTTTTCAGCAATCTGGCAGAATTCAGAAATTTAAAATCAAGTTGTGAGTCATAAGGAAGCAAGGACATAATGCAACACAAAAACCACTTGTCTTAAAACCCTCTTTCATTATAATGAAATCACTGGAAAATCAACTTATTTTGTAAACACAGGATGCAAAACGCTGGAAAACAATACCTTTTCAGCGCGATCCCACATTTCAATTTCACCCATGAATTTCTCTGGACGAGTAGATAAGTATAATTCAAATGAGAAACCAAATAAACCGTAGACATGACCCAAAAAATCCAAACAACTCTTGATTTCATCTTTAATCTTGAAAAAAATCGAAAAAAAAAAAAACGATAGTCATTGAGAATGTCATCAATTTGTTTAAATTTTCACAGATTTCGAGTCACGAACTGGTCTAGGCTAGGCAACCAGTGAAAACCTAAAAGCAACGGATGGCCGTTTCGTCCCAGTATCAGACCCATCAGTAGTGCGTATCCACGACCCAGAACCTTGGAACCAAACTCAGGACATTTAATATTGTGCGCGAACCAACTGTATGAAAATCACTTATGTTTCACGATTTACAAAACAATATAACACTCGAGTAACTCAATCTAGAAGGCGAAATCATTAATCCTTAAGTAGCATTCTCCTCAGCAAAACAAACTGAAAAACACAGTCTTACTGTACATGTTTTTATCACAACATTAAATATCATCTAAACTATAAAAAATTTAGACTTGCTGATGTGTTACAAATACGGTGGAATCCATGTCTCACCGGATAATATTATCAGAATACCGTTTTCGGCACAAGAAAAAGGTAATTGTAAACGTTGTTCATACATAAGTGAAGTAGTAACTCAGGTCGTCAGAAAGCGTTATTCAGCTTTCAGATATTGATTCCCTGGTTCGAAACCCGCCCACTCAGCGCCGGTTTATAAAAATGCGTAGTACCAACTACCCTCATAGTTAGCATATGACTCGAAGCCAAATACATGAAACTGAGAACAGCAAATGAGTAAGTCTTCCAATTCATATGACAAGAATCTATTAAAAAAGGTTCAAATATTGTCTTTACATATAAGTAATATGAACAATTTTAAAAGGATTCGTTACCTGGTCTTCACGACAAAATATATGCGCATCATCCTGTTGAAAACGACGAACACGAGTAAGACCAGATAAAGCACCTGAAAATTCATTTCTGTGTAATACACCAAAATCAGCAAAACGTAATGGTAATTCTTTATGTGAACGAATCTCTTTCGCGTACATTAAACAATGACCAGGACAATTCATAGGTTTTAAACCAAATGTTTGCTTCTCAACTTCAATTTTAAATAAATGTTCCTAAACAATAAAATAAATGAACAGAGTAGTAATAAATTTCATAGACTTGAAATGAACTATAAAAATAACATTATACAAAAACAGTACACTGATATAGATAACAAAACACAACAATAAATAACTTACACTATAATGTTGCCAATGTCCACTTTGTTCCCATAATGCAGAATTATAAATATTTGGAGTGATTACTTCTTGAAAACCACGTTTCCAATATTCAGAACGAATAAATGAAACTAATGTATTATATATATGTGCACCAGCAGGCAAGAAAAAACAACTACCAGGAGATAATTCATGAAAGAAAAACAATTTTTGTTCAACTCCAAGTTTACGATGATCACGTTTAGCTGCTTCTTCCTAAAGTAAACAAAAGAATAATCACAGAAAATATAGCCTAAAACATCAACTAATAACTATAATAACTGATAACGTAAGACTATGTACTATGTCCTTATTTGCAATCTTTCTTTTATATGTTACCACCACTAGGTTAACTACTTCTATGAATGCAGTGTTCATCTTGCTGTGCTAATGAGGTATGGCAACTAGGACCGATTCACATATGTGCTTGGTGCTATATATATATATATATATATATATATATATATATATATATATATATATATATACTACACAGTGAAAGACAAAAGTAAACATTCTACAAGTCAAGAGCTATTGTAAAAGCAAGGAAAAATGACATTTAGCGATTCACAACGGGGACAACACAAAGGTATCTAATAATCTTTGAAAGTTTCATCACATAATTTAAATATATGGAATACATAAAGTCTAAGTGGAAAGCAAAAATTTCCTGCAACATATGTTCTTTAATTCAAATAATGTACGTAAGTACACATAACAAAATTAATTGACTTATTCATATTATTTTAATTGAAAGTTTACTATAAAAACAAAATTAATATCTTTTATTATTAGTTTACCTGAATATGTTTCCATTCTTTCAAACGTTTAGGATCTGGAAATGAAATGCCATAGACACGTTGTAAAGTTTCCGCATCCGTACGACCTTCCCAATAAGAGGAACTACATTTGGTGACTGATAGAGCCTTTATACAACCTAGAGAAATCAATAGATAATACATGATTGCATGAAATGTAAATGTAATTTGTATATAGGGATTTGTTAGAATTGTAGAATGTTCATAGATTAAATCATCAATTGATTTTAGTTAGACCACCATTGAAAACTGTTAGGCAATTTCAAAATATCGCTTAGAAAAGTTCATAACAACCCAGAAAACATGTAGGAACAGTTCATAGAGAGTTGAGTAGAAGCATCTTAGCAACATCTCGAAAGCAATATGACCCCAAAACTTTCTAGAAGCCCAAGGTCGTGCGTAACTCTATAAATAGCCTCGATTTCCTGTAAACAACATAAGTTTGAAGCAAAACGTTCCTTTTGTACATCGCATCTTTTCTCTTGTATTCAAGTTGCCGTGCAGATTTAGCCTGGGATTATTAGAAGCGGCTAGAAAATAGGAAACAACATTCATTTAGCAAACTTGCCAAAAACCTGAAATCATTGGACAGATATTTCGTCCCAAAACGGGACTCATGAAGTTCTAGTGAGAAGTCGCGACCAATGAATTTCAACCTTGTCGGATATGAAGTCATGAACCACAGGCCATGGATGAAATTCGTGCAATACCATGAATTGATTGAAAGTAGACTTCAACACCGTTGGATTCTGAAGTAAAACATTTATATGCAGGATCGAAGATACTGGTTACGATCCCAGGATGCAGAGTCGTGGATGTGTAGTGTTCAGGAGTCCCATCTTGGGACGAAATGGATAGAAGTGGCATCCGGTGTTTCCAAGTTTTCAATGATGGTCTAGCTAAAACCAGTTCGTAATTCGAACTGTGAAAATTTACATACTAATCACATGTCTAAACTACGTCACTTATTATTCACTGAGTAGTCATTTATAACTGCCACTTTAATCCGCGTCTATTTCTTTTCATTTCTGATAAAATAGATGTTAATACCCATCCGAAATACTTCTGATATACCGGTGTTCTAAACGTGTAAAGTCGATGGAATATATGCGAAGTTAAATAGGATATATATTTCATTGGATATATATTTCATCGGTCATATGGGAGTCAATGGTGGGCACAAAACCATACAATTTTACCCCAATAGATAATACTACTCCCTGAAAAAGAACATTTACATAAAATATAATCTCGAAAGTCACTGATCTTTCTCTCTCTCTCCCTCTGTCTGAATAATACTTAGTTATTGTATTTTATCAAATACCAGGTTACATTTCAAACCTAATAACTTTGCTCACAATACAATTACGTATCATATATTACAGTAATTTTAGCAGAAAAAAAGGTCAGTAGTATGATCTACATACCAGAACATCTCCATCAACAAAAATACTCATCTACAATAAGTTTAACAATACCATAGTCCGTAGTGTAACGAAGCGAGTATTGGAGAAGCTGGAACTTTTGCGACTAACTTATGGAGAAATAATGTTTATATTTTCATAGTAAAATTCTTCGAAAATTGGATTAATATGTGGTAGTGAAAGTGAAACATGATTGATCACTGAGCACGAACAAACAGCCGCTAAGCCTGCTAACTATCAAACATGTTATTTCACTTCCTGTCATTAATCTTTACTACGGACTCACTGAGTGTGACTGCTTGTAATTGTATTGAATTAAGTATTATCTAGTGTTAATCTGGTTCATGTTTCTGGGTTGTGAATCCTAATTCTCATATAGAGTAACTAGTCTTAATATTGTATTAATGTATTATGAAATTATACGTAAAATGTATATATATAGACAATCCGTCACATGAGATTATTATATTCTTTGTTAGATGTTTTACTATTCCTTAATTACTGTTAATTAATTATGAACTGTTTGATCGGTTCTCTGTCACTTACGGTATGATTGCTTGTAAAGTGTGATTCCAGGGTGTGTTGAGGTTTAACAATACGGGTATGAGATAAATAAATTAGGTGCCCGGAATATCTTAACAGAAGCTTTTCTGCTGTATACACATTTTTCAGACTGAAGATAGAAGAAATACACATCGGAAGACCCACAGGAGTTAACATTACCTCAGCCTCAAACTTAAGGATCATAGTGATAGGTCAAAGCATGTACTTATTTAAACGTCAGAACGCTAAGCTACATGGAATTCTGTAGAATTCTCATTGGTGAATCTTATCACAGTCTTAACAGTTCGAGTGTCAAATATACTTCAGAAAAATCCCAAGTAATATAAATGTATATGACGTAAACGATGAATAGTTTCCCTACGATATTCATCAATCATAAACCTAGATGTTTATTTTCAGAAAATAAGAACAAACCGGTATGTCTAACATGTGGTCCACGGCAGAGATCGATAAGAGGACCACATCGATAAACTGTAGTAGTTGGTGTATCTATCTTATCGCGAATTATCCGACATTTGAATTCATTGTAGGCAAACATTTTCAATAAATCTTCTTTTTTCATTTCTAAACGTTCAAATGGTTGATTTTCTTTACAAATACTATGACACACATTTTCCACATTAGAGAGATCTTCTGGACCAAGACCAGAATGTTGTCTAAAAGGAAGTTTTGAAATAAAAATGAAAATTATATGGACTATTGATAGTTTCATTTAGAGGAATTACAGAAAAATGTGTTCATATATATATATATATATATATATATATATATATATATATATATATATATATATATATATATATACCTGAGCACTGACAATTAGTGACCCTGTAGTTTGGTTTTTTATTATTCTAAGGTTTGTCAAGCATTTCTTGTTGTGTTTTTGCCCATTTATCTAACTAATGAATAATTGTCGAAAAATCCATTTCAGTAATGAGTGGATTGTGTTTTATAGGATTTTGTCAAACACCAATCTTGATGTTGGTTGTTCAAATTTTAGTCAATGTTCTCGTAGACTGTAGAGGATCAATAAGTGTCAGTGCTCAGGTCAAAAGATGATTCGAGAGAAAGAGACCATGATTAGCAGGATCTACGTAAAAGTAATCCAAATTTGTTGACGTACTTTTCATGTATTTAGGGTAAATAATTAAGTAATACGAAAATGTTTTAGCAATAACTTCATAAAAGGTATATGGATAATTAATAATTATGAGAATTATTGGTGACTAGAATGAGTCCCATTTATTTGTAGCAGTATGTCTTAGAATAAGTATAATACAACTCTGAATACTAGAAAAGTGTTCACGACTATATTTTAACAAAGAAATGATTGTGGTACCCTGTTACGTCACAATATTATATAGATTCATTTTCAAACATTTCTTTAAAACTTCTTAATATAGCCTCAAAGTGAGTAATTCCCGATTTACAGAAGTATTTGTAAACTTACTCATTAGGGACCCACATATCATAATAAAATCCTTCCTCAACAGGTGGTCCATAGCATAAATGTCCACTATAGCAACGTTCTAAAGCTTCACCGAGAACATGGGCAGATGAATGCCAAAATACATATTGACCTTAAAATAAACAATACATAAATTTGAACAACTAAGTATTACCGCTGTTGTTGTAGGATTTAGATATTGTTGAATTTGAAATTTGATAGCAGAGACTGATTTAGTTAGACAAAAATTACAAACAAGGAAGCGTTAAACAGTCAATTCATCACAATGTGGGACTCATTAACAGTGGGCATCCAAGACCCAACCAGCCACTGAACCCAGGTCATTCAGACATGCATATACTAACTCAGTTATATGAAGGTTAGGAGCTTGTTGTAAGTCCTAAATGTCCTAAGTCTAATCTTTGATAAGATCCTGGATGTACGTTGTTGAGGAGTCCCATACTAAGACGAAACAGCTGATATCCAGTGTTTTTTTTATTTTTAATGGCTCTCCAATCAAGTTTACTCAGTGATGAGAAACCTTGAAAGTTTACGATTTCCGAAAAATTTTTCAAGACTACCATTCGATATTTTTTTAAGAATGACTAATTGGTTTAAATTTCCAAAACAACACAACTTGTACATAAAGTCAGCATTTTAAATCAAATGAGAAATCTAACTTGAACTCAAAATTTATTTCATCAGTTTTCTACTCAAAACATAATAACCAGACCCATCAGTTTATCTTCACGATGATCAGTAACAATTATGTGATTAAATCTTAAGTTTAATATAACAAAATAGCAATTCAGTACAGTTTGATACACAATATCCTGAATCATATAATCAATATGAGCTAATTATCCTACTTTACTCTTTAAATGTGTAGATAGAACAGGATATGAAACCATGAAAGTTGAGCACCTTAATCGATAAGTCACGATTCAATGAATATTTTTACGCCTATAGACAAGTTAATCCCGCGTGATATGACTGCACAAAATCTATAGCTAAACAGGATAAATATTATGAAATTAAAAAATAGGCCTTACTATTTGCCAAAACTTAAGGTCGATTAGTCTGTAGATAATGAGTCAATTTATTATATGAACAGAAGATGAAATCCTAGAAAGATTTTTTCCGAAATTACAACAGAATTGAGGTAATAGAAAATAGGTGTACAAGTGATAGGAATGTTGTATACTATCTCTTGAATTCAGTCCAGTGGTATTTGTTACTATCGGTAGTAGCGACGATTGATCATAGATTTTGCGGAAAATATAGATCAGTACGGTATCTTTTATAATCAGCATTAAAATCCCAGTGATTACAAAATGACATTAGAATGAAGTATACGATATGTGACAACCGTAATATACCAATGAACGATAAGCATAATTATTCTATGGAAAAACTCATGAAATTTGTCCAGAGAATTAATCAGAAAATAGCCTACCATCTTTGTGATCAAAATTGTAAATCTCCAGGCTAGAACTCTTTTCAAAAGGACGTAATAAATCCCACAGTTCACCATTGACTTTAGCGATTACAGCATGTTCAGCCAAAGTTTTACTAAAAACGTAATAAAATTAGAACTGAAAATGTAAAAACAGCTAGATATTATCAACATAGATTCCCTCCCAAACGATGTGTGTCGGCTAAAATCCCCATACCACATTAGAACAAGATGAGATGAGAGTAACAAAACAGGTCATAATAATGTAGTAGAAGTGATAAAAAGAATTACTAAACCTTGAAGATATGAACAGAGTGGAAAAGTATGTGATGAAGAAGTACTGGGATTCGAGAGAAGTATAAAGTCGATACATTTACGAAATTGTGACTGATTCTGAACCATGTCGCACGTAGTCTCCAACTAGTGATCATTGTTTATACGTGGAATTTAACCGGGTAGTGTGAATTTACTAACATGAATCAGACCAATAGAAGTCAGTGACTAGATGAGCTAATGCCATGTTTGCGTTTGACTAACCCTAAATTTCTTACAATCCACTTCTGCACATAGTTCACAATATGGATTTAAATAAAGCCAGAACGAACATGGATGCAGAATAATATGAATCCACTATATTTCATGGTTTCTCATCTGCTACTTACAAACAAATCTAAATTAAAAGTTAACATTGATGTAGGATATAGTGTGAAACAATTGACATAAGTAAATGAAAAGAACAGGGATGACTAAGGTTATCAATAATAACTATATATATGAACAGGTCAAAGGTCACGTGGTGTGGATGACGAAATAATTGAACAGGATTTGAAGATTTAAATGCAATGGTAGAGCGATAAAAAAACAAAACATTAATAAAATGACCCGAAAACTGAATTACCAAGGTAGTAATAGGTTTATCACTGTCTTTTTTTTTCAATATATAGAACAGGTTTGAGTTTTTTATCGCAATTGCTTCGGCAAACCGAAGAGAAGCAGTATTTCTTTGTCTGTTAATAATTTTGAAAGATGTCAATAGGCACCACGTTGAAGTATAGAGTGAATAAAATTCATAACGCTTCTTAAGCAACTTCGTATTTGTTGATTGTAGTCGTTAAAGCAGTCAAAGTACATAAATGACACGATAGCGATATCCATGTTAGGTATTAGCTGTGAGATGGAACGTTGACGTAAACTGTGAGTATAATATAGGCAATCTATGAACTCAGATAACAATATGTGGCCGGTGGCCGAGATCTAAGACTGATACACAACATACTACGCACTGACCCCCAAACTGATTACTTGAACGGCAAGACAATAGTGGATGAAAAATATACATATATACTCATTTGTATATACACATTTATGCTCCTTAGAAAATCATTCAATTAAAGATTTAACTTATCGGCACATTACATGTGGCTGATATCAGGACTAGGTTCCATGTTAGCTTTAATAAAAAAATGTTGTAGATGTGACCTATGGAGAAAAGTATTGAGGGAATTGACGGCTATATTGTTCACAAATTACAATCGAAGCAGCAAAAATAGCGTTGCTCGCTGTAATGCTATAAGACAAACCGATTTAATTACCAAATAACGCTACGTAACCAGATCAGTGATAGCTATGTGTTGTTGGTCCTTAAAGCTTTCTTCTGGATGTTCAAAAGACTCAGACCAAATGAACTCATTTCCGTCCACTAAGTTACTTATGACCGGTAGCACAAATAAACCGTCAAACCGGCGGCAGTGGTGACCTACTTTTCCCAGTTCTTTGCTGGTATGCATGGTGGTTTTACCCTTTTATTGTTGATTTTATGTCCATGTCTAATATTCTAGCTCACGGAGTTCGTGCGGATCCCGATGATCTAAACTGGTAGTGTTCTTGAATCCATGAAATGACCAAAATCATAGATTTCAATTGAACTCGGAGCTAACTAACCAAGGTTTATTTGATGAGACCAAATTGCATTTCTCTGTATAGTGTACGAAGCGTCTTAGAATGGTAAAGCCTGTTCTATACAGCCAAAGGTTTTTCTAACACAAGATAACAAGCTAAACAGCAAAAGGAATGATTATTAAACAAGTGTTTGGCAATAAGAGTATTCCCCACACGATGCAACCGAATATCTATCTGCAAGGACTCGAGTTAAAGTTTCCCGTAGATAGTCACAGGCCAACAATCACCAACCGAAACACGCCGTGACATTGATCTTGGTCAAACACGACCTTATTGACAATGGTCAGACCATATGCAACAATAAAATGAAGTAATAAATTTGAGTATCTAACTGAAGTCAAATGATAAAAGCTTAGGCAAGAATGACTGATGAACATAAAACGTCGTTACAAGAGGTCAGAATAAAAGTTAAAGTAAAAAGCACAGAGAAAACAAACAAACAACAACACTGTCCAATGAAACACGTGGGATGAAAGAAATGTCATCGAGCCATGGACAAATCATCCGGCAGTTGGATCCCTGAATGTCGAAGGAATCATCTATCACTGTCAAATTCAAGGACAACTGACGCGCATCAGTTAATCGTATGTCATGAACTGGCCCATGTGGTGAGGGTCTCACTGTCTTCTCTGTACTCGTTCTTACTAATATATTTCCGCAATAAGGTCCTTTCTGTTATACGATTTTCAAAGCACCCATAGTACTTTGATACGATGAAAGGGTAAACTTTGTCAAGTGCTGACCACGAGGTGTGTGGTCAGCTTTTGGTCACAGATAACTTGAGTAAGCCCCCAATCATTCGATATAGATCAAGTAAGTTAGTGACCTACATAACAAAATCGTCCCGTCATATCATCCGTCTAACAGATATGTTGAATTTACAGCCGTAGAATCTTTTAACGTACGTTCGCAGTAGTTAAAAGGATGTGTCAGGAACAAACAACACTAATTTTGTTCAGCTATCCGAAAATAAATGCTAATGAAAATAAATATGACGAAAATGAATTGTATGAATTTGAAATGCGAAAAGTCTGCCTATAATTTGCAATATAATTAAGCGTCGTTCAACCATTCGAGATGATAAGAAATAAAAAATATCAGTCCTAATGCTTCTTTCATTGAATTATCTAGTAGGTCATTTGCACACCATAGTTAGAGTCTATCTACGTTGAGGGGGCTAACATATCAAAAAACCTGATTAGTCATAAGTGTAGACAGTTGTCTGAATTCTCGAGTATTGATCTCCTACCAGGAGGTCCACTTATTGACTTAGAATACGCAGATGACATAGTCCTGTTTGGTGAAGACGCTGATGAAATACAGAGTCTTTCGGTAGCACTGAGCAACAATGCCAGAATGTTTGGGATGCGCTTCTCTCCCTCCAAATGCAAGTTGTTGCTTCAGGACTGGTCTGCATCAACACCTGAACTAAGAATAGGGAGTGAAGTAGTCGAACGCGTCGACAACTTCACTTATCTTGGAAGTCTGATCAGCCCTAATGGGTTGGTGTGTGACGAAATCTCAGCACGGATTCGAAAAGCTCGTTTGGCCTTTGCCAACTTACGTCATCTAGGGCGAAGGCGAGATATCCGTCTATCAATTAAGGGACGAGTATACTGTGCGGCAGTTCGTTCCGTCCTTCTATACGGCTGCGAAACATGGCCTTTGAGAGTAGAAGATATTCGTAAGTTACTAGTATTTGACCACAGGTGCCTTAGAAATATTGCGGGTATCTGATGGGGTGACCGGGTAAGTAATAGTGAGGTTAGACGCAGGGTATTAGGGAATGATGGTAAATCAGTTGATGAGGTTATGAATCTTCATCAACTGAGATGGTTGGGCCACGTGCTGCGTATGCCTGAACACCGATTACCACGACGCGCAATGCTAACCGGTTAGGGATGATTGGAAGTTAGGGGCGGCCAAACCAAAACGTGGCATCAGTGCTTGAAGTCACTAACTTCTGGTCTGAGCCATGTTGGTAGATTCAGACTGCCTGGTTGGGGTCCGCGTGACTATCGTAACCAATGGTTGGAGACTCTTGGTGACATGGCTCAGAATCGATCACAATGGCGTCGGTGTATACACTCTCTGTCTTCCTTAAATTAAGAGATTAAAATCGCTTCATATCTTTCTAGGAACTAATTCTTTCTTCCTGTACTATCTCCTTATACACAATCTTTCTTCTATATATTACCACCACTGAATTAACTACTTCTATGAATCCGGTGTTCATCTTGTTGTGCTAATGCGGTATGGCAACTTGGACCGATGCATATGCGTGCCTGGTCCTACGTTGCAGCTGACTGACTGACTGACTAATAACTACATAACATGTTTGAAAGTGAGAGCTTAATCGTAGATTTATCAATCCAAGTTCACATTATGATGGTGGTACGTACCATTTCAAGCGAACCACCGCATTTCGCTGAGCTTCAACTTGCCTAAAGATGTGGTTGTCGAAATAGCAGTGATTAACAATTAACTATACAGACCCATATATACTAACTTATGAAAACCACACCTATAATCTGCGAGTTGCTATAATATTTGGTTACCTGAGAGTCTTGACAGAGTGAAGTTCGTACCACTTTGATTAATTACTCGAAAGTTTACTGCTTGAGGCAATGCATTATAGTCTGTAGAATGCAAGTAGGTTCACATAGATAACATAAGACTATAAACCAAATAGATCAGTAACTACTGAATTAGAGCTTAAATATAAAAAAGGGGAAAATTAAGATCTTTTAAAGAATGAGATTACCTAATATTTTTAGCCACTTCCATTGGAGTAGTTTCCCAGGCTTTTCCATCCACAATAGTTCCATCTGGTAAAGTGATCTGAACAGGTGAACGTGGTTGTGAAGCAACGAAACCATCATATTCCCTTTTCAGTTTATTCCATAACTCTTCACGATGTTTAATAAATTCAGGGGGAGGTGGTAATGACTTTTCGTTTAGTGCTACAGCTAAACCACACTGGTGATTACTGGCCTAAAAGTGAATAAATATGTATTATGGAAATACGCTTACATCTATAAAGATAACTAAACTACATCTATCAGACAAAAGTATTTATGCTATATACTAAGAAGAGACCAGATAAACTCTACTGAGACAAAAACTTAGCAACGAAATCCTGATTATTTCGAATGATTCGAAGACTACGAGTAAACCTGTGGTTTAAAGGCAACTGCAGACTGTATAGAAGTATGGCAGGAAAAAGTTATTTCACCCAGACAACCATTTCGAAAAATACCGTCTTCCGACGACAGGACGGTCAGCCGTCAATGCTAAGAGGAACTTTCCATTAATCACGATACCAGAGGTCAACCAACAACAAAATTCAATGTCAATACGAAGGCGAATTATGAGAAAACCTACAAAAACAGACAACCACAAACATGGCTATCGAAATGAACCACTTCAACGCTTGTAGAATAGCCACAAAGCTCACTAATACATGGGTTAAACGCCGAAAATGTTGTCGAGAATGAGCGTGAAAGCTCTGCAACTAAGTCAGTGAGATCTCAGAACCGTAATTGTTCTAGTTTTAATGTCTCAACGGTATGGGACTCAAGCCAGTTCAACCTAAATATTGTAATTAACCCTACAAGTTGAGTATTTTTAAAGCCAAAAATCAAAGCAATAAAATACCGTTGGGAATCTATGTAAATCACCCAAGCGACCAAAGGGAACATTCAGTTAGAAAATAAAGGGAAAACGGGCCGAAGTTTTCCTTTGCCAATTATGGGGAAAAGTGCGAAATTTCCCCCTTTTTATCGCTGTTTGTAATGTCTTTAAATTGTCTACTTATCGCATAAATTCACAATAAATCGTCGGCTTTTCGCCCAAATACAGTGCAGAGTCGATTCCCAAAATTCCTTGAGGGCCGATGTGGAAGAGAACTGAGTTTACTTAACTCACGACTTACTGAGGGTATGAACGCAATACTAACACTAGAATTTACAACACCGGATAAATAACAATCATTAATTAATGATTGTCACACGACAATTAGTTCAGTGTTTTTAAATTCCTTCCTTAAAAATGAGTCGGCGAGATAATATTAAGATTGAAAAAAAGAGTCAACATTATGACGTACCATCGAGTAACCACTGGAACGCCTTCCTAACACGAGATTGGCAGCCCGGGCAACTGATTTCAATAAGGTCATCCGATGATAACCTTGACCACGGAAATATAACAAAGTCTAATGTGAAGAAACTTGTACTCAATAACGACATCATATGCATGTTTTCTGTTGTCCAGAGATTCTATCAACCTTATTAGAAATTTTTAAGATAAACCATTCTCAATTCGACGTCATAAACTGCCTGATAAGTGCTTTGTTGATTTATTTCCATGATATAAACAGTCGCGTTCGCCAAGCCCATAGCATTAAATGACTCCCCATAATAAAGAACGTCGTAAGCGTTCGACATTCGTGCTGAGCATTTTAGCTTCATTGAACATCCAAAGCCAGCGTAATGTCACTGGTCCCTAACCAATTCATCCGGGAGACTGAACTGTTTCTTCACTGAACGTTCAGCAGTTTACTGAATATCACTAAAGGAAAAGATGACCCACCCAAATTAGCCAGTTGCGCTCAATAAACTGATGTATGTGACGGTGTATGACGGAATCTCCTAGTATTTTCCTACACTGCCTTGGTAAGATTGTGCTGGGTCTATGTAGTCACTGAAGTGGACACAGTATCTAGATATCAAGACACATTAGTTCAGGTTGGATATTAAATTCTAGGTGTGACTTCGACGTAGACGAAGTGGTCACACTACTCCCACACAACCAGAGTAGACCCATTATCCACATGGGTCACTTACAACTTACTTACGCCTGTTACTCCCAATGGAGCATAGGCCGCCGACCAGTATTCTCCAACCTACTCTGTCCTGGGCATTCTTTTCTAGTTCCATCCAATTCCTGTTTATTTTTCCCATGTCTATCTCCATTTCTCGGCGTAATGTGTTATTTGGTCTTCCTCTCCTCCTTCGACCCTGAGGATTCCATGTGAGGACTTGCCTTGTGACGCAGGTGGATGCTTTCCTCAATGTGCGTCCTATCCACTTCCAGCGCTTCTTCCTGATTCCCTCCTCCGCTGGAATCTGATTTGTTCTCTCCCACAGTAGGTTTTTGCTAATGGTGTCTGGCCAAAGGATCCGAAGTATTTTACGTAGACAACTGTTAGTAAACACCTGCATCTTCTGGATAATTTCTTATGTCGTTCTCCAGGTTTCGGCCCCATACAGTAGAACTATCTTCACATTTGTATTGAGGTCCCTCCGGGGGCTACTGCCGGTACCAAGGCCGGATAAAGGAGGAGGGTTGGGCATGAGGTTAACGACCCCATCCCGTAGAAAACTAACTCGCCAAAAGAATGCCAACCAGAAAATTTATTCAAACCATTTAAACTCTGTCCTGGGAGCCAAAGGGTCTTCGTTTAGAAGAATTACGACACCTCATGATGAAAGCCGAGTTCCTTTGAAAGTCACGAGGCCGATGCCTCTTCTGGCAACCAAAGCAACCATTTATTTAGGTACATGGAATGTTCGTACAATGTGGGAGAATGGGAGAGTTTTCCAAATTGCTGCAGAAATGAGGAGGTACAACCTAGAGGTGCTTGGGATCAGTGAAACACACTGGGTACAAGTTGGACAACAACGACTAGCTTCAGGGGAGCTGCTTTATTCCGAACATGAAGAAAAAAATGCCCCGCATACACAAGGAGTTGGGTCACTTACAAACATTCCACATATTAAGCGGTAGACTTGTTTGGTTATTTCACAGCCTATATAAGTAAAAAGATATTTCAAAAGATGTAGGCGTTTGCTGACTTTCTTGACAATGGACGGGCACCTTGAACATGATTTTTAGTGATAAAGGACAAATTTGGTAGGTTATATCTGAAAAAGTACTTGAAATGATGTACACAATGAGAATTTAATCTCCTTTTAGTTAAACAACGAGGTAGTTTGTAAGAAAGGTAAGAGAAGTTATGAAGTGATTATTAAATGGGATAAATAACCGACAGCGTATAACGGACGGGGCACTTGAAATGTTCTCAAATAAACCGACCCAATCGTGAACGATCGGTCATCACAGCCGGCAATGCAGATCACTAAGCTACTTGAACCACTGACAACTTATAAACCTAACGTCGGAAAACTGTAACGAAAGTTTCCGAGTAGATAGCTTTCAATCAGGCTATTTCGCTAAAAGATGAAAAAAGACGTTTATTATCAAAAGTGCTCTGGAAAAGGCATTTCAGAAAGTGTTTTAATACTCTACAAGTAAAAGATAAGTTAATAGAAGCCAGTTTAAACAAGAATGTAGTACACCTCTCCAACAAAACCACCTTAATGACTGATCGCATGGCAAGAGCAGTGAGCGAAAAGAACAAGAAGCTCCTTAGTTAGGACGTTAAAGGGGTTAATGTTTACTAGACAAAATGCAGGGAGAAGATCACAAATTACGTAACCGGAGTTAGCAGCAATTCTCCAGAATGAAGTAGTATGACATGACCCAAATTGCAGGAAAAACCCTAAGTATTTAACTGACTATGAACTCCTGTTGTGAATATCATTATTTTTGCCAGTTCCTAGATCTAATCTTTTCTAAAAATCTTTGAACCTGGTTTTTTACAATGTTGAGCTAAGATCTTCCGGTTTTCCTTTGGCACCAGAGTTAGTATTTTGTCTCCTTTTTATTTAGGTCGTTAGTTTTGAGTGTATCGATCGATCGTTCTCAAAGAACGATCCGGGGTAAAATTCGGACGTCACAGTGTTATGGACGGTTTGATAGCAAGTTTCAATTAATAGACACGTACAGCAGAGAGAAGAAAGCTGAGTATTGCCTAAAAAATGAACATGTGAAATCATGGTCTACGTCCGTATTAGTACATCAATCTGTGCTACTAAAATATTAGACCTCTTCCACAACTGTAGGTTTGTAGTGGCATTGGGCCCTAACCACACAATCCTCAAAGCTGAAAACGAGACATCTAGGAAAGTAGACATTCAACATTTAACACGGAGGAAAACCCAACGATGGGGGAGGCAGGAACAATGAATTGAATTAGATCAAGTTGGTCGGATGTCACATCTCGACCTTGCAGGCGTGGTCATTCATGAGTGATCTCATCAAATAAACCTTGGTTAGTTAGCTCCGAGTTCAATTGAAATCTATGATTTTGGTCATTTCACGGATTCAAGAACACTACCAGTTTAGATCATCGGGATCCGCACGAACTCCGTGAGCTAGAATATTAGACATGGACATAAAATCAACAATAAAAGGGTAAAACCACCATGCATACCAGCAAAGAACTGGGAAAAGTAGGTCACCACTGCCGCCGGTTTGACGGTTTATTTGTGCTACCGGTCATAAGTAACTTAGTGGACGGAAATGAGTTCATTTGGTCTGAGTCTTTTGAACATCCAGAAGAAAGCTTTAAGGACCAACAACACATAGCTATCACTGATCTGGTTACGTAGCGTTATTTGGTAATTAAATCGGTTTGTCTTATAGCATTACAGCGAGCAACGCTATTTTTGCTGCTTCGATTGTAATTTGTGAACAATATAGCCGTCAATTCCCTCAATACTTTTCTCCATAGGTCACATCTACAACATTTTTTTATTAGAGCTAACATGGAACCTAGTCCTGATATCAGCCACATGTAATGTGCCGATAAGTTAAATCTTTAATTGAATGATTTTCTAAGGAGCATAAATGTGTATATACAAATGAGTATATATGTATATTTTTCATCCACTATTGTCTTGCCGTTCAAGACTTTCTTGTCAAGAGATTTTCTGCGCTGTTTAAAAAGGTTTTGGAGTTAGAGAGTGCTCTAACATCATGGAATGAGTCGATAATCATCTCAATCATTAAAAAGGTTTCATGTTACCTATTCAAAATCTATCGCAGAATAAATCTACTTCCGACTGCGTCCAAACTGTTGGCTTCCTTCAGACTTCGTAGACTATTCAAAACCCGAGAAATATTGACTTGCGAGCTGGTTTTCGTTCTTTTCGGGGATGTATTGATCATATATTCATCCTCCGCCAAATGTTAGAACATTGTTATGCTTATCACAAGCATACAACCGTAGTATTTCTTGACATCAAGGCTGCCTTCCATTTATTGAACAGGACTGTTCTCTGGGATTGTCTATTGAAAAAGGGTGTGCCTGAGAAATTTATTAACAGCTTAATGGCACCGTACACAGAGTGAGATCATAAAAACACCTCTCTCCATTGTTCCATTTAAGCAGTAGGGTTAGACGGGTTCTCCCAATCTCACCATTCCTCCTCAACTAGGCTATCGACGACGGTCAGAATAGAAGCCGGTGGAGATCCTGTTATAACTTTTTTTGCTTTCTTCATGAAAAGAGCGTAACCGCTTAAGGAGGAAGAGTTCTCTGTGGCTGTACTTTTGCTGATTGAACTGCCCCTCCCAATATTGTTATTTTACTATCATACACTAATTTTTGTTCATTGTCCCACTTCTATTCTCTTGTTCGCACGTTGAATTATTTATGTCTTCACATTCTCATCATTATTGTGTAGTGCATATATACCTGGTGCCCCTTTGTACCAATATTTATGTGTTCAAATAAATAAATAGAATTCGGCTTGGTGGCTGATCTGTCTGGGAATCGGTGATATTTTACTTGCCCCACAGTGCATTTATTTAGTGAAATCCCAAATGGCTTCAACAGACTGATGGCCACGTTTGTTACACCGCACGGATAACAGGTGGAGCGTATATCGGCGCAAACATTTTACTATCTAAAATTGGAAATACAAAAACGTAATACCTACAAGAATTAAGGAAACAAGCCGTTCTGGCTTCTAGCTAAAATGTTTTTATCTCAACATCAGGTAACTGGTTGACTACTAAACATTTACCATTGGCTGCTCTATAGTCGTGGGCGTGACATACAGTGAATTAGTTACGGAAGCTTGAAGTTTTAGGTTCATGGTTGAAAAAGACTTTTGTATACAACGTAGTTGGGGCTATAGGGTTAAACAGGGATTAAAAATCAATCTATCCGAAACCAAGTGATCGTAGGTTGTTGAAGTTAATATAGGTGATAGTATACTCATACAGAAGATATCGTAATGTACACTGTTTTTCGATCTAAGAAATCTTCACAAGGCGACATAGAGTGAGTGCTGTCTAAGTGGTTATCAGCAAAATTTATAGATTTCAGGTAAATGGAATGCAGCTCTCAACTCATATTTATAGTAACCATATGAATTATTGTCAATGTTGAGGTAAGTTGGACAATGATGCCACCATCTAGTACACTTACTTAGCTACTTAAACGGGAGTTTTGCACCGCTGATCGTGTCAACAAACCTCCACGTGAATTAACATAGCCCAAGGGTCTTTATTCGACAAACAACTGTTGGCAAGACATTTAATATAAACAGGTTTGCAGTAACCATACCTGAATGGTCGAGTCATGCGGTCCCAGTAGTTATCCTTAGGTTGGCCCCTACTGACTTTCACCACCTTTCACCAAGTATTTAATGGCAAGTGCACAAAGTCCAGAAATATTTCATCTCACCCAGGACTTATTGCTGATGTCAGTGCAAGGCGAAAATCCCCAACTAAGATCGTATGCAATACAACACATGTGAAATGCAGAACCGCAAATGATCCTGTTCACATCAGACCCCATCAAAATTTCTAAAATTGTAAGATCCGTTTTGAATGTTTTATGTGTGAAAATCCCTCCATGTATACACTTGCAGCTTGTTCCCATTGATTCCTTTAGCCGTACATTTTCTTAACATTCTTGATTCCATTTGAGTTGGTAATATTTACATTTTATTATAGTTTTTATTTTTCTTAAGCATTTACTAAGTTTCCATGTTCCTTCCTGAACTGCATCTATGTTTCTCCACTTGATCCAAACAGGATAAAATAGCATTTATTTGTTCTTTAATAACTTTACAAGTTACTAATGAAACGAAATTCTTAACGTTTGCATAAATTCCAAAATGATATGGTTTGGGTCTTGTACAGCCCCTAGTGAAATGTCAGATATCCTTTCCTATAAGTAAATTCAAAACAAAAAGGTTGGCTTGCGTACTGTTCTGATGATCAGATCTGTAAATATGAATTGGATAAAATCACACAAACGAGTAGCATGACGAAACTATACAGTCTCTAGGATTGTCCAGCTGGAATAAACAATCCAATCTACAAAAGACAGGTAATTATTGCCAGATTTAGGAAAAAGAGTTACGTTTCTGTTAATCTGGGAACATTATTCTGCACTTTCGGGATAAGTCGAAATGATCGGTTTGAAGATTAGTAACCAGACTAAGGAGGACAAAGATAACAGGCTTCGAGGCTGGAGGTCAGTTGAAAATTAAAACAACCTAGTCTGTAAAACTGTGTGGTAAGATGAAACGTTTAATATACCGAAATTACAATTAGAATAGGTAACAACAGTTTATGTTTAAGGCCAAGAAATAAACGGGATATTCCGAAGAAAATGTCGAAAGGAAAACCTTACGTTATGAGCAAAATGAAGGGATTTTGTCTCTGATGATTTATACCAGGAGGGATTTCAATAGACGAGCATACACAATTGGGGAAAAATACGAAGTCATACACGAAATGATCTTTTGGAAGTTTAGGTTTTTCTGTCATTTGACCTTAATGGTCAACTCAGTGGGACGGAGCTACCTATTGGCTTCGTCAACGGCTTTCCAAATCACTCTGGGAGGTATTCGCTTACTCACTGTCCCAGTTCATTGGCAGCACATCTAATATAGCTACTTCAAGGGATGAATTTATAGGCGCACGCCGAAGAGGAAGAGCTAGGTACCTACTCTTAATTTGATTGGACTGGAAAATTATTCAAGACTAACGGCTTAAAAGATCCTATCACAACACCCATTAGTTCATCACCCGGAACATCGCTAGCTGCACCAGTTATTGTCAGATATTGGTGTTACCGTTGAAAAAGTTCATAAGTAATCAGCTGCACTAAACCACAAGATTTATGTGGATGAATTGTAGTCTCCCTGCTTCAATTGTTGAGTAACAACCTTATTCATCAGGTCAGCATTAGCATTAAGCTCTATTCGGAATAATCATTTGGTCGTTTTTTGGAGACATAATAGTTTGTTGTTAGTGGATTACTTATTTTAAGATGTGAAAATGGAAACCAGAACTTAATATTATTTTGAACTTGGCTACGAGTGTTTTACAGCATGGGTATTTAAAAGTTTTTTCACGGCGAATGGTTCTGGATAAATGTTAGATGGCGCGCATCACCCAAACACTTTCAGAAGGTCAGACCAACGATCCCAATTGCATGGTCTCAAGAAAAATCCCTCCAGTATCATAAACCTGGCTACAGCGGAGGAGAAATAGAACAACACCCTACGAAGTAAGAGTCTCGGTGGATCAATAGAAAAAATAGTGACGAAGTTATTAGTAAAAAAATGACTGCTTTAATATACTATATACAAAATATGTACATAAGAAAAATATTCTGTGCGTCATTTAAAATGTCAGGGAATAGTCATGTTCTAGTTTCTTTTGGCCTTGTAATCTATAAGTAGTTGATTACTCCAACTATAATTTCCGTAATCTGAGATGAGTGTGCAGATGAAGCATATAATAAGGATATCACTGTGATTTGTAAACACTGACAACAAATATATTTGAGTTTGCTATCCACATAGTATCCCTTTTTCAATATTCAATATATACTAGGTAGAAAGCTTTTATGGGTAGTTCTAATTCCCTAGGTTGGTAAATATTGCACATAAGAGCACGACATTCACTTTAATTTTCACTCTACTCACTTTTTTATCGGGTAATTTGGGTTGCATCACAGCAGAGTACTCATAAAAGACAAAGTTATGCTCCTAGTGAAAATTATGCTACTATATGACATTCATCAACATAGTGAAAGTATAATTGCTCAAAAACACTACAAACCGAACTTTAACGTTTGACAAGCAACTCGAAGTGGCATTTTTAGATAATTTGATAAGGTTCCGATTTTCAACAAACTTTTTTTTGGCCCAGTTGGAGTATGAAAGCCTTATGTTTCCTGCTTCAAAAGAGTAGTAATGATCCGGAGAGTATTCAATAAACAGCCACAGAACCAGTGAAGAAACTCAAGTGCAAGACTTAAAAGAGAAGTTTTAAACCGTTAGACCAAAGATATATTACTCACAAGGCACATAAGCACAGAATCACGAAGGCATGAATATGTAGCGTGGTGTCGAGTTGAGCTTGACTATGAACATCGCTACAAGACTACGTGCCAATAGACCAATAAGATTCCGGTAGGCCAAAAATCAGAAGGCAGATGATGGCTGTAGTCGAGATGTATTTGTTGGCGATCTCGTGGTATCGAAAGAATACCGAGATCGTGCCAAAGGAGTACAAGCGTGGTTACTGAGCGTAACCGAATTCGTACAAGTTCAAAGTCAACGGGAGAGTAAGTAAGTATATTGGCTGTCATTAGCATAGTTAAACAAACGAGCACAGTAAAACAGTCACTGGTACAATTGGTTAGAATAATAATTGTTTTCATTGAACTAATCGCGTTCTGTTGACAAAAGTAGGTCACTACAGGAGCCCCCCGCTACAAAGGGTTTACACTTTCGATAGTTAGCGGTTTGATTCGTGGGACTGATCGGCAGAAGTGCGGTTGTAGGACGGAGGAAATTGGCGGAACAGGAAGTGATCGTTGATCCTCGAGTTGCCAACGAAGGTCATTGGCGCAGAACGGTACCAGGAGGAGTGTGCTGTATTTGTTGGTCGAATTAGCATACCACACCAGAGTGGTTTGTATCCAGGATCTGATGATTGCGTTCGTAGGGATGCGAACCAGAAAACGCTGCAGACGTAGGACGAAACCACGTTGAGCCAAGAAACCGGAAGCGACCATAACGACCAAGCGTATGCCAGGCGAATTCGAGACCAGATAATCGACTGAGTGCGTTGACTAGAGCGCGGGTGGCCAAATCAGCTTTTGCCAAAGTTGACTGAAGTCGACGTTACCAAACGGGCGATGGTCGGAGGCGTGGGCTCATGATACAAAAAAATCAAAAAAAGAAAAGTGTAGCATGCGTGTAGTATAGGAATAATCCTACACCGTATCTGTTGTTGACTGTGCGTTTAGTCGCGAAAGCGTACGGGTAATCGTACTCGGCGACAGGAACGTGAGACGGTGGTCTCGTTCGTACTTCATGAGCCTGCGATCTCATCCGAGGTCAAGGGCGGCGTGGTCTGCTGATCTGGACGTGAGACGGAAGCCTCGTCCGTAGATGGTGCAGATGACGCGTGCTGCTGACCGGGACGTGAGAACGAGGTCTCTGATGTATATAGCGTGGGATCCGAGGTAGACGTAGAGATCCCGCTAGAAGGTTTGATAGGTCTCAAGTTATCGGGTAGGGCACTGTCATCGACGTGTGCTGGTTTGAGACGATCAATGCTGACGATCTCGACGCGGCCGTGTCGATCAACCTTGAAGGTCTTTTCGTGACGAGAGATCACGTGAAAAGGTCCTTCGTAAGGCTGTTGCAAAGGTTTGCGTACCGAATCTACTCGTATGAAAACATGTGGACAGGTAGATAACTCTCGAGGGAGAGCGACCTGTCGATGTTGTATTCGAGTTGACACCGGAGACAGCGTTCGCATGAATGCAGACAGTCGATGGACGTAGTCTGATTTACCGAAATCGTTACTGCTCCGTGGTGTGAAGAATTCCCCAGGCAGACACAATGTAGTGCCGTATACAAGTTCAGCGGCGGAACATTGGATATCTGCCTTCAAACTCGTTCTGATGCCTAAGAGAACGAGCGGTAAGGTTTCGTACCAATTGTAGTTTTCGTGTGCTCGAAGAGCACTTTTAAGTTGGCGATGAAACCGTTCGACTAAACCATTCGATGCTGGATGGTAGGCGGTGGTGCGTATGCGTTCCGTACCAAGCAGCCGGGTCAGTGAGGAGAATAATGCGGACTCAAATTGTTGTACTCGGTCAGTCGTGACAGTCGATGGACAACCGTACAGTGCTATCCATCGTTCTACAAAGCGGTGGGCAAAATTCTCCGCCATGATAGACGTGATGGGAATAGCTTCGGACCATCTTGTATGTGATCATACCCATGCGATGGTGGCAATGGTCCTACAATGTCTATATGAACGTGATCAAAGCGAGCATCAGGCGTAGCGAACGTGCCAATGGGGGCAGCTACGTGTCTGTGCACTTTTGATCGTTGACACTGTAAGCATTGCTTTACCCACATACGAACATCTTTATTCATGGACGGCCAGACGTATCGTGCAGCGATGAGACGAAATGTGGCTGCGATACCTGGATGAGACAATCCATGAAGGGCATCGAAGACGAGACGGCGATAGGCAAAGTGTACGATGGGTCGAGGAAGACCGGTAGAAATATCACATAGGATAGTACCTGAGCTAGTAGCTAGGGGTACTTCCTGACACTGAAGGGACGAAGATTGTGGGGCTTCTGTACAGACAGGATCGTTTGCCTGTGCGGCGGTCATAGCAGGAAGATCGAGCACCGGTAAAGTAACTGCATTCGTCTGGATACGTGATAGAGCATCGGCAACATAGTTCGACACGCCTTTAATGTGACGAAGGTCTGTCGTGAACTGGGAGATATAGTCCAAATGTCTGCACTCTCGTGGTGAGTAGCGGTCAGACTTGGTATGCAGGGCATACGTTAAGGGCTTATGGTCGGTGAATAAGATGAATTGACGTCCTTCTACTGCGTGCCGGAAATGTTTGATGGCGCAGTAGGCTGCAAGCAGCTCGCGACCAAAAGCGCTATATCTCGTCTCCGTGGGAGTAAGGCGTTGTGAGAAAAATTCAAGCAGTTGCCAACTACCGGAGATATTCTGTTGCATAACGGCTCCTATAGCGAAATCTGATGCACCAACCGCTATACTAAGCGTGGCTGATGGGTCAGGATGAGCGAGGAGTGTAACTTCAGCGAGAGCCGTTTTGATCTATGAGAATGCAGTACGTGCGGTATCGTTCAATTCTAATTTGCGTGGATTACCGCGTAGTAAATCGGTTAATGGTCGTAACCGTTCTGCCGCGTGAGGGATAAAACGTCGGTAGAAGTTAACCAAACCGAGAAAAGCCTTCAGTTCCTTGATTGAGGACGGCACGTTGTACTCCTTGATTGCTCGAACTTTGTCCTCGCAAGGCAGAATACCCTCTTGTTTGATGATGTGACCCAGAAATATTATTTTTGATTTACCCAATTCGCATTTCTCTGGGTTGACTACTATTCCATTATCCGAAAGACGTTGGAATAATAGCGTAAGGTGTTGATAATGTTCATCTACGTTTGATGATGCGATCAGCAGGTCATCAATATAGACGTGAACAAAATCCAAGTCTCGTACTATGCTATCGATAAACCTTTGGAAAGTTTGAGCAGCATTCCGTAATCCAAATGGCATTCGTAGGAACTCAAACAGACCGAAAGGAGTCGTGATAGCAGTTTTCTCGATGTCTTCAAGAGCGACTGGGATCTGGTGATATGCTCGTACCAGATCGATTTTAGAAAAGATAGTCGTGCCCTTGAGCGATGCCGTGATGTCGTGTATGTGGGGGATGGGGTAGCTATCAAAGCGCGTAACTACATTTAATGCTCGGTAGTCGCCGCATGGTCTCCAACTAACCCCATCCTTTTTGCGCACCATGTGTAAAGGAGAGGCCCAAGGACTGTGAGAAGAACGAATAATACCAGCAGATAGTAAATTTTCAAACTCACGTTTAGCGAAGGCTAATTATTCCGGTGCCAGTCGGCGTGGTCTTGCCGTGACTGGTGGTTCGCGGGTGACTATGTGGTGTACCACACGATTGGTCACCGATGAAATCTCCTCGAGCGGTTTAGTTATTCTGGGGAATTTCTCGAATAAAGCGTGGAATTTATCGTCACGCGAATAAAAAGTGCCGATGATTCGGTACGCGTACATCGGAGTCTATTATATTAATACTATTCTTATCGTTATCCGTCATATCAAATATATTATATATTAAAAATTAATATGAAAATATATGACAGACGTGGATAGATAAAACATAGACTCACGGAATTGCATTCTTTGGAAGATTTGACCGAGGTTGAGGCGTGTTCCAATATTGGCTCACCAAATGTAGCATGGTGTCGAGTTGAGCTTGACTATGAACATCGCTACAAGACTACGTGCCAATAGACCAATAAGATTCCGGTAGGCCAAAAATCAGAAGGCAGATGATGGCTGTAGTCGAGATGTATTTGTTGGCGATCTCGTGGTATCGAAAGAATACCGAGATCGTGCCAAAGGAGTACAAGCGTGGTTACTGAGCGTAACCGAATTCGT
This sequence comes from Schistosoma spindalis, assembly GCA_946903255.1. Lineage (NCBI taxonomy): Eukaryota > Metazoa > Platyhelminthes > Trematoda > Strigeidida > Schistosomatidae > Schistosoma > Schistosoma spindalis. Next base: position 11,924,091 of record OX336420.1, read on the forward strand.
ACAAGTTCAAAGTCAACGGGAGAGTAAGTAAGTATATTGGCTGTCATTAGCATAGTTAAACAAACGAGCACAGTAAAACAGTCACTGGTACAATTGGTTAGAATAATAATTGTTTTCATTGAACTAATCGCGTTCTGTTGACAAAAGTAGGTCACTACAAATATAAGACGTATGTGTGATGAAATTCAAAATTTTCTAAGGAAACAATAGAATACCAAGAGGATCATAATAGCTCAGTAGTCACGGGCTGTCTGAATGATTATATTCTATTAGGAAGCTAGTATGAATCATGTAATTGTGTAATAGTACTAGAGACTTTATGACTTAGGACAGGACCTCAGAGAAAGTTACGAATACGTCTACTGCTTATCCGTTTCAACTACCTGGGTACCCATTTAAAGACAGTAGTGGAACATGGTTACTAAGCTCAGAAGATCATCATGGAAAAAATTCTATTCCATGTGCAACCAATCACTGAAGCCTCTATTTGCAACTAGAAAAAGGAACATCTACGCACTTTTTCGACATGTTCTAAGGTAAACCAGATACAGATGAAAGTACACTTATATGAGAAACAATGTAAGATCCTACACCTCGCCCTCCAAAACATGAATTTGAGACGTGTTAAATTCTATTGAATAATGGACAGTCACACGGTTTGGCGGTACTAACGATTGAGGCATGGCTCCTAAAGCTCCAGCAAAAAAGCAAGAGAAGAGTGATAGTCAACTCAAAAAGACTCAGGGTAGTAAAAATGTATCCAAAAAATCAGAAAAACCTTCAAAGTCACTTAAGGCCTTAAAAGGGGTAAAAGGTGGCAAAGTCGTGAAGGCAGGAAACAAAAGTTAGTTTATTTGTATATTCCTGATATTAACTTGTGTTATTTTTCGTCTTACAAATATCATTTGTCCGATTACTAACTTATTATTTTCACATTTTGTTATAAAGAGTCCGCAGCTTCTCTGAAGGCGTTAAAAGCACAACGGGCCGTCACACTTGGTGCTCACACGAAAGGGAAGAAAAGAGTAATGTATACTACGCGATTCAGGCGACCTAAAACGTATAAACCTCCTCGCTGTCCAAAAGACCGGAGATTCCTGATCCCTAAGCGAAACAAGTAAGTGTATGCCGAGCAATTTATATTTCCAGACTTGATGCCTTTCGTATCATTCAACATCCGGTTACAACCGAAGCTGCTATGAAGAAAATTGAAGATAACGACACGTTAGTGTTCATCGTTGATAGAAGAGCAAACAAACCAGCAATCAAGGCAGCTGTCCAAGAACTTTATAACATCAAAGTCGCGAAAGTCAACACGCTTAATTGTCCTAACAACGTTAAAAAAGCATATGTGAAGCTACCTCCTGATTTCGACGCCTTAGATGTTGCTAATAGAATCGGTATTATATAGGTTGTACGAAAAATGCATGTACCGGTGTTTCGAGATACTTGTGTAATTATAATGCTTTTTGAATCTGGTGTATAGTATTTTTTCCGTCGTAAACAATATGGTCGCACTTCCTAACTCTGTAGTAAAAATAACTGATTTCGTAAACCCACATAGTTCGTTTTCAGATTTGACTAGACTTATGGATATCGTTACTGGTCACAGTTTGCAATTGCACATTTTTCATCTTTACACAAGTCAATCGTACTAAGCGCTATTAGAAATCAGGTATATTGATGTTTTATTATTTTATTTTAACACATAAGTATAGGTACAGGGAGGCACCAAGTACATATGCGCCACACAAATCGAAATTGATTTGTGTGAGGACTGTGATACTGCCCGGGTGCAGTATTGATGTCCATCAACGTAAAGATTGCTGTAGAAAAGTCTAAGGCTACTCTTTATATTATGCGGTAAAATACTTCGTTAATGCGATCTACGTCTGATTTTTGGGAACTACATTAATTCAAAATCTCCCAAACGAAAATCCAATGTCACAGTATAGCTTCAAAAATTGTGTGGTCAACTAAAATGCTTTGCCATTGTGTCTAGATGGAATGATGATAATGATAGAGAATGAAGCATTTGGATTTATTGATACCTAACAAACTGAATGCTTATCATACGTAGTACATAAGCGCTATAATCAGCCATAAAACTCAATATCAATGCTTTTTCGATGTGTAAAGTACACTTTATGTTATCAGCATTGCTATAGGTATTAGAGAAATCCGTCACATAAGCTTGATATCAAAAATATATTTTGCTACAAGAAGTGATGCCTATAAAAAACACATCCTACTAATTCCAATCATTTTCATGCATTTGGCTTGTAATGGTCCAATATCAGCTCGCTATGTGGGTGTGCTATATTTCATTTCAAACTGCTTTAGGTCTGCGTGCACGATAAGTACGGTTAGTAGGCAAGTAAATTAATTCAGTATAATACAGTTCCTCAATGACTACGGATGTGGTTCACTTTTATGCTCCTAGTAGATTTTATTTCACTGATCGGCATTGAAGTAATGACTTCAAATCATAACATTTTGTTGACTGTTCACATATAGTCCCCAAGTCTGTTCAAATCCAAAAAGCCGGATGTTTATCTAGTTTACACGATCAGTGGTTTGGATTATCGAAATCCCGAGCCGTCTCAGGCGCATAGGGAAAGTCCTTTCATAAGCATCAAGCTTTCTAACTGCTAGACCCCGTAAGTCGGTTTGTTTTTTTCTATGTACACATGGAAATTGTTTACTTTAGTAACATAAATATCCTCAATACAACCGATAAACAGACTAGTCGTGACACTTCCATCACTGAGTCTATTGGTTCTTTTCAGGATATATTTCACTTTATTCTAAAGTGGGTCTATTAGTTTGGTTGACAAACGTACGCATAATAAACTATCCTGTAGTAAGTCCAAAAAGGGTATTCCGGTGTATCAGCAGTTTTACTTCGGAGCTTAATTCTTAAAGACATAAAATACATTTCTGGAAGTTGTGGTAGTGAATGACTGCAAACGGCAACCGAGATTCTGTTGGTTGTCAGTCACTACAAAGTAGATCCCATCACGTATATACATCGGTCCAAATTACTACATCTCAGCACAAAATGAGCACCAAATTCATAGAAGTAGTTACTTCAATGGTAGTAATATATAAGAGGAAAACGTAATAGGATATAATACAGGAAAAAAGAATTAGTTCGTAGAAAGAAAGGCATTAAGTAAGTTTCATCTCACAGCATTCAAATGCCCGGGTATGGCCGAGAGTGGGGAGAGTCCGCTCTCCCTCTCGAAATGCTCTCACATGGCCACGCGCATACAGCCTCTGCCAGGGAAGGCTTACTCACTGCCTTCTCGTGGCGGGGGTGTTGTTTACGAAAATGAGAGGACGGAAAGCGAATTTCCGGCGCTTTAACCGGATCCCAAATCAGTGGTACACATGGGCTTCAGTATCCTGCGGGAACAAATGGCGTATGAACCAATCGTTGGTCACCGGCTACCATGGGACTGCATCTCCTTACGATGCTCCACTGCCTTGTGGGTTAAACCTTCAGGTCGAAGGCTCGGGGTGTGGTCCCCTAAGAAAACCAGCTGTCTCGGTTTGGGCACCCGGGCAGTATCACAGCCTTCACACAAATTAAATGAGATTTGTGTGGCGCATATCTATTTGGTGCCTCCTTATACCAATATCTATGTGTTAAAATAAAATTATAATAATCTCAGTTTAACGGAAGACAAATATTGCATACACCTGCATCGTGATCGATTCTGAATCTCCAACCATTGGTTACGATAGTCACGCGGACCCCAACCAGGCAGTCTGAATCTACCAACATGGCTCAGACCAGAAGTTAGTGACTTCAAGCACTGATGCCACGTTTTGGTTTGGCCGCCCCTAACTTCCAATCATCCCTAACCGGTTAGCATTGCGCGTCGTGGTAATCGGTGTTCAGGCATACGCAGCACGTGGCCCAACCATCTCAGTTGATGAAGATTCATAACCTCATCAACTGATTTACCATCATTCCCTAATACCCTGCGTCTAACCTCACTATTACTTACCCGGTGACCCCAGCAGATGCGAGCTATATTGCTCAGAGCTCTGTGATCAGATAATTTTGTTGTTTGACCATATTTTCCTTGAAAAATCTTGAACCAGATTGCCAGGCGAAACGCTGGATTTACTTCAAATTCATTCGCTGAGATTTTACAAATACATTTTTCCTCTTTAATATCTCACATTAACTAGGCGCTCAAATATTATGAAACTATTCGTTCAAATTTATACAAAAGTTCTTATTTATGGCTCAAAATCGTTTGCAATGGTGCAGGTGCATCCACTCTTTGTGTTCTTCCAAATTATAATTATCTGAATTCTTCATGTCGCCTTTTTTCCCTTTCCAAATTTATTCCATTGGATTATACTCCTTGAATAACATCTTAAAACCGTAATCTTTTGGATTACTACTTATACTCTTACTACCTCTACCATTATGGTATTTGAATCGACAATTGCATCTCTGTGCTAATGTGGTATGGTAACTCGAACTGATGTACGCACGTACGAAGTTCTACATTGTTGCTGACTGACTGACTGCTAAAATCGTGAACGTCATCAAATATGTTGCAGGTCAGAAATGTCTGTACTTTTGGACATCAGAGTCATCTTTGTTTCATGTAGTGAAATACATATATTAGAGAAAAGTGAACGGGTAATAAACGTCCTGTTGATTTAGGTTAACCTATATCAACTTTTCGATATCAGCCCCCTTCAAAGTACAGTGTCGGCTTGCTATATGAAAGTTCGGTCGAAATTCAAGCATTTATTCCAGTAGTAGTGATATCTATGTACACATTTGGGCTGTCGGTGTCTGATTGTCGTATCAGTCAGTTATAGTAAACACCGAACCTACTATTAATATGTACCGACAAAAGTTACTAAGTATCAGTCCAATGAGACGAAATTATCAAGATGCCTGACAGACGAGTTGCAATATTACTAATTTGATTTTAAATCTATTAGATTAGGAGAATGATACCAGTCGATATTCAGTGACCAGTAATTATGCTCTGTCTTATTTTCTGCTGCATGACTTATGGAAAGGTAAACAGAAACAGATTTTATCGAAGTTACAAAGTATATCTCCCGTCTAAAGCTATAAAAATAATTTAAACAAAGTGATCGATAGTAATGTAGCGCTTGTTAATTATTGATTTGTTCTTTAAAATTAGTATGTTCTTCATTATTTTGTTGATATCAGATTAGGTAAGCTTTTCTGATGTTGATTAATGTATTTACTGGATAGTGTAAGTAATATGCTCTTTAGGTTTTTACATTTAGACCGTTTCTATAAACACATCAACAAACCACCTAACCATTTATCATGTTTATGTTATTGTCGAAATCTTAAAATAAAAGGACTGTTTTATTTTGTCTTACAACATTAGTCTTGATGTGTTTCTATTCGTAAAACGGGAAAATAAATCGCACAACACTTTTATGTTAGCGATAGTAGGATGTGGATTTTGACAAACTGATACGTCATGTTGTATAATATTCTAATTGTTTTTTTTTTGTATGTAAGAGTAATCTTGAAATAGACTGACGGATTGAAACTCCTTTTTCTAACTGAACAAATGTGTTAAACAAGTATTCATTTATCGCGTGAAGTATTAATAATAATACTTTGAATGGTAATTGAATATGTTCTGTGTTACTGTTACCAATGCAAGTTCTAAATTTTGAAAGATTATGTCTACTAGTCTGTCCAGTAAATACACTGATGACTCAATATCAAATTTTAAACAAAACCTGTAAAAAAATTCAGAAAAGTCATGGAACGTTAAAGACTTTATAGAAGCAAAGTATTGGAAAATAGCTCTTCAAGTATATCTACAGCTTCCACAAAGACCATGAAGACTACAACCTAGGTGCATCACACCACTACCTCTGTACATTCAACATTGATTATTATAAGTTTCTGATCCATGATTGAGTCGTTACATTTGTTCGGAGTCCTTACTCATTGAGTGTAGCTCCCTGGGATTTCTCAAATTTAGAAAAACAAGATGGTCGTTTGGAGTTAGCTCCGGGTCAATGTGAAGACGATGAAACGTAGAATGACAGCGTTACCCGGTTCGCTCAATTGACAGAGACTTCTCGCTATGTTTGGGAGAATAAAAGCTTAGATGAAACAAAAGACAAGCATTATGAAGACAGTAGGACTGATTTACTCTAATTCTCATCAGCTAAAGTTATATGATGGTTGGTCGCATTTCTATTGGACAGAACAGTAGCAAAGCCATCGGTTTGATAAGAAACTTTTTCCATTACACAAAAGGTATTCACTAATTATTTTCCTCACATAACGGCCATAGGTAAGTCAACTTAGTAGCCGTTACAAAATCATAGTGGCCTTCAGAATTTTGAAAGATACTTATCATAAATGCTAGATGAATGACAGAAGAAGCCAATTGGGTCATTCAACAAAATAAAGGCAGTTCAGTGACGAAGTTTTTTTCTTCGTAGTTCTATTTATTACATCTGTATGATCATATTTATAGTCATTTTCAACATACCAGCTTGTAATAAGACATACGTGTTGCGCCTCTAGCAAATTTATCAAAAATTTTCAATTATCTCGAGTATAATCTTCATAAGGGTTTTAAGGCTAACGCAACATTAAAGTGGAGATAATATGTTAAAAAAGTGTAACTATAAACACTATCACACCACTGTCGAAAAACAAAATCCATGGTCCGTATCGTATATTATTCTCAGTTTGTAATCTGAGCATAAAAATCCAAAATTAACATCTTCTACTTGTATATTTCCCTTATGAAAATTTATCAGAATAGTTCCTATAATTCGATTGGTATAGCAATGAAGCCCTACGGCTAATGGCATCGTGTGACATGTTTGTGCGCTTTTATAAATCATATTCACAGGAGGATTCACAAGATAGAAGAACATGATAGTTTTTACGGGATTATTGCAATTCATATTGCAACACTACTCGATAGTATAAAGGGGCAAATATCCAATAATGCCAGAAAAAGTTTTAAACGAACACCGAGAGGAAATCAAGGGGATAAAAGGGGGAATTTGTAGCTACAAGAGTCTTAATAATATATTCGAAAGGAAAAATAACTTATGCTAATTGTTATATTACCAAATGTTAATTCATTCTTATACCTTCATTTGCTTCTTCCTCAATCTGTAATCACGTATGTCGCTCTTTGAGACTGTGTATTTCCAAAAAGTGACAATTAACTCGTTCTCGATGATAATCATCTTGAACCGAAGTATACACTATTTCCTGACTTTTAATATGTGCTGTAATCTTATCTGACAAGAGGTTGAAGGTAGTCGTCAGGATACTTTGGATATAAGTTTCGTGCTAGTTGGGATTGCTGCAGCAGCGATTTGGAAGACTCCCAGTCTCCCACATTGTACGAGCATTCCATGTACCTAAATAAATGGTTGCTCTGGTTGTCAGAAGGGGCAGCGGTCTCGTGGCTTCCGAAGAAACTTGGCTTTCACCATGAGGTGTCATAACTCTTCTAAATGAAAATCTTCTGGTTCTCTGGGCAGAGTTTAATTGGTTTGAATAATTTTTTCTGGTTAGAGTTTTTTTAGCGAGTTAGTTTTCTACGGGATGGGGTCACTAACCCCATACCCAACCCTCCTCCTTTATCTGGCCTTGGGGCGGCAGTAGCCCCCGGAGGGATTCCAGGCGGAGTTTGCTACTGCTCAATAATTAATCAGTTGTAAATATCTGTCATATATGTTGGTCAGCCTCGGTGGTAACATCTCAAACTGTGAAGCTGGGTGACACAGGTTCATATCTTACAGGGAGCACTATTTCCCGTCAGATTGCAAATGCGCCTTGCTGAAAAGTTTCACGAAATCAATGTCCCAGATTTTCTGTCGATTACGTCCAACCAACTAAAATCATTTTACTGCTCGCAATTTCAAGTGACTTGGACCAGTATCCACGTTGCAACTTGATCGATAGTATTCGATTGACACTAAAGAAAGCATTGAAAATATGAAACTGGTTACTATCAATGATCAATCATTTATAATTTTTTTGTTTATTGACTTACTTTCTTGTCGATTATGCTCCTTACTACATAACAAACTCTTAACACTTCACAGTTCGATTATTTTAGTTTCCTTTATTTCGTTTTTCATCAATATAAACATACTTTTGAATATATGATGTCTTGTTTATTAGTTTCTGTTATTTTACATGTAAATTAATCATTAGATTTTAGAGTTTGTTCGTGGACATGGCATTCACATTAACCTGAAATAAATATTTATGGCCTTTATTATTATTATTATTATTATCATTATTATTATTATTATTATTATTATTATTATTATTATTATTATTATTATTATTAATCCTGCTTTTACAACTATTTTTACGATGCCCAAGATGTAGGCTCCAACAGTCAAGTCTTAATTGATTGGGGAGTAATTAACCTACAAAAGTGATTTCCTCCAGTCGCCCATGACGCTTTATCGTGTTTATTTTTTGTCAGTATTTGAATAAAGGGATACCATTTTGCTACATAAACATTTTTTTCTTCTGACTGATAGTTTTGTCTCAAATCATTCTAAAGGGCATTTGTCAATAATACGGTCTGGTGAATTGTCACCACTTGACCACACTTCTCTTCGTATCACTGCATATCTACCTATTGATTAGCATCCATTTAAACAGTTGCAAAGTTCACTCATGAAATCATCAACTCTCCTATAAAACTGATCTGTGTTTGTAAGAACTTTATTCGGCTTCTTTACCATTCTATTTTCCGAACTCTTTGTTAACTGATCAGTTCGTAATTTAGACTATGAAGTTTCCGCAATCTTCACAAAACCCTATTTACTAGTGATAATTATGTACTCATTAGCGACTAGCTTCAAGATGCAATTCTTGCAGTTCTGATGAGAAGCAATGACCAGTAGAGTTCAGATATGCTGGATATAAAACAGTTATCCGCCACAGACAATGAATGAAAATTGTGCAATATCGGGAATCGATTAGAGTTGAACATCAACATTGCTGTATTCTTACTCAATGGTATAGAGGCTAAGTGTTTAAGTATAGGCCAGAGGGCCTATGTTTGATCCCTGACGGTGGGTTTGTGGATACGCACTGCTGCGTAGTCCCATGGTAGGATGAAATGGTTGTCTAGGGTCTCCAGATTTTTAGTAATGACGTAGCTAAGAATGACCCGTGATGTAAACCGCGAAAATATTACAATCTCTACAAACGTTCGTATACTAATTATTACTCGATTGAAATATTTATGAACAATATATTACACATTTTTGAATTTTATTGTATAAGTTTATTGTAGTTTAAAATGAAGACAGTTGAAGAGCAAGCAGAAACAGACGCTCTTATTAAATTGAAAGGTGGACCAGAAGATAATCTGTCATGGGATCCTGAAGTGAGTTATATATATAGATTTTTACTTAAGACTGGAACCCCAAATTATCTCTTTTGCGCTAGCAAACACTCGTCAGTAAGACATGTCTACAATCATATAGGAATTGATGCTCTTCACCGGATTCATACCTGTATCAACCAGCGTCATACAGTAAAATACATTAATATTGAGCTCTTTGGATCACAGCATCCTAACCCATTAATTCCGATTACACAAAATCAAAACGGATCACCGGATATCGAGCCAATTATACTAAATAGTATATTACAACTAGATTGGTAGAATTTAATCAGTACTAAGAATTAGATAAACACTTTACTGATTACTACTCGACGATCAGTCAGTATAAATACTAGTGTAAAACTAGACAGTTACTAATTCCTATTAATAAATGAAGTATAAAGCCTATTCATTTCATTGATTGTAAATGTTTACTTTTTATTAAACAAGTATTAGTAATGTAACATAAATTTCTAATTCATTTTTACAACAAAACCTTAACTATTTATATGAAGTTCAAATAAATTATTTGTACTTTTAATAACTGAGTTTAATTCAAAGCACTTTTTATATTCATTCATTGTATTGCATTCAAAACTTTCAATCACATTTTAGTGAATGTAGATTGTATTTTGAAGTGGAATTCACAGTAAAGATTGTACTTCAAGCCCTTGCTTATAATATATATTTGTGTTCTTTATCAGGCTTCCCTAGACTGAGCATATTCATAACAAACACTTGTGGATAATAACAGAATATTTATTCAGTTTGTGTTTTAGTGATTTTTGTCCCTATACTTTTTTCTTTCGATGTTGTTAAGTTTTCCGAGTTAGATCGTTTAACTGCTTAGATTTCATTGTCGTTCTGGACAACATTGTCAGCGCTTACTCTATAGAAGTATAGAAGTATGACATTCAAATCAGTCAGCAATCAATAGACGCATAGATTTAAACCCGACCTATCAATCCATTCGTAAAAGGCCCAGAAATAACCTGATCGAATGTTAACAAAATAAAATAGTCACCTTGACTACAAAGGCAGTTGATGATAATAAAACCCATGAGAATAACCAGTCACACTCAATTCAAACAGAACAAACTGATTTAAAACTCGTGGAATAATTAAAAAGTTCACTTCTATGTGAAGTAAGCGCTGATAATACTGTCTAGAATGAGAACATAAGTTTCACAATAAAACCATCTAGCTTAGAGAACACAACATCGAAAGAATTTATCTGAGGTAAGAGTTCTCATTAATTCAAGCTACTCGTTTCCTTTGTTTTTTTTTCATTTAGCCAACATTACCCATAATACCAATGGTTCGATCACAATCATGGGATTTAAGTACACTTATATTTGATACATGTTTCTACACTATTCTTACAATTATTATATTGGGAAAAGTTGTGATTATATATCGAATATTTTGTAAATTTTGTAAGTATCTATTAAGAAGGTTGATTTTAATTGATACAACCAGTTCAATGGAACCGGAGGATTGGAATAAAATACATATTCATAATTATACGTCGAATACAGTAGAATATATTCAACAATCACCTGAATCATATAAGCTTTTCACTGAAGATTATAAAGAATTATTAAAGATATTAAATTTTATTGATGAATATAGTCGTGACTAAGGAATGTTAACAACAGACGAAGCAATTTTTGGCATAGAAACTTTAAAACAAAATTGTTCCATGATTCTCTTCGTACATTTTTCAAAGAAGTATCCTCCAAGTTCTAATGTTAACTACTTTAAATCTTAATTATTATTCTCAATACTAGTCATAATTTTTAACTGAAATTACTACTTAATACCATAAGAGAAGTTTTGTGTATGTGTGTATATCTTTGATGTTCAAATCGTCACAACTTATATAAAGATCCGGATTTTTGTCGTTTATTACACGTCTTTTCCGTAGGTTCATCTGAAATCTGTTCGACTCTGTACGGGATACGGATTTCGTATTATCTATAATATAGGAATTAGGAGTTACGACGGAAATCGAACTAGAACTACCTAGTTCCTGGAATCGTACTACGTCTAAATGTTGGTTGTGCTAACTGAAATTGCCATCTAGAATTCGCACCGTAAATTTTCTAATATTATTTACTAGAATCCTTATACACGGCCAAAAATAGTTCCCACAATATTATGTAACTTCTGTAAACCCCGAGCATCCTACATTTAAGTGAAAAGTCCTTCTTTTAATTAGTTTAATTAGACTCTATTCTGTTACAGAGTGATTAGCACTTCTATAGTGTATCAGGAATTTGCTCACTTCCCTCTCCAATTCATCAGACATTGTAGCAGCAAAAAAATTAATATTTGTCTTCAACAACTTGACGAGATTTTCTGAAAGAATATTAGAACAAGAGCGCCCAGAAGCACTGAACAGTTGTTTGCACCCTATACCATTCAACGACGTAGTAACTGCATCTTCAGTGAAATGTGAGCCATTACCATAGAGAACCCTTCCCGTCTAAATACTTTCCTCAATGTTTGGGGAAGTCATGAAACTACTTCAGGATAATTAAATAAGAATTAATGATAAGTTCATATTATTTTCTGAAGAATAGACCACTATAATGTGCATTAATTATCTCCCAGACCTCGGAAGACCGACCATGGAGTCCACTTTGAACGTTGATTTTTCGATTTATGACATCTTTCAAAACTGTTGTGAGGCATATAACTGCATTTTAGCCTTCTTGCGTAGCACTTAAAATGCATCTAAAGCAGCAATGGGTTTCAATAAGCAAGTATAAACAGTTTACCAGTAAAGACTGTACTAGTACATAGTTAGAAAATTCCATAGGTTAATCTCATAGTGACTGTAAAGATATCTAGTCTACACGTTGAATTTTTCTAGTAAATCTGTTCTGGATATTATACTATTCACCATTTATTGAAAAATAACTGTAGAACAACATAAATTAAATGGGAGGTAAATGTGTTTGAATCAATTCAATGGTATATTAATCCTTGTCAAAAGTGGTGCAGATTTATCTAAGGAATCCGAATAAAGCCATCTTTTAAACCAACTTTAGAATCGTCAAGTCAATTAAGAGCATCTTTAGTGTCGACCGTGGTTCACGCTTGCTTCACCAAACGGCAATTCAACTTTAATCTGTAATCACCGTATATTCTAAGGGTTTTACCATAAGACTTCAAAGGCGTAACAACAGAAGTACCAAAGCTGAAAAATTGAACTGGTTCAGCTATTCTTTTATCACCCAAAATATTCAATGCATTGTGAACTGCTTGTCGAAAATCACAACTGATTATTCTATTTTTTAGAATGACTAGATTTCTCTGTACTTGAAGTTCTACAGGCTGGATTTTCATCCCTCTATTAAAATTAGATAATGCAGTCATCGAATCTTTAACTAAAGAGTCAGAATCTTCTTTGAAAGCTGACAAAGACAACTCTACTTCAATGATTCTCAAATCTCCGAAACATTGTACTGACAATCCCATTTCACCCACTACTAACTCACAAGGCATCTATGAAGAACTGTCGTCTCCACTTAGCAATTCACAAAATCCTCGTTTTGGAAGTTTGTTCCCGGTAATTCTCAGTATCGAAACAAAATACACAAGACTTTTGGAAGGGAAGTTTACCACAAGTTAAAAATTTGCCAAAGGTTCAGTCATATCGGTGTAGTTCTTTGGGATCCTTTATCGAAATGTTTCTTATGTTTTCATGAGAACAAAGAATTTAGTTATGCGAATACTTATCCCCCGATGAAACCAACCCTTTCTATTTAAAAGAATATGGGAAACTACTGGTCATCCAAAAATATCTTCACACTAAATGCCTATCAGTATGCAAAAATGTCAACTACAAAGATAATCTGTCAAGATAATTGTTCTATAATGATAATAGTTTATAATATGTACTCGTAGAATTTTATCATATACATTATATACTACTGTATTAGACGAGTAGTCGCGATATCTTAGCGTTAATGACTAACACTCGATTTTTAACGATTTATTCACATGTTTGCATAGTGTGGAAACTACGAAATAAATGTTTCGTGCTGAAATGAAGTAAATTCTAGACAAAAGTATGTGTTTTTGTATGTGTACTTGTAGAAGGTTCTATTTCACAATCGCATCACATTATCGATATATATATATATATATATATATATATATATATATATATATATATATATATATATATACACATTTTTATTCAGTGGTTTAGGAATTCGATCTTCGAAAGCAGGACCGAAATTCATGGGTTTGACTCATTGTGGCGGGGTCGTGGATGCATGCCGCTAAAAAGTCCCATACTAGGATGACAGGGTCGTTCAAATTTAGGTTTTCAATAGTTGAGGCGGATAGGTCAGACTTATTAGAAATCATCAAGAGGCAAGCCACGACTTTGAATCCTCAAGGCAAAAGATGAAGAATAAAGAATATGTTGCGCGGGGAATTGAAGGCAAGCATGAAAAGAGTGAATAGAGCTTGGGAACAAATGTAAAGGAGAGCCCAGGACAGAATGGGTTGAAGATTCCTGGTCGGTGGCCTATGCTCTACAAAGGAGTAACAGGTTTAAGTAAGTGACTATTAATCTGCAATCACCCAAATACCGATCAATCTGTCGGATTATGTTCCTAAGTTTTCTGTAGATCAATTGAAAAAAATGGCACAACACTTTGTATATTATATTTTTAGATAGTTTTGTAGATAAATAGAGTAAAGGGGATGAGATTGGTGGTTTGAATAAATAATATCACTAGTGTTATTAAGAGTTAAACTGTAGTAGTTTGTTAGTTGAACATTATTATTCAAAGGAGTTTGAAGAGACTACTTTTCTGCTCATATATTGCATGATTCGTAAATTAAAATGAAATAGTGGAAATATTTTCTGCTCACTAGTTTAAGCCTTCATTAGGGATGTGAAATTTATCATTCAGCTTTCATCTATGTTCACCTATAAAGATTTATAAAACGATCAAATCTAAAGGAAATTCACTCATCTTCAAATTAAATGGAAGTCCTAACAGTGCCTTTCAAATAACTTTTGATATTCAAAATGTCAGACTTCAACAAAGTAGCTAACTATTCATCTAAACAACATAAAACTATTCTATCGCTAACACTACCGATCTAAAATGATTTAGGTGTAATTTGGAGTTATAACTATACTGAATTTTCTAGAAGTTTATCACCTATTATTTAACTATTTTACTCTACTTCTAATCATTCTTTTAGTGGAGGATCAACTGTCAGAAAGAACTATCACTAAGTATGCTACCTTTGTCAGAATCAGTGTAACAACATGATTAATGATAAATCAAAAGTCCGATATCCGAAATCACAAAGAGTTTATTTGATTAAAAAACATGGACAGTGAATGAGATTACGAGATTCTTGTTAACTGTAAACTATGTATTTCAATAGGCGTTCACTATTGCGACGATTATCTGAACTCTGACTCTTGATCAGGGATTGGTATGTTAATGGTATATTGTGGAACATGGGACGATGTTCCACACACTTTAATGTCAGATTTCATCGCTTTTTCCTTTGGAGAAAATGAAAGTGTGGTGTTTTTATGAAGTAATGATCCCTTTTTATTTGTGAACTGCTTGATTTCGAATTCCAAATACAATACGTTTATTCGTGCTTATCTAATACCATATTGCCATCAGTCATCGTTGGAGAGGGGTACCTGCTTGGACTCTGATCATGCCCTAGTACGAGCACGCATCTGCTTGCGCCTCACTGGACGCAAAAAAGCCACACAAAAAAGACTCATTAGAACCGAATTGAGTAATGAGAAAGCCAAAAGTAGGTTCCAGGAACAACTGAGGTCACACTTAGGTGGTTCTGAAAACGAGACTGACCCAGATGTTGCTTGGAAAGTTATACAAGCAGCTGTGGAAACAGCATTGACATCTACCAGTGATTTAAACCACAGGGTTACAAAGAACCAATGGATTTCGTCAAGGTCTGTTGCACTGATAGATTCTCTCAAACTCATCCCATCAGGTTCTGAACACGATGAAGAGCGTAAACAAATCAGATCTAGGTTGAGCAAAAGTCTAAGGAACGATCGTGAGCAGTGGTGGGCAACGAAAGCAAAAGAGATGGAAAAGGCAGTGGCTATAATGAACACAAGACAACTCTACAGACTAATAAAAGAAACTGGAATTAATAAATCAAGTGTAAGTCAGACCATTTCGGAAAGAGACGACACTCTAATCTGCTCCCAGTCCAGACGCTTAGAACGATGGGCGGAACACTTTAAGGAGCAGTTTAGCTGGCCTTCAGCTACTCTACAACTACCCTCTATTCCCAGACAGTGTGAATGGAACATTGAAGTAGGTCCCCCATCTCTAACTGAAGTTCAAAAGGCTATAGCTAATCTGAAACGAGGAAGGGCAGCTGGTCCAGATGGATTGGCCCCAGAGGTCTTTAAAGATGGTGGTCTAGTTTTAGCGACTAGGTTGACTAATATTTTAGTTAAAATCTGGGAGTTGGACATAATCCCCTCTGACTGGTCACAATCACTTATCGTCCCAATATTTAAAAAAGGGTCAAAATCATCCTGTGACAACCACAGAGGGATTAGTTTGACTAATATAGTATCTAAAATACTAGCTTCGATAATTTTCGGACGCCTAACTAAGACTCGTGAACTGCAAACACGTGAAAATCAGGCTGGCTTCAGACCTGGTCGTGGCTGCATCGACCACATATTCACCATTCGTCAGGTTCTAGAACACAGGCATACTTATCGGTGTCCGACAATGGTGGTATTCCTTGACTTAAAAGTAGCGTTTGACTCTGTTGACAGAGAGGTTCTGTGGCAGTGTCTGTCATTGAAAGGCGTACCTCAGAAGTACATAAACCTTGTGAAGGCTCTTTACTCGAACACTACTAGTCGGGTCAGAGCCTATGGCGAACTGTCATCTGCTTTTGCAACCTCAAGTGGGGTCCGTCAAGGCTGTCCACTTTCTCCTTTTTTGTTTAACTTTATCATAGACATCCTGATGGAAATAACGCTCTCATCGACTGAATTCTCGGGTATTGATCTCCTACCAGGAGGTCCACTTATTGACTTAGAATACGCAGATGACATAGTCCTGTTTGGTGAAGACGCTGATGAAATGCAGAGTCTTTTGGTAGCACTGAGCAACAATGCTAGAATGTTTGGGATGCGCTTTTCTCCCTCCAAATGCAAGTTGTTGCTTCAGGACTGGTCTGCATCAACACCTGAACTAAGAATAGGGAGTGAAGTAGTCGAACGCGTCGACAACTTCACTTATCTTGGAAGTCTGATCAGCCCTAATGGGTTGGTGTGTGACGAAATCTCAGCACGGATTCGAAAAGCTCGTTTGGCCTTTGCCAACTTACGTCATCTAGGGCGAAGGCGAGATATCCGTCTATCAATTAAGGGACGAGTATACTGTGCGGCAGTTCGTTCCGTCCTTCTATACGGCTGCGAAACATGGCCTTTGAGAGTAGAAGATATTCGTAAGTTACTAGTATTTGACCACAGGTGCCTTAGAAATATTGCGGGTATCTGATGGGGTGACCGGGTAAGTAATAGTGAGGTTAGACGCAGGGTATTAGGGAATGATGGTAAATCAGTTGATGAGGTTATGAATCTTCATCAACTGAGATGGTTGGGCCACGTGCTGCGTATGCCTGAACACCGATTACCACGACGCGCAATGCTAACCGGTTAGGGATGATTGGAAGTTAGGGGCGGCCAAACCAAAACGTGGCATCAGTGCTTGAAGTCACTAACTTCTGGTCTGAGCCATGTTGGTAGATTCAGACTGCCTGGTTGGGGTCCGCGTGACTATCGTAACCAATGGTTGGAGACTCTTGGTGACATGGCTCAGAATCGATCACAATGGCGTCGGTGTATACACTCTCTGTCTTCCTTAAATTAAGAGATTAAAATCGCTTCATATCTTTCTAGGAACTAATTCTTTCTTCCTGTACTATCTCCTTATACACAATCTTTCTTCTATATATTACCACCACTGAATTAACTACTTCTATGAATCCGGTGTTCATCTTGTTGTGCTAATGCGGTATGGCAACTTGGACCGATGCATATGCGTGCCTGGTCCTACGTTGCAGCTGACTGACTGATTAAGTTGCGTTATTTCTGGGAATCTTAGTTTGTACTATAATTCAAATACTCCTAATTATCACAGAAAGTCAAATAAAAACAAAGATCTTCGCGGTTGTAGCCTGAATGTCTCTAATAAAAACACTATTTTAGACCTAATCATGCTGAATGTTGGTGATAATGAAGTCTAGACTCTTGAAAGAGATATACTCAAATATAAACGTTATATAAGACATAGAGTCAGAGTCCCTATTCGACTTGGAACCAATATATAACCATTTCTGCTTAGGTTCAAGAGACAACCATGTTACCTTTATGCAGACATTCCATTTTGTAATTGATCTATTCACTTCTAAATAGGTAGTGTACCTGTTCTGCCATTCTCCAAAACTTTTGGAGTGAAGCAATATACATTAGCATATTACTGTACCCGACACAACATAGGAAATGTGGTAACTTTTACTGAAAATTAGACGGTGATTAGGATAATATCAGAAGTTATAGCAGTCAACAATTATACTGTGATATACGACTAATACAAATTCTATACGAAACAGTACTGTTCAAAAAATCACCAGTTACTCAATGAATCAAAGTAGTGAGTGGTTGTTGTGTATTTGAAAACTGCTGAAGTGTTTCATTCATGAACAAAATCAACATTTATGTACTCAAATAAGATTAATAACTGAAAATATCCTAGGTTTGTGGACAGAGGTACTTGCATTGACAACAACTGATTAAAAAAAAGCAAATAACATATAACAAATCTAGATAAGTATTAGGTGAAGCGAGGTTCGAACCGGAAGCTAAGAACCCAAAAGTGAAACAACCCAACCACCAGACTACCGCTAAAGTGGTTAGTGGTATCTATTTTCTAATTTAGTAGAAAGACATCTATTAAAAGTTCAGGTAACGCCATTTTCAACTTAATTAGTTTATAAAATGAAAAAGTATGTTATGTGAGTGAAAATAAAACAATGCATTTTCAGCCGACACTATAAAGAGGTTATAAATGTCAATTAGAAAATATGTTATTATATATTTGTGAATAAATAAATATATGGATAATAATTATGTTCACTACTATCTAACTATTTCTTTGTTGTTCAAGGAGTTAACGAGCGTCATCGTAAGTTTCTCATTAATTTCACTGATTCAAGTGATACATTATCAAAACAATAGTTGATGTTAACTTTTTTTATTCTGAAGATATCAACGTATGATTCTTGTTTATCATACTAAGGAGAAAACTTCTTCATTATGTTTAAATGAATTAGTTAACGAAGATATTTATTCAATGCTTTTCAATCATATTGTATGTTCATAAATTTTTTTTAGTAATCTGCCAGTAAAGTTACATTCATCTGATATAACAAAGCCAAATTAGTTTTCAAAGTCTCGGATACCATATTTCATTTAATAGAACTGCCAATATCATAATTTTTTTGTAAATTGGATTTCATTCTTTTAAAACCCTAATTCATGGCTCAAACAGAAGCATCAGTAGAATAAACGTGTATGTGTTTGTATAGAGGAACTATAATTTATTGGTAAATTATATTTAAATATTTGAAATCATGAGTCAATTGAAGCTAGACCACCATGGAAAACCTGGAAGCACTGGACGGCCGTTTCGTCCAAGTATGGGACTCCTCAGCAGTGCTCATCTACGATCCCGCCTCCGCAAGACCCGAACCGAGGACCTATCAGTCTTGCTATTGAAATTACTAAAATCTCCATAAAACCCCTTCTGATAAAAATTATATTTCAACAATACAACATTGATATTTCTAGGTTAGACAGAAGTACCTTTATTTTTCATTTGTCTACATTAGTAAGATAAAAATGTTATATGTATTTTAAATTATGTAATTGAGTGTTTGTTTAGTTACCTAGACCTTAATAACGATTACTGTTCATTAATATATGTTCATTTTAATTACTCATGTGATACAGTATTATTTATCATACACAATAAAATTCATTTGGATTTATTCTAAGCATTATTACCATATTGCAATTTATATGAAATAGTTTAGAGTTTAGCCTGAAGATTTATTGTGATATGGGTGAATGTGAAAAGTACAGTACATGAAATAACTTGGAAGAGAAAAAGTGACCCAAAAACTCAATAAACAAACAAAATTTATTTACACTTAATAGTGAAAGCAGTCGACAACAATTTAAGATACCATAGTGGTGGGATTAAGACGATCTGATAATGGAGACTAGAAGTCGTTAGAGTAAATATTTGGTTCATGAAGATCACATCGAAACCAGTTAACCATGAATTTTTTAGAATGGTGTTGTGCAGATTGTTGGATTTTACTGAAATCAAAAACCAATACTCCTCAACAAGGATCATGCACAACCCTACCACAGTTTCTCACATGTAACTCTTAGTCTCTAGACTACTGAATGGAGATCCTATTGTGTCTAACTTTAAAATTCAGCCAATTCATGATATTTCACAAACATCTTTCATTGTCTTCGGTGATTACCTTCATCACCCATGCCACGGTTGATCTTCACTGCCAAGAAATTATTTACTAGGATGAAACAGTGGTCCAGTGTTTCCAGCTTTTCAAATGTTGCCTAAATTAAACCGAAATCAATCATTAGTTAATTGTAAAGAAATATTTCCTCTTAAACCAAAAGTATATATAGGCGGATGTGCCGAAAAATTAATCTTCAAAGTCTGAAAATTCTTGTTATATTCGAAACACGGAAAATGTTAGAACATTTTAGAAGCGTATCACTGAAATAAGAATATTAACACAAATCTGATCGTTTGGTAAATCTTTAAATTTGGCAAACAACTCCAAAAGTAACTATTTAATAATCGGAATTTCTGATTAAACCAATTTTTCAAGACCAATGATAAACATAATCACTGGAACTAATTAATCAATATCTTAAATCATCACAACACAGGCCTATTAAACTATTTGCAAGAAAATTCACACAGTTTTATTTTTAAATCTCAGTTAATAATGTTGCCTAGTGGAATGTGTAAAAGCTTTTTACTATGGATGTATTTAATTCAAAATATTTATCATTATCAGAATGGGTCTCTTTGTTAACTAACACCCATATTCTCTACTTTAGAACTATAATTAAACAGTAATTTATCGTTTATTAAAAGTTAAATTTATTTCATACATACATAGTTCCTTTGATCATTTTGAAAAGAGCAAGGACAAAGATTCTAGCAGAATAGCATGAATTCATTTTTATTTCGTCTGGTTCTCGTCAGCTGCTTACAACCTGTGATGTTTAAAATTATAATTACATAATGGGTTTAAACTACTTACATGAGAGGATTTGGTTGGAAGTTATATTAAAAAAATATTAGTATAGTATAGCAAGGGTGTAAATCAATTCAATAGACTGAATATTGTAAATATATACCTTATATGAAAGAACATTCTATAACATTGATTGTGACAACAGTTCAAAGCGACAGAAACAAGTGATTACATAATGAGTAAACAGTGATAGGAATACAGTGAGTAGAGCTCAGTTGATAAAATAAGATTATTAATTTAGAAGATAGTTGAAATAAAACCCAATGATGTAATAAATGCAAGAAAGAGTTTAAGGAATAAGAAAAAAATTTAAGATACAGCGAAGGAATATTTGTCACCAAGGCAAGGGAAGATCAATAACCATTTCCATTTGAACACCCAACTCAGGTATATAATTCTACTTAATAGACAATATACAAAAATGTGATGAATAACTAATACATTTACAGTACAATTAAATATTTTATTATGTGTTTAAATCTATTATAATAATAAAATACAATTTCATACTGCTTACTTTAAATTTGAGTTCTTACTTATGTCCTGTTGAAGTTCTAGACATATTAGGATTAGTAGTCGTTCGTTAACTTGTTTCGAGTACATACAAATGTTAGTATATAATATTTTTATCATACCAATTGCATAATACTTTGAATCGAAACTACAATGAGACAATGTATTGACAGATATGAATTCCATTTCTATTACATTTATCAAGAGAGGATCCGAGTACATTAACATATATCATAAGACATGTAGATTAAATATTGATATTACCGTTAAATAATGCTAATTACTTAGTAAACGAGACAAAAATCAAGATATAATCAGTTTAAAACGGATCTTCATATTATCTAGATAAAGTTGGATAATTTTATTGAAGCGAACTTTTGATAATAATATGAAGAAGAAGAAAGAAAAAAATAGATAACATAACTTACAATCCTGACAATCACGGAATCCGACTCAAATACTCACTATAATTGTAGCTAATCAAGCTGTGTTTATGAATAACACTTTTAACAAGCATAATTTATGGAAGTTGGGAGAGAGTTTAACTGCTATTTCATTAAATCATTGACTAACTGTATGTAATTGATTAGATTAATTATTTAGACTCAACATAAACGATCAAGATATACATGTTCGAGACCGACTGTTGTATTCAGTGAATTGGTTTTTTAAAAAAGTTTCAAGAAAAGACAACTAGATTTCAAATCGGAATGATTTATTTAAACAGAAAAGGATTACTTTTCTTTAGGAAGATAATTTTTTTCCTAGTTTACTATTAATAAATATGTCACTTTCAAGAGGTGATCTGCATAAAACTTTGCTCAATTCTTGAAGGAGAATTCAATTAATATCACTACAGGGTTGTGGATTTTGTTGAATTTCGATTGAAATCATCAATATATCAATGTTAGACCACTACTGAATCCTACGTACGGGATCTTGGATGCACATTGTTGATGAGTCCCATACCTAGACGAAACGGTCGCCCAGTGTTTCCAGGTTTTCAATGATGGTCTAACATTGGTCAGTTCATGATCTCAACCGAAAACCAACTATTGACTAGACGAATGAGTGGTGACAAACCCAATCATTATTTAATGAACGCACGCTAAGTTGGAGACGACCAACTCATAGCTTAGTACGAAATTACAGAATATATTGTTAAAATATGGGAACCATACACTGAATATTTCATTTGCAAATTTCCATCAATTGTCCTTCACATTCTGTATGATTCTTTCATTTCACAAGTTTTTTCTATTCTCTTCACTTCGATCTTCTTAGTCTTCTGCTATCAGGTTTTCCACTTCCGATTGGTGTTACATAGTACTTATTATTGAAAGACATAAGCAACATACACCACATTTATACTGAAGGAATACATTTTAATGATTGACAGCCATAAAGATGAAATTCAACGCTTTATTTATCCTACTATCATCTTTAGTCATTCAACTATGGTACTTGATAAATTAATTAGACATTCATTTTCTTTTATTGATTCAGTTTACACTAGTCACAAAAGTTTTAAGCATAATTTGACGGTATGTAGTGTGTGAGTTGGGAGATAATTGATTCAATTTAATCGAAAGTATTAATCAACTAATTTGCTTTGATTGAATAAAAATAAGATATTTAGTTGACGTGACTTAATTGGTATAGGAAGGGGGCTTTGTAGAGATTTTCACAATTTACATCACGGACTGATCTTAGTTAGATAAACATAGAAAACTAGGAGGTATTGAAGGGCTGTTTAGTTTCAGAGTGAGATTATTAAACAGCTTCGAGGTTACAAGCCGTATCACTCAAAGTTTTCAACTAATGACAATGTTACCTCACGAACTACAACCAAGTAACCATCATTTACAACGATGGATCACTATAATAACCAATGACTTAATGATTTGATTCCACCAGCTTTCTTAAAGCTTACTTCTATCCAAGAAAAGAAAAATCATGAGAGCTTTGATCCATAGTGAGTAATTTATTTGAATTAATTTATAACAAATCAGACATAATGGCATTCATCTCTAATTATCAGTTGTACTATTTCATCAGTAGAATAATCTTTTGAATAGTATAACACATCTATCTATCAACACAAGATATTGTTCAATGGATGTGCACTAACTGGTTATTTATTAATGAAATATAAAGTCAAGGACAAACTTAGACAATAATCTACTGTCGATGAACATTATGCCTTCGGATTACTGAATTCGAAATTTCAATTTAAGTAAATTAATTCTATACAGTGACCGTAAATAGTGTAACCGGTTACTTACTGTTTTATTCTCGATTCAATTGATTCCTTAGATTGCAAAATTTCTGTGAAACCTCAAGAGATCCATATCGAAGCTTGTCTCTGAATCGTATATAACGATAGCTTATCTAGACATTTTATGTAACTTTAAGATAGATTTCGTCACAAATTATTATCATTCGGAGATCCAGTGAATACTAGAGGCAAAATGGTTATTCATCAGATGTTGGTTCTTTTAGTCAAAGTTAGTACACTGGTTGGTAGATCCTTAACTAATCAACACATTTTATTTAGAGCATTTAAAGTCAGATTATTTGCAATTTACTATTATAATTATGCTAATTTCTACATTTCACAGTAAAAAAAAACATATAAAGCTGTTTATTTTCAATTCCTTTTTCATACTAGCTATTTCAAATAAATTATGTATAATGGATAGTTCTCATAGTGGTGAGACTAGAATTTCTGGACAACCTTCGAGCGACACCAAAGTGACCTTGGGAATGTCCACCAACCTACTAATGTTAGATGAGGATTACAAATTAGTATCAGGAATTAGGATTTAAAGTTGAACGTTAGAATTAAGAGTTAGACATAGGTCTTTAATGACGAACTGATATCAACTGTCATGCAAAAATGCTATTCGAGCAAATAGATCAGTAAATTTCACGTCAAAATTCAAGACCCGTTATCTTAAATCTGATTGGTCCGTTCATAAATTAAAGTAACGCCGGTTATTGGAGTACCAGAAAGGACTTCTAGTAAGGCTGTTTTATGTGTGTGTGTTTTCCGATATGTTGGATTGCATAACCAAGTTAATTAGTAACAATCTGGTTTGTACAGGTCAAGTAAACAATCTTTAACCAGAGATAATGCAAATATTACAGCTTTCTGTTGACATAATAAAAAATCTTTAATGATCATTCTCTCTTTATGTGTACAGTTATGCATCGTTTACCTGTCGTTGTGTTCCAGTTTGTTTTGTTTCCAATAGAAGCATCAGAATAGTACATTTATTAGTGTTTATCATGTGGTTATGTTATCTCCCTTCAAAAACTTTAATAAAAGCTTAATTTTTCAACAACGTTATAACAAATACCATACTTTCTTTTTTCTAATTCAACTAAATAGTTTATGTGACCCATTAATAATGTAAAAAATAAGATATTGCTGGTAATGATATTGAGTAAGAACACTGTTTCTGAAGATAAATTC
The DNA here is from genome assembly GCA_946903255.1 of Schistosoma spindalis. Taxonomy (NCBI): domain Eukaryota; kingdom Metazoa; phylum Platyhelminthes; class Trematoda; order Strigeidida; family Schistosomatidae; genus Schistosoma; species Schistosoma spindalis. The sequence goes on from OX336420.1 coordinate 11,948,925, forward strand.
AATCATTTCAGCTCACGACAATGAGTAAATTTAAAGAAACTGGATCAAAGGTGTCAGCTGAATATTTTTCTGTATATTTTTGTAGGTTCACAAGGCATTTGGCGGAAATTAATCATCTTTCAGTTAATTAGTGATATTTATTCCCACATTTCGATTTTGGCCTATAAATAATAATGTACCTAAATTATACTGAAATTACATTCTTTATCTAACACAGTTTTCGCACTTGTAACATGTTATGTTTTTTGCATACTATTCTTGAGGATTTCAAAACATCATTTAGAAGGTAGAAAAACCAACACCATTCTTTGTGTGTATATTTTACAACAAATAAGCAAGCTAATTTCTCGACCTAGCTAATTATTTCCTGGTCAGTCCCACTTTGTGCTAGGAAATTAATAGCTTATCTGATGATGTAATGAATAGAAAGTTTTATAAATATTTAGACATAAACGTTACCTGAGTCCATTTAAACTTCGACAATAATTGTACTGAGTATTAGGTGTGTGAATTTTTTTTTGAGTCCTCACAACAACGAATTTTAATGTCATAACCTTTACTTCATGAAATTGGATATTATGAGCAATATCATCTCTATGTTACGATGGTAAAAATAAGGTATAAGTGAATAATAATCAGAATAGTAATGATGATAATAATAATACTTCATATTGATTACAATTTAACACCTTACAATGAATTTTACTACAATATTTACGTAACTAACTGTTTAACTATACAAATGACATTTTAAGTGTATTTAAACCTTAACTGATGCAAAATTTCACAATGTTTATCAAATAATATTGTTTAATTAACTAATACAACCTTTTTAATACAACAAAGTAATTATGGATTCATAATTATAGAACTTGATGACGAAGTTATTGAAAATAATCGTTCATTTAAACATTATTGATTGTTAAATATTCTATCGGGACAGCTATCCAACACAGACGATAGATGAAAGGTTGCACGTGATCATGGATTGATTCTAGTTAGACGTTAACATCAATGGATACCGGCTCAGTGGTCTAGAAATTAAGTGTTCGTGCGTGAAACTATAGATCCTAGATTCGAGTCCCAAGTGCGGGATAGTATATGTGCACCGCTGAGGAATCCCATACTAAGACGAAACGGCCATCTAGTGTTTCCAACTTTCTAATGGTAGTTTTGGCTAGATCGACACATGAATTCAATTGTAAAAACACTGAATATCAGTGAATATTCGGTATTTTGAAATTCAAAAGAAACAGCTAACAATATAGACTACAAATTAAATCCCATCAATGTGGAGTGTTATTTATTTGTCTAATCTAATTTGTAAGTCAATGTAGACCAACTAGTTAATAATAAATATGTACAATTGGTTGCATTATTTCATTTCAGCCCATTGTCTAGTTTACCGTGTCAAATTATGATTGGTTTATAGATTATTGGTTAAACCAAATTTACCAATGTCCAAACGTCCGACTGGTCACTTGACTACTATTCTGCATGAAAAATTGAATGGATTTTTTTTTTATCTCTGCTTATGTTTCATATCCCCTGTACTTTAACAACATGTGAAAGTTAGTGGGAATTTGTTACAGTTATGGAAGTTTATCAATTATTTTCAGTATTATCATCAGATATTAAAGTAATCAATTAACCAAATGACATAGGAATGAAGACAATTGGAATAGATTGTGGAAATAAAACAGATCAAATCAGTGACTGGAATTTGGAATCAAGTTTAAACAGTGTAGTCTCACGTGTACCAGGTTCCTTCTGGTGGTTTGATACATCGTCAATAGAATCTGATGGAATAATCAAAAGATATTATTGGCTTCGAATTCCTGCCCATGAACTCTCTATCAATTTTAGTCAAAAACATAATGTTACTGATCCTACAAACATTCATTCAACTCGGTTATTGGCTAGACTATTACTACTTCATTATAATGAATCGATAAATATTTCAGGTGTTCAACTTACTCCACAAAATCCGAATCAGATCATATGCATTGATTGTTATGTACCCCAGAACGGAGGACATTGGAAAGTAATATGGCGTGATTTAGGACGAAACCTTGAATTATCCATTGCATCAGATAGGGAACATTGTGATGTATCGAAAAAATTGATATCGGGAATGCCAATACAGTTAGGACCCGGTTTACGACTTATCGGTTGGGCATCCGGTCACTCATATTCGTCCAAATCTTGTGATGATACATTACCAGGCTGTGAGACGCACAGCTGGTGCTTTATTATTCCTATAAATATAGATCATTTGTATAACGTGACTGTACTGTTATTATTACCAGAAACCAAGGATGTAAAAATCAGCCCGCCTACGCATCCCTTTCAATCGACAGGATTGGGTGGAAGTAATAATGATATAAACCTATTAAATACCGACAAATGTCAACTTTTCACAACAAAACAATCCAATCTCACACAAATTAGAGAGTCACAATTCAGAAAAAATTCAGATTTGTACAACAACAATAGTAATTTTTCTTTTACAGCAAGTCTTTTGGGATTTGGATCTAAATTGGCTATTATCACGCAGCCGGATAATTATCAAGGGAAATTAGATATGAGTTCCATTAGTATCGATTCAATCTGTTCCCTTGATGCATTAGATTATCGTTGTCGTGTTGGTGATAAACGAAAATTCTGTCAATACACATACATTAAAACACAAAGTGGTACTCCAGCCTACAAAAATGGAGCTTTTATCGGTCAGTTAAAAAATGAGCTTCAAGAAACAAATCTAGAATATGACAATCAAAATAAATTGTTTAATGATCAACCATTCATTCTAGATCACATCAAAGAAATGAATTTAGAAGGAACACATTTTGTATCATGCATGAAACATAATGTAACCATAAACTGTGATCCTTCAGTAGTATCCATGGCTAAAAATGAAAATGGATTTAATTCAAAATGTTATGCTGAAATATATCCAGTAAGTTTTTATCATTGATTTATTGACTGAAATTTTATTTGTATTTGTGGAAAGAAGTTTATTTTTCATTATGAATTGCTAGTATTAAACAGTAACGCGATAAACGGATAGCATCTTTTTAAGTGAATAAAGCTTAAACGATCTATCTTCGAATTTAGATTGGATATTGGATGGGAATCATGAAGTAGCTTACATAGTATACTGACAAATCATTCCAATCTAACATAATAACTATTGAAGTTTTGTGAGAAATTAAAAACGTGATGACAGATAGCTTGTATCGTACTGAGAGCTAGGTGCAAATAGCCTAATATTCAGTTCATGAGATCATTAAAATTAATAAACACATCTGATTTATAATGACACAGTGAATATGACTTAGTGTTAAAGTTAAATCAAAAAGAATACCTTTCTCCTGATGTAGAATGTATCTGAAATTCTAATTGCTCAGTTAAAATACTTGGTTGGTTCGAAGAGATGACTTTTTAGTTGAAATGCGGATACTTTAAAGACTGAGCCAAAATTTTATTTACTTAAATAACAAATAGTAAGTTCTTAATCAAAACTGCTATTGCATGTTATCTTTAAGTTTAGATATTTTATAATATTTTTTTTAGTTTGAACATGCTCAAACCTAGTATTTATTAATACTCAATGTGGGTTGAAGAATGAAATAATAATATCGAAGGTGATTCATGATGATCAACAATAAGACTTAGTTTCACTTCAAATAGTTATTGATTATTGAATTAAGTTGTGTAAAATATACCCTATTTGTTGGATAGTGTTTTAGTGATGGTTACATACACTAAATGGTATGATTAATTGGTTATTCAGACTATCGATCTGCATTTGTTTATATCTTGTATATTTTAGTTTTGAATAGTCTATATTTGATCAGATTCGCTACCTAGGAAAAAGTAGTTTGTTCCCACTAGTTCTACTTTCTCTGGTTATTATTTCCTACAAAAATCATTGTTCAACTGATTTCATTTATTATGGAATCTGTTTTTCATGAATTAACTTGTATTTTTTATTATTTTTTTCAAATTGACTTATACAACCAGTTGTTTCATGTGTACTATCACCTTTGTATGATCTATGGTAAAGTACATAGTGAATATTGATTATTCAAATTGAGTAAATGACATTTCTAAATCGTATCTAGAAAAAAGAAGTGTTATGGAATGTTGACAAAAGGATGAAGCGAAAGATACAAGTTAAATATCTCTAACAGTAAAAAAAAATGTGAAAGGTATATTTACTTCAATCATTTTACTGACAAAACTAATTTTATTTAATGATAGAAACTTTAATCCACAATTATACATTATTATTATCTGCTAGAGGTTTTGCAGTCTGTTGAATGTTATTGAAATTACTTGTAACTAGTTTCGAGCGAAGATTTCTTGAGTTGTAGCAAGAATTCGTATCTATTAGAGTTCAACGGTGTTGGATATGAGACAATTATCTACTGCAGGCAATGGAAGACACTAGGTGTTCAAGCAAGATTAATGATCCTGGGTTCTACCCCTGGTGATGGAGTTATGGGTATTCACTGTTGAGGAGTCTCATTGTTATGACTTTGATTTGTCTACCCACTTTTTGGTGCCGAGGATACTTGTCTAATCTAGATTAAGACCTTGATGCGATAGGCTGATTGGCTTAACCTTGAGACTTGTACGCGTGAGTTCGAGATGGGGTAGAGAGAAGAAAACTATCCTGTCACCTGATTGGTGGGCAAGCACACGAATGAGAGAAGACAAGACAACTGGAACACTACTCGATCTATTTTCCTGACCACTGAACTCACTGGATTCACTGAATTCAGATTAGTGTAAAAAGGTACATGAATAAATAAGTGAATAACCCGACCGCAACATACAATAATTAGGAAAAATACAATTATGTCCAAAGCTGGGAATTAGAGTAGAAAATAAGGTGCAAAATAATATGTTTAGATTACAATAGCTTCGGAACAGAAAAAGGTATGGCAGTGAATGATACATCGAACGAAAGCTTATGTTCTGTAGAATAGATTAGGGACAAAAATAAATGTCAGTGTTTTACTAGCTTTGAATAAAATGAAATAACGTCCCGAAAAATAGCCTTCGTAGTTTGTCAGGGCTTCTTGTTTCCCGGTTCACATCACTCATATTAGGACGAAGCAATTATCTGGAGCTTCCAGATTTTTGTGGTGTCCTAACTTAGATCGATTTGTGATCTCAACACATTATTGTATCTTTTTCCTTATTTTTTAAGACTATCGGAAACTCATTTATAGATATGATAATGACTGATTGACAGTTGAAATGTTTGGTTTAAATCAGATAGTTTTTGTATTATTTTCAAGATGAATTAAACACTGCTCTAACTGTTGTCATTGTCCAATGTACTAATGAATCATGATAATCATTTGTAATAAGTATTAGGGCATGTAATTTCTCAATATTGATTTTTTGTTCAGAATGACATACAGACTAATAGGTATTGCTCAATAACAGTTAATTGAGATAATGATCAATATATGATCATCCTCACAAATAGCTCATACACCTAAGGATACCTTTTATTTAACCATAGAAAGTATTGATATGAAGGAACTATAAAAGTTGTATGCTGAATCGTTAACTGTGGTCAAATGAGAAACTGACAATCATAACCAATGAGCTCTAAATTTTAATTTATTTGATATTGATAATAACCATATTTCATCGATCCTCTCTTTTTTTCTATGCAGTAAAATGAATACCATTTTAAGACATGAGACTGATCTTGTGGTGTTCACTGATGATTAAGTTAACTAGTTTGTAAAATAGTTTATAGAAAACATTTATGAAAATACTTGAGATTGTTACACCAAACATGTAGAATATCTCAAAGAGTTTATAATTGTCAAGTTATAATAACAGAATTAACAATCGTTATGTAAATTCCACATGATCATAGACAGGACGTTTAGAAAAAAAGAAGAATCATTCTGTTGTTATGACCTAATAGTCGATTGATGAGGATATTGTTTTCTTGTACGTTGTTCCATTTCTCGTCTCATCATTTATCTTATGTGTAAGTTTATTTTCTTATTTTCTGCTAAGATTCAAATGTCCAGTTGTTCATACAAGGATGTATTTAATGAGATTATTGAAAATTTGACAACCGTTAAATAGCGGGACTTCAACAATATGCTTTTCCATGGTTGTGTAAAGCAGAAAGATAAAATAGTGACAAACGGTGATTGTCACATACATTTAACTTAATAATAATAATAATAATAATAATAATAATAATAATAATAATAATAATAATAATAATAATAATAATAATGAAGAATTCGGGTTCGTCAGTCAATAAGAAGAGCGTTCAAAGGCAAATTATCATCAATGATACGCCTGTTACAATTCAATTCTGTACTCAGAGGTCAAAGTTTAAAATTATAGTGATTAATAAATAATGTTACGATTTTTCGTATTAGTCACAACAAGTTGGTATCACAAAATCTACCAAAATCTAGTGAATCAAATGTTATTAGCTAATAAAAGATCACTTTTTTTAAATATTCATATAAGATTATCCATCAATTTGTCAATCCTCAATCGCTGTAGAGTATTCAGCATTTTCAAAATTTCCCAGTTCACTTAGCTGATGAGTGCTGGAAATTTTGGTGAAACTATAATTTATGATAACCTTCAAGCAACTTTAAAATGACCTTAGAATTTCCACCTACTTACTAGAGTTAAATGAGTTATAGATTAATGTGAGGAACCAAGATTTACTGTTGAAAGTTAGAGTTAGGAATTAAATTTGATGTTTTCATCACGAACTGACATCAGCTATAATTCCAAAATTATATTTGACCAAATGGGTGAATGAATTTCACGCCAAAATTCAAGACCTAATATCTTATATATGATTGGTTCATCCATAAATGATAGTCTCGTCGAGATTTCATTTCAAGCATTCGAAAGTATTTAAATCTGTTTACACTATAGACAATTCAGTATGGCTGATACTAACATACCGGATGAAAAAGAGAAATCTAACGAAGGTTAGAGCTGTAAAGGAAATCTCTAATGAAAGAAAAAGTGACCGAAGTTACTGGACACCGCACAATTATTGAGCATTGAAAAAGGGATGGGTAAACACATGGATATTCTTTCCTGCTCAAATACTTATATTTTCAAACGAAGTCATAAGTAAGGATCATTGAATTCTTATTGCGTGATTGATTAGTATTTAGGATTATAAGTACTCACTATTAACCAGTCATATATTAGGTCAGAGGGAACTGTTGATTGTCTATTAGATCACAGCGATTTTCCGGTAGATGTTAAAAGCTAATGCTTGTTAAAAACCTTTAAATTTATTACCAAACATAATTATCACTCCTTTTCTTTTCTTACAAAATGTTTGTATCAACGAAATAAACCTGAGAATTCAATCTCGATTTTTGTTATAATCTTAGTGATAGGTTAAATTTAATAATCAATGAAACAGAATTTACTTTCATATTTCCATAACTAAAGCAAGAATACATAACTAATTTCCGTGTATCTAATTCTGATTTTATACGTCAGTTGTTTTCGCTTCATCATTAGTACTGACTTTCAGTTTATATTTTTTGTGAAAACTGCGGAGTTTTCATAGCATAAACCAAGAAGTAATCTTAGTTAGACTACCATTGGAAGCAATAAGGATTACCGTATCATCCTAGCATAGGACTTCCCGACAGTTGTTATCCACGACTCTATCACTAGGGTTAGAATTAAGAAACTTCGCTTAATTCCTAGACCATAGATGTAGAAATTGAACTTCAATCGCTTCACGATATTACAAGACTAGCATTAATTCTTTGCAGCACCCAACCATAGTTCAACTCAACTGGTTGCAGCTTCTCATTAGAACTCCAGGAGTAGCACCTTGAATCTGATCACTAGTGAACATATGATTATCATTAGTATTCATACTATCATAATATTCACAATAATTTCCACTTAGAAACCACTTGAAGTAGATTATTGTAACATTGAATCATCATACTAAAAAGATAATTCAAGCTTTATTCCTATGATTTTGAAATTGTAATTTATCAATTAAAACATACATAAAATGGATTAATTGGAAACAATTTTTTCACTGTATATTGAGATCAATTAATGGGATATTTGACAACGGAGAAGCAAATTCTACGTTAGGATAACATTTGAAAACTGTCAAAATGAACACTTACAAACCAACTTAGACACCATGAAAGCGTATAAATTGTTTTAGTTAAAAATTCAAACATTGAGAATTTTGAACCTTCACAACTTTTTATGACTTTATATTCAATTCACCATTCAATGTGATAAATGATAGATGTGATATGAAACAAATTAGCTTAACGTTAATAACTCTGACAATTAAATTTTGCTTAATCGATGATTTACTTTCCATAATACTAAGAGATTAGAAGTGTTTGGCGTTATTTTTTAAACAAGGTTCTTTTTTATGATATGGGTTTGCTAACCCCATGCTCAACCCTCCTTTAAGACAGGCAGTAACTTTGAAAGGGCCTGCAGATGAGTTAAAAAAATTACAAGACAAACTCAAAAACATGGATCAAGAATACACAGTCATTAAAATTGCTTATAATTATGTGAAACAAATTCGTAATGTTAATTTGGGATGGTATAGGTATCTGTGATTTTCTAAGCTCATCCGCCTCGCAATATTAAATGTGTTCAATATCTGGTATTTTTCTATCCATTTAGTGAGTGAATGACACATTAAAGCATAACATTAACTGAGGATTTCATTTTAAGCTCTAACTTTTATCTTATTTGCTTTTTTTCCCATCCAGTTAGTTATCATGCGCTACAGTATTGTATTCATAGAATACATATACAAATAGTTTTAGATAATTGAAACGAAATCCTTAATAAGAATTACACTTTTATAGACATCACTGAACAATTAAGTGAATGAAAATGCTAGATATTGCCCTTTTTATTAAATATTGAATAATGATGGTTATCCTTACCCATCAATTCTTTGCCTTATGTTGTTCAATCATGAATATTCCCCTTTTAAACCAATCAAATTCATTAAACTGTTTAAATAACTGACTAAAATTTATCCCATCTGAATTTTAAAATATGAAACTGTTGGACCAACATATACATTTCATCTACTGAAACAGTTTTTTTTTATAAAAAAGATTAATTGTAAACATACTAAGCAAATATTTTAACTATATACATAAGAGCGAGCCAAATCTTATATGGTAACAAACACAGACATTCACGTGAATAAATAATACAATTATACTACAAATAGCATACGTATGTATAAAATGTGTACGCAATACAAAAAAATACTATGTATAAAGCACTTAAACATGGAATGATATAATTGTCTTATTCCGTCAGTTAGACAAATAAAACTAATTCACGTACTATGAAATTAGATATGATTATTATAAATCAGCTGATTGTTTTCATGTCAAATGAAGGAGAATTCTATTTCTATATTATTATTATTTCTTTTTCAAACGGTCATAGTATAATGCTCATTATGCATTACATAATTGAAAATTTCTTAACTTGATAGATTGAACGCTTTAGATCCTATTGACTTAAAAACTGTTATTATTGATTGATCACTGGGTGGTGATCAATATCATGAGTGTCTAGTCCTTATTGGTGCAGATCGAATGCTATCGACTAGACACGCATGACATTGATCACCACCCGTTGATCAATCAATTGTGATTACATCTCAGTCCTACAGGAGGTCGGTTGCGGCCAGGATAGCTCAGTGGTAACGTTTCTGACTGTGAAGCTGGCTGACGCGGGGTCGAATCCGTTAAGGAGCACCAGTTCCCTCAAGATTACAGGTACATCTTTCTGACGAGTGCCAAGTAGCACGGAACATATGTCCAAGGTTTCCTATTGACTACCTCCAACCACCATCTAACTTAAAGACTGTATTATTCATTCAAGTGATTATTTTATTCGCTTTGTATACATTACTGTGTTCATCAATAGTCTATGAAAAGTCAACAGGATCATAATAAACTTAAAGAACCGAATATTATCTTTCTAGCTGTATACAGATAAATTAACCTTTTTGTACAACAGGTTTCGGAAGCGTAACATTGTTTCTAAACTTTTCTTTCTCATATATAAGCATGAACATGGCACCTACCTCTACAAGCCGTTCTGGCTGTTTCAGGAACATGTTGGAAGAACATTTTAGTTGTTCAAAACTGACTGACTGAGTTGTTGAGTGTTAACCTGAGTTGCGTGCAGGATGTTTCAGACTGCTTGTTACAAATGTACTAATATAATTATTCTTTTTCTGCTCTAAATCTCGAGTTTCAAGGTTACTTCATATTTCTTGCTACTGGATTTCACTCCTACTTTCTGAATAATATTATTCGTGATTAACTTTCATCGTCATTGTAAACATTATTATTACTCCGACTCATAGTTAGATCTGGTTAAATTCTTCTCACTTTGTTAGTGTAAAAAGTGGCAATTTGATCCAATTCATATTCATGCAATACCTTCATTCGTTTATGACTGAGCTGCTGATTGAAATGGAGTTATATTTACCTAAAAAAATGATATATTTGCTTTATAGCTTGATGGACATAATTTCAAACTCAAGTATACTGATTGTATACAAACAACTAGTTTCTAGCTGAAAGTATTCATAAGTCTTTCAGAAATCTCTATACCTTGATATCACTGATTATACAAGTGGAATAATTCCTTTCTACTTCATCCTGGACTTATAATACCCCTCAGATATTCGTTTTGTAAGTGAAAAAAGGCAGTTGTTCAGTACTGGGATCTGTCTGTCTATCAAAACTCTGTGGTTGGAGTCCTAGTGATGATACAGTTCACTGGTTTGAGACGTAATCAAATGTGGTTTGCAAATGAAGTCATTGGCTATCTTACTATAGTTTTGTTTTACACTCATGAAAAAATGAGAGGAACTCCCTTAATTAAAAACGAAAACTCTTTCTTGGATTTATTTTTAACTGAATTGTATGTATTATTGAATACTATTTCTATTCATTTATTTACTGATTATACTAACCTCCTCTCTATAGTTTCTTTACAAATTTTCACGTCAATTATATGGTTCATTGATTTTTTGTGTGCTCTGTTGTACCAGTGTTTATATGCTTACGTAGATGAATCACTATTATTGAAACTTTAAAGTAGTTTTGTGTAAATCATGGAAATCTTTTGTTACGCCTCAATCCAAATTAATTAATTCATTAAAATAGTAGCTTTCTTCTTTTCATTTGGATAAAAATAAACTTACTCGAAATGATATAAATAGTTTTTTTTTAAATTTCTACAAACCATAGTAGATATGATGCAAGTTTCACTGAATCAAATTCATATTTATCAGAATTAAGATGGTAGTCTTTAATGATTCTGTTCAATTAGAGACAGACATGTATTTGGGTTCAAGCTACAAAATTAATTAAGAATTAGATTAAATTAGAAGTCTTTATATTTATTAAGAATTTCACATAGAATTTAGCTCAACACCATCATCACTTCACTATGCTACTACACTATTGATCAATTAGTTTACTGATAAATAATAGTAACCTTTTGGTTTACGTATATTAATTCAAGTTTAAAGAGATCATATTCATATGTCTCTGATTGAGATCATATACCGTTTGATGTTAAACCACCATTGAAAACCTGGAAGCACTGGACAGCCGTCTCGTACCATTGTGGGACTCCTCAGTAGTGCGCATTTACGATCCCGCCCGCGAGATTCGAACCCAGGGCCTTCATTCTCGCGCGCGAACGCTTAACCTACTGGACCAATGAGCCGGCATCCGACGGTGTTAATGTCTAACCTCAAAAAATCCACGAAATTGCGCGACCATCTTCCATTGTATTGAGGTAGATACCTGTTTCTACCCGACATGGATTAGCTCCACTGGTGATTAAACGTAGATATTTACATACATAGTCAATCATTGATAGGTTTAGTAAGTCTTTTCATTACCTTCATTGAGAATTTTGATTTATTCAAGACAACTTACACTATGTATTGATTTACGATGGAGAATCAATGCAAACCAAAAAACGAACAAGTATTTTGTGATAGATTAGAACTCTTTACCATCGTGTTCTTTAACGGGCCACTCCAGCTGTGATATTAGTTTGTAGTAATGAACAATTTACCTCAAATATATCCTTAGAATGTTTACACACACACACACACAGAACAGCACTATGCAATTTATGAAATAACTACTTTATCGATCATGTCTACGTAAGATTACTTGGATGTTCTAAATAATGTGATTTTATTTCGGTATGTATCAGAACTAATTTTTATTAATTTGTCAGTTATATTTCAGTAAATTAAATTATAATAAATGTATTACAATTGAACCTGTGATCATTATTTGATAAATCATGCTACCTATACTCTTTTTTTTCTTCTTTTGAATATGACATAAGGAAATTGTCTTAATTCTATGATAACCTACTCTATTTGATAAACTTTGCCAATATATATATATATATATATATATATATATATATATATATATATATATACTCCGTAAAATACAATGTTATTTCTATGAGCACATTCAGTTATAAGTTGATTAATTTTCTCAATATCTTCTTCAAATGTTAGTAGTATATATGTGTGTATTCATGTGTGCATTCTATGTGTATATGTGTATATAAGTACACAAAAATATATGTGCACATATTTAGATAATGTAAGGTGTTTATAATACAAAAAACCTATTTACAGATTTCATTATAATCTCAGTAGGAGAGGTCTATTGTTTATTTGTTTTTATCTTTTCTAGCAGTTTAAAAGAATAACTCAATCAAATTATTTACAACAATAATGATTTTCTTGAAGGGTCTATGACACTCAGTAATTAATGCTGAAACACGTTTTTCTATTCATTCACAAAATCTGATCAATATTTTTTAAAAATATATTGTGTCATGTAAGCAACTTTAATGGTAGTATTATTAATCAGTAGTATTATGAATAGTAGTAGTTTATTGAGTATAGAGATCGTCATTATCATCTTCTAAGTATTATTTATGGACATATTTGTATAAACTCTAGAAATAATCAAGAAATTAAGTACCTGAAAAGAAAAATTAAACAAATAAATAAACAATGTAAAATAAAACATTTTTTCATCAGTTTTACAAAATACATTTACTCTGGATACAATAAAAAAAATATGATTACTAGTATTGATTTTTAGTTGTTACTATCAATATTGTCGCTGTTGTTTGTTTATTGTCATGGTGATGTGAAGTATTATTATCATTATTTTTATACATTTTACTGTTTTTTACTGATTTAGTAACTTGTTCAAACAAGATTTAATTGAATAGAGAAAGCATAACTTTCTCATGCGGGGATATTGATTAAGGTCAAGTATAATCCATCGGTAGTATGTATGAGGACAACATGTAGTTACTAAAATATATACAGTAAATTGTGAAATAAATCAACTTTGTTAACATCATCAGTTGTTTAGTTTCAATATGATTAAAACTCTCACACTATTCATTATTGTTGTTATTATTATTGGATTTAACCATGTGGTCTTCATCCTATGAATGATTCGTCAAGTTTATGGTTTTTACACTTTAAATGACAATGTTCATTCTTTATGCAACTAATGTCAAATATCGATAGTTGTTAAATTATGGCTTTGTTGAATAAAAGTGATAATAGTAATAATCATATGCTTGGTTAACTGAATACTACATATGTATTACAATATAGAATCCTCAGCATGAAATATTTCAACAGTGTTCCACCTATATATAAAATCAGAAAAGAATATTTGAATAAACAATTACTTTCGATTACTTCCTCTTCAAACTCTGCAGTTATAAATCCTTAGTGATTGTGTAGCATTAAAAATAATATTCAAGTATTTCTGTAAAAATCAAAAAGTTGGTATTAGCTAACAGTGGAATTCAAAACATGCGTTTCTCATTATTTGATACTTGTCAGTCGGTTATACCTCTTCCCTAGTGTTGATGTTTACACCAAGACTGAACAATTAAAATCATTAACATCTACAACAGGAAGATTCTAACTCTTACAAATGAATAACAGTAAAACAAGTTCCGGTTGGAGTAATAAATAAATAAAATGTTTAAAGAAAAATAACAGTAAACAAAATGTAGCTTCAACTGTGTAGATTTTGACTAGGTTACTCGGTATGGCATTCTGTTCACATAGTATACGTGCTAAATGCGGTACTGTAAAGCCTTTGTACTTTCATTAGTATAGAAATGTGGAGATTTTCTAATTTTATTAAGATCACTAACCGATCTAACTTAGACCATAATTAAAATCTGAAAGCACTAGACAGCTGTTTTGTCTTAGTATGGGACTCCTCAACAATGAGCATCCATGATCTCACATCTGCGAGTCGAAACCAGGAACTTCCATCCCACTCGAACACCTAATCCCTAAACTAATGAGATAAGATCCTGTGGTTTGCAAATCTAGATTCAACCAATCTACAATATTGTTTGACCATATACCATAATCTTCCCTGGGTACCTTGCTCACGCCTGATACAGAGTGCACTTCACTGACCACGGCTTTTCACCAGCACTCCAGAAATAGGGTTGTGAAGATTCTTAAATTTTACCATACCTTTTAATGTGTGCTTTAATTCTAATTTACCTGAACCAGAAGAAGGATATGAATAAAGTGGACGGTTTATACCTAATAGAATAACAAATCTTGGTTGTTTGAAAGACTTCTAATGTCTATCTACAACTATACCGATAATAACTTCAAGAGGCTCGCCGTTTACTATCTACTTTAAATACCCTATGCAACACAGTGAAATATTTCGGAGAAACTCAAAGACAATATTAGCCTGAAAGAATATTGATAAATAGGTACTATACGGGAGTTTACAGGTAAAAGTAAGTGTTGGGTAACACCGAAAGTACGTATCTTCTTGATATGGTAAATTAGATGAAAAACTCATCGTGGTAAAATCAAGAAAGGCTAAAAGGCAAGACTTACGCACTGAGTCGTTGACAAAACAAAATTCAGGTGACTCCATCAAAATGGTTAGGTTATTTTCATGTTTTAGTCTGAAGTGAATTGTTTAACACGTAAAATAATTAAGTGTAAAACCCGCACCCTGAGAACTCATTCATTTCAAAGCAATTATAAATGAGAGAAACTGATATACATAGAATAGAATCGTCTTCATATCTAACATATGTGCTTTTTGTAGAGGATAAAAGATCGTTCAAAAAAAGGAGAAAAAGAAAGGCTTGAAATACAGTTTTTTGTTGTATACCAGCTTGAGTTAGTAAACAAGTAGATTTATTCCTTCCAAGCAAAGTATCCTGTTCTCTTACAGAGAATTAAGAAAACACATAGTTGGTTATCCACCCCCCCCCCAGTGTTAATGCTGACAAAATTATTGAATAACAGTGGTCTTGGAAAAGAATCAAAAGAGCAGAAGTATAATTTTAAAATGAGTAGAGATTTTATTTTCTAGATGTTGATATAGAGAACATTTCTGAGTGTTTTTCACTTGGTTTTATTGTCAAATATATCAAGAAACCTCTTACAGTGTTTATGAATATCAAAGTGAAGAAATTCAAACCGTTTGAATATTTGTTCATTAATTTGTTTACAGATTAATTAATTAAAATAAATGCATTATCTGAGTCATAGTTAATATGAAACAAACAGTTAGGAAATCTATTTTCTGTGTTATCGAATTAGTCAGTCCTTAAAGGACTTGGCATAAATGTTTATCTATTCAAATTGCCACGCTTCACATTAATATATCAAGGGAAATTCCATTCATTATATGATTTGATTTTGTGTTGTTCATAATAAACGTTACAGAACTTACTGCTAAATTATTCAGTCTCAACTATTCGGATGTAGATTATGTTAATATTATTTGTAATGGTCTTTAATCTAAGCAAAAATTTAGTGACCGTAGAATACAATTTATTCACAATTATAAACTCGGAATATGCTATTAAAACACACTACATTCGGTACTGTTATTTTAATAATGTGGATCTTTAATTAACTCTAAGAGATAAAATAATAACATCATCAAAGTCTAATTCTGAGAATTTTATAAGTAATTTCAATGATTAAGATCATGAGTCAGTTGAAGCTAGACCACCATGGAAAACCTGGAAGCACTGGACGGCCGTTTCGTCCTATTATGGAACTCCTCAGCAGTGCGCAGGGGGCGAGGTCGTAGATGCGCACTGCTGAGGAGTTCCATAATAGGACGAAACGGCCGTCCAGTGCTTCCAGGTTTTCCATGGTGGTCTAGCTTCAACTGACTCATGATCTTAATCATTGAAATTACTACAATCTCCACAAGACCCCTTCTGATAATATTTTATAAGTAGTTTGTGAAAAATCTATGACCTAGAAGATCAAGACATGAATGGAATTTATTAAGTCTGTTCCCCGTCACAAAACAAAGACTTCTTTATTGAATACAATATGTGACATGCACAAAATTGATCTCAATGAATCAATCACATGTATTAATTATTTTTGAACCTTGAATAAAATTCCATTCTTCAATCTCATCTGTTCATTTCAAACTGTATCTAACACTGTTTAAATTTCCATTACAGCTTAAATGAACTCCTCTTCACAATTGATTGATTACTGGATGGTGATCAATTTCATGTGTAAATTAGAACAACACATATAAGCGAACAATTATTTTCAATTAGATCATCATCAGGCTTTACTCTAATATACAGTATTATTTATACGAAAATGTTAAACCAATCAAGGCAATTTGGGTCAGTAATTACAATGAGATAGAATAAGTCATCACACATAATAGATAAAAGTACAAGTTGATAATAGGAACACAGGTGTACTGATATTAGGTAAGAATGATAAAATACGATAACAAAAGTCTTATCAATAGTTAAACACTGGAAATAGTAGGTCAAACATGGGTAAATGGAGTAGTCATCACAAAACATTAAAATCATTACGTAATAAGAAACGTGGGAACCTTTAATATTCTAAAATTTCATGTGTATCAGGTCCTTCTTAATGCAGATCGAATGCTAGTCTAGGTGACTCGACAATGCGTGCACTATGTTGAAATTAGATGGCGGTTGGAGGTAGTCAATAGGAAACCCTGGACCCGAGTTTTATGCTACTTGGCACTTGTCAGAAAGATGTACCTGTAATCTTGAGGGAACTGGTGCTCCCTGACGGATTCGATCCCATATCACCCAGCTTCACAGTCAGAGACGTTACACCTGAGCTATCCTGGCTGCGACCGACCTCCTATAGGACTGAGATGTATTTACAACTGATTGATCACTTTTCTGACGAGTGCCAAGTAGCACGGAACCTATGTCTAGAGTTTCCTGTTGATTACCATCAACCGCCATCTAACTCCTCTTCATTAATTCACATCTCCTCTCTCTGGTTGTATTTACTTAAAATATGAATTATTACATTTTCATTATTAGATCCTTTGTTGACAATATCTAAATAATTGAATAGTAAACTGAATGAAATGACCTACTTATGTAATAGAAAATTTACATTGTATAAAAATGTTATCTTGGTAAAAATTCTACCAATCAAACAAACTCACTTTATTCACATTAGTTTCATTTATTTTTGTCTTGGCTTTAAGATCTATTTTTTTCAATCAATTTAAAAATGGAACATTATAACAATTTAGTAATAATAATAATAATAATAATAATAATAATAATAATAATAATAATAATAATAATAATAATAATAATAATATAATCTGTGCCAGGAAGTTTTTTTAATAAAAATGACTTTTACCAAATATATTGATTGATGGGTAGAATTCAGGTCAATAAATTCTTGGTTATCATTTTCTGATAAGTCTGAAATGAAAATCAAACTTTAGGAGTGAAATACAGTGTCTAGATAGGATTTTTCTTGATGTACTGCTTATTATAAATATTATTTGTCATGATTGATAAAAATCCTATACATATTAACTTGTTACCTACTTACTTACTTAATTACGCCTGTTACTCCTCGTGGAGGAGTATAGGCCGCCCACTAGAATTATTTTTTATGGTTAGCGTTATTTTAGCGAGTTAGTTTTCTACGAGATGGGGTCGCTAACCCCATGCCTAACCCTCCTCCTTTACCCGGGCTTGAGACCGGCAGTAACTCTAGAAGAGCTACAGGAGGAGTTATATTAACTTGTTAGCTTGAGTTTATATTAGCCATCTACTTATTGTTAATTAGGAATGACCTAAACATATTTAAATCATCAGTATGAAGTTGTGAAGCTTGTTAGATTTCATTGAAATGACGAATCGATCTAAGTTAGACAACTATTTAACACTTGGAAGCATTGAACTCCTATTTCTTTCTTGTATGGGACTCTTCAACAGTGATTTCCTACTATTAGAGAGAGTTCATATTGGAACTTATTAGCTACATTTTCAGATGTTATCTCGTCTAACCCTGGTGAAACTGAAGGTCATTTACTGTTAACTATTTACACTAATACCATGACCAGTTAATTTAGATCTGATTTTATTCTAGACACATCATAAACAATTCAACTATCGAAAATAACCGAATAAATATGTTTAAATGATAGTAATGACTCAGTTTTCATTATTTTATAAACCAAAATTAAGCAAAAAATTGTGTTTATTTTATGGCATTTTGTCAATAAAATTACTAATTAAGTATCACATTCCATAAATGTGAGATTTAAGCTTCATTTACAATCTAATAACTTGTTACATCAAAAATTGGCTTGTATCTAATGTATTGAGTATTTTATACATACATCTTGAGCGTCTAGTTATATTGCTAGTCATTTGACCGTTGACCCATAATGAAAATTAAATACACATACATTTCATCATGGAAAGTCACCACTAAGTACAAAGAGGTTTATTTTTATAATGATGTTAAATAGTTTAATAAATAATATTATATTGTTTCCAGGTTGTTTTTGCAAATTCATTAATTGGTCAGTGCTATAAACAAATTAAGATCGAATACCATTCTAATATTGAGTTATACTTGAGACACAAGCTCGACCAAATTAGGAACAAGTACTGCTTATTGATTTACATCGATAACACACTGACCAACAGAAAAAAAGGCAGTCTGTGCGTTTTTTTCATTTAAACTGTCATTATTGATAAAACAAACTCTCCCTGATGATTCCGAAAGTTCCTAAGCTCTCTCATAAAGTACCCTCTTCATAGTTACTCATTACATGATTGCCAATTGACAGAGCTTTCTGAAATTCACAACGAAAACTAAAAACCTGATCGGTTCAACAATATAGAGTACAAACGATACCGGTGTAAATACAAAGCGAAGTTGAAATTTCGTAACAGTCCCTTATGAATCTATTGTTTTTACATTTGTTGTATAATTAATAAATGCTTTGACTATTATACTCTTGTATTCCTCTACTTTTAAGATTTTGGTTGATACAGAAATAATTGTCGTTTGTTTTATCTTTCTCAAATCATTGTTAATTTATCAGGAACCTTTCAGTCAGTCCTCTTCCACTTATAGCGTAGTTATGCAAATATTGTAATCCCCTAATTCTATTGATGCGTGGTCAGAATTCTGGTATACATTGTTTTATGAGTGAATGATAAATTCGAACTGTATGACTAGTTGTCTGGTTGCTGAACTGTTTTCTGAATCAATAATCACTGATTGTTACTCATGACTCTTATCTCACATTTAGCGTGTCTTGGTAATGGATAAACAGCCTAGACGAACTAATAGATACAACTGCTCTTGTTTTAAGGTCAGATCTCACAGACCCTAAATTTTCACAGACACATCAGTACCTTAACCCTATTTCCTCTTGACATGATTACTATGTTAATACTAACCTGTTTACATAGTAAACTTTAGTCTATTGCTAGTTTCAGTATGAAATGGTTTAGTTATTCTAAATTTACAGATTGTTTTTATCATAAACTACACGTTTTCAGACAGTTAATGTAGTCTACCATAATTCCGCCTTATGACACATAAACTAAGCCACAGATCGATTTGAGAAGTTTCTTATCCAATAGCTTTGAAAAATCCGAGCTATGAAAATACATTTATTTGCAACATTTTCCATCCATTTTTCTACTCTGTAGGTCGATGGGACTTCACCTGTCTTCCCAACGCCCACCGAAATTGTCCAATCAGACTCACGTATATTTTTGGGGAAATGGTATAAATCTTCCATTTGTCCTATCATGTCGAAATATAGACCAATTGGCTGTCTCAATATTTAGACTAACAAACTAACTATAGTTTCAATGTAATATTGACACACCAGTTTCAGTCAACACTCGGATGAAAACTGTTTTCTATTTATTAATTTCATAGCTAGTCACATTGTGGCCAAGGCCATTGACTTTTTATCTGTGATTGGACACAGTGCACGTGAAACTCACCTGCCCACGTCTAATCGATTCTCCATGTTTTGTTGCTAACCTACACAGTCCAAACTTGTTTTTTTTTCCATAATTTTAATATATTCAAAACATTTGTATTTTGTATTTATCATAAATAATATTTATTTTGTTAATTTTTAATCATTGTAACTAAATTCATTCAATTTATTACAGCTTGAAGAATTGGAAGTTGTATGCTCAAAACAATCTGTTTCTCCTTTCTATTTATCTAAATGTAAAAAATCCCAAAGTCTATCCAATGTAAATCATAATCAAAGTGGTTCAGATCAATCAGCATTATATACAACTAATTCAGATTTAGCAATCAGTATGACTGAAACAGATCAACTCAATAGTCAATCATTATTAGTTGATGTAAAACAACAAACTATATCGAAAGCCCTAACAACTTATTCTATATTTTCAAATCCAACTGAAGAATATGAAAATCGAACAAATTTATTAAATAAACTACTTGGAGAATTAAATTTATTGTCACAAATTATTTTAAATTTAGATAATAATAATGATAATGAGTCGTTATGTAATTGTGATATTCATAATTTATGCAAATGTATCTTACAAGATTTAACCGAATTACATAATGATGAAGAAGATGAAGAGGATATTTGTGATCAAGAATTGATGTTGCCACCAACCCCATTGCCAACAATACAGCATAAAAAGCAAATAAATATGGTATGTTGTTTGAATTACTTAAGTAATGTATAATAATAACAAAATATAATTGTCACGATTTTTTGAAATCTCGGGTCGACTGAAGTTAGTCAAACACATTTAAAACCTAGGAGCACTGGAAAAGTGTTTTGTCTTAATATCCGGTCCTCTCTGTCAAGGATTGAGAACGAAATTCTTATTCATAACAAACACTACTGATGAGCCCGTACTAGGATAAAATAGCTAGCTGTTCAGTGCTTCCAGGTTTTCAATGGTTGTTTAACATAGATTGATTTGTGAATCCGATACCATTCAATCATTTCCACAACCCTCATACCATGGCTATTGTTTCATATAATTTAAAATGTTCAATTTCTATTTCCAGTCTTCATTGATATATATATATATATAGATACATCCTAGTAAACTTAGTGGGTACAGGTTATGAGGATCTCAGTATTAAGAGATTCGGTTAGAAAAATTAATAAAATAAATATATTAATGATATTAGAAATCGATTACTATGCACAAGGTTATATATTGTGACGGATCTAATAAATACACACAACATTAATCACATGTAATAGTGTATCTTTCTGTGGATGTCTTAATTATAGTCGGAAAATTTGTCATCAATGTTAATTCTGTAGCTTTAAAAATTGTTTCTAACGTGTGAGACAATTGATTTTTCATTACGTCAATTGAATTAAAAGTTCATAAATAACAGGTTTCTTTTTTATCAAACCGTGGTCCAGGCTAAGCATATAAACCACTTGGTGGGTATGCTTATCACTATGTAATGGAAATTAAAGAATTACACAGTTGTAGATAGGTTTATACACTAGACAATGACAGAACCATTATTCAAAGGTTTGGCATGAAACTTATCTGTCCAAAACTTAATAGGTGCACAAGATTTGAATTCTTCACTCGACTAATAAACTCCAGATGTATTCAACGGTAATTTACAACTCTATTTGTCTCTATATGTTTGTTTTAACTCAGTAGTATGAAGTTTAACGGTAATGTTGTACTATACGACCAAGTCAATGGTGAATGTGGAAACTGCATCTTGGCCACCGAGCATGTATTAAAGCAAGGTTTGAAATCGCAGTTGGAATTTAGTAATAAGAGTTAGATTTAAAGTCGTCATCGTAAACTGATATCAGCTATGATGCAAAGATCAGAAAATTCATTATTTATCTGAAGTCTCATCAATAATAAACCATAAATTTATCTTCTCTGTTTTGTGACTGGTTTAGTGAAGAAAGATTTCAAGGTCGTTCGGTCATAAAGTGCGGCTTTCTTAAGCTTAAGATTAATTTCAATGGTTGAGATCATGAGTCCATTGAAGCTAGACCACCATGGAAAACCTAGAAGCACTGGACGGCCGCTTCGTCCTATTATGGAACTCCTCAGCAGTGTGCATCTATGCACTCGCCCCACGAGATTCGAACCCAGGACCTATCAGTCTCGCGCGAGATCGCTTAATCACTAGACCACTGAGCCGGCATCCAACGGTGTTAATGTCTAACTTCAACTAATCCACGAAATTGAGCGACACACCCACCATTGTCTTCAGTGAGTTACTATCTCACAATAGACCTGGTTGAACTCCACTGGTCACTGGTTCTCACTAGAACTCCAGGTACTACCTACGGGAGCTAGTCACTAGTGAGCACATGTTGATTCATATCAGAGGGGTTTAAATAAATAAGATTATTCTAGCACGAAATAAAAGTAGTGGCTATGTAGCAAGTAATATTAGCGTTTACTTGGAAGCAGGAGCGATCTGAAATAACAACACAGCAGTCAGGACTGGCAAATGCCTCTGAAGAACGCGGCGTACTAGTACAACAAATATATATATATTTTGAAAATTGAAAGACGCAGTTGGAGTACAGAAAGGGAAAATTTATTAAAAAATAGTTTTATCCATCGTTCTGCAGGTTCAGCTTACGTAGGGCTTGTTCCTCTTCTCCCAGTACGTCTACTCTTTGCTGCCCTTCAATAAGAAAAAGACTCGCCTCAGTAACGTCACATGTAATGATTTTTGATACTGTTACAACTATACATCATTTTAATATAATCACTTTCAATATCATCCAGTCAGTCAGTTACAACGTAGGACCAGGTACATACATGCATCGGTCCAAGTTGCCACACCTCATTAGCACAGCAAGACGAACACCGGATTCATGGAAGTAGTTAACTCAATGGTGTAATATATAAAGGAAAGATTTTACGTAAGGATATAATATAGAAAGAAAGAATTAGTTCGTAGAAAGAAAGATATGAAATAATCTTAATCCTTATATATATGTATATATATGATTATTTCAACATGGTCTTTACTAAATAAACAGTACTATATGATTGCTAGGATAATTTCATCATGTAACCATGATCTTTTCACAATATAGTTCAATATTTCATGAGTACCATTCATATTAGTATTACCTGTTTAGATTCAATGTCATATTAGAAGTATCTCTCATTTTATTGTGTACTGGACCCAATAAAAACATATAAAGCATAATAATTTCAATATTCCATGAACAATATTCACATAAATTTTAGCTATTTCACAGAAACGTTTCACCTTTATTTAAAAGAGGGTACAGAAAATAATAGTACTAGATCAGTCTTATTTTTTGACCTACACTTTTAGTTCAAGATAAGTAAAGATAATTGGTTGCTTTAAATGATGTAAATGAAGGGGGACTTTAACATATAACTTACTGGGGTGAGACTATAATTTATGGACGACATTTGAGCGACGCTTAAATGACCAAGAGAATGTCCACCTACTAACTATGACTAAATGAGTGTTATAAAGTAGTGTGAGGAATTAGAATTATGATTTACAGTTGATGGTTAGAGTTAAGAATTAAATTTAGGGTTTTCATCACGAACTAACATTAGCTATGATGCCAAAACGCTATTTAGCCAACTGGATGAATGAATTTCGCACCGAAATCCAAGGCTCGTTATCTTATATCTGATTGGTTCGTCTATGAATTATGGTCTTGCTGTATAATCAAACGGTTTGTAAATTTCGATATTGGTGAATGCTATGTTGACAAGAGTTGATATTGATACGCAATCTTCCAATACACCAGCGAAACTAGCTACTCAAATTAAAAGACTAAGAATGACAAAGGAATTTTATTGACTAAATTGAGTCGGTGTATATGCTCCTAGAATATTAAACCACCAATGGCGTATTTCTCATCCCTTGGAAATGAATGCTATTTCTTGGCCAATCACATTCACTTATCATTGGACCGATTTCGGATTGTGCTAATGTATCTCCTTTGCATTTTAAATTATTGATCTGTCTTCTCGAATTCAGTTTTATGGGTAATTAAAGTAATATGAGATCTACTAACTAACCCCCATGTGATAACCTGATTGTTAATATTAATAGATACATATTTGCGTAAAGATTTGGAATTAGTTTTTGCCATAGTATGAACACTACGTATTCTTTTTGAAACACGAAAATTAAGAAGTAATGAAGGCTAATTGAGTTTTCGATTCCCTCCTTTTGACCAGTTGTTCCACAGTTTGCCCATTTTTGACTACTGTACGGAAATTCTGGAAATACTGTGCCCCACATTTCAACCACCTGATGGGAGTCTTTGGAGAACTTATGGATTTACTTATGCCTGTTACCCCTCGTGAATCGAAAACCGTGGACCAAGATTCGTCAACCAACGCTGTCCAGGACTATTCTTCCTGGTTTTTCCCAAATGCTATTCACTCCCTTTATGTCTTCCTCCAATTTCCAGCTCATTGTGTTATTTGGTCTTCATTTTTGCCCTTTGCTTTGAGTATTCCAAGTTAGGGTTTGCCTCGTGATGCAGTTCGGTTATTTCCACAATGTATGTTTTGCCTATCTCTAGCGTGTTTCCCTGATTTCGTTTTCAGCTGGAAGCTGATTTGTTCTTTCCCATAGTCGGTTGTTGCTTATCGTATTCGGCCAACGGACCTGAAGTATCTTGCATAGATAACTGTGTATAAATACCTGTATTTTTTTGTGATGATTGCAGTAGTTGTCGCTTTGGAGAATGATATAGATTAAATAATATGAACATTGGATATACTATTTCCACAAGACATCTTCCGCGAATCAAGTAGAGCATAATTTATGACACTAATTCCAAATTGTTTGAAATCTATACATTATGTACATTGAAGGGATATTAAGGAAATCTAGACAAGTTAACTTATTTTATTGTGGTTTGGATTGTCTAGTTGTTGATTTTTTGACTGAAATTCTATCAGTTGTCGTTGGGATATGTGCATCCTTTGCAGACTGCCTCGGTATAGCCATTGTGACATAGACTGGATGGATTATGGCTAGCAGTGAAGTCTCTGAATCGTGTTTCGACATATTTGGGACTCATCAGCCCGACTGGGCTCGAGTCCCAGAGCCTCGGTTTGGGCGCTCTGGCAGTATACCATATAAATGGAATGATGAAGCGTGACGCATATATATTTGGCACCGCCTTGTGTTAATGTTTATGTGTTTAAATAAGTAAATAAAAGGTCCCAGAGCAAACAGCAACTCTAAGACGTGGCACGTACGCGCTTCATGGATTCCTCTGCTAATCATATTCCATCTATTTTATATAAACCGGATAATTATCATTAGATCTGTACTCATCTTAAAGTAGGAGGTTACGTACATTTTTATTTTAATTTCTATAATGAAACCGTGTATGCACCATTGTAAATAAGGGATTATTCTTCAGTGAATAGTTTACTGGTATATGTTTTCTTACATCAGAAACTACTCATGTTGCATAGATAAATATATTTGTTCTATGCACTTTGTATATGCATTAAATGTACTGTGTTTATATTGACATTGTTATACAAACACTTCATAATATACTACTGTTATCAATATTATTCATTCTTATCTTGTTATGAATATAAATGGTTTAAATGGTCACAATAAACTATCATTGATAATTAAAATAAAGAAATATTTATAATTTTAGATCAAAGTCTTTATTTGTGTGTTATTTATTTATTTATTTGAACACAAATATTGATACAAGGGGGCACCGAATACATATATGCCACACAAGTCACTTGATTTGTGTGTGGTTTATGATACTACCCGGATGCTCAGATCGAAGCAGGTGGTTTTCCTAGGGGGGAGACACACTCGAAACCTTCGACCTACACGTCTGATCCACAAGGCAGTTGAGGGCAACGTCAGGAAATGCACTTCCATGCTAGTCGGTGACCAACAATGGGTTCATACTCTATTTGTTTTTTCCAGGATCCTGGAGCTCATGTACACCATTGGTTTAGAACCAGGGTTTTCGAACTACCCTAGGTGGGCTACCCATATCCACCAACCTGGTCATTCGCTTTTCGTCCTCTCAATTTCGTAAATAATAGTAATGCTGTGAGAAGTCAGTGAGTAGGACTTCTCTAACAGTGGCTATATACGCGTGGCCATGTGAGATCATTTCGAGAGAATGGATACAGAAAGCAATGTTACAAGTGAAGGACAGATGTATAATTTTAAATTATTTAGAGTAATGTAGAATATAAATTATTTTAAAAGTAAACTTTTCAAATGGATTACAAGATTGTGCGTCACTAGTTGGAAACTATTAATTATTTCTCGATAGATCAGGATATCCTTCTGTACTGAATTAAACTGATTCAACTCTGTTCAATCAATTTCAATTAATTTTTTAAATAGTATTTTGAAATCTGTTTTATATTATATTTTTGATAGGTTTCATCGATGAATACTGATGCTAACAATCTCACTAGTAAACAGAATACTAATGATCTATCAGCCATATGCGTTCCTTTACCAGCTACTTGTCGAGTAAAATCACCTGTTCGGTTGTTGGTTTTCTATTTTGAAATTTTATCAGAGCTTATGGAGTTGAAAGATCATGAAAGTAAAGTAAGTCACTTAATAATCATTTTATGTTTAAACAATGACTGAACATTTATATACCTTATAATAATATTCATGAGTGTGGGATCGTGATTGTACGCTGCTGAAGAGTCCTATACTGGAATGGAACAGATGTTCATTGCTTCCAGGTTTTCAGTGGCTGTCTAACATAGATCGGTTCGTAATTTCAATGAAATTCAACGAGTTTCATAACTTTGTACTGAAAATATTTTAATAACCAGAAATAATTATTTAAAAACTGTGGAATTCATTCAGATTTTTCAGTTTTCATATGACTTTGCTATTCTTTCGAATATCACCTTTATTTTTACAGTACACACTTAGAAGGTATACTCATTTCATCGATTTTGGACATTTATTTCTGTTTCTCGATCGAATTATTTTTTAGAAATTTTATTTTGCTATAACACAAAATATGTAAGGCATTGATATGAACATCCAGTCGGTGTACAACATTTTTTAGCGATGAATAGGAATAGTTTATTTTCATGACTTTAAAAATTCATTTACACATATTTCACGAGTTGTTATTCTAAAAATCTGTAAATTAATACTATATACTCCGTTATGAATTTGCTTCCTTATTTTTTCTGTTTAAATGTAATTACATAGAAATCATAAATCGATTACTGTTAGACTATCATTAAAAACTGGAAGCGATGGACGGCCGTTTCATCCTAGTATGCGACTTTGCAACAGTGCGTATCCACAACCCCGTCGTCGGGGATTGAACCCAGTACCTTTGACCTAGACGTAAATAATTAACCATTAAACCGTTGATTAACAATACAACGGTGTTGATGTCCAACTTCGATCAATTCACGATATTGCGAAACTTTCATTCATTGCCTACGGCAGATAAGTGTTTCATATCCAACATAGCTGAACTGTACTGATCATGGCTTCTCACTAGAACTCCGAGAATTCGTTCTCGAAGCTAGTAAGCATCGTGGATTGGTTGAAGTTAGACACTAACACTGTTGGATGCCGGTTCAATAGTCTAGAGCTTAAGAGTTTGCGCACAAGACTGAAGATTCTGGGTTCGAATGTCGCTTGTAGGATAGTGAATGCGAACGGCTGAGGAGTCCCATACTAGGAAGAACCGGTCGTCCAGTGCTTGGAAGTTTTAAATAGTATTCTAACACTGATCGGTTCATGATATTAATGAAATTCAACAATCTCCACAACCCTAAACTGAAAATTCTATGCATCTCATATTATCTTTCATAAAGAACAATTTAATATGTTCAATTTAATTAGACATTGTTTCAATTATACTATACTATATTAATAGTCCTTTTCAATATTTCTCTTCCATATTTCAATATGAATTTTATTCATTTATATGATCATATAGCTTAATGGTGTGTAAATTAATAATTACTTTCAGAAGATTCTATTCATCTATTAATTAAAACAATCACTTGGCACTTATTCTCATAATAATCACTTTAAATTGCTAAAGATCTTAAATCAGCTGTTGTTTTCTCTTTTATAGTTTAGTAAAAACAAATAAACAAACAATAAATTTATTTACATTTTAGTATATGGTACTCTAATGTTGTGTTCGTTTAAAATTAACTTTTTTAATTTTAAAATAAATTAGCCGGGATCTCAAATGAAAATGGAACTTTGTTTGTTTGTTTGTTTTGTTTTCTTGAAGTGTGTAATGTTTAACTGAAGTGTGTTTAATTTTTAATCTATAAAAGGATGCTTCAATCATAATGAGCAATCTATCATCGTTTCTTTTTAGCAGAAGTTATAACAAGGGCTAGTAATATTACATCTATAACTTAGCAGGAAGTCATGTGTTCGGTGATCCTTTCCATGATCAATGATTAATATCAATGAAATATTGTTGTTAAGTTAATATGAAATAATAAATTGTAAAGTTTTCTAAACACTTTTTAAATAAAGCATGAAAATGTTTAATATGTGTTGTGTATTTAACATTTAGAAAATCTTCCTTAAAGATATGTCAGGGTCGATTGGAGACTGAATTTATTGAACTCTTGTCAAAGTGATACAGTCTTTTCAGATTTAGTAATTAACAGTGAAATATCTAGCTATAGATTCTTGGATTTTGTCAGTTTAATGTAATTCTGACTTAAGTGAGATTAGATTAAAAATATAGTGTATCCTGATATACTGTTATTGTTTAATGTAAATTCATGAAATAAATAGTTAACAGCAGGAAACTTGAAATTAAATACAAAGTTTTGTATTGTTACCCGTAGGTAAATAAAATGTTGAGTAACTAACGTTGCTTAAGGTTACATAGTTGTAAGTAAATGAGAGAAATCAGTTTCTCAGTATAGAGATTTGTGGAGATTATTGGATGTTATTCAAACTGATCCATTAAGAACGAGAAATCATTGATCACTGGGTAGCTTTTTCGTCCTAGTATAGGACTAACCAGCAATGCTCACTCACTAACTCACCACAGGAGATCGACCGTTAAGACCTCTGGTTCTTCATGAGATTGCTCGACATCTAGATCATTGAGCTTAAATCGAACGGCTTTCAGTAGATGTCTAACATTAATCGGTTAGTGATAACAATAACATTCATTGTTGTTCACAAACCCCTATACAGATAATTATCATGTGCTAATAAGTGACTAATTTTAAGAGATAATTCTGCTGTTCTAGTGAGAAGGCACGACAAGTGAAGTTCAACCCCGTCATATGTGAGGAAGATATCTACTGAAGCTAATGGTTGATCAATATCATGGATTGGTTGAGGTTAGATATTAACACCGTTGGATGACGACTCAGTGGTCTAGAGGTTAAGAGTTCGCGCGCGAGAGTGAAGATCTTGGGTTTGATTCTCGTGTGCGAGTTCTTAGTTGCGCAACTTTGAGGAATTCATTACTATGATGAAATAGGTGTCCAGTGCTTCAAGGTTTCCAATAGATGTTTAATAATAACAGTAAAAGCATTTTATGTTGATGTATATATTCACTAAAATTACAAGGTGTTTATGAAAGACTGATTTTGTCTTATTCTGTCTGAATTAGAAATAAAAAGTTTTGTAACTACTTTGAGTGTTTTTGAAATGACATAATATCAATACAATCAACAATTAAAACCAAATTAAGATTATTCCAAGTTTTCTGTATAATGTAGATATTATTTACTCTCTATTTATTTTCGACGTCGCCCACAATTATTTTTTTTGTTTTAGTAAATAACTTGTAGTATTCTACAATTGATTGATCACTGGGTGGTGATCAATGTCATGTACTTCTTAGTGCAGATCGAATCCTATCGACTAAGTTGCAATGTGGCCACCAGTCTAAGTGACTCGACGTTCAGTGCACTATGTTGAGATAAGATGGTGACAGGGTTTCCTGTTGACTACCTCCAACCACCATTTAATCGCAACAAAGTGCACACAATGTCGAGTTACCTAGACTGGTAGCCAAATTGCAACCTGGTCGATAGGATTCGACCCTACAGGATGTCAGTCGCGGCCCGGATAGCTCAGTGATAACATCTGTGACTGTGAAGTTGGGTGACACGGGATCGAATCCGTTAGGGAGCATCAGTTCTCTCAAGATTACTGGTACACCTTGCTGATGAGCGCCAAGTGGCATGAAACCTAGGTCCAGGGTTTCCTGTTGACTACCTCCAACCACCATCTTAGCTCGTAGTATTCGTTTGATTCGTTGTTCTAGATTTTTTTCCAAACTTTTAAAATTGTTATTTTCATTCATGAAAATTTCTCTGCTATTGGATCCCTTTTTGAACGATCTAAAATATAGGAATTCTCTTTTTGCCCGCTGATCCTATGGTTGGACATGTAATATTTGTCTCAGAACTAGTTATCCAATTCGATGTACTAGACTATTCAGTATAAACTTGAGACTGTGAATATGTTCGTTTGATTTGTAACTA
Source organism: Schistosoma spindalis (assembly GCA_946903255.1). Lineage (NCBI taxonomy): Eukaryota > Metazoa > Platyhelminthes > Trematoda > Strigeidida > Schistosomatidae > Schistosoma > Schistosoma spindalis. The sequence goes on from OX336420.1 coordinate 11,979,909, forward strand.
ATTGACCTTGTAGGCACAGAACTGTCCTAATCTCTAACTAATGATCTGTTACACGAACACTGACTAATTGGCAAGGCAAAGAAAGACGAAATCCTTTGCTAAATTGTCTTTTCGCCTAGAAAGATACACTACTAAAAATATGACCACAACAAACACGATCAATACGAAAATAGAATATGTAGCAAAACAGGGCGTTTATAGTCTAAAATTAAAGTACCAACCATATGACTAAATTACAATCACTTGGGTACAGAATAAAATACAGTGACAGTTTATAAATCAGACAACTGTTCATTATTACTCATAACGAAATACGATTAATAATATCTAGAAAAATAGGTTATCCGCTTTATCATCTTTGTTCATCCTTCACATTATAACATAAACTGTAACCACTGGTACCGATCAATATAAATTATATTGATATTTCTATATCTCTCTTGAAATTTTTTCATTTAATATAGTTTATAAAAGAGTAAAGTTATTCAATAATCACTCAAAAATATTCTTAATCTTACCAATTGTCCGAAATCTCATACTTAATAGATTGAATAGCTTCTAGTGAATATAAACTCATCATTAAACTTTTCATCATTCTATCACTTCTCTTTATCTTAACGCTTTAATTAGTAAAGATCAATAACTATATATATATATATATATATATATATATATATATATATATATATATATATATATATATATATATATATATATATATATTCTAGATCTTAGAGAATTTAAGATCATTCTATAAACTTCGAAATTACACATAAATATTCAATTCACTATCTGTCAACATAATGTTTAATTAAATAATCTCTTTATCATTCATTCTCTTATAATTATATTCTATATATTCAAATGAGTAATCATTGTCAAAAATTGTATAGCAACTATTTATATTATTATTATTATTATCTTTTATAATTGACTATTTCTATTCTCATTTGTACGATCTATTTCATATCTCTATATTGAGAAATGAATAAATTATACTAATTAATAATATATAATAAGTAATAAATAATACTCAATGTTTAATTATTGATTTCTTGGTTGAATAACTCTCTGTTGTTGTTGTTTTTTTTTTAAAAGTCAAATTTGAATCGATACTATTTGTTGTGATAGTGATGGAAGAAAAAAGAACTAGTTAGTGAACACTCCCAACTTCTTTTATGGTTTTTAAATATCACATTATACATATGACTAGTTGAATTTTATGAATAGGAATCTGATCAATGTTGTGTTTTCCTAGGGTTCATATGGTTGCCTTTGTTTAGTTTCACTCCAAAATGCCCTGGTACGACGGAGAAAGGGGAGAGTTAGACTTCCTTCTCGAAATGCTCTCACATGGCCACGCGTATATAGCCACTGTTAGAGAAGTCCTACTCACTGACTTCTCACAGCATTACTATTATTTACGAAATTGAGAGGACGAAAAGCGAATGACCAGGTTGGTGGATATGGGTAGCCCACCTAGGGAAGTTCGAAAACCCTGGTTCTAAACCAATGGTGTACATGAGCTCCAGGATCCTGGAAAAACAAATAGAGTATGAACCCATTGTTGGTCACCGACTAGCATGGAAGTGCATTTCCTGACGTTGCCCTCAACTGCCTTGTGGATCAGACGTGTAGGTCGAAGGTTTCGAGTGTGTCTCCCCCCTAGGAAAACCACCTGCTTCGATCTGAGCATCCGGGTAGTATCATAAACCACACACAAATCAAGTGACTTGTGTGGCATATATGTATTCGGTGCCCCCTTGTATCAATATTTGTGTTCAAATAAATAAATAAATAAATAAATAAATTAATTAATTGAAAAACTGGTAGTGCTAATTCATTCACTACGTTAAAGGTCACTCATAATCCATAGTTGAGTGAAATTATCCACATTGTTTTCATTAGTCATTAAGTGTGTAATATTCAGATGTTTTCTTTCATTTCCTCACTCATTTAATGGATAAATGCTATGCAATGGAGATGTAATTCTCATTCACTATTTTGTTCAAAGTTTTTTGAAATTATCCATAATTGTTTGGTTTAGGCATGTTCAATTAAAATGAGAATCATATGCTGGATGAAAAACAATTATAATAGATGTTAAGGCTTTAGACAAAATTTTTAATGAAAGTCATACTATACTGCACTGTATTCGTCCACTAAATTAACAGAAAGCACTAGGTACTACACACTTAATGAACAATTAAGACATCCGGATTAATCTCTCAACCCTATAACCTGTTATATAAAATAAAGATTTTGACAAATCAATAAATGAACATTGAAGAATATGAAATAAGGAATCCAAATAACTCAGTTGATTAAAGTTATGACGATTATCACCGTCCTTATCTTATAGATTAAATAATATACCTATGGTTTTATTGATTACCCCATTATCGGTACTATATAGCGTGCTTGTTTAAACGTGCTATTGTTTCCTTTGTTTGTTTATTTAATTTTATATCCTGCTCATTCGCGCTTTGTTACTTTTTCTGTATGTTTTAGATCAGGATTGAATGTTTGTGTTCTGTTTTTAGTATGTCTTCATTCTTGTCTTTTTCTTCTATTTACATCCTAATCATTGTTTGATTATTAATCCCTGTAAAGTAGTACAACTGAAATGACAGATACCTACTGAATTTTCTTCTCCAGTCAGTCAGACAAATGGAATGTCTAATCTGGTACATATGCATACATCAGTTCAATTTTTCATATCCCGTTAACACAACAAGATGAAATTGTCAACGTAAATCTCAGAGTAATAGAGGTAGAAACAGTATTGGTGGTAGTTGAAATGATTAAACATCGAAGATACAATTGAAGGAAATAGTAATTAATGAAGTTGTAAAAATTTCCGAAGAACTTGCAAAGTTAGGATCTAAGGGAAAACATAAGGTGAATGCATCTGGATCATTAAGAACTATTTTGAGCTGTGTCAATGAAAATCCTTAACGATTGGTTACTATAATTACGTGGACAACAACTAGGTCGTCTCTACCTATCTACATTGCTTAGTCTGATAGTTGTTCCTAACACATTATTCCGTTTTCCTCTATTTGAACGCTGAACTGCTGAATTTAGATAACTGACTTTATTTTGTATTGAAAGGATGATAGTTTATTCTGGTTATCGATTACTCATATAATTGATAAAAAATGTACTAGACATAATGAACAGTTATTACTATTGAGTATCAATCTATGACTTTGTACAACCCCTACCTTGAGAGTTAACTGGGTTCTATAGCTGCGTAATGTGTCGTGGATGCTCATTGCTGAGTCCTATAATAAAACAAAACAGCGATCGCGTACTTCCAGGTTTTCAACTAAGATCATAATTTCAACGGTGAAAATAATGAAACTCATGTAATTGTTAATGTACTAGACATAATGAACAGTTATTACTATTGAGTATCAACATTTAGGACTGGTTGTTTGAGTCAAAGATACTCGTTTTTTCCTAGTATGGGACTGACTCATCAGCAAGTTAGATCTATCCCAATTCGGGGGATCAAACCCAGAACCTACAGGCTTCACGGCGAGCATTAAACCTTTAAACTACTGAGCCGGCCTGTAAACCACTGAATATCAGTTCAGCTGCGAGACCTGTAGGTCCTGGGTTTTATCACCGATGGGGTCATGGATCCACACTATCGAGAAAGTTCTCAGTGGTTTTCTAATTAAGGTCAGCTCGTGTTATTACTATTATTATTATTATTATTATTATTATTATTATTATCATTATTATTAATGGCTTTATTCAATATTATATTTTAGTACAATATAGAATTCTCAGCACAAGTGTAAACTATGAAGTTCATAATTTTCACAACAGTTTCTAAAAAGAATTCAAAATTATGTTTGTGAAAAGGTTGTTAATGAGTTAAGCAAATATTACAAAAAAAAAAACAATGGATGAGTTTCAAAAAAAAGGTTTTTAATTGTTAGTACAAAACTCCAGTATAAAATAAATGATGATATTAATTTTAATTCATTCAGTTTAATAGACAAATTCAAATTAAATCTAGTCGAGTTATTGAACTACAACTAACTGAACTAGATGTAATCGAGATTCGTTACCAATAATGTAAACAGTAGGAAGTGGTCCGACCATTTCAGGTTATTCATTTATTTTTCATATAATTGTATAGTATAATAAATTGTTAGTTCGGTAAAAGTGTAATATACCATCAATGGACGTTGAGGTTATTACCTATTTTACACGTACCGTGACCTTGATGAAGTTTTCATGTTCACTATTGGCTCAGTGGTAGAGTATAACTTTATCGTAAGTTGAAAACAATTTACCTCAACTTCGATCATTGATAATTTCCACTATAAATTAGCTTACAATTTTGTTTCTACTATATATACAGTGGATTTGTGAATATTTTATTGATTTTACGATTTTAATCACGAAGTGATCTTAATTAGGTCACCATTGAAAACCTGACAGCATTGGCCAGCCGTTTCGTCCCGGTATGGAACTCTTCAGCAGTGTTCGTCCACAACCACATAGCTGGGAACCGAACTCAAAACCTTCGATCCCGTACGCGAACAGTTAACCTCTAGACCACTGAGCTGGTATCTAATGGTAGTAGTGTCTAATTTTAATCATTCGATGACCTTGTACAACCCCCAAATGCCCTGGTATGGCCGAGAGTGGGGGGAGTCCGCTCCTCCTCTCGAAATGCTCTCACATGGCCACGCGTATACAGCCCCTGCCAGGGAAGTCCTACTCACTGCCTTCTCGTGGCGGGGGTGTTGTTTACGAAAATGAGAGGACGAAAAGCGAATGTCCGGCGCTATAACCGGATCCCAAATCAATGGTGCACATGGGCTCCAGTATCCTGCGGGAACAAATGGCGTATGAACCGATCATTGGTCACCGGCTACCATGGGACTGCATCTCCTCACGATGCTCCACTGCCTTGTGGATCAGATCTTCAGGTCGAAGGCTCGGGGTGTGGCCCCCTAAGAAAACCACCTGCTTCGGTTTGGGCACCCGAGCAGTATCACAGCCCTCACACATATCAAATGAGATTTGTGTGGCGCATATGTATTTGGTGCCTTCTTGTACCGATATCTATGTGTTAAAATAAAAAAAAATAAATAAATAAACCTGTGAGAGTTAACTGGGTTCTATAGCTGCGTAAGGTGTCGTGGATGCTCACTGCTTGGTCCTATAATAAGACAAAATGGCGATCCCGTACTTCCAGGTTTTAAAAGGTGGTCTAATTAAGATCAGCTCATACTTTCAACGGTGAAAATAATGAAACTGATCAAATGTTTTAAAAGAAGTTTAATGTTGATAACACGTGTGTAATTATAAAGAGAATATTATAATCAAACAACAAAAAGAGAACAGAAACAGTGAGAACAAGTATTGTTTAGCAAAACATCTGTATATTACTTAAATATTGACCAAAAGGCGGTTATGAACACATATGGACAAAACCTCCAGGTTTACTGAGATAGCATCAGGTAGATATAAATAACGCGTTTCAAATTATCCTCTGAATCCCATCAAATATACTGCAGGGTTCATGCATATGTCTTTTGTATATCACAGAAACTATCGATATCCATCTCGATAAGCTTGATTTTTGTGCTTAAAAGGTTTAATACAATCGGTCTTCTTATATTGACCATCTATAACAGCCGGTTTTTAAATAGTATAAAGATGTTTTGTTAAACAACATTTCTTCATATTGTTTCTGCTCTCTTTTTATTGTTTGATTATAATCTCTTTATGATTGTGCGCGTGTTATTAACATTATATTTCTTATCAAACAGTTTATCAGTTTCATCAACCACTTCAGATTCAAAATGAATGTAAAATTGATAAAATGATTAAAACAACGCTAAAAGGAAGCCTGTCTGCAGTTCAACTATTTACAGTTTGTAAAGCCAGATGTTCTTTTAACCAATTAAAAGTGAATTAATACCTTTATTAAGCCATAAATGTCTTTATTAGTTTACATGTACTTGTGGAAACAAGTACTCAGAAAGGATTGAAAGAAGTCCATATACACAAGGTTTTCTGAACATATTCCTCGAAATCTGTGTTTGAAAGGAAAGTATTCATAAGTGCTATCACTAAACATTTAATGGTTAGTGAACGCAACGTGAATGTCACAAAGATGTTTAAAATAATTACCAAGCACCAAACACCACTTTGTTTAGGCCATTAGCATCAAGCACTTTTGACCTGACCTTTGTATACAGAAAAAAATGTGTGGTAAGCCTCACATTGGCATGGTAAGATGGTTATATAAATTTTGACGTTTTTCAATTGCATTATCGCTTTATGGTACGACATATTATATACTTACTTACGCTTGTTACCTCTCGTGCAACATAGACACCCGATCATCAATCTTCAAACTATTCTGTTCTGGGCTCTCTTTTACAGGCGTTTTCAACTACAGGCATGAGGCCCTTGCTTTGCCAATCTGTGTCTTCACATATGCATCAGATCTCACTTGTTTATTAATGATGTTGCCCAATATATAGCTTAGAAAATTCTACTGACATTCACTGACGACGCTAACCTGAATTTCATGTCAGTTAGGCGCCTTGATTATCACACATTTGTTAAATCTTTTTTTTCATTTACTGTCTTATTATAATTTATGTTTGCATCCCTTTTTTAAAAATGACTAAGCCGTATTCAATGCTCATAAATCTTACCAATTACATTGAATATGTTGTTTCCCCTTCTGGTTTCTTATGCCGTTTCGAACTAAACATTGATTATATATATATATATATATATATATATATATATATATATATATATATATATATATATATATGATTTGTATGCGTGATTTTTTCCAAATGCCAAATGGATTATACCATGTCACTCAACCTGATATTTCATTGATCTCTTTTTTTGGTTAAAATTTTTCATTTAAATTTTTCTACTTTCTATAATTTCTATTTATTATGATTATTTCAGTTGAGGTATAAAATATATATAGGAATGAAATTAAAACGACCGCGATGAATTTCCGGTTAGTTCTTAGCCAATCAGAAAGCAACTTTTGTAGATGGATAGTTTATTGAAAATGAGAAGGATAATATTGCAAAGTGAAAACAGATTTTATACAATTAATAAATCTATTATAATGTCTTTTATAGGTTACTCTGTCAGTTAGTTGGAAGAACAATGACTTAAAAACTTGTCTTGATGGAAACAGACTGTTTTTATTCACAAACATTTAAAAGGGATCCACACAGACTTTTAAGAGTCCCTACATTCTTCCTGGATAGAGTCGGGTATTTAGTATTAAGATTAGGGGTTTCGGGCTACAGTTTTATCACAAGTAGATATTAACTATGATATGAAACTGCTCTGTAACCTTATGGATGAATAAATTTCGCTCAAAAATATAAAAGACGCCATCTAACTAGTTCATCCGTAAAACTTAGCGCCACAAGGTTTGGGTTTATTTCAGGATTAGGGATTTAGGAGATGGCGTCTGAAGAGACAGAATTAAGCACTTCATATATTTAGCATTATTATTTTCACTCTATGGTTTCATAAAACAGTTTTATGCGACCATTTAAAATGTTTTGAGCAGTACACAGAGGCATTTCTTTCGATCACTATACATGATACTCGAATTTCTCTCAGAAACCTAAACGTCGCATTCTTGGTTCTGGTTGATTTATCCCCAAAGTATATATTTATCAAAATTGATTCTCAATTCTCTTCTCTTTCATTATGGTGACTATTTGCCTAGAGACTGATCAATTGAAGTCTTTAATATCAACAAAGGTAAAATACAGACTCTTACAAATAGAAGTTATATTCATTGTACAAGTTAGTAGCGATCCCATCTTAGTACTTTTATAAATATTGTTCCGATATCTGAAACAAAGGGTGTTGAGTTCTAGTCTCAGTGCGAATATTAATGGCGGGATACAAGTATATCTGTCCTACAAGTCCTAAATATGACAAAATACTCGTTTTGAATGTAACTGGTTGTCACTATCCAACTTTTGTCGATATTTTACATCCCATCAAGTAATATTGATCATTTTAATCTACTTTATTCATATACCACTTGAAGTCGGTTTAAACAGCGTATTATTTTCATTGAAATTGTTACTGGTGTAAACTTTATGATGTTAAATAGATTTTCACACAAATTTTTTTCATTATTCTAGGTTTCTACTGGATATAAATTCACATTTTTCTTAACAATATGTATCTTTCTTTCTCATGAATCATTGCTAGCATATAACTTGTCGGAAAACCTACCTGTATACTAGTTGGTTTACTGAAATGAGTTAACGTCTAAAACGGTTAGATTAAAGGAGGTTTTTTTCTTTTTATTTTGATTATAAAAATTATTAGTTTCAAATATCCCCCTAAAAATTATATGTTCGTTTACAATTTTTCTATGCTATTTATCGTTACCATATTTGTCTGTTTAAAAATGTCACTTTGTTATTATCTACACTGCGCACAAATAACAGAATATTTGTGAGCTGTTTAGATGAAATTTAGGGATGCGATTATTATTTAAAAACAAACATGGAAAATGACTTTTGGATAATTTAAGAAATGGTATTAAGTGCATAGAAATCACAGCCTATTCTCTGTTAATCTTCGGCGATGATACGTGGTTTATTAATGTGGGAACCATGCATATATATTATTAGAAGTGTCTTTGGAATATTGGGTGCATTTAGTTAAACCATTAATTGTCAAATTTCGGTGTAAACTTTAGTAGGGCTATGTTCGGGGATTACGATACCACCCAAGACTGGCGAACGGAACAAAAGTCACTAACAGAACAGTGCAAGCTAGCTCCACACTGAACCCTTACAGTATTGGGTTGAAAACTAATTAGATGTTGATATTTATATGCAATATTACTAAGAGTCATTTTGGGTTTCTGGTCCAATCGACACAGTGACCGTGTTCGAATGTCACTAAACTTTTGTGATTATATCCTGAAGATGAAGGTGAGAGCTTTAAACTGATCTTCAGTCAACGACTTCAGCTGGAAGCGTCCGAATTCGCGGTTAATAATGCATACATGCATAAGGAAATCAGCGTCTTTGTTCATAATTAGCTTTGAAAATCTATAACGTGTATTGAATAATGGCGAGTTATCTCCAAACTATTGGGTTAATGACTGAACAGTGTCAGAAGATAAGCGGTCACGTGGGTTCAGAGGCAAAATCGAATTCCGGTATCTATCTAACTCACTTGGATCCACTCTTCGAAGTGGCGACTGAACCTTCCAAGTATCATCTTGATTTGCAAAATCAAATTTAAATAGATCATCATAAAGCCGAAACCACATGTCAGAAGTAATATTAACATCAGGATTGTAGTGGAATTCGGCAATAGTGTTTGCGATGTCATCACTTGACGGTTCAGTAGTAGAAATATATATGCTAGGTTGGGAAGTATGCTCAACTTTCGTATCGGCCAACATCTGGATATGTTTTAGCTGCTATTTCAGTAATATTCCTACTTTTGCAGGATCCATGCTTGCACCAGCCTCGTCACCACTGCTTTGTTTGAAGAGAATACGATATCACATGGAACGGTCAAACAGAACGAAAGTCAGTAACACAAGAACAGGACAAGCTAAACTATTCCATTGCGTCCCAACCCTGCTAACTAGGGAGAGAAGACCAGACTCAGCAGTCGGAAGCACGAACCAACAAGCACACAACCCATGTGCATATATACAGTAACGGAAATGTCCTTGGGAAACATCACAAAATAGTGTACTAAAAGAGTAAACGAACCAATGACATTCGAAGTCCTCCTAAGTTGGGAATACAAACTGAAGTAGAACTTGGCGCTTGCTGCACAAAAATGAGAAGTCCAAATTTCCATAATAAAGTTACAAAAATGAAGCGTTTACCAAGTGATTTCTGGGGATCTAGCAAGTAGTTCAGCTGGTATAACTATAAACATGGACTAATTGAGATGACTGAGGTATTTATAATATAACCGAAGCTACTGTTTGGTGATATTCTTTTCCTATGTTTTTCATAAGTATCTCACCTCAAAACGATGAACGTGCGAGTTCTTATTTTTGTCGACCTTTCTGCTTGGTAGCTGTAATCAACTTTTGACCTTGCAATTGTGGTCGTTGACAAGTCAACAGATTGTATATGTAACTTTAATTGAACCATGCTATCTCATCACTGTGTACAACTGTCAGATATATAATTTTGGTTACAGCCGACTAAGTACATTAACTAGCCATTCAAGAATGAGTGATGTTACTTTAACTTCTTATAAATACTCTCAAACCCTTCTAATAGCAGATAAATTACAAAGTTATGCTTTAGTTTCGAGACCAGAGATTCAATTGATTGTATTCTATACAGATTGGAAGATTGTCAACATAACGTTAATAACTAATTAGGAAGGCGTGAAAATTTTTATTATTCGACCAATTAAGAAAGGATTTGTATAAGTATTCGTGTTTAAACTTTGATTATTGAACAGTGAACCTCTTTAATTTTTCTGAATCAGTGGTTTATCACAGTGGTATTGGTTATATTACTTTCTATAATTAACAAGGTAATTTAAGACAGTTATAGATTACAATGAAAATACATATTGACCATATATTATCATTTGATTAACCTGTCTATTTGTCGGCTGTTATATAGCTTTTAACGACTAATTAGTAAGTCCAAGCGGTTTTTTTTCCATGAAAGACTGTCCTAATTGGAATATCTAACATAACTTTGAATAAAGTTCTAATCATGCAGGTTTACTTTCAACCTAGACAAACATTTGTGCATACTAAAAATAATTAAGTATTTTAAATAAAATATTTACAATAGATTGTTTGAAAATTATTTTGTTCAAAGTTCTTTTGGCATGGGCCTCATGCTCCGATTGTAACTGGCTTTCATAAAACTATACAACTAAGTGCACGGTTGTAGGTTTAAGATAATATATATATATCATAATCATCAATTTACTTGAAACTATCAAGTTCAGCCTTAGTATTGATACCCATAAAGTACAAAATTAAAATTATACATAAACAAGCCAAATGTGGCTATGAGTAGGTGAGACTGTAAGTAGTTGACTGACAACAAGTTAAGGAGAGCAAATCGCATAGCCGTTTTTAATGGGTTAATTAAAAACTTATGATAAATGGGATACATACGCAAGTAAACTAGTTACTCAGTGGTAATTATAAAGCAAAATTATGATTAATCACAATTCTGAAAACCACTTCCAACTTCCACGATATTCGTTTCGTTGTGATACTAGAAGCTTTGTGTATTTTCACTAACTATTTTTTTATGTCAATCTCTAATCATGATGGGGAAAATTACGTGTCGATTTATCTGTTGATTCCAAATTTACTTTAATCCTAAGTTGGCACACTTTCTAAGTCATATTACTCACTTACGCCTGTTACCCCTCGTAGACTACCCACCATCGAACTCTGTCAAGGGTAATCCTTTCCAGTTACTATTCATCCTTTTGATGTCTGCTTCCAATTCTCGACACAATGTGTTCTCTGATTTTCCTCGTTTCCTTTCCCCTTCAAAATTCCAAGTTAGCGCTTGCTTCGTGATGCAGCTTAATGATTTCCTCAATGTATATCCTATCCACTTCCAACGTCTTTTCCTAATTTCCTCTTGAGCTGGAAGCTGATTTGTTCTTTCCCACAATAGGCTGTCGCTGATGGTATCCGACAAACGAACATGGAGTATCTTGCGTAGACAAGTTATATTGCTGTCTATAATTTTATGTTTATATTGACATAGAGAATAACATATTTTGAATGTGATAGAGATATCCATTTTGTTAAAAGTGATACTTCCCGTAGTTGGTACAGTTCAATTTTTACCCGATGTTAGGATTAACTTTAGATGTTACGTCATTTGGTCGAAGTGATAGTGTTAGTTTGTAAAGGACATTATTTCTAATAGCTTTCCAAGACGGGTGTTTCTCGGGCTAGCTTAATGATGATGTGTTAATTTGGTACACACTATTTAATAATGCGTATATCTACATGTTTAATTACGACTTATCTTAATAAATCCTTTGATTAATTAAGAAACTGTGTGGTTAATTCCTGAAATGTTCACATCAAAAACATCTTGATGAAGTGATCACATTGTACCAGTCATTTGCACTGTAATTTAACAGTAGATGTATATAACTTATCTAGAAATTAGATCCAACCTGTAGTCTCAATTACCTAATGAATGTTTGACCTTAAAGTCTAGTAATTTTTCAACAAATGGCTTGTTCTTAATGATAGAATTTCGTAAAGATCTCTCGAGGTTACCATTTCGCTTAACCATATTTGTCTTTATTAGTCGCCTTAACTAATCATATTGAGTTATCAATAATGGGTTATAGAGATTGTTGTATTTCATTGAAATTCTGAACCCATATAAGTTATACCACTGTTGACAACGTGGAAGTACCAGACCGCCGTTCCGTCCTAGTATGGCACTCCCTTTACGCACGGGAATCGAACTCAGGACTTTTGTTCTCGCTCACCCTCATACTAGGATGAAGAGACCGTACAGTGCTTCCAGGTTTTCAATGGTGGTCTAACTTAGATCTGTTTATGGTTTCGATGATCATCACCTTGAATTTAGATAGGTTAATTCTACTAGACAGTTAGTTAATATGTCGTAAAACATATAAAATTCGTGTGATGTAGTAGATGGACAAGTAAAATACACAGTTTACGTTACTCAGATTGAATGAATTAACCACCGGTTGTCTAATATACCTTCGATAACTTTATCTCTGATCAACACATTTATGATCTCACTAGTTAGTATGTTAATGTGTCTAGTAGAGTTACTTTAAATGCAACTTATATCATTACAAACTTTAGATAATCCTAATTTTGAACAAAAGGTATCTGAATGCTCGTAGAATATTAATGATAATAATAATGATATAACAATAGTAGTAACTGTTATAGTAATAAGCGTTATAATGATATAGTGTCTACAGCATTTGGAAATCAATAAAGTTTATTTGTTTGTTTATCAATTAACATTATTATAATTGTTGTTCAAACTGAAGTGCTACATTTATGATTGAAGCTAATTAATCATGAGCTGACATTAACTAAAGAAAATGAAATTTATAGTGTACAAAATCTCTACCAAAACCACTTTAGTGAATAGTTATTACATATGATTAGTAGCATTGAGATAGATCTTATAACATTCTTAGATGAGGTGGTTGATCAATGAAGTTTAACTAATTCAGTAGTGAGTTAGTTATCCACCAATAATATTAAATAATAATCGCTTTTCACTAACTAAAACCCCATTACACATTTTCATAGAGAGTATAATAAGTACTTGATCTCATATGATGTCGTTAGAATATGAACTCTTGAAGAGTTACAAACTAAATTGAAATAGTTCATTTTTGTATTGGTTGTTTGAATCTTCATTGATTTTTAAGACTGCAATTGATCGATCTCTTATTGACATACGTTCGTCCTGTGCAGATTGCCTCGATATTTTCTTAGATTACATGCATTTTAAGCAAAAAAAGGATGGTGGCTAGTAATGAAATCCAGGACGCGCGTTTAGTCCTATTTAGGACTAGTCAGTTGGATGTGCCTGCATCCTAGAGTTGATATTCATTCTAGGACTCGAAATGGAAATAGACATTCAATCTTCACTTGTACTAATATTCCATTTGATATTATTGTATTATGAAATGAAATCTTGAATTGTAGAAAATTTTTACAAAACTTATCTTAATTAGCATAAAATTTCTTAGCAAAATGATACATAAGTTAACATGAATTAATATATTTCTCTATCTTCATTTGTTTATAGGATATTGTGCTTAATATTCATTATTGTTATCAATATTGTTTATCTTTCAGTGTTTAGAAGATGATCAAGAGGATTTATCTAGTCTAATGGATATGTCAGCTGGGATTTTGCGTCTTTTAGATGTAGATACTACTAATAATAAGAATGAAAGTAAAAAATATCATCATCATTCAACTTATAAAAACTGTGATGTTGCTTTGCATACTTTAACACAATTACAAGATGCTTGGATAGCAGCCCCAGTACTAATCGAAATGTTGAATACACTAAATATTAATGAATCAAATAATGATGTAATAAATAATTCTAAAGATTTTCATGAAACAATTCAACTTTATTTAACACGTATTCAATCTTCATTGAATGTACAAAGGCATGAATTAAAAACATTAATATCAAATGATTTATGCTTAATTCTAGACAAACCTGTAATATCATTTTCAAAAGAAAATACAGTTGAAAATTTTGAATATTTGTGTGGAGTAAGTGTATATTGTTTTAGAATATTTTATTGATATGTAAGTTGATAGTCGGAAATAGTCGGCAGGATACCTTGAACTTAGGTTTTGTGCTATTTAGCAACACTCATCAGCAAGATGTGCCCCTCAATATTAAAGGAACTAATGCTGTCTGGTTGGTTTGAACCTGTGATATACAGTTTCTAGGATTTTCTGTTGACTATCTTCAACCACAGTAACATCTCAATATAGTGCACGTGATGTCGAGTCACCTAAATTAGTGGGTACACAACTTGTTCGATAGAATTCGATCGGTTTTAAGAAAGACTTGACATATATGACACTGGTTACTACTAAGTCAAGTGGATATATCTCCATTCTAGATTTGATGTTCATTTATGATACATTCAGCTAACAAATCCTGAATAGGACAAAACGCCTACTCTGAATTCCATAGCTAGCTACATACCATCTCTTCTCCACTAAGTTGTGTCATAACTGACTATATCGAGGCAATGTGCACATATGTACATATGCCAATTAAAATCGATCAAAATTCATTCAAAATATTAGCAACAGGATAACACAAACCATCAAAATTTATATTATTAAACGTTTGAAAACTAGTAACGCCTACAATCCTAACATATGCATATTGTAGTTATGCCGTGTCCTTCATGCTGTAATTTCGCTAGTTATTAAAACACTTTTGAGATAACTTCACGATACCTTAGTTTATCAGTGGAATTTGTCTCTACGTTAGCCACTAATCAGTGTTTTACACTATATCGACAGGATTTCCACATTTCGAATTATGGACTATATCTCTGTAATTTGTAGTCAGTTTATTCTTACTACTCATTTCAAGAAATTCATCATAATAAGACCCTTTAAAAAATCTTTTTTCACATATACTTGAACCAGAAAAAGTACCTTAGGTTGTAGCCTCGTATGCAAAATAGCTTATAGTTATGATTCCATGTTTTGTAAGTTTACTTGAACAGTTTTTGTGATTGTTAGGCAACATTTCAATGTAATACTTTTGAAATAAGTTAAATAATTTTCATAGAAATGAAATACTTTCAGGTCTTGAAAAATTATTCTTACAAAGTGAAAATCGTGTTAACTGGACAGCTGGTTTAATGCTTATTGGATTTGTAGTTGGAAATTACCGCTGAATGATCTAATTTGAGCAACACTAAACATCAGGGAAAATTTAACAGCTTTTTCATCCAAGTATGTAACTTCTTAGAAGTGTACATTTATTACCCCACCAAAACTTGAACGATTCTCCACAAGGTCTCATCAAAACTATAGACGTGAGATCACTAGTAACTTACTTCACGATGTCTTCCTGAGGTTTTATTAAGATCATGTGATAGGCTGGTTTTAAACCTGTCGTGAACAGTTGTCGCCCGTGGTATTAGACGGTCGCCACACTCTATTGTGAATTGGTTGCAGTTGAAAAGTCGTACTAATAGATTCTAATTCATTGTCTTATGGGTTAAGTGATTACCTCAATACCCAAAGTTACTGGCGGGGTTGATGGTGTGCACCACTGATGAGTCCCATAGTGGGACAAAACATGTTCAGTTTTTTCTGGATTTCAATAGTACCCCAACAGAGATCTATCCGCAAGAAATACCATTTGCAAGTTAAACCAATCTTTAAGAAACCTTCATATAAACGATTCTTGGATTCCTCCGTTTCTTCACTCTCCCAGAACTCATTGGATCAGTTAAATGCAATGTAGAAACTGGCACATGTGCATACATCAGTTTAATTTTTCGTATCCCATTAACACAACAAGATGAAATTCTCAGCTCAAGTCTCAGAGTAACAGAGGTAGAAGTATTATTGGTGGTTAAGCATCGAAGATACAATTCGCGGAAATAGAAATTAGTGAAATAAAAATTTCTCATGAGCTTCTAAAGTTATGATCTAAGGTAAGATGAGGAGTGAATGTACCTGGGCCATTAAAAACTATTTCAATCTGTTCCACTCAAAGTCCCTTACGACTGGTTACGATAATCACGTGGGCCACAACTAGGTAGTCTGCACTTATCTATATGACTCAGTCCAACAGTCAACATCTTCATGGACTGATGCTATGTATTGGTTTAACCACCCTTAGCTTTCTTTTAATCTACTCCTACATCAACCATCATCACGTGTCGAGATTGTCGATGGATGGCCGTACGTAATGATACATTTCCGAACCACTTCAGTCGACAAGAATTCACAACTTTAGCATTCAGTTTGTCATCTTTACCTTGTATTCTTCTCCTAACTTCAGAACTGCTAACTCAGCGGGCTCAATATATATGAGCAATGGTTTGAAGATCAATGTTTTCGCACTTTAGTCAATTGTACTTCTAACTATAATTTTAGTTGAAACTATCTTCTAAATACTTACCCAGAAATATTTAACTCATACAGTCTGACATTAATCAGAATTGTTCCAGTTTGTTGTTAGCATTATTTTGACTTCCTTACCTTCGATCAAACAGTTCTTTCCATTTTTCTTTCCAGTCCCAACTTCTTATATGTCGTTTTCCGGTATCATTTGGTAAAAATATGTAATGATATATATACATATATTAGTCAATATGTCTTCAGGTTATAATGATGATGAGTTAAGCTTTAGATTACAGTTTATTGATCTAAAAATAAGTTTTTTGTATTAGTAATTTTGGCTGCCATCTCCATATGTGATTTTTTTTGGTTTAAAAAATTACCAATTCAAACAGCGAAATCAATAGGCATCAAAGTTTACTAGTAATTTTTAGTAAGGAACAATCATTTTACTCGTTAGGATTGTTAAAACTAACTGTTGTGAAGTTTTATCTTTGCATTAGATTCGTAATAAATAGGAATCGATCTGTTTCATTTCATAAATATCTCATTCTATTTGTGGTTAAGGAAATAAGTTAGGAAAGTATTGTTCGCATGGATTGCCATCAATAGATAGTCGGTAGTAAGTAGTAGATGTCTGAATGGGTGTCTTTTTTCTCAATTCAACAAAAATAAGTATCATATATTTTATCTTCCATAAAGACCATATTTTTGTTGACCTACTCTGAGGTGGAAATGGATTACTAGCGTTTATTCTGTTTCGCAATGAGATTTTGTCCTACAAGTCCATGGGTTAATTTAAGAAATTCAGGGAATATAGTTTTTTTATAAATTAGTCATTCATCGTTACTACATTAAAAAAATCCATTTTCTGGATTCTGATGCTCGATTAGTTTGAGATTGAGAGATCTGGGCTATTTTATTTGAACTCAATTGCTCACAATTAATTTGTAAACAATGCGATTTGCAAATTCGAGATGGATACCAGATCTAGTGTGTGATGAAGAGACTCTAGTGAGAATTCCTAGACGGATATGTTAATTTAAAGTAAGATTTTATCACTTACTGACATTAGCTCGCTAACCGTTGGTGATCAGGGGATCTTGAAAACAGTTTCTTCCTTGTTTGGAACTCACGACCAGCGTGCGTTGACGATGACCTCATAGCCAATTAAATTGTCAAATACTCAGTCAGTAGTATCGTACTTCCAGAGGGACCTGAAGTCGTAGATTCGATCTAAAATCTAGATGAAACAACTGTCAAATACTACTTGGTTTTCATTGGTTGTTTACCTGTTGCCGATTCGCGATATTCACGATCCTCATAATCCACCAAAACTACTCATCTAAATAACTTCACAATCTGCTTGATTACAATTTGATGTATTATGGTCAGTGTTTTAATCATTGGATCGGAACATTTTGTGTACTAAACGCTCAATCAGTCAGTCAGTCAGTCAGCTGCAACGTAGGACCAGGCACGTATATGCATCGGTCCAAGTTGCCATACCGCATTAGCACAACAAGATGAACACCGGATTCATAGGAGTAGTTAATTCAGTGGTGGTAATATATAGAAGAAAGATTGTGTATAAGGAGATAGTAAAGGAAGAAAGAATTAGTTCCTAGACAGATATGAAGCGATTTTAATCTCTTAATTTAAGGAAGACAGAGAGTGTATACACCGACGCCATTGTGATCGATTCTGAGCCATGTCACCAAGAGTCTCCAACCATTGGTTACGATAGTCACGCGGACCCCAACCAGGCAGTCTGAATCTCCCAACATGGCTCAGACCAGAAGTTAGTGACTTCAAGCACTGATGCCACGTTTTGGTTTGGCCGCCCCTAACTTTCTTCCAATTATCCCCTGCACTAGTCAGCATTGCGCGTCGTGGTAATCGGTGTTCAGGCATACGCAACACGTGGCCCAACCATCTCAGTCGATGAAGATTCATAACCTCATCAACTGATTTACCATCATTCCCTAATACCCTGCGTCTAACCTCACTATTACTTACCCGGTGATCCCAGCAGATACCCGCAATATTTCTAAGGCACCTGTGGTCAAATACTAGTAACTTACGAATATCTTCCACTCTTAAAGGCCATGTTTCGCAGCCGTATAGAAGGACGGAACGAACTGCCGCGCAGTATACTCGTCCCTTAATTGATAGACGGATATCTCGCCTTCGCCATAGATGACGTAAGTTGGCAAAGGCCAAGCGAGCTTTTCGAATCCGTGCTGAGATTTCGTCAGACACCAACCCATTAGGGCTGATCAGACTTCCAAGATAAGTGAAGTTGTCAACGCGTTCGACTACTTCACCCCCTATCCTTAGTTCAGGTGTTGATGCAGACCAGTCCTGAAGCAACAACTTGCATTTAGAGGGAGAAAAGCGCATCCCAAACATTCTAGCATTGTTGCTCAGTGCTACCAAAAGACTCTGCATTTCATCAGCGTCTTCACCAAACAGGACTATGTCATCTGCGTATTCTAAGTCAATAAGTGGACCTCCTGGTAGGAGATCAATACCCGAGAAGTCATTCGATGAGAGCGTTATTTCCATCAGCATGTCTATGATAAAGTTAAACAAAAAAGGAGAAAGTGGACAGCCTTGACGGACGCCACTTGAGGTTGCAAAAGCAGATGACAGTTCGCCATAGGCTCTGACCGGACTAGTAGTTTTCGAGTAAAGAGCCTTCACAAGGTTTATGTACTTCTGAGGTACGCCTTTCAATGACAGACACTGCCACAGAACCTCTCGGTCAACAGAGTCAAACGCTGCTTTTAAGTCAAGGAATACCACCATTGTCGGACGCCGATAAGTATGCCTGTGTTCTAGAACCTGACGAATGGTGAATATGTGGTCGATGCAGCCACGACCAGGTCTGAAGCCAGCCTGATTTTCACGTGTTTGCAGTTCACGAGTCTTAGTTAGGCGTCCGAAAATTATCGAAGCTAGTATTTTAGATACTATATTAGTCAAACTAATCCCTCTGTGGTTGTCACAGGATGATTTTGACCCTTTCTTAAATATTGGGACGATAAGTGATTGTGACCAGTTAGATGGAATAACGTCTAACTCCCAGATTTTAGCTAAAATATTAGTCAACCTAATCGCTAAGACTAGACCACCATCCTTAAAGACCTCTGGGGCCAATCCATCTGGACCAGCTGCCCTTCCTCGTTTCAGATTAGCTATAGCCTTTTGAACTTCAGCTAGAGTTGGGGGACCTACTTCAATGTTCCATTCACACTGTCTGGGAATAGAGGGTAGTTGTAAAGTAGCTGAAGGCCAGCTAAACTGCTCCTTAAAGTGTTCCGCCCATCGTTCTAAGCGTCTGGACTGGGAGCAGATGAGAGTGTCGTCTTTTTCCGAAATGGTCTGACTTACACTTGATTTATTAATTCCAGTTTCTTTTATTAGTCTGTAGAGTTGTCTTGTGTTCCCTATAGCCGCCGCCTTTTCCATCTCTTTTGCTTTCGTTGCCCACCACTGCTCACGATCATTCCTTAGACTTTTGCTTAATCTAGATTTGATTTCTTTACGCTCTTCATCGTATTCAAAACCTGATGGGATGAGTTTGCGAGAATCTATCAGTGCAATAGACCTTGACGAAATCCATTGGTTTTTTGTAACCATTTGGTTTAAATCACTGGTAGATGTCACTGCTGTTTCCACAGCTGCTTGTATAACTTTCCAAGCAACATCTGGGTCAGTCTCGTTTTCAGAACTACCTAAGTGTGACCTCAGTTGTTCCTGGAACCTACTTTTGGCTTTCTCATTACTCAATTCGGTTCTAATGAGTCTTTTTTGTGTGGCTCTTTTGCGTCCAGTGAGGCGCAAGCAGATGCGTGCTCGTACTAGGGCATGATCAGAGTCCAAGCAGGTACCCCAGAATGAGCGACAATCTTCTATTGACCCTCTCCAACGATGACTGATGGCAATATGGTCTATTTGAGTCCATCGTTGGTTTGGTGCAGGGGGTCGCCATGTTAGACGATGTCTCTCTTTATGCTTAAAATTTGTGTTTGCTAAAAATAAACGATTGTCTGAGCACAGTTGCAGCAGACGATCACCATTATCTGTTCGCTGTGCCGGAATACTAAAATACCCACCTAAATGTCTTTCTGTTTTGTTTAAGCTACCTACCTGGGCATTAAAGTCACCTCCTACGAGTACTATGTCTGAACGTTTAGCTTTCTGAAGAAGTTCAGACAGCTTTCTGTAAAATTCATCTTTCACTTCATCCGAACTGCAGTCAGTGGGAGCGTAGGCAGAAACGACGAAAAGGCAACGACGTGTGTCCTTATCCTTCCGAGTTCTTACTGAGCCGTTTAGCCGAACAGCGCATAGACGACTGTTAACGGGGATCCACTCTAATAGCGCTTGTTCCGCCCTCATGCTAAGTGCTATGCCTACACCTGCCAGTCCACGAGAACTAGCCATCGGGTCGCCAGATACACGGAGGGTGTATCTCGTTGGCTCTCCGTTTTGCCGAGGTGAGGTCAAGTGAATGACCACACTAGGATCCTGTATGCGTGTTTCGGAGACACAGCATACATCAATGGTACGAGATTCTAAGGTTTTAGCCAAGGAAGCCTGCTGACCGATTTGGCATAGTGTGCGTACGTTGAAGGCTCCAATGTATAGTTTGGAGCGAGGTTTCAGTAGACCTGGGACAGTGTTTTGAGCACTAGAATCGTTGGCTGTGGTGACACTTGAGGAGGAAGCTAAAAGAGGAAGTTTAGTGTATAAAGTCGATGTAGGAGGAATAATAGGAATTGAAGAGGGAGGTTGACTATGAATACAGTGGTCTTGAGTGCTGTTAGAGGTACGAGGGCGGTTATCACTTCCCGGTTGCCCACACCGTGGAAGGGTTCTTCTGGAGGTACCTGAAAAGGAAATTGGATTAGAGTTGGTCATAGTGACCTGAGAGCGTGACCGCAGTGCCCAAGGGACAGCTGCTTGAGGTCGGTCACACACGACCTTTTTATGAGTGATTTTTGTGTTAGCTCCGTACTTGTTGAGTCCTTACCGCCGGAGACGGATATCCGTGGGATAAGGCGAGGTGTGCATTTTTAGGGTCGACCTTTTCTAACCCCACCCCTCCTTGTGGGAAGGCAGCATCGCTGTCATGCTGGTTGTCTGAAGGAAACACCTTACTGCTGTCACACCTCTGTACAGTCAGCAGTACGACTTCGCCTTCGGACCTTGGTTTTGTTGCTTTTAGTCTTACCGCTCTTCAACCGACCTGTCTGGCATGGTAGGACCTTGAGGAACGGTTGTTCCAGCCAGTATAGCTCAGTTGCTTCATCACGATAGGCAAGCCCGACCACCACGTCAAGGTAGCAACAACGGTCAGGTAGCAACAACGGTCAGTCATAGGTAATATATTCAGGCCACCATTCAGTTCAATGGTGAACAATAATTTAATAGAGTAAACTAAAAAGAAGCAACTTAATGGGATTGAAACAATGAATTTTTTTATATTTTAGAACAATTCTATCCTTTATGTTTTCCATATTATTCTAGTTCATTTACTTGAATAACTCACTGGCTTTAATAGTATCCTATTAATTTATAAAGTTGAGACATTTATTCTCCCGTTTTCTTTTCGATCAAGATGTATTTTCTCACTGATATTTTGGTTTATGGTATGATCGGTTATTGTAGGTTGCTGTATACAAGTTGTTGTTTACTGTCAAATTGGCGAGACTGTAATTTATGGGCGAACCAATCGAATATAAGATAACGAGCCTTGGATTTCGGTGCGAAATTCATTCATCCAGTTGGCTAAATAGCGTTTTGGCATCATAGCTAATGTTAGTTCGTGATGAAAACCCTAAATTTAATTCTTAACTCTAACCATCAACTGTAAATCATAATTCTAATTCCTCACACTAGTTTGTAACACTTATTTAGTCGTAATTAGTAGGTGGACATTCTCTTGGTCATTTAAGCGTCGCTCAAATGTCGTCCATAAATTATAGTCTCACTGTCAAATTTACAAATAAAAAAGTGCATTTCAGCGGTTTTACGTTCTGTTACCTGAATTGTTTCACAGCAAGTTGTTTTTCGCCTTATTCATCAAAATTATTAACACGAATTTCTACAAATAGTGTTTATATAAATACGATTTTCAAAGAGTTTTTATCACACGTTAATATCTGTTGAATTATTATAGAGTTTTGAAAATTAGTTTTGCAAATTTCAGTAGTGACTTGGAATATATCTTCTCAAATACTTTTTTAATAATGAACTGTTCAATACAGGATTTACCATCTAGATTGTTATTATTCAATCACTGATTATCAGTGTCTAAAAAAATATTTTTATTCCAATCAACTAAACGGATCTAGACCATTACTTCTTCCAATCGTGACTTCAAAGTACTTACATGATTCAACCAAAAAATATATCTGACTTCATTGATAGAAACTGAAAAATTTCGCCTATGAATAATTGTTCGTGAATTTTAAAAATAAAATAAATCCACTCTAATAGTACAGTGGTGATATCTATGGCTTTTATACTGAATGATTTGGGTTTGAATCTCGCTAGGTGATGAATTAGTAACTTCAAGAATTTAAATACATTTAACCGATGAGTACTAACTAACATGTGACCAACCAAGGTTAACATAACTTCCTACTGATTGCTCCTATTCATCGTATATCGCAACGACTATCAAAAAATCGTAAAATGATCTGGACAGTTGTTGTTCGGGCAAAATTAGTTGTTAAGAAAATTACTTACATATGATTCAACTAGATTACTTAGTGATATCAAATTATGAATTGAAAATCATTATGAACTTTGAAAGTTTATTGAAATAAGTTCTCTAAAGACTAGTCATCTAGATAAGTTGATTTATCTATATCCTTTGGATCATATACTAAAATAAAGACTATTTTTGTGTATAAATGTTAGTTAGGTTGTACTATATGTTGGGTAGATGTACTTGATGTATTCTCGTTGGTTGTTTAACATATCCTAAATGAAATAATCGTCATAGTTCTGTGCTAAGTTCGTTTTTTTGTACATCGAAATTGCAAACAATAGATATATGATAATTAACCGACCACTTTGTTTACGAGCAGATGACTGATTATCATGTTTTGACCACGTGAACATTCTTCATCGCTAGGGCTATCGATTTTGTAAACAATGCATTATCACGTGCTTCAAGGTTGAAATAATGCTCTCCTAGTGTGTCCTTGTTCGAAATCGATGCAATCACAACGATAAACCTAGTTACATTTTGTTTATTTCCTAAACTTAATAAAGCCCTGATTGTTGTAGTTAACAGACATACAGCTTAGATTACCGACATATAAGCATCCTTATAGTGTTTTGCTTCCATTGAAAAATCATGTGTACGCTAGTGGTCTTTTGGATTAAGAAAGTTTACACGTTTGCCGTATGCGTTATGTATAACACGCTGTGCTTTAAGAAGAAATAAAAAAATACTTTGAATAAAGACAAAATAATCCTTTGTTCAGATTATTAGACAATTAACACAGCGCTTTTGTACTATTTTCTCTCTTTTTAAAAAAATTCTCGATAAAACAAAACCGATAAATGTAGTAGAATAACGTAAATTCCTTTGTGTTGTAACTTCTCTTTCAAGATGCTTCCCATCTTAGAACAAGCGCATTAATTATGTAACAAAATAGATTTATGCAATTTTTGCTACGTTTACAGAAAATTATTGATTGGAGCTGGAGATAGATTAAACAAAGCAATGTGAGTGAAGAGAATTTTTAGGAATATTCGAAAATAGTTGAATCAATGCCTAGATCTAAGCTAGACCACAATTAAAAACATGAAAGCACTGGAAAGTAAGTGCATATTCACGACCCCGCACGCTGGACCCGAGTCCAGGTTCGTTGGTCTCGCACGAGAACGCCTGACGTTTGGTCTGCTGAGCCGGCACCCGACGGTGTCGATGTCTAACTTCAATCTCGCGCGAGACCAGAAGCCCTGGATTGAAGTCCAACTTGTGGGGCCGTGGATGCGCACCACTGAGTCCTATTTTAGAACGAAACGGCCAGGTTTTCGTGGTGGTCTAGCTTAGAGTGCTCATGAGTTCAACTATTTTTTTCCACAAATCTTCATCCAAAATATTGATTAGTTATCAGATAATTATATGAATTGAGGGCTGTATTAAAACAAGTTGGTTCTAGATACAGTAAACTATTGTCATCACCTATAAAATTCTAAATACAATAGTTTAATTCACAATGTAAAATGAGTGAAACGTCTATAAGGAATGGGCAACATTCTTAATTGATGATATAGTTAAATATGTTGTATAGTCCCCTGAGGAATAAAAAATTGACAATAGTACTACCATACTGAGTACAATGTTTTAGTTGAAATCGCTTGGCGATGAACGATTTTATGAGAATAATAGGTAAAACACATGACGATCTGTTGTAGCAAGCTCTTATAAGAAAAAGAAAGCATACAAGTGTAACAAGGTTTATTATTTTCCCATTGTTGAGTTGACAGATCAAGAGTTGAGCTTCTTTAGACATTTTGAGATGTACTTGTTAGTGAAAGTTACTATTGCAGTTCAGAAAATGAGTTTTCCTTTATTTGAAGCTTTTTGTTAGAATATCTATGTTCTATAGGTTTTTGTGTTTTTCGTGAGAATTCAGTCCATCACGAAAATTACAAATTTTCAGCTCACCGCTATATATAATCTAATGACTCTTTTGCGTGTCCGAAATCGGTATGGTATCTTACAGTTGTGTACCGACAGTAAAAGAATTACACTACGGAAACAGATATCAAGTTAAACAATGTAACATAATGAATGACCCATATGTTTTATGTTTATTTCAACGTGAATTAAGTTCAAGAGCGAAGACATACTGCTCACAATGTGAGCATCACGTAAGGTTCCCCATCGATAACCGACATTTCATGTGATATTTATTTTCCAGAATTAAGAAACTGTCAACCTTATATGTATCATCCCTCTGTCTCATGCATTTTCAGTGTTCATCATAAGATTTCACAAAACTGGGAACAATATAACAAATGCAGTTTCTCATGCAAATGTTGTACATGATTCATTTCAAGCAGTTGGTACATGTACTCTTAAGTTCTACTCCCGCATCGATAAGACCATTAGTCTGTCAGAAAAAAGTCGTTTCACAGACTAGATAATTATATAGTATTAATTCATTATATATATCCTGGAACACGGAAATTCACTGTATTCTTTCCATTCTATTATTTAAATTGTGTATTATACAAGTCATTGTCAATACATTTTCGTAGTATCTAATAATATATTTTCATAGGGACATTTTTTCGTTATCTATTCATATAATCATTATGGAATGTTCATCTTGTCATTTCATTGTAGTTATTATCTATGATTATTTCTCATGAGATTTATGATTTCTACCATAATTTTTTTTCGATTATTTTCCATCAATATTATTTATTCCAGCTTGTAGTTGACAGTTCACTTACTGATGAATTGGAGTCGGAAAAACAATTATTTCTTGTGAGTTCTTTCCTTATGATTTATTCATTTCATTGGATTATTTTAATCATTGATTCATTGATAAAGTTATACTAACTTCTACTTTCGTGTAGGGAAATATATTTTTAACTATAATTTGATAAGGTATCCTAAGATTTATTTGTGATTTTTTTTTGTCTTATTGTAATGAGTTGACGACTATTCACTAAGTAATAACCAATCTTGTGCATAATTATTACGGTGAACTAAATCCAGCTCAGTGGTAAAGATGTTAAGCGTTTACGAGTGAGACTGAAATTCCTAGGTTCAACCCCTAGTGTCGAGGTAGTGAAAGTCTGCTGCTGAGTAGGGCAGAACAACTGTCCGGTGTTTACTGGTTTCTATTGGTTGTTTAACTTGGATCAACTCGTGATCTCAGTAACATTCAACAATCTCTGTAAGCCTCCATACTGATCATGAATGCGATCTACAGGTCTGCTTGACTTGACATAGATCACTGGTCAGTCATCAAATAATCAATCCTTCAGAAAATCACTTACTGTTAAAATGACTAGACAGTAGGATGGTCACGACATTGATTAAAACAGTTTCAAATATCACTGTGTCTATCAGTCCTTTTAAAATTACAGATACCCCATCTCAATGGATCTGAACTTATACTAGACCTTCAACTATCTAAGTTGTGTCTTAGTAGATGGTAGATCAATAAACTAATTACTAAAATATCAATTATGAAATTTTTAGCAAAAAACAAAATCCATCTTATTGTTTAGCACATTCTGAGTATACAATAGACTCTTCAATAAATGCTTTTTTTATTACGTAAATATGTACAAGATTATTGAATTGTATCATTAAACAATGAAAAATTCTTAAATTTTCATATGAGAATTTGTACAACTTCATACCATTCAAAGAAAGTTTCAATCAGTTTAACAAATTACACCAAAAGGCTAACATGAACTAAACCTTTTTCAATTATCTACCAGACGTTAAAATTAATTCATCAGATACAATCAGAATCCGACTCCTTTTTAACTACATAAAAGATGGTAGTAAGAATTTCCGAAGTGAGACTGTACAACCGAGAGAAATGAACTGACCGGTTTTTTTTACCTTGGTCTACCTCTGGTTCAAAAATTCATAAAGTATTCCTGTATTACAAGGTTACTCAATACTTATGCCTTACACGTATATTGTTCCTCTCCAAATTTCTTTAAATTGAATCTGATTTAATTACTTTCATTCTGATGCGTTTAGAAACGTTTTAATAACACATATTTGCATTTCTTCTATCACTTCAAGTGTCACTTAATCTCTCAGCAAATAGTTATTTTTTTGTGGGAATTAATTCAAATTATTACCTCTACTTCCAAATGAAATGATTAACTTCGAGATAAATTTCACAAGTTTTCAACAATAGGTCGTGACCAATCGAGCTTATCTATGTTAAAAGTCAGTCAATCATTTATTTTTAATGACGTTAGATGATTATTGTACTATATAGCTGAAAGATTAAAGTTGGAAATATGGACTATTAAATTTCAATACGATAGGTTTAATATAAATTACTTTCAGTGGGATCTAAAGGTCTTGTGTTCTACCTTGTATGTAAGTTAAGAGTGCACACTTTTAAAAACATTTTACCTATCCTGAAAAAAACTGTCCAATATTGAATAACTTTGAAATATAGGGGACTTTGTGTAACCGTTTCGTCCCTGTCTAAACTTCTCTGAAGTGTGGACCTGTAACCATTTATGAGATGGTATCTAGCAATTCCGAGCCACACCATGAGCGTATTATCCTCGAACTACTGAGTTGAGGCCTACTGGTCCGTATTTCCAACCTCAATCAACTCAAGGCATGATAATCCAATTCCAATGGTGATGACTTTTCACTTCTGACATAGATCAGTTCCATTGGTCACCATTATTCAGTTGAACTTATCTTAATCCACAATTCAATTTGAAATGGCTTAAGTTATCCCATTGTTGATATTTTTGACCGAAATTTGATCAGTCTTGGTTGGCTTATGTGGATCCTTTTCAGATTGTCTCCGTAAAGCAATTATGACATAAGTTGATATATAATAGATGGAATATGACTTGTTGTGGAATAAAGGATGCGCATTTCGTCCTATTTAGGATTTTTCATCTGGATGTACCGGCATCTTAGAGTTGATATTTGCTTTAGGACTCGAACTCGATACCATTTGCCTCGAAATCCATTGCGTTATCTACTTGGCTACTGAGTTTAGATAGCTAGTCACTTGTGTGATTTCGTCGTGGACTAACATCATTTAAGACGTTAACGGAAAACATAAAACCCTGGACAAACGTGAATGCAACCAACCTACTTAGAAAGAAAATACTACACCTGCTTGTCTACATATTTTAGATAGTGAACATCCGATTTTCATTTTTTTTCTATCGGTACTTTTTGTTGCCGTTTTGTGTTACCTATATGTTGTTTTCACATTCGGTCATTGATCAGTGAACAAAAATGTTGGATATTACTTTTTGATAGATTAGATCACTTTGTGCTAAAATACGACTTTTTTGATATATAAAATAATTTATTGTCCCAAGTAGTTACACTTTATCATTGATACTTTAAACAGCAATCTTTGTAAGCTAGTCCAATATGTTAAGAGTCATACTTTAGTATCAGACTAACGGAATAACGATTATAGATTAGTATACTACTAAATATTTGATGGTTGCTGAATACATTTTATGCAGTTTATAATGATTTAGAGCATCGGTAATCGGTATATAGTTTCATCATTGAAATACCACCGAGAGCCAATGAAGATTCCTAGGTAAATTAATGTTGGTTCGAACGCAAATTCAAGTCAATTAGTGTTGTAATCATAATGAGTTGAATTGTTCAGTCTTCATAGTCTCCATCCAACTCATTTTGAATGCAAACAATAGAATCATTGGCTTTGGACAGATAAAACTAACTTTATCATTTTAATTCTCTAAGTTTTATAGTTTCGATTCTTGAAAAATACCTTAAGTGAATTACTTACCGAAAAAATCCCAAGCTAAAATAAAACAACTGTGGTGTGTGCTACTGATATCGAGAGATATAAGTAATATGTATTGAAAGTGGAGTGTCTAACGTCAGAAGGTTGAGGAAATTGAAGAGAAGAGAACGAGAAAAAGAATGATTGGTGTAGAAACGAAAGAACAACAAAGTCTCAGAAGATTGATCGATATTTTACAAATGAAGTATTTACTGTATGGATCTCAGATTTTACTATGACATTCTGTAATTTTATATTGCAATACATTTGGTTGTCCCAGCCTGTGTTATCGTTCACGACACAACCATTCAATATTTACTTAATTTACAATAGACGTCTCAGTATCCTCAACTTACCAAATCGATTGTATAATTCATATTTGGCATAAAGTTTGTAATGAGCTCTTGGCTATTTTAGAACACTTCTTACTGTTAATAAAATATTATGTTTGTCTTTTATTATATATATATATATATATATATATATATATATATATATATATATATATATATATATATATATATATATATATATTTGCAAAGTAACTGTTTAGGAATCAATTTATTCAGCTCAATGGTCTCATTAAATTCAATCTTAATTATATTTCGTTTAAATTGGTTTATATCAGACCACCTAATGTACTGAAATATACATATATATTTGATACAAATATTTTAATAACTTAGATCATGTATTCTTTCTATTCATATGTTTAATATTATAAGATGTACAGTATTAAATTGATTTGAATATTGAATTTTAATAGAGTAGTATTGCTCTATATAAAACTTCAGTACTATTGAAGTATAAATAAATGATTATAAATTTCAAAAAAGAAGCATACACACACACACGATACAATGAAGTTGACGAGTTTTGAAATAGAATATCACTTTATCCACCTGGGATATATTCACTTTTTTCCTAGTTTGAGATAAGAATTTCGCTAATCATGAGGATAAGAATAAGTAACAGTTAGTTAGTCAGCTACAACGTAGGACCAGGCACATATATGCATCGGTCCAAGTTACCACACCTCATTAGCACAACAAGATGAACATCAAATTCATAGAAGTATTTACTTCAATGGTAGTAATATATAAAAAAAGATTGCATATAAGGATATAGTGCATGAAGAAAGAATTAGTTCGTAGAAAGAAAGATATAAAGCAATTTTAATCTCACGGTCTAAGGGAAGACAAAGAGTGTATACATCGACGCCATTGTGATCGATTCTGAGTTATGTCACACACAGTCTCCAACCATTGGTTACGATAGTCACGCGGACTCAGACAAAGTAGTCTGAATCTATCAGCATTACTCACGCCAGAAGTTAATGACTACAAGCACTGATGCGACGTTATGGTTTTACCACCCCTAACTTTCTTCCATTCGTCTCCAATACTAGTGAGCATTGCGCGTCGTGGTAATCGGTGTTCAGGCATACGCAACACGTGGCCCAAACATCTCAGTCGATGAAGATTCACAACCCTGCGTCTAATCTCACTATTACTTATCCGGTGATCCCAGCAGATGCGACCTATATTGGTAAGGCATCTGTGATCAAATACTTATAGCTTACGAGTGTCTTCTACCTTTAATGGCCATGTTTCGCAACCGTAAAGTAGAACGGAACGAACCGCCGAGCAGTATACTCGTCCTTTAATTGATAGACGGATATCTTGCTTTTTCCATAGATGACGTAAGTTGTCAAAAGCCAAACGAGCTTTTCGAATCCGTGCTGAGATTTCGTCACACACCAACCCATTAGGACTGATCAGACTTCCAAGATAAGTGAAGTTGTCGATGCGTTCGAGTGCTTCACTCCCTATCCTTAGTTCAGATATTGACACAGGCTAGTCCTGAATCAGCAACTTGCATTCAATGATTCTTAACACAAACTTTATTATAATGACATCGTACGATAAAATAATCACGATTACTTTGCTTTTTTAGTAATTCTTTTTTTTCTTTTCTTTTTAGTCAATTCAATGTAACTCGAATGAATTGTGTGAAAAAATTCTTCAGTCGTTAGGACAACTTCCCCTTCCTCTGGTTGATTTATGGAAACAAAAGAAAAAGGTAGGATTTATGTCTAATGTAAAACTGTTTGTTTTATTTTGGTCCTAATTTCCAATTCAATTAAATTCAATAGTCTGCACAACCCCATACTCATAATTATAGTGTGCACACTAGTGACTAATTTTGAGAAGAAATTTCCGGAGTTCTAGTGGGAAGCCATGAACAGTGGAGCTAATCCATGTCGGATGTGAGTCAGTTACCTACCGAAGACAACGGATGATAGTCGCCTATTATCGTGGATTAATTGAAGTCAGACATTAGCGCAGTTGGGTCCCGATCCAATGGTTTAGGGTTTAGGCGTTGGGACATGAGACCGAAGGTCTTGAGTTTGATTCCCGGTAACAGGAATGCTGATGCGCACTTCTGAGAAGTTCCGTACTATGACGAAATAGCTGTCCAATGCTTCCAGATTTTCAATGGTAGTCTCACTTATATCGGCTCATGATTTCAATAGAATCCTAGAGGTTAAAGGTTTTTTGTTCTAAAGTTGCCATCTAATATGTGTGTACATGTGTTATGTTATGTATTTTAGTGTTCTATGTTTTCAGAGTGTATCAATATCCATCAGCTGTTCATTTATTGTTACTTCTATTGTCATAGAATTGTCTCAATTAAGTAGTGTATTAGCAGAAATCTTAGTGATATAGTGAGATACCGTTAAGCTACATCAATCCACGTAACAACTTTATTATTGGTGAAGAATTTTTTGTCCTAGCGACATTAATCATTCAAATTTACTGTTCAACCATTTAACGATTAAAGAGATTTAGTGTTCATATAACCTTAATTAGGATATGACGAATATTTTTAATTAAATGATTTCTCAGTCTGATCTGTAATGTGAATATGTATCAATCCAAATGACCACACCTCTAATAGATCATAACTATTCCTCACATCTTCACCTGGAAGTTAATGTAGCTCAACGGAATGATCAATTACTTTATGTTCTGACACCACGTCATAAACTGGCCTTCTCCCAACGTACACTTGCACGAATAGCCTTAAGGTTAAATGGTGGCATTCGGTTCCGCAAAGCACATGTCAACTACCTGAGGCGATTATATTTTATAAACTCATTGAAATACTTATTATTCTTACCGTAAATCCTACCCCTACATTTTTTTATAAATCCATAAATAATATGTTGTGAGCCAACTTGAATACCATCGCCCAATCTGTAACTTCATACCATTCAAACACTAAGATCACGGTAACTCTACAATACAAGAATACATAATTTTGATCTCAGTTAACTGTTTATAATCTATCTGTGATTTTCTTCTGAAATTTATACATCGTTTTATACATAAAAATATAGTCATAATTAGACGGTAATTAAAATTTTCATAATTTGTGCCAAATACGTAAACACAGACAAACAAAAACTAGCTATGGATACACCTCCTCACACACACGCACGTAAACATGCATAGAAAGTGTGCTCGTCAGTTAATAAACAATAAAAGAAAATCATCACAGATTTATTATGTTATTGTTTTAAAGAACAAAATATGTTAGTAAATTTATATTTGCAGGTTATTTGAGTAGTTATATTATCAACTCATAAACATATATATACAGAAAGAGAGAGGGAGGGAGAGAGAGAAAGAAAGAAACAACAATATCATGCACTTGAGTGATGTTTGTTTTTCTGAAGGGGTAACTTTATTAATAGTAATTTTTTAATGAAAAATAGGAAGGATTTGTGCATGTGTATGAGGGGGGGAGGCAGGAAAATATATATGTATGTTTTCCGCATTCTTCTGTGTAGAGATTAGTTGTGGTTGTCAACACGATTAGTATCAACACATGTAAATAATGGTGATTTTTTAATAGTTCGAATAACTTTTTATAAAAATAAAAAAAACAAAAAAAAAAACTAGTACACCTGTCATCACACTATCTATTTGTACATTTCACATATTATGTAATCGTTTTATTCATCGTTATCATTGATTTATATGGTGTACTTAATCGTTACGGTTATTATTGTTATTATTAGACATTATAATCATATGGTACTTACACAATGTTTAAAATTATCTACTCGCTAAGAATGATGATTTCAGTCTATTTGGCACAGTATTCGATTGCTAATAATTATTTTTCTCAATGAGTCAGTAATCTAGTTTCAATTAAATAATCAAACCTAATTTATGATATGATAATGAGGTGCACAAAGCATGAAAATGTTGATAAGTGCGAGTTGTAGTGTATATTTGTGTGTATACATTGACATTACATTGTGTTGCATTTCATGTCAACAGCCTTAAAGTAATCAACGAATACTAAGTATCGTACTTCTTAACACTCAAAATTAATATTTGTTTATGTGTTAAAAGGGAAACTGGAAAGCGTTTTATGTTGCAACCGCCAAACAAAAATGTTGTCATGATATGACTAAGTATCTAATGTTATGCCTCGCTAAAATAGGATTATTTTGAGCTTAAAGTATTGACTCTGTTTAAATAGCTAGCACATCATAATGCACTGTGACTTGAATCACTTAGACTAGGAATTGTCTTGATTAGTTTAGTCAAAATTAATTATTTACTTACTTATGCCGCCCAGCAGGATTCTCCATCCAACTCTATCCTGTGTAATCCTTTCCAGTTGCTGTTTATCTTTTTTGATATCTTCTTCGAATTCTCGCCACAATGTGTCCTTGGTCTTCCATTTTTCCTTTTCCCTTCAGAATTCCAAGTTAGCGCTTGCTTCGTGTTGCAGTCTGATGATTTCCTCAATATATGTTCTATCCACTTCCAACGTCTTTTCCTAATTTCCTCTTCAACTAGAACTTGGTTCGTTCTCTTTTGCAGTAGGTTGTTGCTGATAGTACCCGACCAATAGACATTGACTATCTTGCGTTTGTAACTGTTTATAAATACTTGTACTTTTTTGATGATGGTTATGGTAGTTCTCCAAGTTTCGCCTCCGTACAGTAGAACTGTCTTGACAATTGTATTGAGGATTATAACTTTGATATTGGTTGCCAGTTGTTTTTAGTTACATATTTTCTTCTACTGTGGGAATGCTGCCTTTGCTTTGCCAATCCTTACCTTTAGGTCTGCATCAGATCCTTG
Source organism: Schistosoma spindalis (assembly GCA_946903255.1). NCBI lineage: Eukaryota > Metazoa > Platyhelminthes > Trematoda > Strigeidida > Schistosomatidae > Schistosoma > Schistosoma spindalis. Next base: position 12,014,270 of record OX336420.1, read on the forward strand.
TTGTTCATGGATGATGCTACGTGAAATTTTCCACCTGTTCCAGTGTGACTGGGTTGGTGTTCTCTGTGTTCTCCTTGTGTATGTTGAGTAAAAATTGTATGACATTAAACATTATGAGACGAGATCTACTCATTTCTATGTTTGAGATCACATAGGGATATAAAATTATTCATTATACATTGTGAAATGTAAAAGAAGGAAATGTAATAGATTCTCTTTCATCATTAGTCGTTCTAACTACTTAACGGTTTTCCTCATAATAGCAAGAGTTCTATTATATCGTATATTCAGGAGTAATAGCATAAAGTTTAGGTTTTCTCCTTGAACTTTAATGTGAATCATACAGTTCCCAGATTTCATCATGTCCTACTTACATTTGGCCCTTACATTAAGCCTATTATATTCAGATAAACATTTTCATGATAGAATAGGGAATATCTTAGAAAAATACTCTACGTGAATTCATTTCTAAGGATTTTTTTTATATCTTCCTATTGGTGTTAAGGACTGCAGTTGATCAGCTGCTGACAAATGAATAAAAATCCACCCTCGTTGGACAGGGGAGCGACTATTTAAATTCAGTAGCTCAGTAGATTTTGAAGCAAAAGGCACTGGGCTCGAGATTTAGTATGAGCATTAACACAGGTGCAGGTACATTCGGCTGATGAGTTTCAAATGGGACGAATTGGGTGTACTTGACTCCATTGCTAACCACTATCCAACTCTGCTTAAAAACTAGTCTCATATATATTTCCTATATTGCCTTTAATAAATTCTTAACGTTCTCATGGTGAATACATTTAATGCCAGAGGGGGATGAATATACCATCATTTCAACTTTGATTTAACATGATAGCAACAACAAGCAAACAATGCTTATGGATGAATACATTGATTAGTGTTCATAAGTTTCGAACTATTTCAATTTGACAGGTTCAAATGAAATAAGTTAAAATTGTACACCACTAAATGCTGGCACTGCTGGGGAGTCCCATACTAGGACGAAACGGCCGTCCAGTGCTTTCAAGTTTTCCATGGTGATCTAGCTTCAATTGACACATTCAATATTGTTTGTAATTTAATTCTAAAGTGAACAGAAAATTAATTTTGTTTTAAAAATAAAATGAAACCAAAATTAAAACTGAATCTTAAAATTATAAGCAAAGATGGGTAATGGCTAGCAGTGGAACTCAGGACGCGCGTTTCATCCTATTTGAGACTCGTCAGCTAAATGTACTTGCATCACAGAGTTGATGTTCACTGCTAGCCACTATCCATCTTTGCTTATAATGCTTGTGAATTAAGGCAATATCGAGGCAATACACATAGTATGCACATATGCCAATACGAGACTGATCAATTGCAGTATTAAACATCAATGAGAAGATTCAAGTAAACAATACCAAGTGAATTTGATTCTTAAGATGTTTTTTTTCTAATATAATTGATAAATTTTACAGCCATATTAAGACTTCGGAAATTTATAATCTCTGTTACATAATTGACATTATCACAATATATTTCCAATAGTATATTATCAGTTAATTAGATTCCGATAGTTTTTTTTTCGTGTGTGGATTGTCAAAATTTATTTAAGTTGAAGATACAAAATATATTTTCTACAAAGTAACATCAGAAGATGAATAATAGAAAATCAAAAAGCACTGAATGTATCTCTTCTGACTTATGAAATCACAGCATTATCCATTTAAAAACTATCACGCGGAATTGACTTTAGGACTTTGACATCTTGTTACAAGTGAATTATTACTTAGTCAACTAGTCTAAATGCAATAATTCATATTTTTAGTTCCCGTTAGTGTGAAATAGGTTTTATATTTTATTTGTAACTTTTTCAAATTAGTTGAAGCTACACTTGATCTCTTCTCATCGAAATCTTAGGCCATGTATATTGATGCGAGTTATTTGTAAGAATTTGATGAATACTATTTAATTTGGTGTCTTGTAGAATTTCAAAGATACTTATGGTCTTGAACTAAATGTTATGGGATCATTTAACAGGTTCCAGTTATGTTTACTTTGGTAGTAAAAAAGTAAGTCTATTGTTCTAGAAAAGTTGAGTCATGACTAAGAATTAGAAAACATTATTGTACCGTATTCAACTTGCTTCAAATAGATCTTCCTGAGAAAAACTTGGCGTCCTCAATCCAGAACAATATAAGAATGGAAATAATTTACGTGTCTGAATTATGAAAGGTAATTATCTACTTGACAGATATGAAGAAAAACGAAAAACATAAAGGTCATAAGGACAAAAACTGAATAATAATAGTGAAAATATGTCTAAGGGTAATAGTAACCGATTAGAAAGAGAAACTTAATTCACTCTTTATCCTCAAGGATCAGGCAAATAGATTGTACTGACACAATACATGATGAACTACTTCAACTTCGACAGATACTCATTAAGAATGGTTATCCACCTATACAACATCCGGAAAAAAACACGAACAGTATGAAAGAAAACTCTTTATGAATATCGAATTTAAAGGGGATATGCCTGCTGAAATCTTGAATAAACGGTTTTCAAAATCACTGAATAAAACGTTCTACTCAGCTAAGCTTCGGATTGTTTTTACAAGCCGACCTATTATTCATGGATGTGTTAGGGATAAACTTCCGCTTTGGGCTACATCGATGTACATCTAGAAATTTACTTTCTCATGTGGCGTAGGTTACATAGGCCGCACAAAGCGATCACTTTCCAAACACATCTCGGAACACTACCCGGCGCGGCTTTTAAAAGGAGAATGCAAAACAATTACTAGTTCAATACAGGAGCATTTAATCAAGTATGGATACATCGCTCCGAAAGAGTCTTCTTTTAAAATAATCTACATAATCAAAGGAACTGGATTAAAGGGAGGACAAATCAAACCTTATGCAATTCACTAACTCAAGCTCGAACTCTTGTCCTTCCTTAAACCTAGTTCCTTTTTTTTCAAAATTATTTCTTTGATTTTTTTAAATTATTGTTTTGTCTGTCTGACTGTAATCGGTTATTATTGCCCTTAAACAAGCTTTCATTATTATTATTATTCACTTTTTATTGTTATAACTTTTATGTTCTTCTTTTTTCTTCATATCATACCTGTCAAGTGGAAAATTTTTCCCTCACTGAATCCCCTTTGTTTTTATTGGTGAAACTACTGAAATAGGAGGATTGTTAGATTAATCTGATTTGAAGTCGGTTTTCATCAAAGACACTGTTTAAGAATAGAACAGTGACATTGGTTAATAGTCACTCTGCGTGGTGAATTGTCTGTAGTTAAAAATATAAACTAACGCATTCCAACTTATGATTTTGAACATATTCTGCTAACTTTGATCTCTGTAGCCCGTGAGTCTTAAGTTATATGGAATCTTGATTGTCTAATCATAAGGAATCTCATACTAGTATGAAACAGTTTTCCAAAATAGGATAAGATTAATAACATAAAAGTTAACATTTAATGAGATTTCTACTGACTAGTTTACAAGCGGTCCATTTTTCCTTCGCATTAACTTATCTATAAATTTGTTTTCAGTAAATAAGTTCGGTAAAAATTCGATTATAAACATTATCGATTCTAGTGTCCATTATATATTCAGTACAAATGTTGTCATTATTTTTTCAGTATACAAACTTTAATATTTTAAGTGACTACATTTTATCCATCTCACTCCTACTACCCTTACCTCAGTTATATCATTTTGTGAAATTTCATAAAAACTTTTTAATTAACTCTGGCAAGCGTATACCCTGAGTCAGTTTTGTACAATGACCCAGTGTATACCTATTAGTCATATACATATGTTGTTATGTATCGAACATAATATTGATTTTGCATAAATTTTACACTAGGTTATCAGAAAATATATGTGTAAACGTGTGGATACGTTTTTTTTGTAAACTTGTGACTATTTCGCTAGTTTGCTATAGTTTTGCGTACTACTTATAATTAGTTGTTAATTTTGCGCTATTATACTATAAATGAAGAGGGCTTTATATGTTAACATTCTTAACAGAAACATAAAGATAAATAATACTTGGTGAGAATTCACGTGTGACTTGTGGAAAGATTTATTTAATTTCAAGTTAATTTTAACAGGCTGATGTCAGATGAATAGGACTTTTAAAAAACCAACGTTGATCAGATGTTTTCTTTATAGTATTGGACTCCTCAGTGATTCAAACACACGACCCCATGTAGGCCTGAACTTATAAATTGATTTTCTGGTTGACATAACATGATGAAAACTGTCTGATGATTAGGCTAATCAAATGACTTTTATATTAAAGTACACTATAATAAAGGCCTTGAAATCAGTAGAAACGACCAATCAGAATGAAGATGGCGATTATTGAATTGAAGTGAGATATTTAAAATTCAATCGTAGACTAAATTTTGACTACATCTTGTAGTTTGACTAATTTGAATGATGACGCTAATATGATCGTTGATTACTTACGTAGCCTTAAGAAATAATATCTTCTGTAACTACGTTCACAAATTGACTCAGAGAAGGTATGGAGCCCACAGACGAGATTATTTTACAACGCACTATATTTTGAACAATTAAGTTGTTTGGAAATGAGATCAACATCGTAACCTTAACGTTCGAAAACTAAATTATTTACAATTTTATTTTTTCGTAATATACAGTTCATTTACAAAAACTGTATATCTCACATTGGTTAGCCAACTTCTTACAAGGCTTTAATCGCTGAAAAATTCCCATTATATTAAAACACAATTGTATGATGTTACAAGGCCTTTAACATAGTTTAGTTCTATTTTAGCTTCATACCTATTATAAATCATTTAATAAAATCATAATAAAAATTATTGCACAGTGATCCAATCTTGAATTACACAAATGAAATAACAGATGGAACACAGTTCAACCGGTAGCCAGATGTTATTCAAAAGATTGAATAAGAACTTCATATCACGTCTCACAGTCTTAGCAATGTTGATACTAGCAGAAGTTCATAACTGACTAGCTCTTGAAACCTTCTTTTAGTAATTTCAACAGTTGAAATCATGAGTCATTTGAAGCTAGACCACCATGAAAAACCTGGAAGCACTGGACGGCCGTTTCGTTCTAGTATGGGACTCCTCAGTAGTGTGCATTCACGATCCCGCCCTCCGCGAGATTCGAACCCGGGACCTATCAATCTCGCGCACTGCGTAGCTTCAATTGACTCATGATTTCAACTATTGAAATTAGCGAAATCTCCACAAAACCCTTTCTGATATTAAATACTTCAGTTGAAGATTTCCATCATTTGTCTTTGATACTCTGTATGATTCTTCCGATTCACTATTCTTTTCTAATTCCGTCCCTGTTCTCTTCAAGTCACCCTTCATGGCCTTCTGCTGTCAGGTTTTCCCCGAATGCCCTGGTACGGCTGGGAGTAGGGAGAGTACGCTTTCCCGCTCAAAATGCTCTCACATGGCCACGCGTATACAGTCTCTGCCACGGAAGTCCTACTCACTACCTTCTCATGGCATTACTGTTGTTTACGAAATTGAGAGGACGAAAAGCCAATGTCCGGCGCCTTAATCGGGTTGGTGGACACAAAGGGTTCACATAGTGGAGTTAGAAAACCCTGATTCTAAACCAATAGTGCATATGGGTTCCAGGATTCTGAGGGAACAAATGGTGTATGAACCTGTTGTTGGTCACCAGCTACCATGGGATCGCATCTCCTGACGTTTCTCTACTGGATCAGACCTTTAGGTCGAGGGATCTGTGTGTAGCAGTATGACAGCCCATACACAAATCAAGTATCTTGTGTGGCGCATATTTATTCGGTGCCCCTTTGTACTAATATTTTTGTGTTTAAATAAATAAGTAAAATATGTCTGTCGACATAAGTAATATACACCACATTTCCTCTGGTGCCTACACGGGAAATTTCTCACCAAATTGAATAGATCTATTTAAATGAAATGCTAACAAAATGTAGTCGCTTGAATATCACATCGACTACCTCATGATTGTTTAGGATCCATTACTCTCCTTTCGAAATTAAAATAGTGCTCCAAGATTTTTCTTCGAGAATGTCTAACTAAACCAAATAGGATGATATATTCAAGGATGTTTCTCACTTATTTTGGAAATTTCATTGATTTTAAGGAGTCGATAGCTGACGAAATTTCAGCGCTTATTCTAGAAAGCCTTGTGTCATTTGTCATTCTTTCTTCACCCGGACTTAAGGCTTAACCGATGACGGCTAGACTGAGTATTAATGAATCGTGTAATATATTGCAACTAAAAGCATGATATTGAAAGTTAAGGACAGGAATGATATATGTATTCAATTATAGCTTTCTTTGAAACATTGTTTTCACTTATTCGTATAACTGAGTGAGGAATACTCGTAATAGGCGTGTCGTGAGATAAACATGGAAAATAGAATTAAATATCTACAATCTGTATCGATTAGGGTAGTTAGAACATTTTACGTCTGAGTCATTGACTACTTTTTTACGTTATGGTGCCCAGCATAAGAATAGGCTATGAAGAGTTTAAGGGTGCTAGGATAAGATAAGGTATTCTTCACGGAATAAAGGTAAGGAAAAGAAATATTTTCAATTTGGATATTGGATCTTTAACAGTTTGTTGGTGATTAATCTGTTGGCTTCATTGGGTGTGATACCTTTGGAACTACCCATATATGTTCTAAAGAAACCACACTGCTCCGATGATATCCTAATGTGTTCGGAAGTTTTACGTTTAGCTAAAATATAATGAGTCTAGGGTCCTTTATGGATATATGATAACGATAACATTTAAGTAGGCAGAGTGAGAAATAGTAGCACACGTAATGTAGTGAACGAGAACTCAGGTGGGAAAGATAGGCTTATTATTTAATGCCACACACACAGTGCTTTCATAAAATATAAAAGTCATGCATTACATACATTATTTGCACATCTTTCAGTTGATCTGTACATACTTCATCCTTCACATTCGGTTGATATTCCAATTCCTCACTGATAGTTGTGAAAACGCAGTAAATTTCAAACTAAGACCCGTAGAGAAAGACAAGTCTATTTTAGATGAACTTGCACTTTATCATGAATGTTAAACTTATCATTACAGTATTGTATAAATACATAATTAGTGGTGGCAAATAGGCCCGCTTAACAAACGTGAACTTATCATTTATGCTTTACACGCATGTACCATAAAAATTGTCACTGAGGTAAAACTTCGAAGTTCACAGTATATAAGTTTTTAAAGTAAGATGATTCAGTGAAAACCATGGAGCATTGTCCTGCACTATCTTACGCACTCACAACAATTTTTAGCTGCCTCCATAGTGGGTTCTTATACCCTTCCAGTTAACTATTTTTTTTCGAAATTATTACATCCATATCGTCTTTTGAATAAATAAAATTCATGACAATGTTTTTTCTCTGCTTTTTGTTCTTTCTTATTGGATCTACAACTATTTCTATCGTAAACAAAACAAACGTTCATGTGCATGAATCACTGAAATACAGTTATCTACTTCCAACTATTCCAGTAGAAAGGAGAAACAAGATGAAGTAGATAACAATAAAAAATCATTCGTGGGTATAACCGATGGTGATAATAATAATGATGATGATGACGATAATGATCACAAATGGGAACAATTTTATAGATTTAATAAATTATATTTAGAATGTCTCACAACATATTTAAATGATGTGAAGTGTTTCGTTACTATGGTCAATGATACAACACCGTCACAATCACAATCAATTACAATGGTAAAAAACGACAGTGTTCATATTAATTCTACCAGTCAGTCTTTTAATTATCCTACCATGCATTTATCACTGTTGAATAATTGTAATTTATTGAACATTAGCTTGCAACAAGAACAAATAAATAATATTGATAAAGAACGTGAAATTTTACAGGTTAGTTTGGGCTGAGTTGTTTTCTTTGAAATCATCACATAACTGCTAGATATCTCAGTGAAAGTTTAATCAGAATGTCAGTTAAAGTGTATCTTGATGATAATATATTGTCTACGGTTTGCAGATTGAATAGTTCGCTGATGAAATTTAATGGAGTAGGATAAAGTTAACTATACACTGATACTATACGAATATGTACATTGGCTTTTGCAGTTTGTGTCAATTTAAACTCAGAAAGTTGCACATTGTTTGTCAAATCCTCAGTAATTACTTGGTTTAATTAATATAATCTAGTCAGGTTTCTTTGTTCTGAACAACTCTACCATATTAGAACACCATTGATGGATTTGATGTACCTGTGGTAAAAATAAACTATTGATAAAGCTAAGTCATTAAAAATTCCGTTAAATTACTCTCTTGTAAGGAGACTGATCTAAAATACATTGGGTTTTGTTAATCAGACATTAAAGTGAGTAAAAATGACTACGAAGTAAAATTCGAAAAGGCAAAAATGTCATTGAAGATTACACTTTAAAATTTCCACTAAGTACTCAATCAGTTCAAATGTAAAGTGTTCAGCTTAGATTCAAAAGTTCTCTTTATTCTCCTTTTATTTAACTTACTAGACAAATGAATATTAATTATTGTACATGTTAAACCAATTTGTTTTTTGAAAAACATAAAAAACCCTACATTGCTGAAAGCACGAGTTTATCTCACTCAGTATCGTGAAATGATTAAATTTAGACTTGTACACGCTTGTGGATACCAGCTCGTTGGTCTAGAGGTTAAGCGTTGGAGCGTGAGAATAAATGTCTTAACTTCGATGCCCTGTGGTTGGGTCATTGATACGCACTGCTGAGTAGTCTCGTGGTAAGACGAAAGATCTATACAGTGCTTTCAAGTTTTTAGTAGTTGTCTAACTTAGATCGGTTCATGATTTCATTGAAATTCAACGATCTCCATAATCATATACCGATAAACAAAACATTTGTTAACACAAGTTTAAAGATTTAGCTAGATTGTTGTATTATTCAGTATAACGTAGTTAAACTATATGACTGTTGATATATTTCAAAGACAATTATAGATCATAGGTTTTAGCCTACAGTCACCTGAAAAAGTGGAATACATTAGTAAACAACACTAATAGTTTGTGGTTATTACTAATCTACAGAATTATTTCATAGATGATACTATTAATAATTATAAATTCAAGACAGCTGTTTTTCATTTTCTATAAATCTTACACATTGATTATCTATTTGAATTTTGTTTACTGTGGATTGAAATCCCCGAACAGAATATTGTTTCCTTACCAATCAATAGATCATGTGTATTCATCAGTTTTCATCAATTTTCCTTTATATTTTGTTAGGAAAACTTCAATGAATTGAGGGTTTTAGCCGATTTTCTTCATGTCTTATCATCATCATCATCATCATCGTCCCTATCATCTAGCCATTCTTCTGTAATAAAACCATTTAAACAACAAAAAGCCTGGAAAGAATTAATCAATGAAATGAGATCCACTTCATCACGTGCATTTGAACAGTATACTTGTCTTGGATTTTTAAAACAGATTATTCGTAGACCCGGTGGATTATGGGATTTGTCTAATTCTTTAATAGGTTTGTTTTCTATTTTTTGTTTAAACAAAATTATTTGGTAATATAAATTCTGTAATTGTCCTGACTCTTCGGTTGAAAACATTTTCTTATTTTCATGGGAAATTCCCTCATAAATAACCATTCATAAGGTATCATTTTGCATTTGTCAGGTTTGAAACCTATATTAAACATTCTATGGTCTGTACACGTTCATTAAAGGAGATTATATCATCACCACTCATAATTCTGTTTCTAATTTGATCTATTTTGTGTCTACTAGTTTTTTTATAGCTCAATGTCCCCAGTTTGACCAGTTACACTCTCGATCGACAATATCTTTACTGAGCTGACAACTAGGTTCTGATTGGTCCGTTATTCGCAAGCTCCTCTACGTGACTTTCCTTGGATCCAGAAGTAGAAACCAACCTCCATGGTATTTATGTTCCAAACAGACGTGGTTTATATACAGACATATCAGATCACATCACACCATAGAATGTAAAAATGACAATTATATATATATATATATATATATATATATATATATATATATATATATATATATATATATATATATATATATAATGACAAAATTATAATTAATTATAATTCGAAAAACTAGTTCCTACTTCTACAATATCCGTTCCGTTATAACAACTCATCTCATAAATATCAGGTCCAGTTATTACCTTGGATCTAGGAATATGAGCTAGACATGTTTCTAATCCTCAGTTTGTTGTTAATAACATGGATTTCCGGTAATAGTCTCACATTATAAAGACCTTAAGAGACCATAAGCGTGATGTTATTAATAAGAAGAGATAATTAGCAAAAGGCTTATGTCATTGATCATTGTAGACGAATCATTGTACTACAATTAATTTCTGTATTTAATCATCAAATATGAATAGATCTTAGAATCTCAGTCATTAATATAGAAATTGCTAGTATTATCACACCAGATGGCTTATTTTTTTTTTACAGATTTTTTGATCCACCTATGAAAAATTTCCTGAAAAGAAAGAATTCCTGCGAGTGTATAGAGTGAGACTATAATTTATTGATGACCTCTGAACAACGCTAAAATGAATTTGGAATGTCCACCTACTTGCTAGGGTTAAATGAGTATTATAGATTAATGTGAGAAATTAGGGTTAGGAATTAAATTTGATGTTTTTGTCACGAACTGACATCATATATAATTCCAAAATGATATTGAACCAAGCGAGTGAATGAGTTTCGCGCCAAAATTCAAGACCCTACTATCTTAAGTATGATTGGTTCGCCCATAACTTTTAGTCTCCCCACTTATGTCATTTTAAACCATATCAAAATGCCTATCATTTATTTTGGTTTTGTATTTAACTCTCTATAGAAATATTCAATCAGTTAGAAAATGCTTCTCAATCACATAGTTGGACAGAATTGGAATTATATAATCTTGAACTTGCTATTCGTAATTTAAGTCATCAAATTTGGATTGAATTAGCTGCAATTGATAATTTATCAAATGAATACTTTAATAAAACTGAGAATATTGGTATAACTGATTGGTTGGAAGCGTGGATCTATCGTTTACAAGAGATATATCGGCTAGTGATTCATCAATGGACTGAGAAAATGCATCAATTCCGCAACAATGTACAAATTCATACAATTAATGATTGGTGTGATTATGTTTCAAATTGTATTGGTGAATGTCAAGTGTAAGTATATATATCAGTATTTTTAATGAGTAGTATATATGGTATGTATATATATTATTTGGTTTAGCTTCTATCTCTTTGTGTTACCAATTTCCTTTATTTTCTCATTAACGATTTCATCAGTGACCTTAAAACTGTATGGTCCAGTACAGACTAATTACATAGACCTATCGTATCAGGGCGCTTTTAGAATTTTTTCAAGTCTTCTTTTTTCTCAGTAGCCATTTGTTATCTGATCGATGAAAAAATGTCCTGAAACAGTGTTTTTGTAAAAACCAAATAAGTATTGAATACTGTTTACAGTAATTAACGGTACTTTTGGAATAAGATTAATTTGTGTTTGCCGTAATAAGTATTCTTTAACTGTATTATTCACCGATAATTTAATGGTTGATTGGTGGTTGCTTTAAGATCTTTTTTAATAAAGTAAGAGCGTGAATATAGTTGGAATCATTTTATCCTTGTGTCATTGGGTTATCTGTTGTATTTATTTATTTTATTGCCCTAAATAATTTGAAGAAAGCTTCTTTTTGAAATTTTTTAAACAGTTTATCATATACTCTCAACTATTGTTCATGTTGAGTTCTCCGAGCTAGATGGTTTAATTGCGGAGCATCCATTTTCATTTTGAACGACATCTTCAGCACCTACTTTTACAGTACTTTAATATTTATTCATAAGACGTTCAAAACAGGATAATAGTGAAAAGCTAGCTGAGTAAAAACTGAGTAACGCAGAAAACTACAAACCATAATCAAGACCAATATACCTTTTGCTTAAAAGTTGTGCAACATCCAGTTGACGAGTCCCAAATAGAACAAAATGCGCATCCTGGATGATACTACTGACTGGATTTGTTTTATATTAACTTGTTTTATAATGGTTATATCGAGGTAATTCATTTAGGATGCACACATGCTAGCCAAGATTGATCGAATTTCAGTCGAAATATCATTGGCAATATAATCCAAATTACTTTAAAATTGGATTAATTGTTATTCGTTTCAAATTTAATTTTTAACTGTGTTTGTGTTTAGTAGATTTATCAGTATTGGGTTGTGGAGATTTTTAAGTTTTTGGTTGAGATCATGAATCGATCGGTGTTAGACCACCATTGAAAACCTGGAAGCAGTGGACGACCGTTTCGTCGTATTGTGGGACTCAGCAGTGCGCATCCACGATTCCTCACTCGGGATTTGAACCCAGGACCTTCAGTCTTGCACGCAAACGCTAAACATCTAGGCCACTGAGCCGGCATCCAACGGTGTTAATGTCTAACTTCAACCAATTCACAGATTTGCGCAACCGTCTTCCATTGTCTGAGGTAGATACCTGTCTCTACCTGACACGGATTAGCGCCATTGGTCACGGCTTCTCATTGGAACTAAGAGAACAAATATAGTTTTGTACTACGATTGGTAGTCTTCAGTATATGTAATCCATGTTCACGTATTCAGAACTCTGTGTAATTTTCGACTACTTGAAATTAACAGCTGTGGCTATGATATTGATGTGACGGTAAAAGGATGAATTTTGTTGTATTGTGACCTGTGTATTCCACCCGCAAATAAATGAGCATACTGATTACTTCCCCTGAACTGCCTCTATAGAATCATTGACCTTCTGTTAAGCACCGACTGGTTCATAATGATACAACAATCGAGAACAAAACTTAATAACTATTGGTCCAGAATGCAATTCCTCCACACTCGTTCTTTCAAAAACCACAACCTGACAAAGTTACAACATACAATGATAGTTTATGCATCAAATGAAAATCAACAAATAGGAAAGTACAAAGATACAATAGTTCGAATATTTAATAATTATACCACAAAAACGTAAACAATAATCTTTTGCAATATAGTTCTGAAACTTACATTTTCTAAAATATCCGTTCCTTTTTGGCAGATATCTTAAATGAATTTATTCCTATCTTAAAATTCAATTTTTCTCTCAATCTGTTCAAAAAGAAATATATAGTAGAGTAATGCTTCTTAAGGTAATTTGTCAGTCAGTAACAACGTAGAACTTCGTACGTACGTACATCAGCTAGAGTTGCCATACCACATTAACACACAGATGCATTTGTCGATTCAAATCCCATAGTGGTAGAGGTAGTCAAATCATAAGCAGTAATCGGATTGATTAGCGTTTGAAGATGTTATTCAAGGAGTATAATCCAGTTAAATAAATTTGGAAAGAGGAAGGATAAAAAATAACTAAGCGCATATGACAGTGAAACATGGCCGGTAAGAGTAGAGGATATGCGTAGGTTACTAGTATTCGATCATAGATGTCTTCGGAGCATTTCTCGTATATCCTGAGTCCACCGGATAAGTAACTTAGTTGTTAGGAAACGGGTACTAGGTAAAGATGGCAAATCAATTGATGAAGTAGTGAAACTTTATCAGTTGAGATGGCTGGGACATGTGTTGTGCATGCCTGACCACCGACTACCCCGACGTGCGATGTTTCATGGTGTAGGATTAGGTTGGAAGATAGCTAGAGGCGTTTAGACCAAAACATGGCACAAATCCATAAAGTCACTAACAAGTGGACTGAGCCATGTTGGTAAGTGTAGACTACCTGGTTTAGATCCATGAGATGATAACAACCAATAGTTAGAGACGTTGAATAACATGGCTCAAAATCGTTTGCAATGGCACAGGTGCATCCACTCTTTGTGTTCTTCCAAATTCTAATCTTCTGAATTCTTCACGTCCCTTTCTTTTTTCTTTGTCTGTAATTGTAAATGGATTCATTAATCGATTCAAATGTTTCTGTATTAATGACAAAATCTTATTGTATTTTGATAGCCTGTTAATTTTGTTTTTACCTAATAGATCCTTGTTAGTTAATAATTTTCACCCAAGTTTATTGATTTGGTTGCATTATAATAATATATCAATCAATCAATTGATTTAATGTCACTCTAATATTGACCTGAAAATGTTGATATTTTTAATTTTGGTTGAAATATATTAGTAGTAATTATTTAAGGTTTCACCATGTCGTTAATATTAAGATTAATTTACTAAGATAGGGGAAGTTAGACAATCATTACTGTCTGCATTAAATAATGGTTTAAAGTTGGAAATTAGGTTCGTTAAGCTTTAATTCACTAATATAAGCATATCGTCTTTGTCACGGGATCTGAATATCCTTGGTTTGATTCATCGTGGTTTGCAAGGTTTCTGTTGAGGTGTCTCAGATACACATGTCTAATACCATGTCTAGTTTACCGTGGTTCACCATCTTATTTTACTCTCTTATATAAACTAGCCTTTAATTTAGTAGATTTGTAGTAGGAAGTCTTTTTTCCCCTCCCATGTTCTCATACAGCCAGGGTAATAACAAGTAATGCACACTATGAGGGCTATTACGATAACGTTCATAAAACGAGCAAAGGCCATTGAATTCAACGTTTTAAAATTGTATTGTCAGTTAAATGATCATCTCACTATCCCTGAACATGTGTTATCGAATTTGGGTATTAATGATAGTATATTGTTACCAGATATAAACTATGCTTTGATGACAATCATAATTAAACATAGACAGTCGCTTAGTATTATAAACCTGGAGTAGTCAGGTTTAAAAGACATTTAAAACTATAAGAAAACAAGGATTGTTTTTTTTCGATCGGTTTTTATGCTACACTTTGATTGACTCATTCCAAGAATATTTGAAGAAAAAAGATGCATTACATTGTCGTGTGTTACGATCTACACTGATTCATGGCATCTTCCCAGATGACTTGATGTATCACATTATTAAATAAAAAATTATTCTATTATTTTCAAAAAAAATTAAAATTAACGAAAATCTTGGTATATTTGGAAAATAAACAAGTTAGTCTTGTTGTATTTTCTCGAATAAGAAAAGAAAAAATACAACGTGAAAGTGTGGTGTGTGCTACTTATGTAGACTTAAGTAGTATATGGTGTTAGTCATGAACATAATGTCTGGCAGCAGACAGAAAAGAGGATCGAACAGTAAAAAATGGATTCAGAATGCAGTTTGTATGAAAATGCAAGAACAATAAAGTCTGAGTCATTTTAGGGCAATCGATGGACATTTCGCAAATTGAGGAATTACTATATGGTTGTTAGATTTTATTAACAAGTCCCCCACCCGTGTTCGTGTTCACTACAAAAGTACAGTGTAAATTATTCATGTACCATTTACAAAATTCAAATAAATTACTTTCACCAAGGCAACTAACCATAAATTGTTAGGATTCTTTAAAATAAACTCTTTACTTAGATACACAATGATGATCTAAAGCAATTTCATGTCATACTCAATTCTGTTATGTGTAGATCTTCCTTTTTTTTTTAAACAAAATAGAAATTATAAATAATTTACTCCTGCTATGAAGTAATAATATTGTCTTTTTATCATCTCTCGGTATGAATTCATATTTATTATAACGTAAAACCTTAGATAATTTTAATTATGATATAAATTTAGTTTATAATAAATTACTGAATTCCTCACATATTGATATATATGTAAGACCTATGTTTCGTTTTTTTTCGGGAATCGTCATTTGAATGAACCTTCAACTCAGAATTAATGTCTACTCCAGACTTCGCAATCATCGCTTTTTATTTTAAACATCCAATGAATTATTCAGTTTAGTTAATGTTTCTAGATGGGTATTCACATATGCAATGAATGTGAATTTTAGTTCAATTTGTAATAGTTGATACTTTACATGAATCTAGAAGTGAGCACCAACTTTGGTATACAGATACATGCAACTGACGAGTTTTAAACGTGACGAAATTTCGTCCTTGATCCAACTGTTATCCACTATACTTACTTATATGAATACTTGTGATTATGTAGTAATACTGAGGATAACCTCTCAGGACATACTGACTGATTAAAATTCATTCGAAATATCAACAAAGAGATAATCCCGAATCAATACAAATTATCATGTACTCACTAGTGACTAGCTTCGAGAGGTAATTCTTGGAGTTCTGAGGCGAAGACGTGACCAGTAAAGTTCAATCATGTGGACTGTAAGGCATTTACCCACCGAAGGCAATGAAAAATGGTCGCGCAACATCGTGGATTGAGGTTAGACATTAACACCATTGGATCCCGCCTCAGTGATCTTAAGCTTTAGCGTTCGTGCGAGACTAAAAGTCCTGGGTTCGCGTCCCGCATGCGGAATCATGGGTGTGTACTGCTAATGTTTCTCACACTAGGATGGAACAGCTACTCGATGCTTCCAGGTTTTCAATGGATGTTTAACTTTGATCGATTCTTGATTTCAAATAAAATTCTGGATTGAGAAAAATGAAGTGAAATGTCCTCCTTTTCCAATCTTCTTGGTTTAAAGTTAGTTTGTATTATAAACCATTAAGAATCAGGAATCAGTGGGTAGGTGTTTCATAATGGTGTAAAACTCTTCAGCACAGCCGATTTACAACCATATATGGGATGGAATTCAGAACCTTCAGGCCCTATTGTTTGAGTATTATCTTCGAACTGCTGAGTTGCAATCGCATAGTCTATTTTTCCAACTTCAGTCAACTTATGATACAATGTAAAAATCATCCGTTGTCACCGGTGTTAGCTATCCCAGTCTCTAAATATTTTCACTCTGTCATTAACAACTTTTCACTTCCAATTCAGGAATCATTCTTGAAGATTATCACTAGTGATGATATAATCAATAATCATCTTCAGGGTTTATAGAGGTCGTTCAATTTGAAGTTAGTTTTCATCAAATGAATCAGAAACTAGTTGACAACTGTTGCATCTTAGTTATCCGGTCATCCTTTTTGTAAGATGGGTTGTATTAACAAGAACTAATGAAGCAAAAGCATGCTTAATTGACTTGTGGATAAACTTTCAGGTCAATAGGTCCTTAATTCTTTTAAAGTTTAACAGTGATTCATAATCAATATCATTGTATCTAGTTTATTGATTAACTTGATCATTAAATTAAGTGAGGTGATATTCTGCAATGTGGCGTATTTTTTCTGTTTTCATTACCAAGTTATACTTTGAACTTTATAGAAACCCATACTTTCTTGAAAAATTGGACACATGTTATCCAATACTTCACTGAAAAAGCTTACGGCCGGGTTATTAATTTTTACATGTATGAAATACATACATGTATCCAAACACTAGTATGACTTACAGAGAATTAAATTTTCTGTCAATAAATGAAAATTATCAGTTTAACTTTATAAGTACCATATAGAATTTAATGCAAGTGTCTTTTTGAGATATGAACATCTTAACGTTATATACTAATACTCATTCTTCACTATACATTCCCTTCTTTCTAAATAATGACCTAAAGTGTTTTCAAATGTTAAGAATTAAAAATTCATGTCAAAGAAACAGTTACATCAAAATGTCCAAAACTCTAGGGATAGATACATGCAATGTGTACATGTGTATAGGAATAATTTCTGCGGTGATTAACATTATCGATTTTAATCAATTATATGATCATAATCAATGGATGATGGTAACATCAATTTTATAATTACTTTTTATTGTTAGGTTCCAAAATCTAATTCCTAATTCAGGATCTTCAACTTCTCAGAATAACCGACAATCAAAACCATACCAATTTTTAGACAAAGAATTTCATTTTGCTATACTTTGGTCTTTATTATGCGATGCAGATATAATTCAAGAGAAGTGTAATGTTCAACTAGAAACAACATCTTCTTTGAATAGTAAACAATTCAATCAAACATTACAAGAATTGAAACGATATTTAAACATATACATTGAAAGGTTTACTGTGTCATCCATCGATAATGCCAAGTCTACGCTACATGATTCTAATCATAGTCTAATTACACTACTTTTAAAACAATTAGAATATAGTTTACATTGTATTCCTGATCACTATCGTGTATTTTCTTTAGAATTAATTGATAACACATTTAACATTTCACATCATTCTGATCAGTTACGTGTCATGTTACAACAGTTAAAGCATTTACGTAATTTATGCGAACGTAATTATCTAATATGTAATCAATCCTTAAGTCTTTTGCATAAAATAAGTCTTTCTAATTTAAACCAATATGAATCGAATGCTGTGAAAGATATGCTTCGATTGTTAACTACATGGAGTTATGGTTATTTTGTTATTCATCAATCGTTAGAACGGGTTATTCGTGCTGGAGGTGTTACTGAATCAGAAAGATATCCATTGAGAGCATTAATAACAACTGAATTACGTTCAGAAGCAGTAAGTTAATAATTTTGAATTGAGAAGAAATATTATCTTCATAATATCTATATAATTATTGATCTACTCATTTATTGTAGTTCTAGTCATTCACCGATTGGGTTTGACAAACAATCTCAAGTATCCATTCTTCCCTTCAGTTGCATAACACTTCATGATTAATACACTATCCACGATGATATTCCCAACACTTGAAGTCATTTAGATTTTCATGTTGAAATGTTGATCGAATTTGGTAGATTTAATATTATGTGTCAATTTCACTCATCAGTATTAAAAAATATACAGTACAATTCATAGTGATTCATTTTGTTCTTAAAGATAATCAACTATGTTATGTGATTTACACATTATCAGAAAGGGGGTTTTATGGAGTTTGCAGTAATTTAATAATTGAATTCATGAGTTGATTAAAGCTAGATTATCATGGAAAACCTGAAAGTACTGAACGACCGTTTCGTCCTAGCATGGGACTGTTCAGCAGTGTGGGATTCAAACTCATGACCTTCAGTCTTGTGCGCGAACGCTTAATCTTTAAACCACTGAACCGTTATCCAATATGATTTATATATATACAGTATATATAAATACGTTATAATAATGGTTCAATAACTTCTAATAAAAATTATATTTTTAACTGCGTAAAAGTTTAAAATAAAACTGTCATGTTCAATATGTACCATAACATTGTTTAATGATTGCCATTAAATAAAGTTACCTACTATGTTTAATGTAGCAATTCTTAATTGTTTTAATTAGTTGAAAGGAAAATGTCAAACACAATTTTACCTCAGCATGATGATTTTCTTTTATAGTTTGACTTCATATTTATTTATTTTAACAATGTAACAAGAATTTTTCTCTTAAAGCAATATATCCAACTATATTTGAAACATTTTAATGGAATTAACTTAATTTAATTCATATTTTACCTGGTTTTTGCCAACTTTAATTTAGAGTTGATACTATACGTTCATTAAAAGTTAAGACTTAAAGTTTCGTCAATCCCTGGTATGAACGAATGATCTCATTATAATATCCGTTCATTAACATTGAGCACCTCGATCATACAATTCTCGACTGCTTGA
The DNA here is from genome assembly GCA_946903255.1 of Schistosoma spindalis. Classification (NCBI taxonomy): domain Eukaryota; kingdom Metazoa; phylum Platyhelminthes; class Trematoda; order Strigeidida; family Schistosomatidae; genus Schistosoma; species Schistosoma spindalis. The sequence continues at coordinate 12,033,842 of OX336420.1, forward strand.
ATGACTCATCTTTCATTGGACATAAAATGATATCATGTTTGATTTTGAGTGGAGTTGTAGATGTATACTTTTGACACCTAGTCATGAAGTAAGATTACGCACTATTTGAGAGCTCCCTATTTTTTCCACTGGACTCTTTGGCTGCTATCATTTCGTGATGAAAGATAGTTTCTTCATAAATTTTAGAATCTCAACTTTATTTAAACATTTTCATGTAGCATTTATTAACACAGTCATTTTCAATCTAAGCGTATTAAACTAAATTGGATTTTCAGTTCTAGTATTATCCATAATGAAACGTACGTAAAATAATGTATGCTTAGCTAAAGCTTACACATACGTACAATACTATTCAACATTGAAGGTTATTAAAAGTAAAGCTAGAGACATCTAATCTAATACACAAAACTAATCAGTGAAATTGTTAGCTGTTTAATTTGAATAACCTGTGTTGAACAGTTCGAGTTCTCCCATTATTCGTAATGTATGTCTGGTTTTTTCTGTGACATGGATTAAAATCAATGTCAATAGAGGAAATCTATTCTTTTTTTATATCCATTCAATTTTTAAGTTTTAGCATTATTCCAAACTTTTAATTCCACAAATTCTTTGCGGCTTTTTAGTTATATTCTTTGTTCATTTGTTTCCTATTGATACTACTATTATTTCAACTTGTTTGATTTCGGTTTCATCTATTCTGACTTGAATAGGTATATATTTGTCCAAGATCTTACATTTTTTATGACTGAGCGATTGGGTTGACGAAAGCATTTTTTTTTACATTCATATAATTAGGAAAGAAATCAAGTTTTGAATTTATAGTTTCAGCCAATTAACTGATTTTATGTCTGCCACCAAATGCCCTGGTACGGCTGAGAGTGAGGAGAGTCAGCTCTCCCTCTCGAAATGCTCTCATATGGCCACGTGCACACAACCACTGTCATGAAAGTCCTCATTTCCTTCTCGTGGCATTACTGTTGTTTACGAAATTAAAAGGATGAAAAGCGAATATCCGGCACTTTAATCGGGTTGATGGATATTGAGGATCCACCTAGGGGAGTTAGAACCCCTGATTCTAAACCAATGATGCATATGGGCTCCAGTATCCTGAAGCAACAAATGGTGTATGAACCTATTGTTGGTCACCGGCTACCATGGGACTGCATCTCTTAGCGTTTCTCCACTGCCATATGGATCAGACCTTTAGATTGAAGGCTCCGGATGTGACCCCCCTAAGAAAACCACTTGCTTCGGTATGAGCACCAGGTTAGCATCACACTCCATACACAAATCAATGACAACAACTACTGGTTTCATTGTTATTGTGTGGCACATATATATTTGATGGCCGTTTTGTATCAATATTTATGTGTTTAAATAATAATAATAATGATAATAATAATAATAATAATAATAATAATAATAATAATAATAGAATTATTTATACACTTTACTTATTTCAGAATCAAATGTTAAAACAGAAACAATCATTTATAGAGGCAGTACATTTTGGTTTAGAAACAATTACATTACAAATGAAATCATTATCTAATAAATTACATGAATATGATTCAAATTCAAAATTGGCAAAAATTAAAATTCAATGTAAAGATTTATTTGAACAATTTAAAAATCTTTATTATAAAATATTAGATGATGATAGATTAAAAATAACAAATAGAGCTGAAATACCTGATAATGATTTAAATTGTTTAGTTATAGCTCGAACAAATCAATTTATGGAAGTGATGGAATTTTGTCAAAAAATAGATCAAATTAATTGGATCAATTCTTGGAATGGTTTATTAGAATATACTAATGAATTAACTAATGAACAAGGATATTTTAAATTATGGATAATATATTTTCTTCAACAATTTCAATTATTCTCATCAAAAATTAATTTAGATGAAATATATTTATATCAAATAAATCAAATGAAAGAGATTATACATGATTGGTCAGATTGGATCAATAAGGTTAGTTATAGTGTTTAGGGTACTTTTTTCGTTGTTGTTGTTGTTGTTGTTATTGAAATAATTGTACTAATCATTGAATTGCTTAAATTTTTGTATACATAAAGTTTGTGATTGTTGTGAGAGTATGACATTGATCTAAAGAATATACCTTTATGATGACTGTTAACATGTATGAAATCCTTTCTCTTTCTTCAAATAGTATCACCTCAAAATTTATGGAATGTAGTAATCATTTTGATGGAGTTTTGTTCTAAGCTGGATGGTTTAATTATGAAGCTTTTCTTATTGTTCTTTCGAATAACATGATCAACATAAAGTTCAAGTAGAAGTTCTGGAGTTTATGTTGTTGATGTTGTTCAAAAGAACAATGAAAAAAGTTTCACAGTCCAGAGAACGAAACACCGTAGAAATAATCTTTTCCACCATCTCACTGTAATAATTTGACATTAACTGTGGAAATATTCTTACTAGATGAATAACTTTTCGTAATTGTAATTTTAAACTGTAATCAGTCATTATTACTCTTAAACAAGTTTTCATTATTATTATCATTATTATTATTATTATTATTATTATTCAGTTTTCATTGTTATAACTTTTATGTTTTTCTTTTTTTCCTTCCATTTGTGAAGTGGACAATTATCTTTCATAATTCAGACCCGTAAATTATTTCCATTCTTATATTCTTTTACCTCTTGATTATTGAGTAAACTCATTTGATAATAAGGGTTTCGAATCAATTTATGATGTAATCATTTCTATCGTTTTATAGACATATGATTATAAATATGAATGTACAACTTAAGTAAATGATTTCATCGAAAGGAAAATTTTCTTTGCTAAATTCTCTTTATTTTTATTCAATTTCTTCTTTTTTTCAAAGATATGAACTCTCCACAATGCTATACAAATGTCTAGCCGTTGTAAAACTAAACAACAAACTACACTTCATCTCTGAAGTACTAAAAATGGAATAGAATAATTCAGATAATTTCATTGTGCATAAAAGTCGCTTTAAGCAAAGTCAAGGCGATTATTTCAGTAAAGTTTGTAGAATGAACTTTCTTGTCTATTAAATATTTAATAAACCAAAGGAGAGTGCTTATTTTTTAAAAGATTAGATTGGATTGAATATTTCATCTTAGATACAAGAAAACCTGTGTTCATGATCGAGCCCAGAACGTTTACTTCTTAAAAGGTAATTTAGGTTAGTATTTTAAGTGGAAATCCAATACATATACGGTCTGGAAACCTATCTGTTCAGTATCCATTGTAAATGTCTTCGTTATTACCAGTTGTGATATCTTATTAAAAGTTACACTTAGTAATTAGTCATTTACATATTTATAACATTAATAATGTCAATATCATACAACAGTGAAAAATTCTATATTATCATTAGATATAAAGATGTTCACTTATCATAGAAACTCAATAGTTTCATTTTCAACAGATTTCAGTTGTTACTAAGATAAAAATAACAGTTTACAAATTTTTTTAATGAATAGTATCCAGTTTCTATAGAAGACTAGTCGGCAAGTAACAAATATAGTAATAGCACTGTAGAGTTTATAACATTTTATTATGAAGTTAATGAGAAACTTACTTAAATAAATAGAGTGCAATATATTTATATTTTAAAGATTTTCTATCTTTACATACATTTGAACTATCATTACTATGTATACAATTATATGTTATGCAAATTTAATTCCAAAGTTTCACAACTATCTATTCATAACAATCATAAGTATGCATTATTATTAGTGTTAGTATTAGTATGAGTAGTAATATTCAGTAGTACTAACAGTAGTACTATTTCATTTTGTTCATTTTCATATAATCGTCTGATTAATAATAATAATAATAATAAAGTCCAAGTGTGATAATTTTATTATTTGCATTAGATAACAAAAAAATGTCTTGATTTTTGTGGTGGTCATTAATCCTCTCTTTCTGTAATATTTACACAATTTTTTTTCTCGACCTTAGATCGACTTATAAATTACTCTTAAAAAAAAGATTTATGTAACCAAATCGATAATTTGTCATTGTTTATATCTTCCCTTTATTTATGTAAAAGATTTCAATTGATCAGTCTCTTTTGGGATATATGTATCCTGTGCGAATTACCTCAGTATTGTTGTTTAGTTATAAGTTTAAATTAGAATTAGATAATAAATAGAAGTTATTGGGTTTGAATTCTCGCTTGTTAACATTAACACTGAAAACTAGGCACATCTCACTGAAGAGACTCAAATGGGACAAAACGGGTGTGCTGGAATCCAATGATAGTCAGTATTCAACTCATGTCAAATCGTTAATGTGATATATGTGTAGCAAACAATGAAAAGCAATGAAAATGATGAAAAAAGAATAGACAATAGTCACATCTGATAGCTAAAGATGGTATCATGCTTTCAAACTGGTAATAAAAATTTAGATCTTATATTAAATATTTGATTAGACTGTTTGCAAGTTTATTTATTTTAAAATCATTAATATAAATATCAATTAGTTTCTTAGCAAGGTGCCTTTTTGTAGGATTGGGTTGCAAACCACCCTACCTAACCCTCCCTTTTTATTCCTGAACATGAGACAACCGTTAATCCTAGAAGCGCTCTAAACAGATCTGTCTGTGAATACAGTATTCTGTTCTACTGATGTCGATGGATATAAGTAGTATGTATTATTAATCGAAAGTGAAATATCTGGCGGCAGAAGGTTATGAAGATCGAAGAAAAGAAAACAAAGAATGATTAGTGTGGAAACGAAGGAACAATGAAGTCTGAGACGATTGACTGATATTTTGTAAATGAATTATTTACTGTATGGTTCTGAGATTTTACTAAGGGATTCTATAATTTTGTATTTAAATACATTCGATTGTCCCCACTGGTATTCTTGTTCACTACAGTATGTGTTATTCACATATAAAATAATCAACATTTGGGTGTTTGATTTGAAACTTCCAGTTAGACATTTAGTAACACTTTTTGGATCTATAGTAAATTAAATAACTTAAGAACATTTTATTCCATCTAAACCATAACCTATTAAAGTGTGAGAGTTTACGATCAAATTTCAATAAAACCTGTCCAGAATAGATAGGTGTAATCACAATTGATTGATCACTGGGTGATGATCAATCTCATGCGTGTCTAGTCCTTATTAGTGCAGACCGAATGCTATCGACCATGTTACAATGTGGCCACCAGTCTAAGTGACTCGACACTGCGGGCATTAGATGGTGGTTGGAGGCAATCTACAGGAAACGCTCCTGTCGACTACCTCCAACCACCATGTAATAAATAGGTGTATTAAATATTGAATTTAAGATAATTGTAGGTTTCTACAATGGTAATTATGTTATTGAACAATTAGTTCGCATTATATTTTTTTCTAATTTATATTACTGAGCTGAATTTATCCAGAGTTGTTGATTAACAAAGATCATATTAACCATAATATACACGTTATTTTTCTTGTTCACATTAATATCTACCTTTCATTTATTGATTTCTTTCTCTATTCATAATGATGAAATCTATTTCATTTGAAAATGATTCATTCGTTTTCCCTATAAACTTTTTCTTTCTCTAATTTCAATCAAATTTGTTGAAAATTAAATTTAAAAGTAAATTGATCACTTAGTAACTAGACATTTCTAAAGTAACTTTCTTTTAAATTTGGTTACTAATTTGATTTTCTATTAACTTTAGTTTTTGTTAATATTTGACTGAAACTCATTACTGAATTTATGAGTAGTATTTCTTTATCTTAAGTACTATTTTTCTTACGGACTACTCATTTTCATTATTTCAAACAAGTTGATTAATTCATTAGTAGTAGGTTGTATATTATTCTTATAATCACTAAACACTAACTACTCAATATCGGTAACAACTTAAAATTATTATGTCTAAAAATCATTTGATTTTGACTGTTAAACGTAAGATGAATGGTTTCTTTTAAATTCAAATTTACATGCATTATATACATTAGTAAATCTTGTTTACAATGATATCATGAATGGATGAGTGTTAGACTGCCAAAGAAAATCTGAAAGCACTGAACGGCCTTTTCGACCCAGTATAAGACTCCACAGCAGTGCTCATCCACGATCTCACACAAGGGACTTTAACCCAGGACCTTTATTCTCGTGCGCGAACGCTAAACCTCTAGATTACTGAGCCGGCATCCAACGGTGTTAATGTCTAACTTCAACCAATGTACAATATTGCACGACCGTCCACCATTGTTTTTAATGAGTAAATGTCTCGTCACAGACACGGTTGAACTCCATAGACTATGGCTTCTCATTAGAATTCCAGGAAATTCGTCTTGAATCTAGTCACTAGTGAGCACATAGTAATTATCAGTACAGGTATTTAGTCACTAGACAGCACCTAAGTGTGAGTGCTAATAATCATATCCAGTTGTCCAAACCAATATCAGTGGAGAGGGTTTCGAATCTCGGACTTAGTGGCGAAACGTTCAAGTGATTAAAAGACCTGTTAAAATTATGATTGATTCAATTTAGTCCACTATATTTCTGAAATTCACCTTGTTCATAAAATTTCAAATTATTGTCTTCAAGATGTATATCAATGAATTGAAGCCTATGTATAAAATTTACTTCAAGTAGAAGTTTTCTATTCGATAAGAAATATTTCTCGATTGTGTAACATAAATATTTTTTTAGAACGATATTTTATTTAACAACCACGAATATGTTGCTTTGAGCTTCTGTCAGAAATAAAACTTGGCTATCTGAATTGTAAATCACGATACTCAAGATTGATTTATATACATAATTCAGTCATATCTAAATGATTACGTAGTATACAGTCCGTTAACGCAAGCATGGTAACAATTAGTGCCTACCAATTACAATTTACTAGTTACTGGTTACTATTCACAAATTATTTTTTCAAACGTACCAGAATATGTGGTTAGTTTTAGAGTAATGGAAGCCTGTCTATATATATATGCAAATTCTTACTTCAAGAATGGCTTGCGTCAACACCTGAACTAAGGATAGGGAGTGAAGTAGTCGAACGCGTGGGCAACTTTAATTATCTTGGAAGTCTGACCAGCTTTAATGGGTTGGTGACTGACTCAATCTCAACACAAATTCAAAAAGCTCGTTTGGTTATTGCCAAATAACGTCACCCATGGCAAAGGCGCGATAACCGTCTATCAATTAAGGGACGAGTATACTGAGCAGCAGTTCGTTCTGTTTTATTCTACAACTGCGAAACATGTCCATTAAGAGTAGAGGATACGCATAAGTTACTAGTATTTGATCACTGATGTCTGAGAAATATTGCCAGTATCTCCTGGGATCACCGGGTAAGTAATTGTGAGGTTGGACGCAGAGTATTCGGGAATGATGGTAGATCAATTGATGAGATTGTGAATTTTCACCAACTGAGATGATTGGGCCACGTGCTGTGTGTGCCTGAACGTTGATTATCACGACGAGCAGTGCTTACTAGTGTTGGGGACCGCTGGAAGAAATTTAGTGACGGCCAAACCAAAACATGGCACCAATCCATAAAGTCACTAACTTCTGGTGTGCGTCATGTTGATAGATTCAGACTACTTTGTTTGGGTCCGCGTGACTACCATAACCAATGGTTTGAGACTGTGGGTGATATGGCTAAGAATCGATCACGATGTAGGTGTATACACTATTTGTCATGTTTTAGACCGTGAGATGAAAATTACTTCACACTTTTCTTTCTACGAACTAGTTCTTTTCCTTAAATTCAACCATTTTTTTAATACCATTGAAGTAACTGCTTGTATGAATTTGTTCATCTTGTTGTACTAATAAGTTGTGGTAACTTGAACCGGTGCATATATGTGTCTGGTCCTACGTTGTAGCTAACTTATTGACTGACTGACTGGTATATCACCAGTTTCTTTAAGAATTAGAAATTCACATCGATCGATTGTCTTGAATTTTTCCACTACATCATTCCTATTCAAAATTGATGCAGTGTTTATGACCCTAAGAATCAGTCTATAAATATTTTGTCGAATAAATATCATTTACATTAATCTCGTTTATTCACACCCTTCTCACCATTTATTTTATTTTTTAATTATTGACCAAATTTTTCCCATAACATAAACTTTAGGTATATTTCAATAGTTGGGATCATGAGTCAATTGAAGCTAGACCACCATGGAAAACCTGGAAGCACTGGACGGCCGTTTCATCATCGTATGGAATTCCTCAGCAGTGCGTATCCACGATTCCGCCTCGCGAGATTCGAACCCAGGACCTATCAGTCTCGCGCATAAGCGCTTAACCACTAGACTATTGAGCCGGCATCCAACGGTGTTAATGTCTAACTCCAACTAATCCACGAATTTGAGCGACACATCTATCATTGTCTTCAGTGAGTTACTATCTCACAACAGACCCGGTTGAATTTCACTAGTCACTATTGTCCAGTGCTTCCAGGTTTTCCATGGTGGTCTAGCTTCAATTAACTCATGATCTCAACTATTGAAATTACTATAATATCCACTAAACCCCTTTTCGATATATTTATTTTCTATACCCTAGAATGAATAGTTTAAAAACAATAAATCTATAGTCATATTAAAAATTTATCGAATTTTCTTTAGGTAAGACAAACATTGAATGGTTGACCAATAAAATCGATTAAAATGGATAAATGGATGAATGGGAATTCAGGTTGACATTGAAACATTATTTTCAGACTCTTTATAAGAATAAAGCAAAATAACAGTTGATTTGCTTGATTGTTTTTTTGTTCTTTGTTTCATCTTTTAGAAATTTCTTTCCTAAGGGAATGTTTTCATAAAGATTATTATTTGTGTATGTGTTTATGTTTATGTCTATACATATGTGCATGTATATTGCTAGTAATCTGGTATATTGATTACATTTTAAGGTCGAACTGTAGATTTGTATCGTTCTTGGGAAATGTTTAGTCATATTTATTCATGACTAAACTATATGTCGAGTACTAATCTGAATTACAATGAGAATATATCTATTCTATCGGAAGGAACTTGGACGACTATAGAAATGGAGAAATATTCTATTTATAATCAATAATGAAATAGGTGTTAGGAATTTATCATTAATACATTATTTACATGAAGTTTGTTATGGGCTTAACTGTTTTATGATTGAAGTATGTTCTTTAAAGGAACTTACGATAATTAATTAGTATGACTAAATCATTCTTCCTTGTTAATCTTTACATAGGCGTATACAATTTTCCTTTGTCATGACCACACAGCTTCATTTTGCTAGTGTATGCTATAGTTATAACGTCTACGAAACGATATCAGTGAACTGCCATTTCTCAATGGTATTCAATTATGCAAAGACACACACTTTCTTGTGTTCTCTACACAAAGTTGTTGCAGGTTGAAAATACTTTTTAATAATAAAAACAAGGTTCGATAAGACTTCGAAGGTACATGAGTTGGTTGAAGCGTTCAACTATTTTATTCCATATTATCTATCTAATAGTTGGTGCAGATCAGTCTTGAAGCATCATTTTGGATTTAGAAGGATATAAATGTAAAAATGTGTATGAATCGCTACTCAAAGATATCAGAAGACTCTCCGTTTGTATTCTAAGTCGATAAGCTAACCACCTAGTGGGATATCAACCACTCAAAGGTTAGATGAGGAAAATTTGGTTTCAAGAAGGATATATGTGGCAAGACTAAATAAAAGGGTATAGTAGACAACCCGGATGGACAACATTTAGTACTGGTATTTTCGATGGTCGTCCGGGACGTATTATCAATCAACTAACAGTATTTGAGTAAAGAACCTTCAAAAGGTTTATATATTTTTTAAGTACACCCTTTAATGGTAAACACTGACACAGAATCTATACTAAAATTGGTAAGACCACTAGAAACTTTTGTTGTGTCTCAAGAAGCACGAAGGATATACCACGTCGGCTACTTGTGGTCAAGTGAATGACTATGTAAGTATATTGTATGCGTGTTTTGGAGATAGCTGCTAGGTTTGAAGCTATTACGAGTTCACTTAGTATGCGAACGGAACAAAGACTTGTGACCGAAGACCAACAAGCTAGATATTCTGATGCGTCCCAGCCCCGCTAACTATCGGAAGAAGTTCATGCTTGGAATGGGGAAGTATATTCTGCAAACAGCCAGAAACGAACGATAACAACAAACACAAATCAAAACGTATATATACAGCACAAAACTGTCCTTGATGAGAGATACCAAATAGCGTACTAAAAGATGCAACGGACCAATAGCATTTAAGATATTTCCCAAGTGGGAAATACGACATGAAGGTGACAAGAGCGCTTTTGGCTCGAAAACAAAGAAATTCAAATTTTTTAAATGAAATTACAAAATTAGGTTCTTTTCTAAGTGAATTCTGGGGATTTAACGTCCCTAACAATAGCATGCATCAACTGTAGAAGATTCTAAGTTCTCAACTAATGATGCCTGTTGCCTTATTTGAAATGGGTTTCAGACATAGAAGCAGGTAAATCAAGTTCTCAGCTTTGCTTTTCAAAAAAGATATCTGACATTGCACGAGTGGCGTAACAAGTTGTTACTAAATCCGAAAAATCACAGGACTTGTTGAAGTTATACTCGTCATTGAACGTTTAATGATCTTCATTTTTGATTGGTCGTAAAACCAAAAAGACACGATAAATCGACCAAACTTCAAACGCCCTTTATTAATATATGAGGCTTTTTTGATAATCGCCATTGTGATGACACCCTTTTTATTTTACTCACATCCTTACGAATGGATACCTCAGCTACAACTGGATCACATTTGATTTGTTTTAGTGACATTAATTTTCAGAGTTCTTTCTGAAAATGTGTTTAGTACCAGTTGTTTCTATGATGAGTTTTAGTTTCCCATTAAACAGGTAATATCTAACACATATTTAAAAAATGTAAACACCCTATTCAATAGTAATAAGTGTAAGTAATCAATTCAAAGTTTTATTTGGCTGATACTAATTTTGATATAATAAGCACCCAGGATTGATAGGTCCTGGGTTCGAATCCCGCGGGGTCGTGGATGCGCACTGTTGAGGAGTTTCATGCTAGGACGAGACGGCCGTCCAGTGCTTCCAGGTTATCCATGGTGGCCTAGCTTCAATTGACTCATGATTTCCACAAAACCCCTTTTGATATTATTTTATTTCATTGAACCATCTATATTATATACATTGATTAAAATCTTCTTAATTTCCCTTATACTTTTTATTTACAGTATATTTGGCCATTACCATTTCCTTATCCAAAGAATTATTCATGGACTCCAATTATAATGTCTATTGATCCTTCCATAAATATTACATCTCGTCATATTGAATATGAAAAATCACTTAAAATGGACTGTCAAAATGCAACCATAAAAATTAGTCATAAATATATGAATTTATCAAATTTCTATGATAATCATATTAAAAATAAATCTTTAATTAAGAATGAAGGAACTGATAAAAACTACAATGGGATTTATAATAATTTACAAGAAAATAAATTAGAATATTCTATGGAATTATTAGATGTTAATTATCCAAATGAATTTTTACAAGAAATTCATCATCTATACAAATTAACATTATCATCATCATCACCACTGTCATCATCATCAGCATCGTCATTGTCATCATCGAATGGAATATCATCAAAATCTATTAGATCCAAATTTACAAATGAACAAGTGATTTGTCAATGTGATCTTTTACAATGTATAATTATTAATCGTCTACTTGAAATTCAATCTCGTCTTGTATATGGTGATCAACTTACTTTGATGATGATTGAACAAATAATGTTTGATTTATTCGAGATACAATTACCTAATAAAAGTGTAAGTAATGAATGAATGAATTAATTATGATGAATCAAATATAATTAGAATTAACATGTGCTCACTAGTGACTAGCTTTCGTGAAGGAATTCTTGGAGTTCTAGTGAGAAGCCCTGATCTGTTAAGCTAATCCGTGTCGGGTAGAGACAGGTATCTACATCAGTACAATGGAAGATGGTCGCTCAATTTCGTGAGTTGGTTGATGTTAGACATTAACACCATTGGATGCCGGCTCAGTGGTCGAGTAGGTTAAGCGTTCGCGCGTGAGACTAAAGGCCCTGGGTTCGAATTCCGTGGGCGGGATCATGGATACGCACTGCTGAGGAGTCCCATACTAGGACAAAACGGCCGTCCAGTGCTTCCGGGTTTCCAACGGTGGCCTAACATCAATCCGTCCATGATCTCAGTCAAAAAATAATTAGAACTTGTTTGACTTTAAACGAGTATGATAAATGACTCGAGTGAGTTAATTATATCATGTTCATTGAATCATTGAAACTATTAATGAATTCAGTCACACATCGATGAATTGTCAGTTTATAAACTCATTGTAGTTTATTTACAATGTACGTAAGTATTTAAATTATTTCTATTATACATTGGATTAAATTTGAGATTAGTTTTAAATTATAGACTACAAAGTATCAAATTAGGATGATACTAGTATTTAGTGTGTCCTGTATTTTATTGTATTGTAGACAAGTTACTTTAGAGTACATATATTCCATTGCAATTATTCCTTACTGGTAGAAAGAACAAGTGGGGATAAAACTGCACCAACCACCTCAGTAACTTTTGAAGTTTACAGTATCGAAACGGGTTGTTCATAAATGGATGTGTATTGCGCAATTAACATTCAAAATCAATAGCTCGAATTAAATGTAAAATAAGAGACTCTATGAAGATATTTGCATCTGTAAGGAAAATAATGGCTTCATAGATTTAAGCAGGTTTCGAGATTACTATGCTTTAAGAATTTGTTATTAGTAGCACAGATGCCTTGTGAAGATTATTCATTAGAAAATAAATTCTTCATACCATCTCAGGAGTTACAGTGAGAAGCAGTGACTAGTAGAGTATAATAATGTCAGGTTTGAAGTAGTTAACAACCTCACTCAATGAATAATAATTGGGCAATATTGCAAACTGATTTAATTTAAACATATGCACAACTGAATTCCTGCTCAGTAGTGTCGAGGTTAAGCACGAGATACTGAAGATCCTGAGTTCGACTCCTGGTGGCGAGGTCATTGAAGTGCATTATTAGTTATACAGTCAATGATAGAGTGAAGGTTAGTAGTAATCCACCAAGATCAGGATCAACAAGTTAAAATCTCAGTCATTTGGAGAGAAATCCAAATTATTCACTTTTGCCTCTAATTTATTCTGATGATCTTGTTTGAAAGAACTATAAAAGCTTCACGACCAAAACAAAGTAATCGAGTAATATAACCGCCTAACTGATCAAAAAAAGTATTCAACCCATACTGTTTGACTTTTGATTTATATGTTAATAAGAAAATCTATGATCAAGTGTAATCGATATGAAAATATGATGCTTTCTATATAATGACTGGTATCTTTCGATACTCGGACACGAGAATTAATTTAGGTGGTTATCGCATTAAAAAATATCCTCAATGACACATTTCTCTGAATTCTTTTTACTCAATCTTTTTAAACATTCTCCTACTTTGATAAAATGCATTCATTCTACTTATTGGTTTTTATCAGTGTATTTTCGACTAATAATACAAAGCGAAAATCGTTTTTCAATTTTCTGAATTTTCAAGTAGGACTTACTTCCCCATTGATTTCTTGTATAGATTGACCTATTTAGTTAAAACCTTGAACAGTTTAACCCTGTTGTACAGACCATTGCTTACTTACAGAATGAATTGTCTGTGTCACTGATATGATGAACAATATATTGTTGTATGAGATGATGAATATCAATGACCGATGGATAAATTAAGTATTTATTGAATTATCTTCATGTACAAGTATGTGTTTCGACTGACAATTAAGGTGATATTATAATTTATGGACTACCTTTGAGCGATGTTAAAGTGACCTTGAGAGTGTTCGCCTAATAACCAGAACCAAATAATGGTTATATACCAGTGTGAGGAAATAGAATTATAATTTGCAGTTGATGGTTAAGGTTAGGAATTAGATTCAGGGTTTTCATCACGAACTGACATCAGCTATAATGCCAAAACTCTATTTAGCCAACTAGATTCATGAATTTCGCGCTTAAATCAGAGACCTGTGATCTTATACCTGATTGGTTCGTCCATAAATTATAGTCTTGTCACAATTAAATATTCTTGGCGTTCCAGATTTGTATAGATTAATTATGCATTTATTATTTTATTGAATTTTAAAACGTTTATACAACAGAAAATTATTCTTGATTGTAAAAATGTCGTATATCTACAAGTAAATTTCTCCATTGAATGTTCACAGTGAGATCTGAATGTTCTGAATTTAGACCTCCAGTTAAGTCTTGACCACGCGCACTGTTAATGAATTCCACCCTGGAATGAAATAGTTACACAATGTTTCTTAGTTCTTATTGGTTATTTAATAAAAATCAGTTTGTCTTATTAAGTGCATGGTAGTACTTTTATTGATTTAAGGTATAATTTCCTAAATTTAACATATAAAAATACCAATAGTTGAAATCATGAGTCAACTGAAGCTGGATCACCATGGAAAACCTGGAAGCACTGGACGGCCATTTCGTCCTAGAGTGGTACTCCTCAGCAGTGTGCATTCCCGATCCCGCCCCCCACCACGAGATACGAAGTCATAATCTTTTTATCTTGATATGTTTATACATTGATTTGATGACAATACGTTCTCCAACCAGTAAAGTTTGAATGTAGACGTATGTAAATGTATAAATCAAATAGTTAATACTTGTTTGTTGATGTTATACTGACGTGGTTTTTGTTATCTCCTGTCAAATATTACGTGAACAATTGCCAATCAGAGAATCGACATATATTATATTGTCCCTGTGCTAAAACAAGAATGCGTTAACTAGCATGAGCCTCTTAGAGCCAGCCCTGATTTCTTATTGGTCATCTGTATAGTAATTTCTCGCCTAGCTCAACCCGTTCAGTTCAGGACGCAAATATCAGTCTCCGCTATTTGAATCGTATATTTCAGATATATTTGGTTTATATACAAGCAAACCAAACCGCATCACACCATAAAATAAAAAAATAATAATAATACAAAATTAAGCCAAAAGTGATTTTAAGTGTAGGATACTGTAACTGATAAAATGGGAATGAGTTAAGAATGGTAAATCGTATTGCAGTAGCCAGTAGGTCAAATGAAAGCTTATGATAAAGGTGATATGAATATACACATAATCTAGTTACTTAATAGTTATCCAATAAGAATATATGTAATAATATTCCATAAATAATTCCTAGCAGTTACTATTCATTTATTCTTCGTTCAGATATAACCAATTTGCTAGATTAAAAATGAGATATTCACCAGATTGCAATCAATGGGATAGTTATTAAGATTGGACATTTGCGGAATTATTGTGAGGAGCCGTAACTATCCGAGTTCAACCATTTTGGGGCGTCAGATAAGTATCACCAATGAACATAAATGATAACTACATAATATAACAAATTGACTGAATTTACTGGTGTAAACTATTCGGGTGCTAACTTAATGGTCTAGAAGTTATTTAGAGCTCTCTGAGATATTTAGGTAGTTTGGATTTTATTCCTTATTTTAATCTTGGATATAGATGTAAACTGTTGAGTGACCACAAACTACGAGTAAATAACTATCGATCGTTTCCTGATTTTCAAGCGTTCCCTAGTTGATATCAGTTTGTATTGAGGTTTATTTTGCAAAAACGATTATTTAATTTTAAATAAAGTGGTTTTTAGCATTCATCAAAGATTGACCATAGTTGGTGTACGGTTTACCATTGAAAACCAAGGAGTCTACATTGATACAATGATCCCTGACGACACTGGTTGATAATCGTGCTACTTCATGAATCGATCGAAATTCCAGATGTATACCAGTCAACACGAACCCTATGATTTAATGATTAAGCACTCATCACAGAGCTCGAAGGTCATGGATGAGATCCTCAATAGAACAAACCCCTTAACTTTTAATAATATTTTTCTCAGTTTTATAGAATGTATACATTGGTTAAATATAAAATTCATCAAAATAATATAATTGATATAGTTATCATTTATATTTTCTATTGAACTCTATAGATTCTAGAAGGTGATTCAAAATCTCATAAATTATGGATGAATATTTATTCTGATTGTATAAAATATTTACGATATGGTTTTACAAAATCTTTATGTGCTTTACTTACAAGTGATTCAAAATCAAATGCATTTAATAATTTACAATTTGTCAATGAATTCGATATTCCAGGCAGTCAAAGTTTTAGTAAACGTTGGCATAAGAAACTACAAATAGATAAGTTAGAACAGAATACATCAGAATCAGAGAAACAATTCCCATTCTTTATACACTTGATTGTAAGTTTGTTAGATAGAGTTTTATGTTTTACTTTTCCAATTAACAAATGAAATTTACACTATTATTATTATTATTATTATTATTATTATTATTATTATTATTATTAATGGCTTTATTCAATGTTATATTTTTAGTACAATATAGAATTCTCAGCACAAAGTATTTCAAAAAGTTTCCGTTTCTTATTTCTTGATTGATCCTGACAATAAATATTGAGTGATCGCTAGTTAGATATTACCAATTAGGGAATCGATATCTAAATAATATGTATTCTTTTCAATGCATATTGTCAGCCACCACGATTTTTGTGATTGGGCTCTTTTGTAACTTGTACAGTGAAATGTCGTAAGCATTTTACAAACTCATCTGAATAGGTTATAAAAATTATCGACATAATGATCTGTTAAAATAAACAAAAAAATCAGATAATTTGAAAATTGTAGATGGCAGGAACAGGCAGCCCAGATATTCAAGCAGGCCGCCTCATATATTGTGATGGTTTATTCTTCCTAACAGTATCTCTAAGATGTGTTGAATATTGTAGCTAGTTTATTTTCCTGCTCAAATATATAAATGTATATACGTATATATTTCATTGGAACACAGAAGAGTAATTAGTGTCATATCTTCTAGTCCTTAATGCAGATTGAATTCAATTTATCAGGTTTTAATGTATCCACGGAGAATCTCGGTCTCATAAAGATAAGATATACATCTTGTTGATAAGTCTCAACTTGGAGCGAAAGCAGGAAGGTTGTAGTGAACAAAACACAAAATGTAGTGAACAGAACAAATTACAGAACTACTTGTTAAAATCTAACAACCATATAGTGAATCGTTAATTTGCAAAATAACAATCCATCATATCAAACTTAACTGTTCGTGTGCAAACATCAATCGATTGTCTGTCCTTTCATTGTTCATGCATTTCCATACAAATTCCACTGTGTTCCCGCTCTTACTTTCTCGATCTTCCTCCATCCTCTGCTGCCAGACGTTACGTTCCTAACTCGCGGTCATATACTACTTATGTCTACATAAGTAGCACACGCCACACCTCTACCACTGTGGGATTTGAATCGACAATTGCATCTCTGTGCTAATGTGGTATGGCAACTCGAGCTGATGTACGTACGTACGAAGTTCTACGTTGTTACTGACTGACTGCATCTATATTTTAAAGAATATTTTAAAAACATTTTTGACCCATTCTGTGATACAATTTTACAACATCCTTCATAATGTAATGTGTATAGAAAACAAAATGGACCATTATTTAGCTTATTATATTCAAAATTTCGTCAGTGAATGTGTGGTTTAGTTCAAATCGTTTACAGATAGTTATGACTACATAACAAATTTTAATTCATGTACTGTTGATGCTAAACATATTACCAAAACATCTTTTCTAATATAATGGAAATAAAATATGAAAATCATACATTAAATACATCTGTTCACTACAAGGTTAATTAACTATTTATCGATAATCTGGCGAGTTCGCCGATCAATCTTCATCAATCAATTAATATCTTCATTCAATCTACTTTTATCATGTTCAGTCCATGAAAATCTGAGTAATAACTGTACTAAGTTACTATGCTTAAAAAAGTAATCATGCATCCTTTTGGTGAAGTATGTTAGTGATTATATATTAATAGCAGTGTACAGTTCAAGTTTTAAACTTTTCTAAATGTCACTCAATTACCTTGTATAAACTTTGTATTTATTGACAATTCAGAGTGACATATGTTTATACTTGTTTACAATTTCACAATGTTTATACTACTTTTTTATTCTCTATTTAGATTTTATACAATTTGTATGATACATGGCAGAGTATTGTCAAGATTGCCGGAACAATTATAACCTCTAAAGAATCCACTATATATAATCCTGTACTTCTACAATGGATATTAACTACACGTCCTAAATTTGTTGAAGCTATCCTAACTTATCCAATAATTCAATTATCACATAATTATCAATGTAGTCAGTGTTTATATAAAACAATACTTGATACCTTCTTATCTATTGATGAAGTCCAATTGAATCATTTATTTAGAGAATTTTCAAATCAATACGGTTGTATTGATTATTTACTTTTAGAATCTGTGCATAATCTAAATGATCGGATCACATTGTGTATACAGAAAATTGATGCCTATCATTTACAGTTGAGAAATGTGAGTAGTTTCAATTTTAGACTTTTTTTAATTAAAAAAAGTAGTTCTTTTATCTCATGAAGTTTTTTTTTTATTTAACAGACACTAGAAACTTAATCTCAACACACCACTGTATATTTAGGTTGGTATCGCTCAAGTTTTTAAATCATATAGTTATGTATTTAAATGATAAAAAGCAGTCTGTTGAGAAAAAGGAAGATTCTTTATTTCCTTCAATTGCCTATTTTCAAACAATAACCAAATTAATCTTTTCATTGACTTTTTGCTTTGTTGAAACTATGTAATTTTAACATGGAATTTTCAAGGTGTAAACTCATCGTCTTAAACTGTATGATCTTTTCTACAAGTCATTTAATGATATCCTCATTATTTGAAGTATACTATCCCCTAAAACGAATCATAACGTAATATACTCCTATTACATTATGAAGAATACGTTTAGCATATAGAGATGCTATCACTAACTAAATTACATTAGATTAAGTACACTAGTTGTTCATTATTAGATAAATAATTCCATGTTTTCTATGTTCTAACATCTTACAACATTTGTCTTTCAGACATATTAACTAACCCTTGACGAATCATGAATTGATTGAAGTTGAATGCTGCCCCAATGTTCTAGAGGTTAGGCATTCACCCATGAGACTGAAGGTTTTGGGTTCGATCCCTAGGTGCGAGGTCTTGGTTGCACACCTCAGGAGTCCAGTGGTTCTAGGTTTCCGATGATTGTCTAATTAAGATCAATTTAGGCGTCAAACTTTGATAGGCCTAAGATGTATCCATCCACGATTTTTGCCGTTTACTTTCAATTATTCAGTACCAAATAAAACTTAACTATGATATTCAGGTTAATTAGATTAGACGACTTTATTACAAAAAAAGGATTGATTTTCCAAGAGGTAGAGTTGTATATATTTCAATGAGTATTTGTGCATTTTATTCGGTAGTCCAATAAACTTTCTCGTCCACGTTTGTGTCCTCGCTCAAGTAGTCACTTGGGGGATTAACGTGTAGCAAATCGTGTATCAGTATCAGATTTCGGACACTGTCCATCATAACAGGTTTACAGAACCAAAAAAACATTCCGGACTGAATAATTTATAACATTAGTCAATCAGTCAGTAAAAATATAGGACATAGAACCTGGCATACGTGTGTATTGTTTCAATTTGCCATACCAAATTAGCATAGTAAGATGAAATCACTTAACAAAATCTCAAAGTAGTAAGAAGTAGAAATAGTATCAGTAGTAGTCTTAAAAAGTCTATGTATAGAAAGAGAAAAAAAAAGTTTAAGAAGACCTCAGGTCGTAGAATGTAAGGGAATAGAAAGAGTAACAATAATTACAATTTAATGTCTATTGGTTTGTATGCATTCATTAGTAGTAAATTACAAGGTTGCTTTCGTTTCGGTGAGATATATATTAAAATTCAGGAACTAATGAAGTCCCGTGAATGCAATAAGGTCCCCATGCGATTTTATAATATTAAAGATTCAGATTGTGTAAATTAGAACAACAAATGTAATTGAACAATATTGTTTTCAATTAGATCGTCATCGGGCTTTACTTTAATACATATGAATATTCATATGAAATTTTTTAAAACAAATCAAGGAAAGTTATGAGTTAATGATCACAATGAAATAGATTGTATGACTACTCATAATAAGTAAAAAGTGCTAAGTACAAATGAACGTGGGATGCAAAAAAATTAATAAAATCGTTTACTACAACATATCCGATTAAGGTACGGACAAGATATCACGACTCTCTTCTAGACACATAAACCAGGGTTATAGGTTCGGTTCAAAATCGTCTTTATTTTATTTGATAGTGTTGTTTTCTAATTGATTGTTATTTATTTTGACTGGTACATGATGTCAAATAAATTCATTTACCTTAAAACATACAGTACTTTTTTTGTATTGGTAATAATTTTGATCATTTTTATTCAGACCATGTTCACTGATTTCTTCGCAAATCATCTAGAACTGCGTGGAATAGTTTGCAGGTTATCATGTATTCATAACTCATTTTCACTACTCGTTCATTTGATACATATAGGGATAGTTGATACACTTGTAATCTGATAAAGATTAGTTATTGGTAGATTGAAAGGTGGAAGTTGTCTAAAGGAAACCCTGCTTGACCTAGGTTTTACGCTATTTAGCTCCCATCAGCAAGGTATATCTGTAGTCGTGGCGGAACTGATACTCTTCAGAGAATTTAACACCTTGTCACCCAGCTTTACGGTCAGGATCTTTACTACTATTCGGGTGGCGATTAGCTTCTTGTACCACTGAGATGTATTCACAATTGGTTAATCACTGAGTAGTGATCAATGTTGTGTATATTTAGTCCTTTTTTTAGTTCTGATCGAATTCTGTCGATCACGTTTAGGTGAAAATATCGCACATATGTAACTTTTTCGTTTATTTATACTTTCATACAATTAGATCGCAAAATTGGAGCTTCTTCATGATCAAGATGCAGGACTCACCAATAATCTATTGAAAAATTTTGATCATGTGAATTTGGCTGATTCAAATACTTTAAATTTACGTCATGCTTTATCTCGTTGGGGTGGAGTTCTCACTAAAAAACTTACCAATGGTCATAATTTTAAACGACGTTTAACTTATTGCTCAGAGAAACTGCACTCTTTACTGCTCAATCTAAAATCTGCTAAAACAATGGAAACAGATGATTATGTAGAGATTGAGGTAACTAAAACAATTAAGCTTTTTGGGGGAATTCAGTTTACTATTTCATTGTGATGATGGTTTAAATGAGCGAAATTTGAATGAATCAAACACACTAAAATGTCTGACCAGTTTTATCGCTGTGCAAAGTTTCATTAAATGGTGATTAAGTTGAAACTATTATCCAGGATTCTGTGAAAAACGGAATGATACTGACAAGTACCTTGAATATTCATAATCTTCACTGCTAGTAATATTATGTTTGTTTTGTAACCTTTGAGTATTTTGCTCTTGTAATACTGTGTTTCTATCTAGTTTCTAGATATTTTTATTCCCTCTGACTATATGCAAGTTAAAACGAGATAAATCATGAGTTGATTTTAACTAGAAAACCATTGAAAACCTGCAGACATTAGACGTCCGTTTCTTCCTAGTATGGAGCTTATGATAAGCGCTCATCCACGACTCTGCCACAGGGAATCAAAGTGAATCATGTTAACCACCGGGTGCCAACTCAGTATTTTAGAGATTAGGCGTCCTCGTGCGAGGCTGAAGGTTCTGTGTTCGATTCCCTGTGCTGGATTCATGTATGCTAAATAGTCGTATACTAGTTATTACTGTTGGTCTAGCTGAAATCACTTTATGATTTCAACTATGGAATTCCTAAAAATCTCTATACTAATAATAATCAGATAAATTCGGTTGTCAACAACTGAGGTTGATTGGATATGTGTTACATAATGCCAACCAACACCTACCTGGATGAGCCATGTTGGATACAATAAGAATAGGTTAAAAGAAAACTAACAGAGGAAACCGAAGTGTGACATCAGTTCATGAAATCATTAACTGTTGATCATCTGAGTCATGTTGGCAGGTTCAGACTAATTTTGTCGGGGTCTCCAAAATAACAGCGATCTCAATGTTTGATCCTTTACTTTGTATGACTAGTACAGCCAGGTTTTTTTTTCTGCTTCTTATCTTGTTAGTCTAATCTCTTGTATTGATCTGTTATGGCAATCTGTTCTGGAACACACTTGAGCCACACTCTTTACTGGTTATGATTGACTGACTTTTAACAATACAATTAATTCATTTATTACTTCACCCAAGATTTAGACCAACAATTCATTCAAAAGCATAAGATTTTTTAACATTTCACTATAAAACGATACGATTGATAACATATGATGGTGATTGGAGATAATCAACAGGAAACCCTAAACCTAGGTTTCGTGCTACTTGGCACTCGTCAGCAAGGTGTACGTATTATCTTGAGGGAAGTGATGCACCCTAACGAATTCGATCCCGTGTCACCCAACTTCACAGTCACAGATGTTATCACTGAGCTATCCGGGCCGCGACTGACATCCTGTAGGGTCGAATCCTATCGACCAGGTTGCAATTTGGCTACCAGTCTAGGTAACTCGACATTGTGTGCACTTTGTTGAGATTAAATGGTGGTTGGAGGTAGTCAACAGGAAACCCTGTCACCATCTTATCTCAACATAGTGCACTGAACGTCGAGTTACCTAGACTGGTAGCCAAATTGCAACCTGGTCGATAGGATTCGATCTGCACTAAGAAGTACATGATATTGATCACCAACACCCAGTGATCAATCAATTGTACATACGATTGGTGATAGTCAATGAAAAAAAAAGAAAATCATTGATCATTCTTTTAGTTACATCATAGAATAAACATAGATTTGATACTTGTTAACATAATTTCTAGTTTTCTTTGAAATAATCGATTATTTGTAATGATTTTCATTATCCACTTTTTTTTCTCTTTTTTTTTAAAGAAACGTCTATCTCATTTACAAGTAATCATGGATCAACTTAATAACTTATTAAATGATCTTCAAACCATTCCATTTCAAACATCTATTAATTATTCAATAGATTTTATTAATCTTATTAATCAACTATTAATATTACGACAACAGAATCTAGTTCAACATATTTTAACCAATCGTTCAAACTATTATTTATCAAAATTACATAATGATTCAACAATTTATCGACGTCTTTTACATTTATTTCAACTTGGTACAAATGATTGTAAACAAATTATTAAAGAGTTAATTTGTATATTAAATTTTAAAGGATTACCAAATTCATCCAATATTGATGATGATAATGATGATAATAATAATAATAATGATAAATTTAAAGATTTTCAATATATAGAGAAACCACATTTTAGAATGCATGTCAAATCACCAGGACCAGGTGGATTTGAACAGGTTTGTTGGTTGTTGTTGTTGTCGTCGTTCTTGTTGCTCTATTTTTCTTTTCAAAACACTTATTTAATGATAAGTAGGTTTGTGGAGTTCAGTTTAATTTAAAGCCAAATTTCATGATAACTTGATAGCTACGGAAAATTAGAGTGTAATGCACAGATGTTTTGTTCAACTTTAGTATTCTTCAGCAGCCCACAAATGCCCTAGTACGGGTTATTAGAGTCAGCTCTCCTTCTCGAAATGTTCCCATATGGCCACGCGTATATAGCCATTGTCAGAGAAGTCTTACTCATTGACTTCTCACGGCATTCATGTTGTTTACGAAATTGAGAGGACGAAAAGCCAATGCCCGGCACTTTAATCGGGTAAGTGGATACAGTGAGTTCACCTAGGGCAGTTGGGAAACCCCTGATTCCAAACCAATGGTGCACATGGGCTCCACAGTTTCCTGAAGGAACAAATGGCGTATGAATCAATCGTCGGTCACCGGTCACCATTGGACTGCATCTCCCTACGTTTCTCCACTGCCTTATAGATCAGATCTTTAGGTTGAGGGTTCTGAGTGTGGTCTCCAAAGAAAACCACCTTCTTCCGTTTGGGCACCAGGGCAGTATGACAGCTTACATACAAATCAAGTGACTTGCGTGGTGCATATGTATTTGGTGCTCCATTGTACCAATATTTTTGTGTTCAAATAAATAAATAAACATCAGTGCTCACGTAAACAAGGACGAAATAGTCATTTTGCGCTCTATGTTTTCAGTCACTTTCTGTTAGTTGGCAGTCGATGTCAAAAACTATATTCAAACGGGATTAAATCGAACGTGAAATCAAGTTATTAATCATGATAGTTTAACTCAATAACTGAATATTTTGACTGAGAGTTGATTAAACATGGTGGATTTACACTACTGAATGCTTTAGTACGATAACGACATAACTTTTTCAAGGGTTTTCTAAGTGAGATTGATGAAAGTTATCATGCTTTAAATCACTTTTTGTTATAACGTATGATCCGCCTATTAGAGAGCATTCTAGAGTCCTGATTGGTCCTGCTTCACTGTCTAGCCCAGCCAATTGAGTCCAGAACACAAGTCTTAGCCTCGGAGATATGAATCATTATATTTCAAACATACTCTGTTTATATAGCAATCAAACAGACTACATCGTACCATAAAATAGAAAGTAACATTTGTACAAGATTTAACCTTCAGGAAATGACACAAATAAATATTGACCAATAGGGAAATAACACGTTGGAAGAATGTTGACCAATGGGGCAATGACGCTATTTGTCATTCAGGAATAGCACTAGATAATTTCTGGGGTATTTTTTGAATACCCCAACACTTTTATCTCCTGAAAACAACTAATCATTGTTTACAGTTAACCACCTACGCTGTATAAGTGAATTCTATGAAATTTTCATAACGAATAGCAAAGTCTATGGTTTTTCAAACAAAATTCGAGAATAAATCTTTACATTTGGTAAAATATGAATTCGTTTAAGTGAAATTATGAATTGATTAAAGTTGGGAAATGCCAGTCTTTGCAATATTGGCTTAGTCCTTCACTCACTAGTGGGATGTAAGTCTATTTGTTGTTCTCACCAAACATATTTATTTCTGAAGTATATTCAACTAAAATGAAAGAGTTCCTTAGTGCTCTTTTGCTTTCAATGATGTATTATTCAATGCCGTCTTGTGATATTCTTATGCATCGACAAGAATTACTTTCAATCTGGGCAAAATCTGACATTGTCTTGATATTTCTACTCACTTTACTCAGTGTTGATGTTGGGAATACTACTGCTGAGCTATTTAGTTCACGAGAAAATATTTAGTATATTATTAAGTACGTTAATTGATCTTTTTGTGGTAACCATTATCATGGTCTCTAGCTCTTTGTTCCATGAAGTTCTACCAGACGAACAAACCACACTTCGGACTTCCCGTTGAACATTTACAACCATCCCAAATCACTTCTACTACACCCTAAAGTAATTACCACATTGGAAACTGAGAAGAATTTAATTCAGTTCTAGACGGCTCAAGACTAATTGGTTTTTATCAAACTTATTTACTGTTAGGCGGTTTTCGGGCAACCAAAGCGTCACTCCAGTCCTGATGAAATTATTACCCTTTATGGTATTAAAACCTATTTCCCCTTAAAATGTTTTCACTTCTACGAATAATGACAACTTTCATGCATTAAAATTAAACGCTTTATATGAATATTTGCACAGTACATGACTTATCATGTGTTTTCATTCAGTAGATAACCTTGTCCGTTAACTAGATTTACCAACAATCATTGTTATTCTATAATGTATATCTTAGTAAAAGTATAATGCATAAACTATTTTCAGTATAAAAGGTAGACTAAGTCGTAAAAATTACTACATTGAAGTTAGCTACTTAGTACATATCAGCGACACTATAATTTATGAATGAATCAGTAAAAATAAAAATGGGAGAGGATAAACAGTTAAAATATGACAGTAGTTGCAGCATTTTCACCTGTTTCAATATTGCATACAGTAGTCATAGCTGAATATAGTAACAATCTATTTATTGATCATTTGTAGCTTAGAATGAAGCATAAGAGGATATGTTAATAAGAAAACTGAAATTTACAAATTATGGCGATGTAGTATATACTTTGATCCAACTAAAGTAAACATTAATTACCTTCAGTATATTTATTTATTTGAACACAAAAATATTGGTACAATGGAGCACCAAATACATATGCACCACGCAAGTCACTTAATTTGTATGTAAGCTGTCATACTGCCCTGGTGCCCAAACAGAAGAAGGTGGTTTTCTTTGGAGACCACACTCAGAACCCTCAACCTAAAGATCTGATCTATAAGGCAGTGGAGAAACGTAGGGAGATGCAGTCCAATGGTGACCGGTGACCGACGATTGATTTATACGCCATTTGTTCCTTCAGGAAACTGTGGAGCCCATGTGCACCATTGGTTTGGAATCAGTGGTTTCCCAACTGCCCTAGGTGAACTCACTGTATCCACTTACCCGATTAAAGTGCCGGGCATTGGCTTTTCGTCCTCTCAATTTCGTAAACAACATGAATGCCGTGAGAAGTCAATGAGTAAGACTTCTCTGACAATGGCTATATACGCGTGGCCATATGGGAACATTTCGAGAGAGAGAGAGAGCTGATTCACCCTACCCTACGCCTTACCAAGGCATTTGCGGGCTTAAATATATTAGTTCGTTTCCTAATACAATTAACTAGAATGTTAAACTATATAATATTGTTTGTAGTCCACGTAAAGAGCTAATCGTTTTCAAAAGTATGATCGATCAGCTTAACGAAGAAGTACATTAACCTAGTAAAGGCTCTCTACTCGAACGCAACTGGTTGAATGAGAGCTTATTGCAAAATGTCATCAGAATTGATTACCTCAAGTGGTGTTCTTCAGGGCTGTCCACTCTCTCCATTCTTGTTTAACTTGATCGTAGACATGCTTTTAGAGATAACACTTTCCTCATCTGAATTTCCAGAGGTTTAGCTTCTACCGGGAGATCCACTTGTTGACCTAGAATATGCCGATGACATAATTCTATTTGGTGAAGACCATGACAAGATGCAGAGTCTTCTGGCCACCGTAAGCAACAATGCAAGCATGTTCAGCATGCGATTCTCCCCCTCGAAATGCTGCTTCAGGATTGGGTTGCATCGACACCTGAACTAATGATAGGGGGTGAAGTAGTTGGGCATGTCGACCGCTTCACTTATCTTGAAAGTCTCATTAGCCCTTGTGGTCTGGTGTGTGACGAAATCTCAGCACGGATACAGAAGGCTCGACTAGCTTTTGCCAACATGCGTCATTTATGGCGTAGGCGAGATATCTGTCTGCCAACCGAAGGACGGGTTGAAATGGTGCAGGTGCATCCACTCTTTATGTTCTCCCAAATTATAATCTGAATTCTTCACCTCCCTTCCTTTTTTCTCTTTCCAAATTTATTTCACCTGATTATACTCCTTGAACAACATCTTTAAACCCTAATCTTTCCGATTACTGCTTATGATTTGACTACCTCTACCACTATGGGATTTGAATCGACAAATGCATCTGTGTGTTAATGTGGTATGGCAACTCGAGCTGATGTACGTACGTACGAAGTTCTACGTTGTTACTGACTGACTGCATCTATATTTTAAAGAATATTTTAAAAACATTTTTGACCCATTCTGTGATACAATTTTACAACATCCTTCATAATGTAATGTGTATAGAAAACAAAATGGACCATTATTTAGCTTATTATATTCAAAATTTCGTCAGTGAATGTGTGGTTTAGTTCAGATTGTTTATAGATAGTTATGATTACATAACAAATTTTAATTCATGTACTGTTGATGCTAAACATATTACCAAAACATCTTTTCTAATATAATGGAAATAAAATATGAAAATCATACATTAAATACATCATTTATACATCTTTCAGTTGTCCCTTACAAACTACATCGTTTCTTCATTTCTTTTATCATTTCGATTAGTTTCATTTTCCTCTTCTGTCAGTAAGAATCCTACCTGATACATACTACGTATATAAACCATATAAGTAATGCATGCCACACTATTATTACTTACTTACGCCTGTTACTTCTAATGGAGCATAGGCTGGCGACCAGCATTCTCCAACCCACTCTTTCATGGGCCTTCTTTTTCAGTTGTATCCAGTTTTTGTTCATTTTTCTCATATCTGTCTCCATTTCTCGGCGTAATGTGTCCTTTGGTTTTCCTCTTTTCCTTTGGCCTTGAGAGGATTCTATGTGAGGGTTTGTCTTGTGACTCAGTTTGGTGCTTTCCTCAACGTGTGTCCTATCCACTTCCAGCGCTTCTTCCTGATTTCTTCCTCCTCTGGAATCTGGTTTGTTCTCTCTCGTAGTAGGTTGTTGCTGATAGTGGGCATACTTAAAGGTACTTCTTGAGCTACTTCAAATTCATTTTAATAGTAATAACATATTAGTTTGAACTATGTAGTAATTCAATAAATTCATTCAGGTACTTTTTCCAACTACATTATGATTCAGTAGAGTAAATCTTATAGAAATATCTATTTTCGTAGTTTCTAAAATACGTCAATGTATTAGTTAGGTAATTTGAAATACCTGATAAACAGCATATTTATTCATGTAAAACTTAAGACATATTTATCTAGTTTAGAAAATAATAAACGTAGTTGGTTGTTTCACACCGTACAACTCATCAAAGGTATCAAATTAATTATCCCTTCAAATAATATATTAGTAAGTTTCTTTTTAAAAGTACAAAATAGAGCTGTCTAATATTCATTTTTTATCGTTTGGTTGAATCTTTACATTGATGTTTAGGATTGCAACTGATCAGTCTCTTATATTGCCTTGATATTTCTTTAAGTCACAAACATTATAAGCAAAGGTGGACGGTGGCTAGCAGTGAAATCCAGGACGCGCGTTTTGTACTGGATTCGAGTCCAGGAGTGAACATCAAATCGGGTACAGGTGCATCCAGCTGATGAATTTTGAATAGGCCGAAACGCGCATCCTGGATTCCACTGCTAATCACCACCTATCTTTGCTTATAATAGCTGTCTAGTATTTATAACATTTTTATTCAGTTAGCAAAATATACTTTTGATCAATATAAGTAATTATCACCATTTTTTTATCTAGATTAACATGTAATTTCATTTGTAGTCAACCTGACCGTTGTATAATTATATTACTGCTTCTTTTTCAATCTAGTTATTCTGTAAACTTTCTATGGTTGATAAATATTGTACTGAAGCTCAAGGATATCTTCGTCAATCAGATTCATTGTTCCCCTTGAAATCTATATCATCTTCCAATGATAATAAACAAATGATTGATTCTGGAGGATCAGAAAATTTTCTTAATAAATTAACTAATCAACTTGTTACATGTATATTATCAACTTCAGTAGTGAAAAGAAAAATTGAATGTTTAATTGAAAAGTCCGAAAAATTAAGAAATGTATTATCCGCATTGTAAGTCAGTACATTTTTTTGTGAAAATAAAATAATTTATTTCATTTGGATTGTTTCCTTGAATCGTCTCGTTGACATTACATACTCCAAATGATTATCCTCTTTTGGTATATGTGGATCCTGTGAAGACTGCCTCCATATTACCATTAAGTCACAGACATTTCAGCAGAGTTAGATGATGGATAGCAGTAGAATCCATCACACTTGACTCGTTCTATTTGGGATTTGCCAGTTAGATGTACCTGCACTACAATGTTGATGTTCACATCTGGACTCGAAGCCTTTAATTTTCACTTCAAACACCCATTTAGCTAAGGAGTCCAGATAGCCAAACCTACATAACCTAGTATCACAATCAGAAATATAGTGGAAATTCCCATTTCGACATTTGGTAAATAAGGAAGGAACGAATCGAGCGAAGAAATTTCTTTTCAATTAGTTTTCTATCATGGCTCTACACTAATATATATATATATATATATATATATATATATATATATATATATACAATAATGAAATCAGATACAAAAGGAACTTGGTAAAGATCCTGACTCATTGTGTTGGAATGATTTGCTCGGATGACACTGTTGTAGATGAATTGGTTAATATTCGTAACTTACTTAGTAAGAATGGGTACCCAACTAAGTTCATCGACAAACACATGAAGGAGATGAAAATAAGGTCAAAGATACCCACCGTTCCTAAGAAAGTACTGTTCTTAAAATTACAATTCCGAAATGACACTACTGAAGAAATTGTGACTCAGAGACTAAGAAAAGCGGTACAAAAAACATTTAATGCAGCCAGACCAAGCGCTATCTTCTACAACCACCCCACAATAAGAACGGCCAATAAAGACAGATTGCCTGTGTACAATTCGGCTAGTTCGTCATCGTATAACAGAGCACCATTCGTCGTGGTTGAGCAAAGCACAGGTAAGAGTGATTAAGAGTTTTATTCTCGCTCACTTGGTTGACACATGTCATCAACTTAATTCTGTTACACTTGTTGATGGTTTAAATCATTTTCAATAAAATCACATTCATTAAACTCACTAATTGATTTAAATATGTTATATATTTTCATGGTAAACATCATAATTAAAGATCAATTGTCATGTATCCCCACTAATAGGAAATTCTTGATTTGCGTAGTTCATTCATTTATTCCTTCATTCATTATTATTAGTCATACCATAAATCTTTTTTTCAATATTTTCACATTTTTCCAGTGAGGATAATGCAAATGAAATGAATGCATTTCGAGATCAATTATGCATAGCTGTACCACAATTAACTGGATATCATTTATCTAATTTGATAAAAGCTGTAGATCATTTGGAAATATTGGCTAGTAGTAATTTAAATGAATCATATTGTCCAACTGATCCTGTTGAAAAAAGACATCCCGAGTTAGGTGGATATTTAAAGGTAAGAGAATGTTCAGTCCTCATATTACAACTTGTAATGTTTTCGTTTTTTTTGTCAGTAATACCTCATTGTCAGAACTGTTAACTTTATATCTGATATATAAGCCACTGACAGATCACTCAAAATTTCTCTTCTGCTCTCTGAGCGTTTATCCGTTTAGAACTATTTCTTTTTTTTTCTCGTGAAGTTATGTTCATTATCGGATATATCTGAATATGTGTTAATTTAGATTAGTAATGACCGAGATGAACTCCAACTAGATAATTGATTAGTTTTATGCGAACAATAACATGGTATAATTTTTTATACTGATGTAAGATAATGTCATTCTCTGTTGCTTAACTCAGTTATTTTGCCGACGCTTTTCCTAGGTATATATATATATATAAGCTTTGTAAGCTATGAGAGGTTCTGATCAGTTAGTTTATATATATATATATATATATATATATATATATATATATATTTGTTTGCTTTTTATCTCATTCTCTTTTAATCATCTTCGTATTTTTATTTTTCAAGCATGCTGGTCAACGTTTAATGGAATTGGAAACTTGTTTAGAACATAGTCGTGAAGCTGCCAGTATTCTCATCTATTTTGAATATGAATCTCAATTTTGGTCGACATCACTAACATCAATACCAAGTAAAAATAACTCCAATCATGAAGATTTACGTGAACGTGGTCTTCTTTTACAATCTAAATTTAAAAATTCTCCAATAGCTATCAAACTTCACACAGCATGGGTAAAATTAACACAATTAGGTGACCGTCTTGGCCGAATACAAGCTGGGTAAGTTTTGAGAGAAAACAAAGTGAAATGTATTTTGTTTTTGCTAAAACTGTAATACATAATACCGCTGAAAATCAGTGGTTGGCCAAACCTTCATTTTGTGATCAAGTTAATGTGTGGAAGGTCTTCCTAGATGAATTTAGTTCATGAACCAAAGTTTTTAGTTTACTACAAGTAACTTGTTTACATTACATCTGTTAAAAATACTAATAGACTACTTGAATTTAATGCATACATATATAAAAGACTAATATTTGAACGGAGAATATTCTTTTCGATAAATTCTCTTTAGGTTCTACAATTCATAATAATCAGAGAAATGACCAGGTTAATGGCAAAGTACATGGTTTAAAGTATGTGAATTTAGGATTGTTAATGTTGATAATAACTCAGATAGAATGTTAACTTGAATCTGCGTATATGTTAAGTGAAATTTAAGATCCATGATCAGAATAAATATGGGTCAAATAGGATGGGAGAAATAATAGTGCAGTTACAATTCGGTCAAATGTTTAGTGGAAGGGTATATTGTGTGAAAAATTAGTAAGACGTAATAACGAGGGATAAATGCGATGTGAATGAATCATGTATAGGGGAAATTAATAATGATGTTTAACCAATAGTAATATATATATAAACTATTAAAGTGACGTTATTTTTTGTAATACAGGTTACCTGTTCGTCCCTCTGAGACAAATGTAGTAGAGCATTGGGTAAGTAGAACTCATTTAATTCATTATGTTTCTGACATATATTAAAGTCGTTCTAGAAGAATACACTTATATTTCTTCATAGATTTATGTCAAGTTTTAAATTGAATGAACTAGGTAGACAAGGCAGTAATTCCTAAAATTTATATTTTAATGTAGAAATGACACATAATGGTTAGGTTAAATTTAATTATGAAATTTCAATATTTTTTAATTGAAGAGTGAAAAAGTCTTTAGAACACATTGTATTGTAGTTTAGTTGGAAATATTATTGTTGTTTTCAAGAATGATATGCAATTTTAATGGTTGAGACCATGAGTCAATTGTAGCTAGACTACCATTGGAAAGATGGAAGCACTGGATGGTCACTTCATCCTATTGTGGGGCTCCTCAGCAGTGCACATCCACGATCCCACCTCGAGAGATTCGAACCCGAGACCTATCACTCTCGCGCGCGAGCGCTTAACCACTAGACCACTGAGCCGGTCGGTATCTCATGGTGTTAATGTCTAACTTCCACCAATCCACGAAATTGAGGCACACATCCACCGTTGTCATCAGTGAGTTACTATCTCACAGATCCTTACTAGAACACTGAGAAATACCTCTTGAAGCTAGTCACTAGTGAGCATATGTTGATTAATATTAGAAGGGGTTTTTATGGATATTATAGTCATTTTATTAGTTGAGACCATGGGAGATTAAAGCCAATTACAACTAAAAAACAAGTTTTATTAAAATGTTTCTCTAATAGTATTCTTAGCCTCTTTACTTTTCAAAAGACAGATTAGATAAAATATATGCTAAGGAATTTGTATGTTATTGATTAACATTATACTGTAAAGTAAATTGTAATTATGGATTACACTAAATACTGTACTTTTTTCTTCATCTCAGTTGATTTATCATTCAAAATCTTGAATAATTCATTATCTTATTGAATCAATAGAGAAAAGGCTAAAGTTATATGTTTTTAACGTGAAACCGATTGTCGTAAACTAAGAACACAAAAGTAATGAAGTTTATAGTATCATAGAAACTCTACTGTATTCAACATCTTACATAACATGTGCTTACTATTCAACGCACCTGTTTTTGAGTTCAATAGTTTAGTTAGTTTCATTTTTAAAGTCATCATAGAGAATCAACTATTAGTTGAAATTCATACTTTATACATGTTCATGAAGGAAACCCAGACTCCTCCATCGTCAGTGAGATGTCTTTAAACCTCCTTACCAGAAGACCATTCTGGATTACCTTTGTTATCGCCATTAATATATTATCTTTCTCCATTTCTACAGCATCATTTATCTCCAACACAAACCCAATCACATCTGTCAACTGAACTCCGAACAAAATTAATGAAAAGTGAGACGAAAAGAATTACTAAATGGAAAAAAGATGATTCGGACGTATTAACAACAGAATTTCCTTACGTTAGTGCTGATACATTACGTCGCAAACAAACTAATCTACGAGATGCATTAGGATCACATATGTGCGTTCATCCTGATTGCAAAATTTCATTAGGGGGATGCTTATCACATCATACTCAACACAATGAAAGTCAGGTATGTTTTTAGTATACCCACATTTTCTTGGTGCTCTGATGTCTACATCAGTCGCGCTACAATAAATTATCAGTGTTCTGATTTAAGTCACATGAGTTTTGCACGTATTCATTGTTAGAATAGTAAAGCAAAACTTGTTCTAATTCTTCTGTTTTGTATAAAAAGAGGAAACCTTAGCTTTAAACTATCCACGTCTTAAATTACCTCCTTCGAATTTTGAATGTAATCAAGAATTACTAAAAGTCTCGAGTGTTGAATATCTGTTATGTAATGATAGGCTTAAAGGTATTGAGAACTAATAATTTGTTGAAGGAATGTCGACGCACGAAAAGGAAGAATTATGTTAAGAGTGAAATAACAATTTTCACTTAAGATTTGTAAGGTTAGAAAGGGTACAAAGGGCAGTTTAGAAGAAATTATTAAATATGACGCTTTTGTATAAAGAAATAAAGTTTAAATTAACGAATTGTCGTATACAATTACTTTATAATCCGAACCTTCTTTGAATCAGTTCTTTTGAGATTGTAGACAATTTTGAGCTATTATTCTCACGACTGGAGCTGATTGTGTGTTCGAAGACTGGGCTATTAATTAACTTGAATTTCTGTTTTGTATTAGTATACGGTTCATTTGGTCATTTGTGTGTGTTAGGTAACTTATTCCTTCCTTGAAACCGACACCATTATATTTCACTAAGTCTTTTCATCAAAAGCTAGTGTACTCATCATAATAATCATCAGCTTCATTGAATGACCACATTGTCGTCAATACTGACAATAATATTCGTAACCTGTGCTGTAGGTATTTATCGTAATTCCGAAATTTAGTCAATCCTAGTGTCAGAGACAACATAATCTGTTTATTGTTGGTTGACCGAATAATTTTTATACCACTCTCTGTTCTTTTCTTTTTGGATTTTAATTTCATTAATCTCTTTGTTGGATCATAAAGAAAATTCTTCAGCGAGTTATATAGATGTTAAAAAGAAATTGTGTTATGTGACATCATATACCTTTGAATTTCACTCTTTAAAAGTTAGCATTACAATTTTTAATTTCAAATACAATACAAAGTATTTATGCTTGTGTGATATAGCATACGTTTCTTAGAAATTGATACATCGACGATATCCATCCCGTTAGACTACTTGAAATGAATAAGTAGTGTGTAGTATCAAATTAAATAATATTAAAGTCAGATATCTCGAACCATTTGTACTGGTTTTATGTGCGTCGTATAGACCTGATTAAATGTAACTTCGTTTACTTTCATGACTTCACGAAACTACCTTGGATACTGATGGGTATAGGATTTTATCATCATAGGGTTGTGGAAATGGTTGCATTGTAGTGTGATCACTAACGGTAGCACTGAACAGCCTTCTCATCATAATATGGATCTCCTCAACATTGAGCACCTATAACTTTACTGCTTGAAATCGAAATCAGAGCCTTCGTTTTCGCTAGCTACTCCTTGGTTTTTAAACCACTGAGCTTGCATTCTGTGGACAAGTTTAACTTCAGTCAATTCACAATATTGGAAGATGCTCACTCAATATCGCAGACTGATTTCAGGACGAAATACCCATCCAGTACTTTCAGGTTCTTAATGGTTTTCTGACTAAGACTATTTTATAACTTTAATAAGTTTTTCGACTTTGTCTATCTGTAAGTATTTATTCTACCACTTTATAAAATTTATTTTCAGCTTTCAATCATTTGAATCATTTTTGTTGACCATTATCTAGTCAGTTTAATTAATTTCTTAAGTTTACTCCTTTCTTGAGATAAATAAACAATCCATGTGAATTTAAGTTTATACCTTTATCTGTCTATTGACTTAGAATACAAAGATGACATAGTTCTGTTTAATGAAGAAGCTGATAAAGCGCAGAGTCTTTTGGTAGCACTGAGCAACAATACCAGGATGTTTAGAATGCGTTTCTCCACCTCTAGATGCAAATTGTTGCTTCAGAACTGGCCTGCGTCAACACCTGAACTAAGGATATGGAGTGAAGTAGTCTATCGCGCAGACAACTTCACTTATCTTAGGAGTTTGATCAGCCTTAATGAGTTGGTGTCTGACGAAATCTCTGCACGGATTCAAAAAGCTCGTTTGTCTTTTTACCATCTACGGCGAAGACGGGATATTCATCTATCAATAAAAGGACGAGTATACTGCGCGACAGCTCGTTGCGTTCTACTATACGGCTGCGAAACATGGCCTTTAAGAGTAGAAGATATTCGTAAGTTACTAGTATTTGACCACAGGTGCCTTAGAAATATTGCTCGCATCTGCTGGGATCACCAGGTAAGTAATAGTGAGATTAGACGCAAGGTGTTAGGGAATGATGGTAAATCAGTTGATAAGGTTGTGAATCTTCATCGACTGAGATGGTTGGGCCACGTGCTGTGTGTGCCTGAACATTAATTATCACGACGAGCACTGCTTACTAGTGTTGGGGATGGTTGGAAGAAAGTTAGGGGTGGAAAAACTATAACGTAGCATCAGTCCTTGAAGTCACTAACTTCTAGTCTTAGTCATGTTAGTAGATTCAGACTACTTGGTTTGAGTTCGCGTGACTATCATCATAACTAATTGTTGGAGACTTTGTGTGACATGACTCAGAATCGATGACAATGGTGTTGGTATATACACTATTTGTCTTGTTTTAGACCGTGAGATTAAAATTACTTCGTACTTTTCCTTCTATGAACTAGTTCTTTTCCTTAAATTCAACCATTTTTTAATACCATTGAAGTAACTGTTTGTATGAATTTGGTGTTCATCTTGTTGTACTAATAAGTTGTGGCAACTTGAACCGATGAATGTATATGCCTGGTCCTACGTTGTAGATAATTGACTGACTGATGTTATCTGCTTTCAACTGATAACATAAAACTACAAATATTACTGAAGTGTATCACTTTACCTTTACAATTAGAGTACCATTTGTTATAGCAATCAATTAATATCGCTAATTACTAATAAGGAATTTAAGCGTTACAGATGAGAAATGGTTTTATTATTTATTTCAATTATGTGAATATCAATCTTTATACTGAAATGAACAAGTGTAAAAACGAAATTGCTGTCCAGTGCTTCCAAGCTTTTGAATAGTGGTCTAGCTTAAATCGACTAGTGATTTCAACTGTGAAAATACTACAACCCATATGTATATCTAACATTTACCAGTTATAACCGATTTATGAATCATTTATTATATAGAAGAACCTTAATAGTTTTTATTTGAAGTCGTGTTTGTTTTTAACTTTTAATGATCTATATATAATGCTTTTCCGGTAGTTAATGTTCAACTAGTTTTGTTTTATCGAATCCTTTTGAATGTGTTGATTTGTTTTTATTTCATCAATCTTACCTCATTAGTTAAACATTCAGAATAAAATTGAGTGGATATTTAAAAAGTTGATAAACTTACATACGTATCTACAAAATGATTACAATGAATCCCTTAATCGTGAAGTGTTTCAACGACAAAGAGATTCAATTTCAAAGTCTGAATTATCTGATCTGGTTAAGTATGCACGTCGGTTACGCTGGCATAATTCACATAGTTTGCAGTCAGAGTATCAAGAACTGAAAAATCTTATTAACGAATTAGTAAAATCTAACTATCCTAAAGTTGCCATTATTCAAGAATATTTTCAGTCCTTAGAAGAGTTATGGTTTGGTGTGGATAAATCCCAAGAAAATTTAAATAACTGTACAGATAAGGCTAGGTCGTATTCAAGATTATCGATTCCGCAAAATGAACCTGAACAATATTCAATCAAATCTACCAGTGCAGAGATACAAGGTAATGATATTCATTCTAAACAGTATATCCCTACTGACGCTTCCTCTTATCATCAATCTATTTCTTCACACTCTACAACTTCAACGAGTATTCTAAACAGTTATCATTCTATGTCACAAGACTATACAACTCTTATCCAAGACATGAACGATAAACCTTCAAATAATCGTCCGCATTTAGTTGAAAAACAAACGAATAGTTCATATGATGATGAATACTGTGATTGGACATGGCGTGAAATAACAACACATGGATTAGACCCGCAACCACTTGTATTTCCCTCTTCTGCAAATGCAAATCCTAGCTATGAAAGTGTAAATCGAAGAAAAACACATGATCCTACTAATACAGTTGATTTACAATTAAAATATGGAACTGATAAATTTTCTGATGATTTTATAAATAGAATGATTAGTGAATTATCCTCAACTACTTCGTCATTTCAAAAGATTTCATCGAATATGAATGGAAATAGTTCAGAAATTTTATCTATTGAAGAAAAGAATACCTTATCTGTAGACAACAAAACCCCTTCAAATATACACAATCATGAAATAAACTTTTTACCAAACAATAATTCAGAGTGTAATAATCAATTACCGGAAGTTAGTTCTCCTAATTGCAATCATAGAGATTCGGTTTTACAGTTTAATAAACTTTCCATCGAAGTCCCATTATTATCAAGTAATGTCAAAAGAGATTTTGAAATGAAGCCTCACCCTCTTGAAATTCAAACTCATAGAGAACTAACAAACTCGATGACTAATAGTACTCATACAAACTCATATACATCTACTTTAACTATGAATTCAAAGCCTGAATATAATGTACCGAATAAGTTAGAAGCTTCTCATAAATCTGATAAATTAGTGCCTTCAAATAATCAAATATCACATTCGATCCTTGATCAGGTTAAATTAAAACCAATAAATATCTATGTTGATGACAAAACATCAAAAGGACTAATTCCTAACAATAATAATAAAGTTATTTTGAATACTCACGCTATAGATTCATTAATTGAAAATACTACCAATGAACAAAACGAGAGCATAATCAATAGATTCTCACCTAATACAACAATGGATTCAAATCCAAAATATGAATCTACTAGAAATAATTCTACGTTATCGAATAAACAATTACAAACTTCTTTATCAAATGTAACTTCAACTACAATATACAACATTAATAAACAGTCAGAATTTCATGATGTTAACGTTAATGGTTCATTTTTCTCAACTTCAGTCAAAACAACAACAACAACAACAATTAGCATTCATTTAACTGAGCATAAATTGAAGTCTGACCAAAAGGAGATTAATACAGAAACAATGAAAAGTTGTTTACCAACTTCATTATATAAAACAGATCAATCATCTGAATCTTTATTCTCTATACCACAAACATCATCGATACCAAATAGTCTTCATCCTACCTTTTCTACTGTGAAAAATTTCAATATGAGAAAAACATTTAATGAAATCTACCAGTGTCGTCATCTTGATTCATATTCTAGTTTTCATGAAGATAACAATATTAATGCTAGTAACAATAATATCAACTCAATGTGTGGTTTATGCAATCACATGAGTAATTTACATACACTTATTTCTAATTTACAATCACATTTATTATCGAATCGACAAAATCGACTATCCAATCTGTTACCTATTGATGTACAATCATTCACATTGACATCATCGTCAATTTCATCTTTATCCACCTATTGGTCACCAATAATTAAAGAATACTTATCGATTCTATGCGAAATTAAATCAGAACTTGATTCGTTCCAGTCATTACCTTCCGCTACAGAATATAAAATTATTTATTTACCGGAATATAAGTCAATGATCGATTTGCTTAATTTATGGAATTGTAGATTACATGATTTTCTATGTCTACGTTCATCAAACTCCTCTAAATCCGGTGTTGATATATCACAAACACGTTGGCTTACACTATTTATCAGTCTTATACAACACAATGAAATTCAAGTGGAGTATTTGAAATCAGTATTCACAAGTTTACTGCATGATATTGAAAATGAAGATAATGAATCAATGAAAAGTGATTTAAATGTTAGTAGTAATGATGATAAAAGTTTCTATTTATCACGAACAATCCAAGATGAAGATGATTCATACTACACTCGAAGAGATTCAAATGTAAAGTTGAATAAATCATCTAGAACTGAATATTTAGATGACCTGAAGAGTAGATTATTTTCGTGTGATTTTGATGATCAACATACTGTACAATTGCCACTAGAGCAACCGGCATCATTAAAACCATCGATTACTTTTCCAAATGAAAAAATGAATCAGTCATTCCAGACTCAAATAATGAAAATAGACGGCGCGTATAAACCATCCGCTGTTGTTACTACGACTAGGATCCATGAAAAAACATGTAAAAATAAGGAACAAACAGGTGGAGAGTTAAGTAATTTTGATAAAATGTCATTTGAACAATATTTGTATAGTCTACCTCAGTATACTACTTGTGAAGTAGTTAGTAGTATAAGTCCAACTGATAAAACGTTTACTCAGGAAACTACTCATAAAACGAAAGTTTCTGGATTTAAAGAAGATATTCCTGGAACCAATCAAATAACAACACGAAAAGATAGAATTAAAAAGACTAGAAAACGTAAGTTAGGGAAGGAAGAGTTTTCGGAGGAGAAGTATGATAATGGTGATGTTAATCGTAAAGACATT
The DNA here is from genome assembly GCA_946903255.1 of Schistosoma spindalis. Lineage (NCBI taxonomy): Eukaryota > Metazoa > Platyhelminthes > Trematoda > Strigeidida > Schistosomatidae > Schistosoma > Schistosoma spindalis. The sequence goes on from OX336420.1 coordinate 12,074,463, forward strand.
TGCGATAATAATATTGTGAATAACGAACCTTGTGTTTTAACATACCTACCGAGAATGATAGATAACTCACTTTTAGATGATCAAATGTTAAAAAACGATATAGATATTGATGGAGTCAACCATTCTGATGAGCAACTAAACCTATCACTATATTCTAGTTCTTCAGTTCTCAACAGAACAATGTCGTATAATGCTAGTCAGATTCTCGTACAAGAATCTGATGAAGTAAAAAATTCTGTAGTTCAAAACAATGAAGTAATACTGAGTAATAACTTATGCTGGTCTTCAACTGACGATAATCGGATGACTAGTTTAGGCAATGAATCAACAGAAACAAATGACCTGATCAACATCAATGATACAGTGAAACACGGTGGTGATCTGGAAGTAATACTCAAATCAGATGAAATAATCAGTCACCCAAACAAATCAGCTAACTCGTCATCATGCGTTACTTCACATTTAAATAATCCAATATCAGTAACAGACTCAAACACTGTTACTAATCAGTGTGACAGACGTTCTGTCGATGGTAACTTGAAAAGTTCTCATCATAATGATAAGCAAATGACTATACGTTTTGCTTTACCAGATACAAGATTATTGAAAGAAAATGATAAAAGTTATTTTCCCAGTACCGGCATTAGTCCCGAAGGAACTTCACCTATTGTTGACGTGTGCACTGAATTAAAATCTGAACAGGATACAGAAACAAATAAAACAAAGAAGCAAATTTGTACGGATAATCCAACTAGTATAAGTTTGGAATCAGCGAAATCATTAGTTAGAAGTAACACAAATCGGGATCGGAATATTGGAACTGATCATTTTTCGAAATCTACTGAAAACGCAGAAAATAAGAATGATAAAGCGGAAAATTATAATGAGGAAATAAGTGATAACATATCGAGGGACAAGCGTCATTTCCCCCCTATGGATTCTGTTCAACACGATAAATTCAATAAAGATTATGAATGTCTATCACCGAGTGTCTCTAAGACGACCAGAGATGGAATTCGTTCATATCAGCTAGAAAATGTCATACCAATATCCAAGGTTAATCCACCACAGTCGGATACAGATGCGTTTGTGAAAACGACTATCAATATTATCAGTAATAATACTGATAATAGTATGAGTTCACCATCTTCACTCACATCTAATTTAAATAAACCAATAAACGATCCCCATAAATTTACATCGGCTAACAAGAAGTTACGTAAAGCAAACCGGAAGGCTGCAAATAATCATCGAGTTAAACGCGTTATGACTGGCAACTTGAAAAAACCCACTGAAATCAATAGATCCCCCGAAGATTGTCCAATAAGTCAACCTGAGAGTTTCAATAACAAACAGTCTAATATATCTATACAATCTGAGCAGCGTTCCAAACTAGATAATGATTCAACGTCACATTCTCCATCTACACGAGAAATATCGACTACAGAAATCCCGACAACAATATCATTAAAACCTGGTTTCTTTGAAAAATATCAAATAATGTCTGACCATAACAAAACTCAACCAGATTATACTGATCAGAATGAATTCGATACTCCTGATTACCAGCATTACAATTGTAAACCAAATACTGAAAGTTATTTAGTACCTACTACATTGATTGATTGTACAAATTTATATGATCGAAATGCTGAGACTTGTTTAACTACTCATGATCCATCAGTCATATCGATGGAAAATGAGAAAAGAAAGACTGATTCTCCAGTCAGATTGGAACTAACAGGCAAAAATGATGGTGATTCATATTTATTCAGAAATAAATCTGATACCAAGGAAATTGAACAATCTAAATCCCCGTTAACTGATACATCATATCAAATGGTACATTTGAATAATCCTCCCACTGATATAAAACATCATGTATATAAAAAAGGGATACAAATGAGAGAATCATCAGTAAACAATCTGATAAATACTTCTAATCAATACAGTGAGACTGACTTATTAAAAAACAATTTTATCAATCAGTCAGAACATATTTATCATCAGAGTAATGATGAGAATATTGATAAAAATAATTATGATCAACATTTAATAATACATCATCAATATCATGATAAACATAGTCGTCAACGTCATCTTCCGGAGCATGCAAATCACCAACAAGTATATAGATTAGAAAATGTCCATGTTTTACGCAAATTTCCCGTGATAAATCAATATGATGATCTTAATAAAAAATCATCGGACTGTAAGAGAATTAATAACGATATTCATGATCGAGTAAACTTATTACCTGATATATTCAATTCTGAAAGATTGACAAATGAATCACTAATCACTAATAAAAACTGTTTAGAACCTAAAAGAGAACAGCAAGTGAGTTAAATTGTAATTTCTTTGGATTTATTTATGTAATAATGGTGAGATTAGCAATTTAGTCTCTGTTATTAATAATAATAAAAAACACTTTAAAATATTAGATGAAAAACTGCTAGAACCAACTCAAGAGAGAACAGGATGATTATTTTCACTTAGCTTACAGTTATAGTAAATAGTGTTCACCTTTGATCACTTTCAAGATCAGACTATAAGACGAAACGGCCGTCCAGTGCTTCCAGGTTTTCAATCGTGGTCTAACATCAATCGGTCTATGATCTCAATCAAAAAAATATAAGTCTTCACGTCTAATGTCAAGTGTGTTAAGTAGATGTAATTTTCATAGATTATAAATTATGAATGGATCTTAGTTGGGCCACCACTGAGAATCTGGGAGAACGGGATGAACGTTCCGTCCTAGTATGAGACCCCTCGGCAATGAGCACTCATAATGCAGCATTCGAAAATCGAATCCAGGACCTTCTGACTCTTGCGCGAACTCAACCCTCAGATCAATAAGCTGACATCCAATTTTGTATACATCTGTCTCCAATCCGCGATATTGGTTGACCACATTCCGTTACCTGTAATGGATATCTGTTCCACATTCCATATGGTTGAACTCTACCGGTCATAGCTTCTCACTAGAACTCTAGTAATTGCATCTTGAAAATAGTCGCTAGTGAGAACATGATTCTTATCAGTATAGGATCGTCTAAATAAGATCAGTCCGTAGTTTAAAATTATAAAAGGTCTATAATCTCCACAAAACCTTCTACTGATACATGGAATTTCTTAATTAAAATGAGATATTCGTGAGCTTAAATTTCTTCTAATGACATTGAAAGATAATAATAATTACCGATCGAAAGCAACGGAACTCAGCGATCTCTCTTCGTTTATTTTTGAGTTACTGATTGAATGATGATTTATTCAAAATGACTATGAAGTCTCGCTTGTATGTCATCATTCTAGTATTGTTTAGAGGATTATGGAGATTAATTTATGCACTAAATGGCTATCCAATGCTCCTTAGTTTTTAATAATATGCCAACTTATGTAAATTCGTGACAAAAGTCATCTAAAAGTCGAACCACTTTCTACAAAATCCCAAACCAAGTTAGCACTTTGTGCACATTAGTGCCCCTTTTTAAGGTAGGTTCTTGAATTTCTAGTGAGCAATGGAGTTCAAATATTTTGAGAACGAGACAATTACTTTACGGTGGCTCTGGATGATAACCGCACTATATTAGAGATTGACTAAAGTTTGAGATATGAACTTTTGTGCCGAAACCCAAAGATCTGGCAGTCAAGCAAGATGCTGGTAACTTCCAGACCCTGGGTAAGAGTAATCATAGATCCTCTCTGGTTGACTGGTTTTGACTCAGTACAAAACAGATCTCTGGTGCTCTTTAGTCTTCAGTGAACCTCCGTCTAAGGTTAGTCTGCGATTAAAACTACCTACAAGTGAGATAGTTCCTATAATTACTCCCAATAAATGATTAAGTTTCATTCTGTTCTCTTTTACAATGGTCTCTTGAGCATACGTTACAAGTCATTAGTAATGTGACCTGCATCAAATATAATTCCAGTTTTCTTCATTTTCATCAAATATATCTCACAATTTTTGTAGGTAATGTCAATAAATATGGCTCGTGAAACTGATTTACATGAAAGGTGAGTTCATACCCTCTCAATAATTATCTTAATTTTAATTTTGCTTACTTATTTATCACCTATATTGAACGTCATATTGGATACTTCAATGTTCACTTTTATCGTATCTAACAATTAATTGATGAAAAAAGATTAATTTCAAAAATGTGAAATTCCACATAGAATGAGGCCAAATGGTGTTATTACTTGGAGCGCTTATCGATATCACGTGTTAAATCCACCTATCAGAATTCTCTATCTCAAGTTTACTGTTCTGTCTATAGCCTAGCGTCTCAGAGCTAATCAGTTATAAGTTGACCTGCTCAGTTAGCCTTGAGGCAATTTGAGTGACGTTCCTAATTGATCTTCCATCCGCATAATTTTTCCCTAACCCCATACTTTCAGTTCGAAGTGAAGACAGCAGCCATCACCCACTACATTGTATTTCAAGCACACGTGGGTTTGTGTACAGCACATACTAGACCGGAGCACACCGTAAATTGAAACATAAACAAGCTAAAAGTAGCTCTGAACATATGACTGGCAATAAAATAGGAATAATATGTAGTATAATAATGGTTAATGGATAGAGCGGAAGCTTACAATAAGCAGAATATAAGAACATAGTAATCCTGTTACCTAATGATTACGCAATAAGAATATACAATAGTAGTGATAATTCATAAAATAGTTCAGGAAGTCACCATTTCCTCAATCTTTTTTTTCTGATACATCAAATAGCTAATGATAAGCTAACTTATATTGTACATATTATCCAAAAGCATTTCAGAACTGCTACCATATGATGAAGTGTTTTGTTTGTTTCTTTGGCAATTCACTATATTGTGATTTGTGATTACAATAATAGATTTCAATTCCGAATAATACATATCATTATATAAGTAACGTTAAATATACAAAACATTAAGTTGCCCAATGGTTACGCGCTCGTGGAGGGCGGGATCGTGGATGCACACTGCTGAGGAGTCCCATACTAGAACGAAACGGCCGTCCAGTACTCTCAGATTTTCCATGGTGGTCTAGCTTCAATTAACTCATGGTTTCAACTATTGAAAACATTAAGTGTTTAAACCGAAATTTATTTAGATTCGAATACATGTGTTTATGAAGGAATAATAGTTGTGAGAAAGTGATATAGAAGAAAACATAAAGTAAAAAAGAAATGATCAGAATCAATAATAATCAAATAGGTATATAATAAATACTTTATCGAAGTAACATGTGTTAGATTGCATGTTTATTCGTGAATTTACGCCTAATGAAAATGCGCATTATTGATGAACTCATAGATACTTGCAATCATGGGTTGATGTTTTGTTTTGAAGAATAAGTAAATGTTTCATAGATGATAAGTGATGGATTAAATTGACTGATCCCTAAGTATTAAACAAAGTCACGTTTGTCAATTCTGACGATTTGATCTAATTCCATCTGTTGTTTGGTCAATAGTCCAAGTGACTCGATTTGTCGTACACTATGTTTTGATGTTAGGGGGTTGGAGGCAGTTGAGAAGAAATCTTGGACTTCAGGCTAGTTGGTTCTTTTTAGGAAGGCTTACTTAGAATGTTGACAGAAGTGATGTTCTCTGTGGGATTCGAACCAGCATCACGAGTTCTCATATTTTGAAATGTTTTCACTAAACTAGTCGGGTGATCTCAGGCTGTATATTTGAGTGATCGAGGTTCATTTCTCGTTAGAAGCACCATTCCCCTCAAAATTCCAGTTACTTCATAATGAAAAATGCTAGCTAACCTGAAATCCCTGTCCACAGTTTCCTCCCAACTACATCCAACCTTCTAATGTCGGGAAGAAATGAATTAATGGGGAATCAGCATTCCAAGTTATCGGCTTATGAGTTAGATGTTGCTCTACTTCAAATTTCGACCTGTTCTACTACGTGATCTAAATAATAATATTGAACAGTCCATTTTATTATTGGACGAATCAGTACAAATCATTTAACCATTTCACATCGAAAATTAAATTACTTAAAACTGCATATTTAAATTTGGATTCTTAATGAACAGTAAATTTTAGCAGTAACACACCACGTAATATGAAAGCATATGGTTCAGGAGAAGCGAGTCTGTCTGTGCTATCCGTTCAAGTTGTTTAACGTGATCTACTTCATTCAATCAATAAATAATTATTTAAATGAGTTTATTTATGTTTTGTTATAGCAACTTTACTAGCCACAAATGACTTTGAACTGGGCAGTATCAGCAACCTCAAACGTTTGTTAATCAGATAATTTACTAGTAGATAATCACTTTTTATGATGGAATGATATCAAATGAGTAACTTTTCTCAGCCAACTGTTTTACTCTGATTTAAACCAACCAATTAGTGTGGAGAGTAGCTTCCAAATATGATCGAATATATACCCTTCAGGAATTTTCAAAATTTACCGTTTTGTTTAACCATGTTATAATTTGTGGCATTGTGCCCTATTAATATAGAACGTAATGATAGTGCCAATTACAGAACAGTGACTTATGAACCGGACCAATGTCACATAAACCAGTACGGGCAGTCTAGAGACTTTATCGGTCCTTCCCCCTGCCTGTTGAGTCCAGAACACAAATCTCAGCCTTCGCCATATGAATCATGTATTACAGACATACTGGGTTTATATACAAACTAAACAGATCACATCGCACTATAAAATAGAAAATAACATTTGTACAAGATCTAGCCGAAAAGTGGCTGTGATCGTTGGAGACTGTATTCAATAAATTGGGCATAACTAAGGAATGGTAAGTCGTTTAGTAATAGTCTATAGGTCAAAGTAAAGCTTATAATAAGCGGAATATAAATATACATAGTTTAGTTACTTAGTTATAGAATAAAAATATTTTTATAGTATTAGTCCATAAATGGGTCACAATAGTTACCATTCATTATTCTCGTTGGGATATATCAAACCAATAAAGTTAGTTAATAACAAGTGTCCACTAGTGTTACTATATTAATAATCTGACCGTATCGATAATAAGTTTTATCTTAGAAATGAGAACCTCACCTAAACTTCAGAACGCAATATCTAATTTCTCCACAAAAAAAGTTAAGTGATTTTCTTCTTTCTAAATCCACATCATTTGAAGAACCACTAACCTATCTCATCAAGCTTGTCAATAGTTTACTCTTGTTAACATCTAACTAAATATAATCCACATTCCCATACTGCCATACGAAACAATGATCAAAATGGTTGGCTAGATATCAATGTTTGATATCTATAGACTATGGTAGTCAAACTCAATTTCTTGTTTACTTGAAAAGAACTGATTTTTCGTCATACCGTACCTTCCGTATTATTCTTGGTTAAACTTTTGAAATTTTTCTTATTTCTAGCAAAATTATTACTGTAAAGAATAAATCACAGAGGAGAAGACGGTGTTGTCGATCACTACCATGTCTATTATTGTTATTACCTCTTATATTTCTTTTATTATCATTGTTGTGTATATTTATTCTACCCGACTGTCCTTTATTCCTACCTTGGTTCATGTGTAATGAAAAACACCCGATTGGTGAATGGATTTACAGTCCGATTGTATTATTCCATGGACGTAATCCACCATTTTAAAATTGATGTTTTTCTTTTTTAATTATTTAACTAATTCAATGATTGAATATCATAATTTTACAATGATATGTACTTTACTTCTATCTTTGATGTTTATAAATCTCATTGATACTGCATTTGTTGGTTTTTTAGAATACATATATATAATGTGTTTTTTGTACCCATACATGTACATCATTCAGGTACATGATTTATTGATTTTGCACAGTTTATCATTTATCTTCTTTTACATCTCATATTTCTCAATTGCTTTTTTAAAGAAAAAAAATCTTTATATTCAAAGTTCGTGAACTCGATTGCACATACACATGTGTTTGTATGTGTGCATTTCGACATCCGATTGTGATATACACATATCTGTATCATCCTTAACTTCAATAAAATTGTATAAAAACACTTTAATATTTCATTTTATTGTTTGTCTCTTTGTCATTGATTTTCTTCTTTTTGTTCCAGTCCTTGAAACAGAATGAATAGGATCATTTACTTTTTATTTATCATAACTGTTTGAGTAATATTATTTTATTATTGCATATAAAAAACCAGAAAACATGGAATATAAACGTATATTTATATTGTTTATCAATTCATCATTCATTTTTCTTATGTATTTAATATTTTGAGATGTATGATATTTGAAAAGGATTATTTTGTATCCATGTGTTTTGGTTATATTTTCATTGTAACATTCATATATTTACTCTCATGTTTGATAATTACAGTACTCTTTTTTATTTGTCTGCTTTTTTAAAAAATCTTCAGTTATGTTATTTAGAAAACAAATTTATGTAAAAAGAAAAGTGTTTAAAAACATAACTGAATAAAAGTAGCAGTGATTTTATGATTTTAAAAAATTTCCTATATTCGGTGTTCTGTTTTGTTCTCTACTTGTTCATGTTTAGAAATAATTACAAGTCGATTTATTTAACATTGTTAGCTGATAGTAGATAAACAGGGATTGAAAAGAATTTTGTAAAGTGAAAATATTTCAAAAGGTGATATGCTTGTTATTTACATGAACTACTTCTAAAACTCAAATAACTATGAATATTGTTTTTGCCTACAAGACCAAATAAATAAATAGAGAAGTTATTCGTTCACGCTCAAAATCGAAGGTTTTATGTTTTAGTCGCGATTTCTGGATCGTGTATGCGTACTGATGAAAAGTTTCATACTGAGATGGAATGATCATTCAATGCTTCCAGGTTTGCACCAGTGTTCTAACTTATCGGTTCATGATATCGATTAAATTCAACAACCTCCACAACCCCATACTGAGAATGCTGATAAATCTGACTTTTAATCTGATAATCATAATAACAACTCATCAGTCGAAGTGTGTGAATGGGTTAAATAAGTGTGTACCTAAACCTCAACCCTCTGGTCTTTGTAATCAGATATGCTACAAATTCGATTTGTTCATTAGTCGAATCGTATCTCGATAAACAACGTCACTATCGGAAGTAAACGGAAAATGGAAATAAATAAAAAAGCCTGACAAGTCGTTGTGTGAACTTTTTAATTTGGGAAACGACTAAATTTGTCATTTTATTTGGTAGGCACTAAATAACTTTCCAAATGATTCTCGAACAGGATTAAGTTAGTTGAGATAACTGTCAATGTGAGAATATGTTCTAAACAGAAAGCAATAAGTTACTGCTTAATTTAGTATCCTCTTAAGAAACACATCGTAAAGAAAATATTTAATAATTGAATAACACGGTCTTAAGACCGTGTGTAAAATGTTTTGTAGTTTTCAGTCTTCAATAGAACGGTTAGTAGGCTGAGTGATTTGCTCTGTTAAGATCCTTTTTAGAGTGGAATGTACCAACGGTGAGTGAACATGCTGTTTGTTTTTTTAGATAATTTGTGTCATTCACAACTTTGTAGGAGAAAAACATTCCAAAAGTAAACGATTCGATCCTATCCTTTAAACTTTTTGAGAATATTCTTCGCGATTAGCATGGGTATAAGTGGAAGAAACAAATATGATACCATGATATCTTCTTAACCTACCAAAAGGGAGTGAAAATAGTTAATATTTCTTTAATTTTTTAAATAAAGAGTTCAGAAAGCTATTTTATCATTTCAGTCTCTGGTCATTAAATTCATTTCAGAATATCAAGTATTTAAAACATAGGGCCGATTTCTGGATCTAATATTTCATGTGTGACTAAATATAGGTTAGTTGTAACATTCTAGAAATATCAACCACGTTCCGGAGGGCTTGACAAAGTATTTATATGTTTCAGAAGTCTTTTTCTGGTTTATTATTGAATATAACTTCCGTAGGAAGTGATCGAAAGTGAGATTAGAAATTAATTCAGCATGATATTTCTTCATTGTAACTTTCGGTTTTATTCTAATGATCTCTGTCATATACTCACTTATTATCGTATTCGATCAGTGTGATATTTGTTTGTTATATTTGCATACATTTAAGTAATGATCACTGTGAGAAAAATTTGTCTACAAAAGGGTGGTGTTTTCTTAAAATTTACAGGTCAGATCTCGTATTTTGATGTTTCGTGGATAAGTGAGATCTGAATTTCCAAGGATTATTGTGGCACATTTGACTTAAAATGTTTTGACCCCTTGTCAATATTACCTCAAATTAAATTGGTATTTATTCCTAAACTTGGTCCGTCCTGTGAAACACATTAAAAACGCGAAGTTAAAGTTTCAAACAAATTTTGTATTTCATGCATCATAACTACTCAAACAGATAAGAATAGATAAAGTATGGGTCTGACCTGTCAGTCAAATATATATATATATATATTGAAGCGGCAATAGAATTAATAGCAATTTTCAATGTTCTGACGACATTTTCTGTCTGACCATTAGAAAGATGATGTCTGGAAGCAGTGAACAGATTATTGCATCCTACACTGTTCAACCACTGCGTCTTCAGCAAAATGAGAGTCATTATCAGTCATTAATGCCATATGAACTCTACCAACTAAAAACTCTTCTTAATCTTTTGATTGTGAAATCACTATTAAGTACAGTTGTAAAAATATCAATCTACTTAGAAAATGAATCAATGACAACAAGTCCATAGTATTCGCCGAAAAATGGACCACAATAGTCCCTATGAATTCTCTTCCAGGTTTCAGACGATGTTGGCCCTGAAGTACACTTCAAAGAACGGTTTTTTAACTTTTAACATTTTCAAAAATTGTTTATTATTCGACTAGTATAGTCATTTATCTCCGGTCACCAACGTGTGAGCCTTGTCAATGGTTTCATTTTCTCAAAACCCAGATCTTCATTATCATGATCTTCAAGGTGCGGCTGACAACAGATCTCGCTTTGAAAAATAGACAAGAGGTATGTGTTTAAGATCAACATTCTAACCGATTTGAATAACACTGAGTATACATCCAAATTATCTAAGAGTTTTTCTAATCATATCTGGACGTCTCACCGGTAAATGTTGCACTGATAGACAGTTTGCAGTATTAACATGTTTATCCTGTAATGATGAATTTCTTTAGCACTCCTGTTATGAACCGTATGGTCATAAGCAATCAAAGCAATACATCATCGTTGAACTATAGCAGCTGAGGATTTTCCAGGTGACAAATTAACCACAAAGCCTAATGATCTGTATCAATAGTGAATTTCTTTTCAAATAAATACTTATGAAATCGTCTAGCGGCCCGAAATAAGATAATGCTTTTCGATGATTTTGTAAACAACCTATTTTAGCAACAATACCTTTGCGTGAACTACAGATTACTGGTCTAGTTTCCTGCTCCAAAGTTCCACCAGTACCCACGTGTGATGCATCAGTAATGAGCTGAGAATATGTAGTGGGAGAGTAAGTTCGAGAAACAGCATAAAGTTTAGGAAACTGTTATGGACTTTGTAGGCATAAATTTTGTTCATCACCCCATTTAAATAAGCTGGATGTAAAGATTTAAAATAAACACTTATCACAGTAGGGAACATCAAGAATAAAACAGCAAAAATTTTAATTAGCATTGATTAGCAGACATTTTTCTGTAACGAAATTAACCAAGGGAGACATATATATATATATGAGCGCTTCTGAATATGAGAATTACTTCGAGATATCGTTGGTGAAAGAAAATTATCGTAAAAAACTCCCAACTTGATAAAATATCAACTTAGGGGTTCATCATCTCTAGCAGCGAAACGAACAGTAATTTTCCAAACCGAGTTCATGTGTCGAATTTCGTTATACTGAAAGCATATAGCATGACGAAATGGACACGAGTCACGCGAATAAACTTGATCGTGTAATAAACAGTAACCCAACTTGTTCTCACCTTTGTTTACTACTTTTGAATTCTTCATTAAATTGTTTTACAAGTTTTCCCGAAAACAAGAATCGTCGTTAATAAAACGCCACCCGTTGTGACCTTGAGGATAGCGAAGTAATGTAGAAAAAATCTTGACGTCCTGGCAGTTAGTTTCATGTACTGCCTCATAATTATAATGTGTAATTCCGCAATTCTGATAAAAACACTTGTGGACCTTTTTTAAGTTCTCTTTTAAATTTGGTGTGCTAATCCCAGTAATCAATCAATCACGCATCTGCATATGAACTAAAAAAGGTTTATCTGGAAATGCCAAATTTTTTGATAAGCCGTAGGCATCCTTTCCCATAAGTGTGGGGAAATAAATCGCTATTTATTCATCTTTGAAATCTTTCGTGGTCATATTGCAGATTTCAAAACCCTTCAATTTAATCATCGGTAGCTTTAGACTTTAAAGGTATATTTCACTAAACAATCACAGGCACAATCGCGGCGCCAGCATGATTATTGGAAGCTCTCAACTAATTTAAAAGGTATCATCAGTTCATTAAAATACCACAGTTATTCGTTTTCCATATACACACTCGTCTAAGAGCGATTATTAATCAAGACTTGAAGATTATTGGAGATTGCAGTGCTACTGAAATTTTCAGAGCTCTCTGATTAATGAGCCTAGACTTTGCTCGAGTAAATTTGGGCATAATTTTAACCTTAAAAAGAATGTTTTTACTTATATAAACTTGAGCATTTCGTACGTACACTGACCCTATATTTAGTAAACAATGAGTCGTTGAAAAAGATTAAAAAGGTGATATCAAATTCATTGCCAGAATCATAAAGCCATCGAATGGTGAGAGAGCGATTAAAATAAACCTTTTCCCTTTGTTAATTGCTATGAAACTAGCCAACCTTTCCTAAACCACAACTTATTCAAAACCTAGTAAACAAAAACTGTCATAAAAGTAGCATCACTTATGCCGATAAAAAAAGGCGACAAAAGAGGGTCTATAAGTAAAAAGAGAGATGTGCGTTTTCACTTCTAAATAAAATCATACTTCTAATTTAAACCTTGTTCTTCCCCGACGTCGTAGTCGGTGAACTAGATGTGAGGTGCAAGAAACTATTCCGATGTGACAAGAAACCCGAAACAAGAGGCAGAGCAGATACGTATATTAACAACCACTTCAACACCGCAACATCCCCAAAAACCAAACTGGCCAATTCATCAGAGTATTCCTTGTATTGTTTTAAGGCAAACGGCACCAGGCACTCGATTGTAAGAATATACCATCCTCTCACATTCAGTTTCACTAAAAAAGAAAGGATATTTTGCTCATGTGATTATCAAGGGGAACGTAAGTTGTATCCAAAAGGATTACACTCTCAACTCATGTCTGTGATAACGACTTGAACTTTAGTAAATGTCGGGATAAATTTGACAGTATTTTCAGTTTTCAGGAGATTTACTCGACTGCTTAAACTGATGATTTACATGCATAATTATGTCGCTAAGCCTCCAGTTAGGCTGACAAGGTTTTAAGATATTTTCTGAATCGGCAACCGATAGAGAAACATACTGAAATCATCTGTGGTGGATGAAGATAACGAGAAAACAACACTATTTAATGATAATTATAAGTAAATTCGTTGACCGATTTCGTTAATAAATTCATCAATTTTATCGATCATATTACGTGATTGTCAAGTAGTTACAATCCTTTAAGATGATATCCTGAAGCATATAAATGCTATTAAAGCTAGTTAATAAACCATCAAAGGTAATTAATATAGACGACCACTTATTAGTATCGAATGCGTTAGTGTGTTATGAGTACTAATCAATATAACATTACGACAATACATGAGAGCATTAATCAAAAGGACTATTAGGATAATAGGTTTACATAAGTAAAAATAGATCGAGAAAATTAAAGTGGAATTAAGGATTAACAATATTAGGTTGCGTTTCTTCAGTCGGGCATACCAATTTAGAATTATGGTCTACTGCAATTTTAGTTCTACTCTAATAATAGACTTAATCTTAAAATTGTAGATTTGTCATGATGTAACTGCCTAATCTATAAGATCTTACGTGTAAGTTACACCATTGTCTACATCAACTGATTGCATCGTAACAAGCACCAATATATGGTGAAGAACAACCTCAGGCTAAGAATAGAACGATATATTTAATATGAATAAAAGATATAAGAAAACGCTCAAGAGTGACCACGCCTGTAATGCCAAGCCATAAAATTCGATTAATCAATTAACTCAACTCATTGTTTCCGCCTTCTCCATCGTTGGGTTTTTCTCCTCGTTAAATTTTGAATAACTATTTTCCCAATTGTCTTGTGTTCAGCTTTTAGGATTGTGCGGTTAGGGCTCGATGCCACTGAAGACACTCAGAGTGATATTCACACAATCATACTGAAGTATTAGTCTTCAACGCTCTGTAGTGTTATTGATCGTAAACACACAATTCTCAAGGCTGAACATGAGATAACTGGGAAAATAGATATTCAACACATAACACATTGAGAAAAAGCCAACACTGGTGAATGCGGGAACATTCATTAAATAGAATGGCGTGATTCAACTCTGCGGGCGTGTTCATGCTTGTACAACCCATACCTTTCCACATTAAATATATCATTCTAACCCCAACCAAAATGTGTTCTTCCTAAGTGCTAAGCATCGTACGTTGAGTATCACGATACGACAATTAAGAATAGACAATGATGGGACCTCCACATAAAGTCTTATAGATTAGATAATCACATGACAAATCTACAATTTTGGGATAGGTCTATTATTATAAGAGCACTAATAACGATGTAGACCATAATTATATAACCCTACCCACAAATCCCAGCGGTCAGTATGTGATACTTAAAGGACTGTTTCACAAGGAAACAGTCAAAGGAATCGAAAGTTCAATCCTGAATGAATTTGAAAGAGACGCTTCGGGATGAAGGAAGTACGGAAAAGATAGAAAACTCTACCAGCTAATATCTAATGGTCACCTTCCGATTAAGGAGATCCGTGTACAGTCACCAATTGTGAGTAGTGACCGTGAAACATTCACATTTGAAGTTGTCACAAATCAAATAGACGGACGAGAATACTTTCTTGCTTTGTTATACTAAGAAAGATCACACGGCTGTGAAGGAGCATTTTCAACATGCTTCATGGTCACAAAGGTAGCATAGGCTACTACAGATAGTGAGAGACACTATTCAGAAAGCTATCCTGTAGAATGTACCTCAAACAAAATACACACCTAGAAAGGGACCATAGCACAGAATGACTGTAACATGCGCAAGCAAGAAGCTGGCACAAATGGGGAGTTTTGTCAGGAGGATTCTATCGGTAGCTAACAATGAACGGAGGGAAACAAACACAACGCTAAAATTCGAAGCTAGGGGAGATGTTTCTGGTACTTGTTGACCACAGTGTAAAACGATGGTCAGAGAAACTCCCATGTAACTCTCGGGTTGATACTAAGTAAAATATCCTGTCGCCCAGGAAGTAATCCATTGTTGCATGTGACGGCTTAACTGCGTGATGAGAACTTTCAGAGCTATTTTCCTACGGTTTTATTTGTCTACACTGATCTAATTTTATGGGTTTTAGTATACTTATTTTCTTATTACCTTTGTTCTAAGCTTTTATTTGAACTGTGATTTTTTGCTATAGCGTCTTCCGTTTGTTGACTAGAACCAACTATTTGTGTGTTCTGTATCTCCTTTTCCCATCAATAATGTTCTTGTACTGTGCTAATACTATTACTCAACCGATTTACTGTGTAGTCCTGTCTTTTACATACGTAAATGGACGTCTGAAATGTAATAAGAATCTTGAACTGATGGACATTTGCATTGCATTCTTCCTCTTCCTTCGGTGCCAGTTAGTATAGGGTCAGGCGTCAGGCGCCGAGTAACAGTTTCCAAAGTCCTTGCCGTAACTTGGTTATTTAAGGTCGCCTAGGCGTATAGGTTGGTTGCAGGACGTCACACTCATGTATCAGCATCTGATCTATAATCCCGAAAAGCGCGCGAAAACCACAGTGCACCACACGTCAAAAGCAACGTCCTTCGTGTAGCCTAACTCTAGCTCATAAAAATGGAAACCCTGGACGTCCAAACTTGAGATAGCTATAAAGTTTGCTGGGTCGAAAACATACAAGTCTATATAATATTTATTGGCTTCAAAGAAGCATTGGACACAAGACCTTAATCACTAATCGTAGTAAAGGTCGGGGGGATGGGTCTCGTTGGCCTGAAATTATCCAGAAGAAAGAATGTTTTCCACTGTGGTACACAGAGTATTCGTGTACTGAAGAATTTCAATATATGGAGTTACACAATGAACTGTTTTATATCTGCTATTCCTCATGACTCGTAACAATGACCTTCTGGATAAAATTAGCTCAACGGCCCCTAGAATGCCGATGGTGGCAAGGAATGGAGGTCCATGAACGAATATTCAGAAGGGCTTCCAAACAATAAGAAAATGGGTGGTAGACAATAGGTCAAAGTTTGGCCTATCAAAATGTCATGGCATAGGCATTCAGGCCGATGAAACACAAACTACCCTCGTCCTCTATGAAAACCTTCCCTCAATTGTTCTAGGATGATCGACCAGAGAAAACTTGGGTATGAGCTCAAAATACATTGTATAAGCAGCCGAAGCAAAGGTGACTTTTCATTTTATATGAGGGTAACTCGGTGCGGTCATCTTGGGTACGCTTCCACTGTTTCGCTTTAAAAGTTGGCCCACTTGAAATAGTGTCCCAGGAGAAGTGACAGTAACCCTCATCAGTTGAATGGTTCAAGAGAACATATGAAATATATGAACCAAGTCATAGATTATCAACTCCCGCTTGGATTAGCTGTCCTTAATACATATCTCGTAACTTACATACTGTTATCTTCACCTCACACCATAAGGTTACTCCTGCCTCGCTTATTACAATATCGGTTTTCCCTTTCATTCTTGCACCTCGATCTGCTTACGCTATTTGGGATGCTAATTAACTGATTTGAATGCTTATTTACCTCTTGAAACAGTCATTCATCTGAATTCCAATTTCTTCTATATGATTTTCTATGTTGAAACCGACCTAACAACTAACTGCCTGGTAATATGATAGATTCTCATACTCAGAAAATCAATTTCTCTGAGACAAACTTACCTATTCAGGTTACATAATATAAAAATGAGGAAACAGTTACCGAAAAGACTAAATGGATCAGTGCAACAAGGTGGCTCGACTACCAGTGATGGATTATCATCGAAAACCTGAAATTGAGCAGGAACAACAAAAAGCGATTGTAAAAGAATCATTCGGTTTGTACAGGCTTGTCAAAAGGATATTGTGTATCGGATTGGATACAAAACAGCGGAATATGTGTAAGCATGCGATGCGCCGCGAAAATGTATTTCCAGTTGCTCAGGTAGTCTGTTTTAAAGTTTTCTTGAGCTCATGTAATGGAATATTGGTTAAACTAGCATTCATTCTCCACACCTCAATGTTTCTAAATTATTCCATTGCATAATTCTGGTTTCAATCGTATAGTTGGGCATTCATACCTAACTATAATTATAGAAACCCATATACATTCTAACAGAACATAAAGGGAAAATAAAAGCGAACACTTAAAAGAAACACTGGAAAAAAATTGTTCGCGAAGCAAAATTTTTGGTGTGTCTTTAGGCTAAGGACATTTCTTGCGGATGGTAAACAACTTCAGTAGCTGATCAGCTACTGAAGTTGTAAAGTTTAAAAGGTTCGCATCATTTCCTTCGGTACGTGTCGGCTATATTTACACGTAATTTTCTTGAGGACTTTCTCTAGCATTTTTACCTAAGTATTGTTTCTCTTTTTTGTTTGCGTGGGAAGGATTTAAATATAGTTTTCGTTGTCAGCTGCGAGTAGCTTCCTATGGTGTTTTTCTCTTCTTAAAACATGCCAAAAATCTGCTTTTTGGAGTTGCATCTTCCAATTAATTTGGTTTTTTGGTTCTTAGTTTATTTAACTTCACTAATTGTGACCTATTTAGCATATATTCCAGGAATTTTAGTGTGTAATATTCACTGTTGTTAATCTTACTTGGTAATGTAAAATTAAAATACTGTGTGTATTCATCCTGGTTATTTTTATCAAGTTGTCGTGTATGGATAGACACATCATTTTCATTGAGACTGGTACATGTATTTTTAAAGTGTAGTTTTTTACGTTGAACTGCGAAGAATTACGACATCTAATAACTTAAGGAACGACTGTATCAATGTGAATTTCAAATAATTTAGATGTGACGTCTAAGAATGAACAGTACTGCTTAGGTGATATCGTCATTGACCCATAAAATTCGGATTCTACAATCTCCTGTATTAGATGATGTGTATTCATGTTTGACTTTTTGTTTGGCGTGTATATAAGGTGTTATTTTTGCCTCAAGAAAAGCCTATTGTGATGGTCAGCCGTGTTGTGAACCGACATTTTGTTTACGGCTTAGATCAGTAATTCGGTTTCGTGATCAGCGATTGGTTCATCACGTTGTATCACTACACATCTTCGACTAATCAACATTCTACTCACCATTTTAACGATGAAAGCGTGCTCATTACCAACATTTAAGGCTTATTCATAACGGATCTTATGAGGACGTTTTACGTTTTTTACTGTAATGCACTCTTAAGACTTGTGCTTACCGGCTTTAATAATTATCCATCTATAGATGTCTTACTCCTGAATTGATTTTTTAGTCACTCAAACAATGAATTTTGAAGAGAATACCAATAAATCTGGTCGTCAAGCTATCCATAAAAATGTTTCAGTCAGAAAGCTGAAAACAAAGACAAGTGAAAAAAATGTTATGTGGACAAATGTTACTCTTCATATTATTCTATTTCTTATGGCAATAACAGCTGGTTATTTGCATTGTTTTCATGTTTCAAATTTACATGAAAATGACCTGTTTTTCTCACATTTATCCAATTTGGAGCGTGAGCTGACATTTAGGACTGAAATGGGATTTTACTACTCCTACTTTAAACAAGTAAAGTTCTTTGTTTGATTACTTAAACGTTATTAAAGTATATATTTGAATAGTCATGTTTTTATTCCTTATTTTGCGGTGTACTTATATGGTTTCATTGTTCTCTTACAATCGGTCACCTGGGCCCTATATATTTTGTATCCATGTGATAGATTAACGAGTTACGAAAACATTGGATAGTTCACCTGTAAAGAATGGAAGTCCCGTCTGTTTTACAGGATTTTTGTCACCTGTCTGTTTACGATGTGATACTTTTAATGTATGGACCATTGGATCGCAACTATATGCTCTTTTGGATTCTAACTCAAAAAGATCGAAGTGTTGTGGGTTCGATCTTGTATGTGATCATGGAATCATACTGTTAGTAAGTTCTAAACGAGAATGAAGCAGTTCATTTGGGCTTTAAGTAATTCTTTAATTTACACCGGTTTGGAATTTGAATTGTTTAAATCAGTTTAATATATAAAAGTCACTTTATATAAAAACAATACATGTCATAAACTCATGAGTACGGAGTTTTGATGTTATTTCACATACAAATTATAATTACTTCTTGACTAGTTTAATTTTTCAAACAACCTTTTGTTTAGATCGTTTTAGCACCAACTTTTGTGGAAGGATTCAACTCATTGCTTACTGATACTAGGACTGAATATCCGCCTTGCTTAAGCCTAGTAAATGATACAGGTAATTTCAATTACTTTCATTTTTCACACTTAATGATAGATACTCCAAAGAATAATCAATGTGCAAATCTTAATGCTATTGAACGATTTAATCTGTATCCTGAATTGTTGCTAGCTGGTGCTTACAGATTCTTACACACATTCGATTTGATCAAACATTACTGTTTTCAAGTTAAAAGAGATCCACCGACTAATCCAATCGCGATCGCTATAAATCCAAATATAATGGCAAATTTATCACAACTTAGAAAGTGGGTACATGTAGTTTTGATGCATGCGATATTATTATTATTATTATTATTATTATTATTATGTTCAGACAATGAGGTTTTAATTCTAAAAGTATATATTTACTGTTGCTGAAATTAAAGGTGAAATCTAAAATAAAAAATTACCAAATGGTTGTGTAATATTAAGCTTTTGTACAATTTGAAATTAATATCATCAAGTTGATTTAATTCAGAATCATTTTTATCTAGAATGACCAAAAATATATTAATTTACTTTTATAATAGGATAAATATTGAGACAAATGTAACTTGTGAAAATATCTTATGAAGAATTATTGTTCATATTTTTCTATTGTATAATTCGTAGAGATTTATATTATTGCATACTTATATTTACCTAAGTGCAATCTTTCATTTGGAGCAAAGATTATTATTGTATGTTTCACGTTATTGTTAATTAATCACGGATCTGTCACTTAGTTGTGTGGATATTGTCATTTCTTACTTACATTGTCATGCGATCAGGAAATCATTCCATATCATTGCATAAGTTGACACATTTGGCTGAACGGCTACACAGCAAAGACCTTATCTGCTTGTTAAGTTCATCATTCGGTTAGATCCTGGTGTTTAAGTAGCTAGAGGGCCGGCAGAAGTTGAGGTATCTGTTGTTCTTCATTAGTCACTGAGTTGTTGGCAAAATAGGAGGTCATCAGTCCTATAGGCATTGAACGAATGAATCAATAATCGAATTAGAATGTATTGCTCTTTCTATAATAACAGCCCAATCACAAACCCCAATACAATACAAGAATTCGTTTGTTTTTGGAAATATGACATCTGTGCAATTAATCCACTCAATAAGATATGTCGACTGTCAACAGTAACTGCGTAATGTGACCCATTTCTTAAATTTGGCCAATATATCATTAATATGAGTTGTTACATTAAAAGCAAACATCCATTGACCGTTAGATATATATTTCACTTTAATAATTCCGTATTCTCTCAGAGGAGGAAATTTGTTATTTTTTATACTACATTTGAAATCCACATAAGTTGGCAACTCTTTACTGCCCCAACTTTCAGCGTGATACTATTGAGATGAGGAAAATTTAATTCATACTGGTTCAGTCAACCATAAATGATGTCAGTCTCTAAACTTGTACAAAGTGCTAGAAGACATGATGGAAAATATGTTTACATGTCTTGCCAAGGATGAGTTTTTAGTTTGTTGCCTTTGTTAAGTTCATGCGTTAAAAACTACAGTAATGAAGTTGTATTAGAGTTTGATCAATGAATTGAAAAATTCACATAGATCAGTACTCATTTAAAAAATTTTTTGGCAGTGGTACGAGTTTTTCGAATTGTTATTACCAAACTGTTGAATCGTTCATACTCATTAGTAACATTACAATCTGTGGTCAATATGATATTAATCAGTTGCAAAACCTCTGTTGTCATGGCATTCTTGACATTGTATTATGTTTTCTATATAAAATTAAGAGCTATTAACTCATTTTACTCGTAACTAGTAACAATAATCTTACTACGTAATTCCCGAGCGAAATCCAACACATACATTTTCGTGGTGCTTGGGTAATAGTGAGGTTGTGCCTAACGAATCAACACGAGCGATTGATGGGGATCCGCCTTATTGATTACTCTGTTGTGATTTTCGTATTAGTCAATGTTTAACACTCGACGGACGCATGGGTGCTCAGCATTTATGTATATTTGTGTGCCATGAGAGGTATAGGTCGGTTTGACTTGTGCCTTTCGGGTGTAAATCTAATATATATTTCAACAAAAAGCTGTCACGAGAGTAACACCCACTCTTATTTACGTGCTTCGGAATGTATAGGTCCCTGATTTTCAGGTGTGTATGAGATATATAATTGCTAGGAATAAAGATCTGGGAAACCACCTTACTATTGGCAATAACCAACTAATATCATGATCGACAGGAGAACCCGTTAGTTGCATATGAAGAAGTTCGAATACTTCACTTCTACTTGAAAGGGCAGATGCTTGGAAAATATACTCAAGAAAACGGCATCTATTAACCTATTACAACCACAATAAACCTTTGAAGTTGTTATTTTGCAATAAAATAAAGAGAAATTGATCCTGACTGCTATTATTTTGATTCTGTGTATATTCAGTTTACACCTACATGATCCTTTTTTACTGAATGAAATAAAGTCATCACTTTTAAAATAATGCTTCACAATAAGTGTTTTAGAGAGAGAGAAAGGTTTTGACTGGTAGTGAGTATGTGTATGTTTAGTCAAGGTTACATATGGTGGTACACCAACTGTGATGAAAAAAGACTATTTCGTTGAAATTACAATTCGATATAAGTTATACCACCATTAAAAACCTGGAAGCACTGGATAGCCTTTTCCTTCTCGTATGGTAATCCTCAGGAATTAGACATTGACATCGTTGGATGTCGGTTCAGTGGTCTAGGTACTAAGCGTTTTCGCGCGTGACTGAAGGTTCTAGATCCGATTTTTCGCCCCTCTAACACTTGGAAGATAAAAGATAATTGATTATGTTTGGTCTTAACATTTGGTTATTGGGATACGGGTCATATTTGAGTGAATAATTGATGCGGTTCCGACTAATCTATAGATGACAGTTTTTCTGTACTATTTAGCAAAGAATACCTGTCGATTGGTTAAACTACAACACCTAAATTGATAATTACAATGTGCTCACTAGTGACTAGCTTCGTGAGAAAATTCTCGGAGTTCTGGTGAGAAGTCGTGACCAGTGGAGCTAATCCGTGTCGAGTAGAAACAGGTGTCTACCTCAGTACAATGCAAGATGGTCGCGCAACTTCGTGGTTTGGTTGAGGTTAGACACTAACACCGTTGGATGCCGGCTCAGTGGTCGAGTAGGTTAAGCGTTCGCGCGCAAGACTGAAGGCTCTGGGTTCTAATCCCGCGAGCGGGGTCGTGGATGCGCACTGCTGAGGAGTCCCACGGTAGGACGAAACGGCCGTTCAGTGCTTCCAGGTTTTCAATGGTGGTTTAACATCAATCGGTTCATGATCTCAATCGTAAAGTTGTTTTGTTAGTTTAAATATGGAAGAATATAGGTTAAATGTAAATATTACTAATGCATAGCTGTGGTTTCATGCCTATATATTATAATAGTTGGTATAAATATAGTTTTCCTGTCTTTATAGGCATTTTTGCATTGCCCCCCTCCAAATTTCATGTAACAAAACATTCGATATTACAGTATCTCCTTTTCTTGTTTTTATTGTTAAGGCTAGATGCAATACAGTCGAATCAATTGAAGATCAATAGTAACTCGATAATAAGTTGTGATGGATCTGGCGAACCTCCATATTTTTATGTAAATTCAGTATTCATTTTGTCAGGTCTGGTACTTTTCGGTTTAACTTACTCTGGTTGGTTTGTTGCTAAAATTGGGAGTTCAAATCAATCTAAAATGGATCATATACTACATCTTATCGGTGGATTTCTTCCAATTTTAGCATATTTCTCTAATCACAGAGAAGCTACACGTGTTCAATGGACTCCACCATTGAGAGAAAGCTTTGCTTATCCATTCTTTATACTTCAACAGTCTTTTTTATTAGGTTATCTTGGATCAAATCAAATGGTAAATAGACTTGGTTTTCCTTATATTTTTAATATGTATTTATGTAGTTACAATGCCTATTTTTTTTTAATTCTCCGCAGATGAATCATCATTTAGTGTGGTTTCCTTAAAATAAATGAACCCGTACAACTTAACAATTAATTAATACGTAAGATCTGAAATTATTAGATAAGGTATGTTCATAAGTATGATATGAAGTATCGAAACAAATAGTAAGAATTTCAAAACTTTAAATCATGAAACATCTACCGGTCACTTAATTAACTTATATTCTAGGCACTTGAATATGAATCACACTCTAACTGGGAGGGATAATGTTACTCACCTGTTTGCCTAAACTAAAGTAGGCGGAGTGGTGTTGAGCTTGTTAATTAGTGGATGGAAGTCTAACGGTCAGTTGCACACTGCTAGAGGCAAGATCACAAGAAAATGTTTATTTTAAATAAAATTCAATAACTATATAGAGACGCGAAAAGGATAAAATTAGAATTAAGACCCTAAGTGGTGACTTGGGACGTGGTACTAATGGTCAGTGGTCCTCAAGATATTACAAAAACCAATAGCCAGATGAATAGATTGTTCATGTAATAAAGTAATGTGCTTATATAAGAAATATGAACAAAAAGTATGACAAAATATAGTAGATGGTTAGAGGAAATCAGCCTATAGGCCACTTATTCTCCAACCATTTTAGACCTGACTATTAGTCCTAATAGTATTGGGAGCAGAATTAAACCAACTTATCATTACTCAAAATGGTAAAAATCTTAATATTTTACATTATTATAAGTGTTAAAAACTCACAAAAAATTAGTTTAATTTCGTAATAAGAGTAATAAAACTGGTGCATACACTTAAAACCATACGGTTACCATAAGTTGGGATAACCATCTTTCTTCAGTGTTCCATAAAAAGAGCAACATTTAGCATTTTATCGTTCGTTTAGTGTGTCAGTGCTGCATGTAAGATGGTAATTTGCACTAGGGACTTCATTTAAATAATCTAAAGCCATCTATATATGTCTTTCATTAATGCGTTACTGTTACGCATCCCAACTTACCGGATGAAAAAGTAAAAACACTCTGGAAGTTTAAGCCCGAAATGTAATTCCCAATGAAAATTCTGCGCTTACACGCAGCGTTCATTCAATTAGTGAACACAAAATGATGAATATTAAACATTGAATAGCATATGCGCTACAAATTAATGTACATATGTCATATCCTGGCTCGTAGACGCCTAGCGTGCGGAATTACGGCAGGTTAAGACAGATATTCATGTTCGTTGTTTTCCTTCGTTCTATTTACTCGGTAGACTAAAGGCTTCTGGTACTCCTTTCTAAGACCATATGCTTACCTTTTTGGTACCTTACTTACTGTATGAGTAAATAGTGAACAAAATCTGCTATTTGCCCGTCCATTTCTGACCAATAAACAAAATTTTAGATAATACATTTTATTCGATAAATACCAGACTTGTATTTCTGACGTTTCGTGGCTTCTTCAGGGTAGTAGCTTACATTGAGTTAAGAAGCGTCAGAAATACAATTTTTCTACTGATTGTGATATAACGAAAAAAAAATTTACTATTAACTCTACCCAATGTTCAATTTATTTGAAACTATCAAGCCCAACCTTGGTATGAATACCTATAAATACCAGACTGCCCAATATACTACTGACGAAAAATATTAATGTATTGCAATCCATTGTTCAAAGATTTGGCAATTATTTAAAATACAGAGTTAGTCTCGTCGATGGAAAACTTGTCGCAGTTCACTATCTGAACGTTTTATTCATTTCCCAGTGAAAAAGCATATCACTTTCTGAATTATTAAGTCGCTGCTCTGTTGATATTCTCAAATATTACTGGTACAAATCGGATTTCGATTTAAAAATAACCTGGGGATAACTTTTTTTCAGTAGCGTTCATTTAGTCTTGACGCCTCATCTTCGTGGGTGAAATCTTCATTGTATCGGTGCTGAATCTTGGGATCACAGTCAAATAGAATAAATGTTGATCCTTCCAAGTGGTTTACTGGTATACTGTTCATGAATTTGAACACAATAAGCTACACTTAATGATCTGTCAGCCATACGAATTTCTGTTCATAAATGAGCTTATGGAATCGCTGAATAGAAAAAGTCAAGTCTATTGCCTACTTTACTCTTTGATTGTATTCCTCTTTCTGTGAAAACATATGAGATATAATTGCACCTGCGCTGTAGCTTCGGAGACTACTGTTTGTCGTCAAAAGTATCGAACTCATTGTAAATCTAAGCTTACGAAAAAACAATCCTATCTGGTAAAGATGACAGATACATTGACAGTAAGGAAGTTGACTAGCAGATGACAAGTCTCGTAAATTATTCGAAGCAGTAGTACATCCTTTGACACTAATGTCCGTTTGATAGTACATACATTCTAGGGATAATTTCTTAACTACTCAGTCGTTCTACTTGTTCTTCATTCTGTATATATATGAAATTCTATGCAAGTTAGTGTTTATCGCTTAAAAAAAGATATATACTCGTTCACTCTGACTATAAATAGAACTACCTAAATTATTCAATGCACTTATATTGTCCTAAACAACTCTATGATTCTTTTTTCCTACTTTTAGTTACGATCATATCGAGGGAAAAGTTTCATTTGTTTACCAATATACTGTATACTGCTATTGAGTTGTCAAATTTCATGGCAATTTTCCCAATTCGCTTTACTTACTCAAATAATATCGATTATTTGTGCCTTTTGTTTATCACTATCATCAAATACCCCTTATTCTCTTAGTTCAAACCAACAAAAATCAGTTATTCTAAGCCTTTTATTCAAAATGAAACAAATAATATGGATTCATTTAATTGTATTCAATTTATCATTTATATTACAATTTGGCAATCGTTTACTTCTACAATCTGGTTATATGTTTATTCTACTAAGTAGTTTATTAAGTGTATATATACTTCAACAACTATTAAATAGTAAGTGATTTGTTCTTTTTTTTGTTCGTTTGTTTAAAGCGATTGAACAAATTATTCGTACCATCAAAAATGTGGCGGGAATTATTTGTTTGCTAATGTTATTTCTATTAGTTTATTTGTTAAAGCTTAAATGTAGTAGTATTTCAACGTCAGATCTGAGATTACAAAGATAGAGCTTGAGTATTAATAAACAGTATAAAATGCAGTATAATCATTTTAGTTAGCTAAATAGCTTCCTTAAACTCTTTCTGAGCGTTTTATGTTGATGGATTCCAATTAACAGTCTCGTATTGAAGTAGTCACACCTACATTAAACCAATGAGAATAATTATTGTAAAAGTAGGAGTATTCTATTCAAATAAATAATAATTCACTCTATCAGTCAATGTAATCCACACTATCAGCATTATTATGCCCGTCAAATACCACGTGACGAAAACTCCAGTCTGAATACCGACTTCTATGACACTGTCTTGTGCTAAACCAATGACACGTCAGCCGACACTAGCAGCCTTGAGTCAACCATAAGTCCTTATTGATTCCTGATACAGTACCTTCTCGTCTAGCTCTGTCCGCTCAGTTCAGAACACAGTATCGCCCCTACTGTATGAATAATATATTTCAGACATGTAGTTTATATACAGGCATACCAGACCACATCACACCATTAAATAAAAAATAGCAGTTATACAAGATCAGGCCAAAATTGTCTGTGAGTGTAGGAGGCTGTAACTAATAGACTGGAAATAAATTATGAACAGTAAATCGTATAACAGCAGTCAATTGGTCAAGTGAAAACTTATGGTAAAAGGAGTATAAATATACATAACCTAGTCACTTAATATATATAATAAATAATTCATGGAAGTTGTCACTCATTTATTCTTCGTTAGGACGTAAAAAAATTCCTTACTGATTACTTGGAATTTGAGTTCTTGCTTTTGTTTTTTCGAAGTTGTAAACTTGTTGGAATTAGTAGTATTTCGTTAGTTTATTTCAAGTTCACATCTGGCTACCCTCAGTGTTGATGTCTATATCGGGGTATCCAGTTGATGAGTCTCTAGAAGGACGAAGCATGCGTTCTAAATCCAACTATCAACTACTCTCCAACTCTGCTTTAAATGCTTATGACTTAATGGTAATATCAAAGCATTCTGCAGAGGATGTATATATACCAAGAAAGCAACCGATCAATTACAGTCTTTAATACGAATAACGAGAAGAAGATTCAGTAAGACCCGGTAAACATAAATTAAAACGAAATAATGATGCTTGCCATTAGTTTTATATTTAATGGAAACTTTCCTTTGTTCCATTTCCTTTCTTAGCCTATAATCCAATGACAATTAAAAAGAAAGAAGTATCTACTCGATCATCAATGATGAATATTACATTTATACGTTTTCTATGCTTACCTTTATTAATTGTTTGTCTATGTACAATCGGATTAAGTTTACTGTTCTCAGTTTTCTCAAAATACGCTTTCAATAATAATTATGATTTAAACAGAAATAATAATAATAACAATGACGGTGGCCATATATGGGATTTATTGAAGCATAAATTAACCATATTATTTGGTATTACAACTTATAAAACATTTCATACAATGTTGTATATATGTGCACCAGAGTTTGATTTTATCAATGTAAGTAATATAATCCCTCTTTTTTCTCCTTTCTATCACATACACATTGGTTCATGAATGAATATATTTTTCTAAATGGGATACAACACTTGTGATTTTCTATAAAATGTATTTTGTCGCAAAATATGTACACTTTCATTTAAAATGTAAACAGAATAGCTTGCTATTTTCAAAACAGTTATTGAACTGTTCAGCCTAGATTTGAAATGAAAGCGAAAGTGTGTAACTCAGATGGATGTATTTCCTGATACGTGCGTTTTATGATTTAAACTATATTAGCATTCTGTACATCATCATCAACATTAAACTACTCAGTTCAGATATTACAACATCTGTACGGCTGTGATATAACGCGAGAATAAAAGCTTCAATGCAAAATACTTTCTGCAACAAATATGTAAAGACAAATTACAGTATACAATTGCGTAACTGACACTCATTAGCCGTGTCTAAATTCGACGCTGGCTTTCATCAACAATCGGGAACTCAAAGCACAAAAATATGAAAGCTATTGCATTTTAACAAAGATTTAAGTAGTAAATGTAGACTGAGAGTAACTTATGCGAGTATTGAGCGATTGTAATCACAGTAACAAATATAATGGATGTTACTAGTTTATGTAAAATCTGAAGAATATTATACAACAGATACATAGGCTACACACTAGATGCTCTAAAATTCTTAGAAATGACATTAGCTACTGAACGTTGTTAAGTAGTATAGGGTATTATATAGATTTGAATAAGAATAGGGTAAAGATAGAATGTTAATGAGCTTAACATATATTTTTCATACTATTGTCTTGATTTTCCTTTCTTCAATCACACCAATTTATTCTGTTAATTTTTCATCTACCAGTGGGCCACTTTAAAACAACCTCTTGAAACTGGTCTTATATACGGTTCCATTCTAGTCTGCTTCATCGTTTCTTTTAAATTATTCAAGAACTTGTTCAGTTCTCATCGTCACCATCATCTTTCAGTAACTGTAAATAACCAGTTGTTTAACAATGATAATTCGTCAAGCTGTGAATATTCATTTCAAATATTGAGAGATTTTATTTCACTATTAGTTATCATTCAAGTAAGTGAGTTGGTGTGAGAATGTGTATATCTTCACTTTTTTCTTGTGATTTTATACTTATTTGATGGATTATTTCAAGATAATCATGTAATAATTGATGTTAAGTACAAAATTCGATTCAGAAAAGATGTTACGTGTGCTACAATTATTTTATTTGTTATGGTTTGCATTTTCTCGAACATATTCAACTGACGAATCAATCCCAAATGGGACTAGATATACATCCCATATTCCACTGTTAACGATTATTCAACTTTGATAAACAATCTATTGCATTTGTCTTTTCTGTCTTTTAAGATCAGCATAAAAGATGAGTTGTAGCATTCAATCAGTAGAATAAACGTTCAGAATTGTAATTTTCTATCAACTGATCTTTCAACATGAGAAATTCGCTATAATTATGGACTTTTATTATATTATTGGTTTCAAAAAGACTTATGTGCAATGTTAATTCCTTTAATGTTAATTATTTATTTGTGTGCAATGTATTTTCATTACTAAATGTCTGAACTGCCATTAATGCCTTACATTTATGTAGAAGTAATGATATTTTCATGAGTAACAAGTATAGTGGTTTCTCAAGTAACAGCGAACTAAGCAAATAGTGCATAATTAACTGGTAATAATTTATGAATAGCAAAACATGTTAGTGCAGTTGATATGCCTATTGAGAGCTTAGAATAAGAAGAACATAGAAATACAGTTGTCTAATGATTACATATAAATAATAATGATCCAAAAATGGTCCTGAAAGTCCCAACTTATCCAATACTCGTCTCATTATAATGTGAACACAATTTTCCATCTAAATATATAGCATGCTAAGAAGTAAATATTATCTTCCTTTAGACAGGTTCGAATTGGAGATGGCATGATTATCAGAATTCATTCTTACTAAAAAGGTAATCACTGCACAAATTATTGGCTCTTAATATGAACTCCTATTGTTCCGGCGATACACATATTTTCTATTCCCAGTTTTAAGTATGAACAGAAGAACATAATAGGAAAGCTTCTATTACTAAATTCCAGGCCCCCATTATATATATTGGTCAGATCACTATATACCTTGAATATGATTTCATATTTTACATACAGTCATTCTATATGTGGGACAAAACAGATAAAACAATGCATAGTTACTTAACAATAATTAAGGAATAATAAAATGTATAACAGTGGTTGATAGGTTCACTTGAAGCTTGCATTGCAAGGAGTATAGCAGTCTAATGATCTAAAAATTGAGTGGTAAAAATATAAGCAATATTAGTCTATAAAACAGTTCCCAAAGTTCCAACTACACTACTCTCTTCTCTACAGTAACTTAGAAATAAAGTACGTAATATACATATGTAGCCCACTGCTAGTCCCCTATTCCAGCTGTTCTCTAAAACGTGTGATGAAAATGAGTTTATCGAGGCGATTCTCACAGGATGAATGCTTGTAAAAAAATTCTGATAAAAATTTAATCCTGAATACCAACAACGGAATAATTAAAATCCTTACTAATATTGATGCAGATGTCATTCTTGTTAGACAACTTAATTGTTACCTAGTCTCGATAGTTCCAGCAGATAACGTATCGGGGTTTAGGTGCGAGGGGTATTGGGTGGCAGTGCCAACACCACACTGGAATGTAGGTTTATTCAGTTGACAGGTATCAAACAGGAAGGAACGCACTTTCTGAATTCCGTAGCTATATATCAGTGTTACCGAGAAGCTTCTCAAATCTCCCCCTTTCTAAAACTTTCTGAACATTGTGTGGAACTGAAGTTTTCGGCCTTGTGGAATTTACATTTTCCAGTTAACTTCATAATCAAAACCACATAATATGATTGTCATTTGTCCGTCCAGCATATATTCCTTTCTAATTTCTGATGTCTGGGACAGAAACTAAACTAGTCTTGGTACAATTTCTAAACGTATATTATTATCTTGTCTATGGTTCTGCAAACTTTTATCATAGTAACCATTTACCTAAGCTGTATATCGTGTCATAAAACTTATTTGAAATAGAACTTTAATTCTTAATCTTAAATTATTTTTTTTAAACATTGCATGAATCTACGGCTATGTAGTTGGCGATTTTTACGATTATGGCTATGTTAATTATGAGACTCAAACTGTTCTGGACACCTCAAATGTGTTTATCACTCGCTATATTGGCTCAGCCTACACGATGGTTTGAAATGTTTCATGCATTGAAAAGCATTAGTGGCCGTATATTTCGTACATCATTGAATAGCGCCTGTGAACCTGAAAAAAAGACAAAACGTCTATTTTGGTTTCATCATGTTATTTATACAACAATACTAGTGTTGTTCATAGCGTTTATGGCTAGACGTGGTTTGGAGAATTTAAAAGTTAGTTGTAACTTTTACTGTCGATTTTTGAGTTTCACTGCTATTACATTATGTTAACGTCGTAAGCTTTTTTTAACCATATGGTTTTTGATATCATGTAATAAAAATAAAGTAAGAGCTGGTATTAATATGGACCCAGAGAAGTTATCAAACTAGATCAGTACAACATGATGATCTATAGCAAAATATTCGAAGTAATGCCCTGTGATAAGTAAATCATCAGACCTCTAGAATATGGCTGAAAAATGAATGTGTTGAATAAATAGTGTGAAACAACATTGGAACTCAAGATCTAGGGGGCGACAAAAGATAAATGAATGTGGTCCACTATGACCGTCTTGTAGTAATATCACCCAACGTCAATCATTAGTCGTAATAATCTTACGGACAAACTCCGGTCAAGATCTTTGAACCTTCCCACATAATTCAGTTAAACAATCAATAACTCCATGGAATATTGTTTGATGCTCTACATTATCGTCTGCTTAACCTCCATTATTAGTCTAGCTATATTCACAAGTACAGAAATTAGTTTGTTGAAATCTCTTGGTGTTATTCATGGCTTTCGTTATGAACAAATGTTTTAGTGATCACTTGAACCTCTGATTATTAATAGACATTCTAATTACTTATTATCATCTGATATTTGCCAAATTATTGCTATATATGACCAAATTATTTCTGTATGTGATTTTGTTGATTTTCATCTAATTGGGTTGTTGAACTATTAAGCATAAAAAATCATGGGATTCATGGTTCAGTAATTTTTTGATTACGTTTTTTCTCGTCGTTTATAATTAACGTTTATCCTGATACAAAGTTTGATAGTAGTGGCTGATACGATAGATTTCACTTACACGGCTATTACCAGCTGGTATAGTTAGTCAATCTGAATATTCTTTGGTAACAATTTACTACAAAACTGGAAGTTGGAGCTAGAAACAATATAATTGATAGATTTTAATACACCATTTGTTAACTGGTAATGATCACTTAATTTTGGATATGGCAAAAAAGAAAAAAATCAAACATCTACAAAATAAACTGTTCCAACTGTAAGAAGCACTCCATCAAACAAAGTGGAAGTGCTCTTCCTCGTCGTTTGCACGAGCACCTATGCTATTATGTATCTTTGCTTAAATCAATACACGTACACAATTGTAGGCACATATTGTATTGGGAAAATGTTAAAATCTTGGAATACAAAGAATATTAGAAAATTTTTAGAAGCTTAGCGCTCAGATCAATCAATCTATAAGCACATCGAAACCGACTCAGTATGTCAACCAATCAGAAAAATCGTGAACAACTACAGAATCAAGAATTGGGTCAAAGGAGAGAGACAAGTAAAATAAACATGCAGACAACAACGGATTAAAGGTTGACAAGACGAGCTGCCGGTCTTTTGTGGAGAAATCCGACTACCTCACTTCTATCTGAAGTTTGAGCTGATGTTATTGTTCAAAAGAATAATTAAAGTTTTACGATTAAGCCATCCAGTCCAAAAGACGAAACTTCATACAAAATAATTCAAAAACTAAATAAGCATATTCATTTTTATGATTCATATTTTGTACTTTACTTACGAATTTACTTAAAGTGTGTCGTGTGAACAAGAAGCTTATCATTAAATATAAACATTATATAATCTGAAAAAGTTCAAACCAGATTGATGAACAAAACGGGATTATTTAAATTCTAATCTCTAAGATTATTCTAATAGAAGTTCTACATTTAATGTCTTCTGTATACTCGGCGCCCAATTTCTAGCAAATGTTCACAGAAAGAATCTTATCCTGTTTTTCTTCGTGATTAAAATTAATCACACTTTTATTTGATTATATAAGTATTAATAGGTTATGTTTTAACAAATGAACCAATTTATAAGCCTCATTTTATTTCAAGAGGAAAGTGTACTGACATAGTTTTGAGAGAAAATGTCTAATAGCCAACTAAATCTCTGATCAACAGGACAAGCTATTAGTTAATTGTGAAAAATCCCTAGTAGCTCACTTTTTTCCAAATGTATCTTGATGATGTCTAGAAATCAAAAGCTGCACAACTAAACTGTTCAGCTCAAAGAGAACAATATTCTTATAATTGTCATTCTGAGCTACAAATATTTTTGATCATTTTGAAACCGATGTTATCTTTCTCAAACACTAAGTTTTCTTATTTTTTTGTTATTTCTGTTAAATTGATTTTTCAATTTCATGATATTGATAAATATTCCAATTGTTCGACAAAAATATTGCATTCTTACATAATTTTTTATTTCAATCCTGGTTAGTCTGAATGGAGTATACAAGGTTCATTCAGTGCGTATGAAAGTGAAATATTAATTGATTGGTTCCGAAGTTTACCGCAAAAACGTGAAGATTCCGCTTCATCGTCATCATCCTTATCATGGATTATATCTGGACCAATGTCTTTGTTGGGCAATCTACGTTTAACATTACCAGCCTCTGCTCCTTATCCATCTACTCAAATTGTTTCATTGAATGAGTCTGGATTTGCTTTTACAAATCATCCACATTATGAAAATACAATACTTCGTTATAGAACTATTTTAGCTTATGGGATTTATAGTCGTAAACCTGTTCATGATGTATGGCATACATATCGTCATATTTTAAAGGTAAATATTATCATCCATATATATATATATATATATATATATATATCCTGTTTTTTTCTCCACATTCACACTGAAAATTTTGTCTTAGTTAATTTTCACTGTAATATACTTAAAAGAAAGGAATATTTAAGCAGTTACCATATAGTAAAGGTTTACTTGCGGAAATCAAATGTATTACACAATCTCTCAACGTACCACAAGCTTCTAAATAGTAAAAATCGTTCCTAGTTAATCCTGGACATGAAAGTATTCTGTAACACTAAACTATATACTGCTAGTGAATAAATTGTTTAATATCATCTACCTTGACTTAGGTAAGATATTTATCATTCCAAAACGCTTACTGCATACGAGATTGATGACTATCACAGTGCGTATTCTGAAATAATCACATACTCCAAATAATAGATTATTATTATCATTACTAATGGTTTTATTTAATATTATATGTTTAATACAATATGGAATTTTCAGCACGAAGTATTCCAACTAGTCCCTCTCATGAAAAAATGAAGAAAAGACAATAGATAATTGCAAACACATATACATGAAATACGTAAATTACCTGGAATTAAATGTTTTTTTAATAAGGATCTATACAACTTTAGATTAGCAAGATGTCCAAGAATATAAGTTCTTGACTAGATGGTCACCTCTCATAACCTGTTCGTCGCATATTATATGCGCTAGATACTAACAATGTTGTAGAAATTTTATAATTTTGCTTGCGTGCATGGATTATAGTGTGTCAGCATCTCGTTCAACCAGAAGATATAAAAGGAAGTGGTTAGTATCTAATAACACTTGCCAGGAATTTGCAAAATTCTAAGTGTCTATCCGCAACCATATTCATTATAACATCATATACCTTATTAAATGCCTTTAGCGCTGTCCGCAACACAGCAAAATCTTTTCTTGAAAACCCGGGAAGGAATGATAGGCAATATTCAACAGTTTATAAATCGTAAAACCAAATGTCGAGCAGTGTCAAAAACATGTAATCTCTTTATATAATAAGTCGAACGGAAAACTTCCATTCCAATAAAATATGAGATCAATAGAGACTAGAGAAAAAAATCACACCATGATAATCGGCCTTTGAAACTTTTTATTATATAATATTCAATAGTAAAAACTTTATGGGGTTCGAATGGGGTGCATAAATGCTGTTCAGGTCTCAGACTAAAATGAACAGTTTGACACTTACAAGGACTAGATGTGAGACTACCAACAATAAAACACCATGCAATTAGCTGTTGGATATTATTGAATAGCATAATATGCTACGCAAAAATCAGGACTGCAATAGATCAGTCTCTTATCGGCACATGTGTATCCTATGCGGATTGCCTCGGTAATGCCGTAAATCACAAGCATTAAAGGCAGATAAATGGTGGCTAGCAGTAGGATCCAGGACGGGCACTTCGTCCTATACGTGACTCGTCAGCTGGACGTACCGGTATTCCACTGTTGATGTCCACTCTGGGACTCGAACCCAGTGCCATTCGCTTAATGTGTCTAATGCATTTATGAAAAGATCACTCAAGAGAAAATTCCGTTCAATCTATCCACCTTAAGAGTTAGAGTGGATTTCTTAGCAGTCCACGATACTAATCATTTGTGACGAAATCCTACTTCGGTCTCTTTTCACATTTTTGATGCTGTAAGACAAACCCCGTTCGAAATATAATTTCGTCCATCACCACCAGTACAGATGTCGATTCGGTTTAGTCAATAAACTTCCTTTCACACATTAAGTCTGTACACTTAATCAACTGGTTTTACTCATGTTTGGAGAAGGGTGAGTATCAGTATCAACTCCTGAACACCGGAAATCACAACAGTTATGAATTTTATTGCTTAGAACATTTAGTTTTATTTGACTGTTAATTGAAAATTTTCAACTGATTTTTTTTCAGGCTGATTTTGTGATAGTAGAAACTCATACATGTCCGTCTAGAGGTGGATGCAGTAAACCGGAACTTTTTGATTTACTTGATACAAATCTTGCTGGACGCCCAGCATTATGTGAATCACTAATGAATATACAAGTTTTACAAGCTGGTAGAACTCCGAGTACTTTGGAACCATATTTTACAGTTGTTTATGTTGAGCTGTACACAGGCAGAGTTGTACTATATGTGAATAAATTGACGTAATATATAATGGAAACAAGTGGGCTGCTTATAGCTTTAAAGATTATGTACAGTGTCACCATAAATGCATGTTACCCAGATGCTCAATCATACGTAATTACAATGTAAATCTCTTTGTAAACACAAACTACCAGTCATTTCATTTTTAAAATGTTATTAAATCTAATATTATCAAAAGTTATGCATAACATTTAAATAAACGTTATTGAATCGTTGTTGAAAAATGTGTATTTTTCATTTCTCTGTAAAACAAGGTCACTCCTGTCTTTGAAACAATTGAATAATTAAAAAAAAACGAGTTGAAATATAAATAAAGGAGATTCAAAACAATTTTAATTAAAAAAGTCTAGTCTGTACAACGTTTAGGAGCATTGACAATGCTTTAATCTTCATCTTCTTCGGATAAACATACACGTTCTACTACACGACGTTGGGGTTTTATCTGAGCTTTCTCCTTGCATTTTTTCTCCGGTAAAGTCTTTGCTTCCTTTGGAGGTTTTTTCACAGATTGCCTCCGTCGAGGCTGACGTAGTTTAGGTAATTCAGAAAGTAGGTTATTTTCATCTTTCACTAGTGCTGTATGCTGTGAAGTGCTGGGAGCTTTAAAAGATCGATCTGTTGTTCTTTGATTTCGCAAGCGACTGGCTGCGTGACGAACGCGCTTACTCGGTACCGTTACCTAAAATATGAAAAGTCCGAAATAACTATTAATTAGAACACCTAGTGAAGTTTATTTACTTTTTTTAAGGGATGTTAATGATCCTACACGAAGATTTTCGGGTGTCAGATAAAAAACTTTGCTGAATTTTAGAACAAAAGTTCTACAACAATATTTACTGGAACACTGCTTGC
Organism: Schistosoma spindalis; assembly: GCA_946903255.1. Classification (NCBI taxonomy): domain Eukaryota; kingdom Metazoa; phylum Platyhelminthes; class Trematoda; order Strigeidida; family Schistosomatidae; genus Schistosoma; species Schistosoma spindalis. Next base: position 12,111,701 of record OX336420.1, read on the forward strand.
TGAAAACTGTAATATCCCAAAATAGACTGTCACTTATTCAGTTCATTCCGTTTATTTGGTACACTAACTTGACTGTTGTTAGGACCGTACATAAGTTCAGGATAATGAACTGAATAAAGCTAGTCTGTAAGTATTCAACATCAAGTCAAGGTTTCCAAGCTATGTTCTCACCGATTCTAAATTAATCAAACATTGACTTTAGTTAGGAATCTGATAAGTTGCGCCAAGTTATGCAGCGTTAGGACTTACTGGTGATAATAACTGATAAAAGAGTAAACACCCAGAGATGTTTAAAAGAGATAGGTATCTCGATCAAGCATAACTTTCTCTCTCTCTCTCTCTCTCTCTATATATATATATATATATATATATATATATATATATAGAGAGAGAGAGACTAAAAAATACTGGATATTAACTACCAGATCCTCTAATTAATTATAGTTCTCCAGCATAAAATACAACTTACTTCATCCAACTCTGGTGAATCAACGTGATGACAAGCAATTTCTGATTTTTGGCAAAACTTTTGATTCTCAATCTGAAAAAAATTCGTTATAAGTGTTTTGGACGAAAGAATTTTTCTAGGATCCCCAAGCTCCATATTTTGTCTATGTTTGAGTACAGAAGCCAGTATAGCTTCTGTTTTTTCAGTATTCCATCCCAATAAGGTATTCACATGTGTGTAGTAGAAAAAACTAAGGAAGAACAGTAATAAACTTCTATTCGTTCATAATTAACATTGACATGTTTGAAATCAGGAATTAAAATTGTTCAATTTATCCACTTAGAAGTATTGGGTTATTTCCCTTTACTACAAACATTTTTAGGGAGACGCAGTTCCCACCTGATGATCTAGACATAAATGATTAAATCAATTAGTAAGGAGTTTGGATCCTCCTTCAGATAGTCTGTCATAAACAACTTAGTACATACGTATATTGGTTCAATATTTGGTCGATACATCCACGTCCAGGTCGGGAACCAGTCTGGTTTTCCCAGATTTACTGTTCGCAAGCCCTGGTTGAGTATTGATTGACTATTGAGTAATATTTTAGACACCAATTCTTCTGTGTGAGTAAATTAATATATTTGTAATATCCCAATGAGTAGAAAAATTAAATTTTCTGAAGTTTCGTGACTCAGTGTAAGCCACTTCCTCTGTGGTTATCAAAAAAGTTTCATCTTTTATAAACTGGGACGATAAGCCATCAACACCAGTCAAATTAGAATACATCTAGTTCCTAAACTCCACCTACAATATCTCGGTCGATTTGACAGCTAAATTTGAGCTTGTCTAAGCAATTTATTAATATGTGTGGTCTCCACATTTGTATAATACCAAGACTACAAAAGAAGCATTTTCTTAGTTGCAATAATTACTTATGTCACTAAGAATAGATCTAATTCACATTGCCTATAACTCAATTTTAATGATCCATAGAGTTTGCAAGTCAACAGCAAGATACTTGATAAACATATTTATCATTAAACTTTCTTTGTACGATTATATTTTGAGTTTTTTTTTCATTTTGTTAGGACAACTGCATATTTACACACACAATCTGTTTTACAGCTATAACTTAGTTATTTACAATTGGAATACACAACTTGCATTTAACAAGGCGAATTTCATAAGCAGTGCTTTACAAAAAACACTAAGCAATGATAAACATTAAAGGCTATAAAATCAGTGATTAACACTGAATGAAGAGGATAGGTTTTTAATCACTATCGTAATAAATCTACCTTTATTTAACTTCATACATACGATTTTATATTCATGAAAGAGACTTGACCATTGATGAAAGAATGGATAGTACTAGAGGAAATCATCTAGCGATGTTAATTTTCGAATATTAAAGACTACAACAATTCGAGATGGTGCAGAAGATTTGTGACTCAGGTGGAGATTCGTTCTCTGAGCTGGATGGTTTGGTCGTGGAGCTCTTATTGTTCTCTTGAACAACATTAGCACAAACGTCAGGTAGAAGTGGTGTTCGAATCCCTCCACATATGACTCACAGCTTGTCATACGTGGAGGAATTCGGACACATCACTAATACCGGAAGTTTGCGCTGATTTTGTTCAGGAGAATAATGAGTGCTCCACGACCAAACCATCCAGCTCAGTGAAAACTACGACAGTTTATTGTCGTAATGTACTCATGTTAGAGTCATCCGTTAATATAGTTGTTATATAAACAAATTGGAACACTTTTTAGTTCTTATAAGCAAAGATGGATAGTGGCTAGCAGTGGAATAACGCGACGGCGTTTGAAGCGAATGGTACTGGGTTCGAGTCACAGGGTGAACATCAACTCTGAGATGCAAGTACATCCAGCTGACGAGTCCCAAATAGAACGAAACGCGCGTCCTGGATTCCACTACTAGCCACTATCCATCTTTGCTTATAAAAGCTTGTGAATTAAGGCAATATCGAGGCATACGCACATATGCCAATAACAGACTGATCGATTTCAGTCTTAAAAACCTCAATGGGAAGATACAAGCAAAACAATACCATCTGAACTTTTTAGTTCTTTTCTTAACTACTTGTGTAACGTTTTCTTTTCTTCAAAAAAAGGATATTTGACAAGAAGCGGTACATTCGGTGGTTCCCATTTAAACGGCGGCAAATCGGTCTTGACATTTGGGTACAGGTAAGCACGTGCAATACGGCTATCTGGAAACCCTGATAAAAAAAGAGATAAATAACAGGAAACCGTTGTTACGAAACAATACTTTCTCCAATGTCTCTTAGGCCCATGCAACTTATCTAAACCTTGATCTAGTGTATCAATGAATTTTTTCACACATATGAATTGATCCAGGTAAAAGTTTTAACCAGGGTATTAATCTTAGGAAATATTGATTAATATAAACTGTGGTTTTATGAATATATGGTGTTGGCTTCATTCTGTAAAGCAAAGATAAATGCACCGCCTTCCAATTTGTTAGAAGTTAGCATCGTTTAAGATGCATACTCTCTTTGGAAAACAATGTTTTGACATTGTACCTCTGTACAATAAGCAGACAAGAAACTTCATGACAGGTATTTCACTAAATAACTAGTTTGACATGATAAAGGTACAGGAAATGAGTTTCTTAGCACATATTATTATTAATGGCTTCATTCAATATTACATTTTTGGTACAATATAGAATTCTCAGCACAATATATTTCAACAAGTTTCCTTTTTCTTTTCTTATCCTGACGTTAAATATTGAAATCTTGTAGTGATACTGAGCAATCATCTTGTAAATCATTTAACCAGGATTCTTGAAATGTGATTACTCCACAGTTACGATAAATGTTTAGACTTAGTAGGAACTGAAGACAGTGCACCTTGTCAGTCAGTGATCGCCAGTTAGCTGTTAAGGAATCGACATCTGAATAATGTTTAGTCTTTTCAATGCATATTGTCAGCCACCATGATATCTCTGATTGACGTTGTTTTAACCCTGATTCCAAACCAATGATGCACATGGGCTCTAGGATCCTGAGCGAACAAAATGCACATGAACCTATTGTTAGTCACGGTCTACTATGGGACTGCAATCTCCTTACGTTGCTCCACTGCCTTATGGATTGGACCTTCAAGTCAAAGGATCCGGGTGTGGCCCCGGGTAGCATCACAGCCCTCACACTAATCAATGATAACTACTATTGACCTTATTGTTGTTGTGTGGCGCATACGTATTTGCATTCCCCTTTTACCAATGTTTGTGTTCAAATAAATAAATTGAGGCTTCTAACGTGACGCAGTGAATAGGAACTCGAATAAACCAGACGTCTGTCGAACAACAACTCTTTAACTTTAATAATCTACAACCACTGATATATAGACGACATCCTATGTTCCAGAATAATTTTCTAATTCATACAGCAGTCAAAATATTGAAAAAGAATAAAATAACTCTGATTTTATAGTGATATATAATGACCACTTTAGAGCATATATAACAGAGTAAACAAGTTACAAACGATAATAACCAATTAGATGACGACAGAAAAGGTCATCAGAGAAATCTGAATTAGAAAAATCTCATTGAAACTATAGTTTAAAGAGATAAATGAAATGTATGGCGACAAAAAGACTAAATAACTTGATTTATTCTTAATATACATAAGAAGCACACTGAGTTTTCATTTGAAATCAATCAACATCAAATAGATGAAAGAGCATCAAACATGGTTTATAGAAATTTATAGACGAACTAATCAGATATATGATAACAGGTCTTGGAGTTTGACGCGAAATTTGTTCATCCGTTTGGCTAAATAGCGTTTAAGTGTTTTAGCTTATGTCAGTTCTTGATGAAAGCCCTAAATCTAGTTCCTAACCATCAACTGTAAATTATGATATTGCTTCCTCATACTGGTTTATAAATCTCATTTAATCGTAGTTAGTACATGGACATTCTCTTGGTCACATTAGTGTCACTCAAAGGTCGCCCATAAATTATAGTCTCACCGAAATTTTACACGGAAGATATACATAAACATCGGTTTGTACATACCTGGATATGGTTTCAAATTTATCCAACGACGTCTAATTGGATTCGATTCAGTTATTCTAAGTATTTTCATTGATTGTGAAGAATTTTGTGAACGAGTAGTTTGCCACCAATGTCTAAATGAAAATGGTATTTTAATAATCTATAAATTACAAACTGGTGAGTCTCTTCACTCAATATAGTCATTTTTATAGATTAGATAATGAATTTATATTGTTTTATGCACATTCTATAAATGTTAAAGAATCAAATTTCAAAATGGTATTATTAAATGAACAATGCGATTTTATAAGCAAAGATGGATATTGGTTAGCAGTAAAATCAAGGACGCGCATTTCATCCTATTTTGGACTCATCAGCTAGATGTACATGCATCCCAGAGTTGATGTTTAATCCTAAACATCAATGGGAAGATCCAAACAAACAATACAGAATGAGTTTGTAGGTATCATTACCAAGGTTTGATTTGGTAATTTCGAATAAATTGAGCATTGGGTTGATTGTTATAAATAAATAATATATTTGTAATATCCCAATGAGTAGAAAATTAGATTTTCTGACGTTTCGTGGCTTAGTGTAAGTCACTTCTTCAGAGAATAAATAAAAAAAAATACAGAATGAATGAGATTTTACTTGTAATGATACTTTGGTTTTTCCCAGTGTCAGTCAGTAACAACGTAGAACTTTGTACGTACTTACATCAGTTCGAGTTGTCATACCACATTAGCAAAGAGATGCAGTTATCGATTCAAATCCCGTAGTGGTAGAGGAGGTAAGAGTATAAGCAGTAATAGGAAAGATTAGGGTTTGAAGATGTTATTTAAGGAGTATATAAACAGGTAATTTGAGATTGTTGTGAAACTCAAGAAATACTGAGAGCTATTCATAAAGATAAAGGATTAAAAAACAAAGCATCTGTTTTTAAGTGAATTAAACTTTTCAGTGACAGCTTTTGAGTACTATAAGGATGGGATAAAAAAAATAATGAGTATTGACATCCTCTTATGTTTATGAAAAAAATTGAACATTTACTGTCCTTTTGTTTTTTCTAGTTGTTAATTCACTGTTCAAATGAATGCTAGTGAATTAAATATTAAGAAATTGTCTGTGGTCATTATTATCACAAAATGCCGAGGCACCTAAAAATTCTGATTTCTGAAGATTTTCAGGGATGTTTACAATAATATAAAAAGAGATGGAATAATACGCGATAAATGAGAAAATACAATACGTGCCTAAAAAGGATATTTAGAGTAAAAAATTCAGGATATCAAGTGCATGACTACATTACAACGATTTGAGAACAGAATAAGATACAGTGGTTGTTATGTCCTAGGGTCGACCAATGCACACAAATGACCTTAAGCAACCAATACGCAACAAGGACAAGAAAGACTGATATTCTATACTTGGCGCTTGGTCCAATACTAACTAACCCCAAACGAGGAGAAAGAACGCAAGACTAATGATCACCAGTCCAAGATCGTTCTTATATTTCAGATAGACGTCGTTTATATACAAGCAGACCAAACCACAGCACACAATAACATAAGAAATAACGACCATGCATGATCAAGCCCAAAAAGTGACTGAGAGTAGGACAGACTGTGAATGACAGATTGGTAATAAATTGAGAACAGTAAATTTTGTAACAGTTAGTGGGTCAGTCGAAAACTTATGATAGAAGGAATATATATAATAATAAGTCAATTATATATATAACAGTCCGTAAGTTAGTACAGGGAAGTTCCTATTCTTTTCGTCTTCGTTTAGATATAATAGTGACAGTTCATGGGTCAGATGAATACTTATGATTAAGCGAATAAAGTGAACACAATTCACTTGCTCATAATAACAATCGAAATAAGGGTAACAATATGGCAAAATGTTAGACTGCTCAGTTTGCCACTTTCGTTTATCCTTCTAGTTATAACATATCTAAGTTGATGTTATTTATTATATGAACTTGAAAAGATGGAACTTACGTGAATTGTTCTAGTGGTTGTAAAATATCATGAAGTAATTTTTCGGAAGGTTCATTAACAACACCATGAAGCCAGTTGTTAATTTCACAATTTAATGAATAATCATCACCATCATCAAATTCACTCAGTATTTCAATAGCTGTAACTGGACCAACTTGATCAATTCCATGTGTATAATCGCTACCACATAGAAGCGTCAAACGGAGAATATTCTCTATAGTAAGGCCTAAATATTCCGAATTGTTATGGTAAATGTTGATTACATTAACTATGGTATACAGTTACATAATTGTGATAGTAATAAAAATAGTGCGGCGTAATCTCCATTGGGAGTAACACGAGTAAGTAAAGTAAAGTAGTAAAAATAATGACATCAACTCATAAATATATTTATATTTGGCTATCATCTCATTTATGTATGATTTCGTCAATTAAATCTGTGTAAGTAGGATGAAAAATAGATTGATGAATCTAGTTTCGTAATATACGATTGGTACGGAGGATCCACCTAGGGGAGTTGTAAAACATTGGTCTTAAAACCAATGATAGGCATGAGCTCGAGAATCTTGAGGAAATAAATAGCGTACGAACTGATATGATGGAAAGAAAGTCAATATTCGATTGATTTACTCATTATGAGTTTTATTCAACATTACTTCTGTTTTGATTTAATGTAATTATTACTCAATGTAGTATTCGTTTTCTTTTCTCGTATGATATTTTATTCTGTATAATATACGATATTCTTGTATTTAATTAACATGAACTATGCTCTATATGTGATTTGTGATAACTGAGTATTTTTCATGTATGTGATTTCATTCTAATTATTAGTCAAAATGGTTGTATAATCAATATATAAATGAGTGTATTTTCGACTAAGGTCGTCGTCGTCATCATAGTGTTTTGGGGCTAATAAAACTTCGCTTATATCAGTCTTGTGTTCTTACTTTCGCGTCGTGGGAATCGTGGAAGTCCCTTCGTTCCGAGCATAAGTGGTCAGCGATTCCGACATAACAATCAGCGACGACCAGATACAAAGTAGCATTCGATTCACAAGTCATAACACGAACGTATTCTTAGTTACCGGCTTTACACGGTACCTTATCTCATGATTTTGCTCAACTACATTTTGGATCAAACGTCCAGATCAAAGGCACGAGGAGTGGCACTTTAAGAAAACCAACTGCTTAGATTTGGACACCTGGGGCAGCATCCTAGATCACTCACAAATTCAATGATGATTACAACTGAGAAGAGAAGTTCTTCTTATATTTTTCCACAGAGTCAATTAAATTAATAATATTCTAATTTTCTGCCTCAAGCAACAGTTTTGAATACATGGTGGAGCATCAAAGACATACGTTGCTGAACACCGATTACCACGACGCGCAATGCTAACCGGTGTTAGGGATGATTGGAAGAAAGTTAGGGGCGGCCAAACCAAAACGTGGCATCAGTGCTTGAAGTCACTAACTTCTGGTCTGAGCCATGTTGGTAGATGCAGACTGCCTGGTTGGGGTCCGCGTGACTATCGTAACCAATGGTTGGAGACTCTTGGTGACATGGCTCAGAATCGATCACAATGGCGTCGGTGTATACACTCTCTGTCTTCCTTTAAACTAAGAGATTGAAATCACTTCAAATCTTTCTTTCTAGGAACTAATTCTATCTTCCTGTTCTATCTCCTTATACACAATCTTCCTTCTATATACTACTACCACTTGAAGTGACTACTATGAATCCGGTGTTCATGTTGTTGTGCTAATGCGGTATGGCAACTTGGACCGATGCATATACGTGCCTGGTCCTACGTTGCAGCTGACTGACTGACTGACGTTGCTGATGTGTGTTAACAGGTGTTCCTAACAATTACATTCAAATTTAAAGACAAATCATTATAATATCGAGTTTATCTGCTATACAACAAACAATTTATGAAAACTTCAGTCAGGGTCAAGAATAAAGTCAAATGAAATCCATTAGTGTATAATACGAATATTTCCTGATATTACAGACCGATCACGCGAGATGCAATGCAATCCAACCCAAGAAAGCAATCTTTCGTTTTTGATTTCTTTTGATAAAATAGAACAGACAGTTTGATGATTACAAAAGAACCAAGCACTAAGTTATAAAGGGTGAATACACACAATTCAGATTAAAAATATACTCTAAATATGAATTATAGGACGCTGTACACAAGTACGAATATTTTATTATTATAATAATGTATGGTTGACACACACTAAATGTGACTGAACTTTACATTTACTTATAATGGTAAACTATTACAGTTTTAAAGCAATTAAGTTACCTAATTTACGTTTTACTTCATCAAGTTTGTAAATGGAAGGATTTGTTGTTCTTTTTAGGTTATCACCACCACCAGTACCAAACAAATGACGACAGACAAGTTTAACACCGAATGGCCATACATCTGAATCATCACTTGCAACTAAATCGACTAGACCATGACGTTGTAAAGCTACACATTGAGCTTCTGCTTCTTCTGGACTAACTACAAATGGAAATCCGAACAAATGAAGTAGATCCTACAAAATATAAGAAAACAGTAATTGATTGGTCAAAACAGAACTTTAATAATAATAATAATAAAGTCGAACTCAAACATGTCCAAGATAAACTGGTGTCTTATTGTTTTCAAGATCTCGATATTCAATCACTACTCAGTAAGTGATTTGAATTCTACTCAATCTACTACGGGTTTATGGAAATATATACCAAAATCACTAGCCCTCGAATAATGATGTGTTGTTCAAAGTAGAGTGTACGAATCTGTATTGCATGTTTTTTTCCTTTCACAAGTAGGGCACAGGCTATTGTGCGTACTATGTGGATATTTGTAATATTTCAATGAATGGAAAATCAAATTTCTGAAAATATGTTATATCTTGTTGTTTGAATGCTTATTGTCTTGGCTCTTTTAATGCTACTTTTTATATCTGGTCGTCGCTGATTGTTGTATCGGAAACGCTTATCACTTATACTCGGAACGAGGGATCTCGGCAATTCCCACGACGCGAAATTATTTATTTATTTATTTTAACACATAGGTATTGGTACAAGGAGGCACCAAATACATATGCGCCACACGAATCTCAATTGATTTGTGTGAGGGCTGTGATACTGCATGGGTGCCCAAACCGAAGCAAATGGTTTTCTTGAGGGACCACACCCCGAGCCTTCGACCTGAACGTCTGACCAACAAGGCAGTGGAGCATCGTAAGGAGATGCAGTCCCATAGTAGCCGGTGACCAACGATTGGTTCATACGCCATTTGTTCATTCAGGATACTGGAGCCCATGTGCAACATTGATTTGGGATCCGGTTGAAGTGCCGGGCATTCGCTTTTCGTCTTTTCAATTTCGTAAACAACACCCCCGCCACGAGAAGGCAGTCAGTAGGACTTCCCTGGCAGAGGCTATATACGCATGGCCATGTGAGAGCATTTCGAGAGGGAGAGCGGACTCTCCCCACTCTCGACTGTACCAGGGCATTTGGGGGCGACGCGAAATTAAGAACACAAAGACTGCCATAAATGAAGATTTATTAACCCCAAAACACGACGACGACGACGACCCTAGTCGAAAATACACTCATTTATATATTTATTATACACACACTTTGATTAATAATTAGGATGAAATCACATATATGAAAAATACTCAGCTATAACAAATCACATACTGAGCATAGTTCAAAAAATTCTCCTTGCTGCAAGTCGCTCCTTCAGTGAATAAACAAATTATCAAACTAAATTAACACGAGTCTAAATAATACAAAGGAAACAAAGCAGAAAATATGGTACAATTGAAATAGGTTGGATCATATCAACGTCACTTCATTTCTACTGAGGTGATTCTGCATGTATATGTGTGTGACATAACCCTGTGCATTTGTGTGTATATAAGTAGATGTGAAAAAAAAACATGATATATTTAAGCGTTAATGAGTCAGATTAAATTTATAAGTGTTAATGGTACGAGAAGTGAATAGAATGAACTGAGGTTGTTTGGATAAACCGTTCAAGTTGAATAGTTAGTTAGGCCTTCCTTTATATTGACAACTGAAGAGTTTTACAATATATAAACATTTTCAATTACTTAGCTTTTTTATGATTGGAAACAACTTTTTGATTTATTCTGGCACTTTTAAAATTATTTGGTGGTCGTTGAAAGTATCACAAATTGCTATTGATGATTTGATGTGTAGAATTCACAGTTCCATAAGGTGATTAAGAGATCGTTTTGTGCAGCTTAAGTGTCTCTTTGGCAGGGAGTCGAGGTTTCACAAGACCCTCCAATGCATAGAAGCATTACAGTAGATACAACCTAATCTATAGATGTAGTTCTATGAAGAAGCACAAGAGATCTTTCTCATAATTCGAACTGAAACATTTAAGGGAGTTGGTTGTTTTTATAGAAAGTTTTTCAATGGGATCACTTCCTCCATAAGATATTTCCCTATAAATATTATTAAGAAAGATCATAATATTTTGAAAAAGTTGTAAGGAACTTGACAAACAGATGATATTTGTATGTTGTGCTCGTCACGGACTAATCTCGGTCGAGATACCACCAAAAAACAGGGTATACTGAGCAACTATTACGACCAAGAATACGACTCCTTAGTAGTAAACATTTACAAACCCACTAACGATCGAATCCAGAATCTTCAAGTCTCGTAGAGAAGAATAATTAACTATTAGAGCCAATCGTATAATTTCAACCTTGATCAATTTGAGAGATAGCGAGATCAATAATTCATGACGAATACAACCAATCTTCAAAAAACCCTTTTAGTTGCACAACTGATATGTTGACTTGGTGGTCAGTTCTGATTTTCATAATGATTCAGATAAGTTACTTCAGTCTGTCTACTTATTTTTTTCGAAAGCTAGTTTACAGACAAAATTAAAATATTATCAGAAGAGGGTTTTGTGGAGATTTTAGTAATTTAATGGTTGAATTCATGAGTCAATCGAAACTAGACCACCATAGAAAACCTGGAAGCACTGGATGGCAGTTTCGTCCCAGCATGTGACTCCTCAGCAGAGTGCATCCATTATTCCGCCCGCGAGACCGATAGGTCTTGGGTCCGAGTCCTGCGAGTGAGATCGTTAATTTTCTGATAATGAATAACTGTATTATCCATTTCCAATTGGAAGAGTACTACTATATTAGGATTAGAAAACCGCAAGCTGTGGGATTTTAATCGTAAATGTTAACTGTTTTACAAACGAGGCTGTAAAATTTCTCCGCATATAACCAGTAATTTATTTTTAAGTTGGTGGGAAAATAAGAATCCGAACGGGTTACTAGGTTAAATGTAAAGGATTTACTTCAACCTCGGTTCAACAGTATAGAAAACAAATCACAGGTTTCCATAATCAACTGACATGTAAGAGTTCGATCATCAGCCAATAATTCGCGGATTAAAACATACCCCCTCCACCTACTTTAGTTTAGATAACTGGATAGTATCACCAGCTCTCGGACTTTAAATGTTACTCAAAGTCAAGTACACATATTGGCAGTACTCACAACTGTGTGTGTTACTGATACATATAAAAATGTATAGATGATTTCTAAATACTCATGTCGCTTAACAGATGCTTCCTTATTTCATTATATTTAATGTCAGCAATCCCAGTATGTAATCTTGACCGACTCTGAGTTAATTACACATTTGAGAAATTAGAAACTCGAAGATGAGAACTTTGAAATTTACAAATAAATGTCAAATTTTTAATTCAAATCATTTAGGTAAATCGATAAGAAGTTCTGCCTCGATAGTCAAACGTTAAGGAAAATATAAGGATTAAATTACCCTGATTTGGCTTGATAAACCAATGTATCAATATGCGAGGCTATTAACTACAACTTCTTAATAACTACCTTTAAATTTGATTTAAACAGATAAAAAATGGGAATTTTTTACCTGGGCTTCTGAAATACAACGCGTAGTTGTCGACTGAGCTTGACGTATCAAACGATCAGCTTTTTCTCTCAATACATCATCACTATCATCATCAATGGTATAGTCATCCACGGCTGATTCAGATGATAATACAGTTTTCTGTTGATTAGTTTCATAGGAAACTTCTTTACCGGCTAATTCTTGTTCAGTGAAGACAGAATTTAATTTATCCTCATTTTGAACATTGTTTTCATCGACAGAATATTCTTGTGATAAATTAGAGTCAGTAGATGTATTCGAAATTTCAACTTGTTCGTGAGTTTCAACTTCGATAAAATCATCATCATCATTGCTATCATCACTGTTATTTTTGATCTCATCATATTTATCCTGATGAGGTAGTTGTAAAGATTCTGATTCATGTATATCGGGAGACAATATATTAATTTCAGCAATAATTTCATCTTTTTTGACTCCCATATGGTCACATGAACGTTCTGGAATAGGTAATTCGATAAAATCCGATGACTTATCAAACTTAGAAATAGTAGATGAACTTTCTGGAAGAACTTCATTGGACATATCATCATTAAAAGAATCTTTCATAAGTGGTTGATTGTAATTTTCGCAATTATCATTAAGTTGGCTTTTATTGTCAGTCACATGTGATAGGATAGACATTTGATGTTCATCTGAATGTTTTTCGATATTAACTAGTTTGATTGGTGTACATCCAGAGTTATAAATAATATTTTCATTTGTAGAAATATTTGTCTCTTGTGTTGAACATATGTTTTCACTCATATAACCATCATTAGGTATTTCTTTGTTCTGGTCCCTTTTTGAAATTTCCACTTTTTTGCATTCATCAGACACATTTAAGTTCTCAGCATTATATGTAATTAGTCTGAGTAAGACAGAAAAAATTGTATGTATGTACAGAAGATTTACAAAAATTGTTTGTGAATATTCACTATTAGAAATAATAATATTTCGAATAAATCAATCCTAATGAGTAATGTAAACATGGAGCCATTCCATCGAATAGCTTCTATAATACTGTACATTTCAACATAGTTGTTATAGACGAATACTTTCATAAAATGCTCATTTGTGTGAACCGCTAAGAAATTTACTCAGGAGAAAAACTTTAATTTGGCCACATACAATATCTGACATAGCTATGAATACATGATAACAGCTAATATTGATTAATGTATAAATATAGGTGGTTCTTTTATGTGAACGTCTCAATGAATCAGATGATCAGAAAATGGCTGGTTACGAAGAAGAAACTAATATTATTTCAATGTAGCAGGTACTTTGCACTTTGTAAATGAAAAGCACTTTTACAAGAACGGCCAGAGCCTTAGTGATGAAATGTCAGAAGTAGTAGAAAAGTTCGTGCGCCTGGATAGCTGTGGTGGAATGTCAGATGAGAGCGATCTATGTGTAGTGAAAGCCGGATCGGCTTACGCCAATTTAAACCATCTCTGGCGTCATTGTAATGTCAGTGTGGTTGTGAAAGGCTAGGTTTACAAACATGAGGTGAGAGCGGTTCTGCTCAATACTTCAGAAACTTGGTCGCTCCGAGTTGAAGATGTTCGGCCACTCTGTGTTCGATCATCATCATTGTGCCCAAAGGATTATTGACAGTGACAACACAATGTTAGTAATAGAGAGGCTGGACAATGTGTGGTCGCGGACAATCACGATAATCCAATTAGTGTTCCCATCTTGAAATACCGAATTCGGTGGTTTGAACATGTAATACGAATATCGTCTGAGTGAATTCCAAATCGTGTATTATTTTCCGATGCCTGGACTGATTGGAAAGAGTGGAGAGGTGGTTATTGTGTGACATGGTAATATGGTACGAAAGGATGGTATATGAGGCCGAGGTTTGTCTGTTTTTAAAGACTCCGCGGTCGATGTTCGAAAGAAAGTGTAACTCAGGAGTTTGAAGCATTATTAGACATGGATCGAAACAGAAACCAATTGTGATCCTGCTGTAATCTTCTATTTTCTTCATAAAAGTGAGAGGAGCTTCATGAACGGAAAGGAAGGATTTCTTCTAGATATATTTTTCTAACTAGACTGTTTCTCGTAGTACCTACTACTCTGATTCATTGATTTTTTTATTATATTCATCCTAATTCGTCCATCTCTTCACGAATTCATTCATTTATTTTTGTATGGCATTTATTTAGTATGGTTCTAATTTGTATCAGCACATATATGTTTAAATAAATAAATAAGTGTACAGACGTGTAAAATCATCATTTACAAAGCAGTCGTTTTCATCTTGAATGAAACTACTATTATTTGACTTCAAAGGAAGATATGTGTTGAATGACAAACTTAGTATGGGTCTAATATTTTGTATTGAGTAGATGAAGTGTACTGAAACTGAGCAATTTCGCTACTACTCATCAATATTAAACATAATTTTCTGAGAATAAATTACGCTTTATCCATGTAATGTAAACTTGATCGATTCGACTTTAAGTAAAGAGGCAAAATCAACAATTTGAAACAAGTTTTTCAAACAATAGACAAGTGTCTAACTGGTTCTTCCACTAGAATTCAAAATCTACCATATTTACTGCTTTAGACTTTGTTTGAGTCGTACAGAACTGTTTGGAATCATCAGTTTATTTCAGAAAAGTCAAATGTAGTAAATTCATCATATTTTAATAATAAACAAAGTTGAGAATCCCATCAAATGATCTTTGAAGATAATAAACTGAAGATGTCTTGCCTCCACATCTCCTACCAACTACCTTAAAAATGAAGTGCCTAAGTGATAAATGTCCGCCTGTGAAGCTGAAGGTTTTGGGTATGATCCTCGAGTGCAGGGTCATGGATGTGCACTGATGAGAATTACCAAACCAGAACGAAACGGCTCTCCAGTGCTTCC
Organism: Schistosoma spindalis; assembly: GCA_946903255.1. Taxonomy (NCBI): domain Eukaryota; kingdom Metazoa; phylum Platyhelminthes; class Trematoda; order Strigeidida; family Schistosomatidae; genus Schistosoma; species Schistosoma spindalis. The sequence continues at coordinate 12,127,069 of OX336420.1, forward strand.
AGGTTTCCAATAGTAGTCTAGCTCAGATCAGTTCAGAATTTTAATTATATACATGTGTATATTCAAGCTTTCGAAAAATATACTCACTTTTCAAGACTCAATGTTGTAGATGAAGGCAATTTAGTTCGTTCGTGCAACTGATTCACTGGAGATTTTTTAATGAGAATAGCGTGTCCTACATCTTGTGACTGAATACGCATAGCTGTAGCTATGGTTTCAGTAGTTTCTGAAGCAGTAGTCGGCTGTGCCGTATTAGAAAACGGTAAAGTTGAGAACAACGATTGATTATTTAGAATATTTTTTATCATAGGATTGTTTAACTGAAGAATTTGTTGAACAGCTTCTTGTTTAGTTAGATTATCAGATAATTCTTGTTGACGTTCTGCTAAACGACGACGTAAAAGCAAACGTTTCATTTGAACATCTGAGAACTGTTCTGGGTTAAATAGTGCTTTGTGTAAAGTTGGAAAGAAAAAAATTACTGATAATGATGCAAAATATTTCATAAACGACTGTCAAGTTTCATCACAGTGTTGCTTTTAAAAAATACTATTTATATGGAATATATGGAATGTGGCTAGTAGTGGAATTCAGGATGCGCGTGTTTTTCTATTTGGGACTTGCTAGTCAAAGGTCCAAGGCTTGATTCCTGGACGTATGATCGAGGATACGGACCTCTAAGGAGTCCCGTACTAGGAAGAAACAGGCGCCTAATGGTTCGCTTCCAACGGTGGTCTAGCTAAGATCCATTTGTGATTTACACTATGAAAATACTGCAATCTCCACAAATCCCTCCATTCTGAAGTAAATAGTTGAAGGTCTAAAGCGAAAGTCAAGAACAAACACTGTTATGAAGGAGATTTTCAGTGACTGATGAGGGAATTTTCCGACTTTTATAATCAGTGGAGTAGAATGCTGGTTGACAGATGAACGAGATGATATGATGTGTGGCTGAATGATGGCTGCTAACGAGACAAAACTATTGATGTCAGCCTCCGAATGATTAGAAATCAAAGACAAGACCACTCTAGTCAGATGAACAGATATTTTTGTGTAATAAAACATGCTTATGTACAGAATATGAACACAAAATAAGCATGATCAAATTTCATTGGCGATTGGAAGGATTCACTTCTGAAGATCACTTAACTTACAATAAATTAAGACCTGTTTGTTAGACTAAATATTTAGGCGTCGTAATACATTAGTATTAAATTCAAGTTCTTTTTCAAATAGTGGTCAGTTTAAGGTATTAGGGTGAAGAAAGTTAACTTAGATAATTGGTTAACGTTTTCCTCACTATTTAAGATGAGTTATTATTGTAGATTCAAAAGATTTTAATCGCCACACATCTACTTCTGTTGACTAGTACCTGAGAAAAAATGAAACTAGAAAAGAATTATATAATGGAACATGAATAGTAAAGCAGTTAGGCCGTTAAATTAAAACAGATTACAATCTAGTACTTAGCTTTAAGCTACATATTATGGTGAGAAGGCTAGAAAAACTACCCGGTTGATCAAAACAAAAATGGTAGGTTCAAATCTGTGTACTGATAGGTGGAAATTGTAAAGTGAATTAACCAATAAGCTACTATTGAGTGAATCTGAAAACGTACTAAACTTTCTTCATTAGCACAGGCACACACATACACACATAGAATAAGTACTCAGTCAGTTAACTGTAAGCAACGTGAAACTAAGTATACATGTAAATCAAGTTACAAAACCACTATATCAGTAAAACAAGATGAAATTATCCAGAGAAAAAATAGGCACTCACTTTACCTTCATCATCAAATTGTACTAAATTGTTACGGCATGAACTAGAATCTAATATTTCTCTCAACAGCTGAACAACACGCAATTGAGCTGGTAAAGGAAGTGCACGGAATGCATCTGAGTCGAGATCAACCCCAGAAAACTTTTTATCCGATGAATAGAAAGCATCCTTAAAAAATCGTTTAACAGTCAAATATATTAATACTTATTAGTGGTATTATTATTACTTAACAACATGCAAATGTAATACAACATAAGTATCAAAAGAGGTATCGTCGTATAATGGATTAGCATTGAAGCATTAAAAAAAAGATAAATACTTTAAATTGAATGACTGGTTTTCAATATCAAAAGATGTTACAACTGAGTTATCACTGAGCTAATCGAATTCTATAACCCTCAAGTTGCAATGTGATCAACTAGTATACGTGTGACTCGATATTGTCCCAACTATCACAAAACCTAAGTCCAGAGTTTCCTGATGACTACATAGTGCACGCGATGTCGAGTCACTTCAACTAGTGGCCATATTGAAAATCGTTCAATAGAATTCGATCAACTTTTAAATGACCGATCACCCATAAATATCTGTTCTACAAGAGTTCAGTCGCTACCCAAATAGTTTAATGGTAAAATCTCAAACTCGGTTTAAATCGCACAGTGGGTATTGATCCCCTGAAGATTGCAGATATGACTCGTTAACGATTGTTGACTAGTTCTAACCCTCACGAGGCTAGTCACTAGTGAGTACATGATAATTATCAGTATAGGGGTTATGGAGATTACTAAGTTTTTGATTGAGATCGTGAACCGGTTCACGATCTCAATCAAAAACTTAGTAATCTCCATAACCCCTATACTGATAATTATCAAGTTTATCTTGTCTTAATATTTTGCATATAAGCATGTCATTTTATCATATTAGTAAGATCTACTCATCTAACTAGAGGGATCTTGTCTTTGATTTCCAATCATCCAGAAACTAACATCAGTAATTCATTCTCCTGAGTATCCAACACTCGGTCACGCCGTATTATTTGGCTCATTTATTGATTAACACTTCACCTATCGATTTTAATAATCAAGAATTCATTTCATTAAATCATTAAAAATTTCTTCCATATCTTCTATACGCTGAAGATCTTGATGCTTTTTTCTGATTTAGCGGCAAGTTCACAGAACTTGAATTTATTTAATTAAGCAGCTACCTGAGGAACTTTCTAGACATATCATTCATGATATATAACTACCAAAGTGAAATAATTAATACTTCTTTGGTATAAAATTTAATACCTTGAAAATTTATTGTTTTTAATATCAGCCGAATACAGTTTAATTGAAATTACTTTTTTTAAAAACTTTAAATACTGATGCCATCACCATTAAAGGTGATATATTTGCATATATCATTAGTGTGCAGTAATCTCATGCTATTTTGCAAAGTTTCATGTTTTATTTTTATTACTCTATGACCATGTCTTGTACACATAAAATATATGCTTCGATTTAATGGAAGATATTTTTGAAAATCAAAGATATAATTATAAGTTTATCCAATTTGAGGATAACAACTTAAGTGAAAAGCAGATTGTATATACACTAACAATATTAGTGAAAACAATTACTCCTATCTAATGAGTATATCAAAATAGTAGGAAACGCTATATTCAAGCATTTACAACTCTTGCTGGAGATGCTAGATCCTCAGGAACCATTTGGTAAACGTCTTATTTTTGTAGTTTTATTTTGCAAATTTGACCCGACCGTTGTTGCTACCTTGACGTGGTGGTCGAGCTTGCCTATCGTGATGAAGCAACTGAGCTACACTGGCTGGAACAACCGTTCCTCAAGGTCCTACCATGCAAGATAGGTCAGTTGAAGAGCGGTAAGACTAAAAGCAACAAATTCAAGGTCCGAAGGCGAAGTCGTACTGCTGACTGTACAGAGGTGTGACAGCAGTAAGGTGTTTCCTTCAGACAACCAGCATGACAGCGATGCTGCCTTCCCACAAGGAGGGGTGGGGTTAGAAAAGGTCAACCCTGAAAATGCACACCTCGCCTTATCCCACGGATATCCGTCTCCGGCAGTAAGGTCTCAACAAGTACGGAGCTAACACAAAAACTACTCATAAAAAGGTCGTGTGTGACCGACCTTAAGCAGCTGTCCCTTGGGCACTGAGGTCACGCTCTCAGGTCACTATGACCACCTCTAACCCAATTTCCTCTTCAGGTGCCTCCAGGAGAACCCTTCCACGGTGTGGGCAACCGGGAAATGATAACTGCCCTCATACCTCTAGCAGCACTCAAGATCACTGACTGACTGACTTTGCAAATTTGAACTCTTCATTTTCGTGGCAAAAGCACCCATTTTTATCCTCAGATTGTATTCCCTACTTGGAAAGACCCTAAATGTCATTGGTTAGTTTTTTCCTTTAGTACGCTATTTTGTGACGTTTTCTAAGGACATTTTTGTACTGTGTATATGCGCATGAGTTGTGTGATAGTTCGTTTGTGCTTCCAATTGCTTGTGAGATATACATTGCCCTTGGTTGAGTCTGGGCTTTTCCCTCTAGTTAGCAGGGCTAGGACGCAGTGGAATAGTTTCGCTTGCCCTATCGTTGTGTTGCTGTCTTTCGTTTCGTTTGCGGGTTTTGGATAGTATCGTAATCGCTTCAAATGTAGGAGCTTTGTTACAGCTTATAGCAAGTTGTAATTTTAAGCATGGATTTGTTGGAGTATTCAATTTGTCTATTCATATTGAACATTCCTGTGGATTTGTTATTATTCCTTATTAATTTATCTAGCTAAATACCCTTCTATCTACTTGGAATACGTAAAAAAGACGGTGAATTGATATAAGAATAATGAAGTCTTGAACGCTTTCAATGATAGTAATGCGAAAATATTTAGGACAGATTTCCTTTAAGACGTATGCATTAATGATTAAGATGATATTAAGAAACATAGCCTAACAAATCGAACACTACGACATCGTGCGACCATCTCACATTGTCTCCAGTAGGTAACTGCTTCACACCATACACAGTTGAACTCCATTGGTCACGGTTTCTCACTAAAACTCTAGAAATTTCCACTCAAAGCTAGTCACTAGTGAGATGACAATTTTCAGTACGGGGTTGTTCATGATTTCAATCTACACAACCCCATACTGAAAATCAAACACTACTTGATTTCGCAGTCTGATTACCCCCTGTTGATAGGTCTGTAACTGATGGAATTTAGCCATATGCACAAAAGCCTCGTTATATTTTTTATTAATTTGCTTCGCTTATGAAGTAGGTGAGACTGCTGCCTTTCCACGGAACGGTGAATGTCCGGTGCAACAGTTTATTATTATACTAGCATAAAGCCCAATTTTTGGGAGCAAAAAACGCGTATAGCCTGAATGTATCTGATAATAAATGTCTTCAAATAATTACTCGTTGGTGGTGGAACCACATGCGGGGCACTGATGACATATGACGTAACGAATGTGACATATTAGTTAAGGAGATCTACACCAAAATAGTTCGAACGTATTATAAGCATTTACTGAACTATTATCCACCACTACAGTACAGTTTAATACGAACCAAATAAAAGAAAATCTAATGTAGTTACTCTAAGAAGACTACTTACCAAATAATCATGCGCCAGCTCATCATATTCTAAACCGGCCTTTTCACTCAAAATACGATTATTATCATTATTACATGCTGTAGAACTACAATGTAGAGAAAAAAAGGGAATTATACACAACTGAAAATTTATTTCTTCCATATACAATAACTGAATAACCAAAGTTAAGTGATTTAAACTTGTTTTCTGTTGTAGGTTAATAAGCAATGCACCAAGAACACGAAATCACTGAACAATCTAATCAATGATTTGTTTACACAACAAGCAATAATCAGTAAGATTGAATAACGATCAACATTAACCTAAAAACAGAAAGTAATCATCACAACCAAATAAATACAGTCAAATTTATTGGAAAAGTAAAAACCTCGCTGGTATTGAAATGATTTTGGTTAGTGTCAATAAATCATTTAGTTCAGTTTAAGCAGTAAGACAGTACCCAAAAACATGAAATGGTCCGATTTTTGTATTAGATAACAGGATAGTGAAGGCGACCTTCGTGGTTAATTCCCCACCTATTTATCGTTGCTTAACTTAATTCAAGGATCATTGTCACCTATTCTGAAGTAGCTTACTTTTGATTCTTCTCAAATGTTTTTCGACATTTTAGTAAAGGTGTATTTGTGCGCGCGAGTGTGTCTGAAAGCAACCAGTAACGTTAAAAAACTCCTTATCTAAAGAACTGCAAAATGTCTGTGATTCCTAAAGCACGAGAAGTCATCTCAGAACCCTATCGGCAGTGAAAAATATTTTGATGTCACATACACGAAATAAATCAACTATTTGCCAAAAATAATAAATAATATTAGTCAGCAAACACGCCATTTAAAAATTTCAGATCAATGATCACGAAAAGTGAAATTTAATGAATTTATTATCAGTGTGCGGATTGTGGACGTTGTTGAAGTTCATTGAGATCACGAACCGATTTACGTTAGACAACTATTGGAAACCTTGGAAGCACTGGACGGTCGTCTTTTCCTATTATGAGTTATTATTATTATTTATTATTTTAACACATAGGTATTGGTACAAGGAGGCACCAAATACATATGCGCCACACGAATCTCAATTGATTTGTGTGAGGGCTGTGATACTGCTCGGGTGCCCAAACCGAAGCAGGTTTATACGATCAAAAACTGTGATTATTCCTATCCTAAAATATTTACTATGAGCCTGCCACATTTCGTTCCTTTCCATGTGTCCAGTGAGATTTCACTAATTTTACACACAGAAGAATGTTTCATTTGTTATAACTTGTGACCGCCAATTGGGGAGCAGTGAGTTATCGATCGGACCAATGACGCATAAAACACGTGCGAGCAGTCTAACGTCCTGATTGGTCCTGCTTTCCGCCTAGCCCAGCCAGCTAAGTCCAGAACACCAATCTCAGCCTCTGCAATATGAATCATTTATTTCAAACATACTGGGTTTATATACCAACCCGACAGACCACATCGTACCATAAAATAGGAAACAACAGTTGTACAAGATTTGGTCAAAAGTGGCTGTAAATGTGGGAGGTAGTGATTAATAAACAGGTAATAATTCAAGAATGGTAAATCGTATAATAATAGTTCATAGGTCAAAATAAGGTTCATAATAAGAGGGACATGAATATGAATAGTTTAGTTATTTAATAATTATACAATGAAAATATACGCATAGTATTGGTCCATGAATGGATCCCAAAAGTTACCATTCATTATGCTTATCGGGGCATAAAATTATTAAAGAGAGTGAACTCTTAAAAATGCTTTTAATATTTATGATAGGTTCATAAACCTACAATCGCTGGTATACAAAAACGATACTTACGTTGAGTCATGACTTGGGGCTGAGAACATCTTAGCATCTTCTTTAGCTTGATGCGAATCTGACTGTTGTCTCAATCGTCTTAATAGTTCATGTTTCGCTGTAAATAAGCAGAGGTAGAAAGTTTACAAACCAAAAATATGTGTATGTATTTTCATACATTAAATCACGAACGGATTTAAGTTAGGTCATTATTGGGAACCTGAAAGTGCCTAAAACCTGTTCTGTTTTAGTACGGGCCTCCCCAAAAGTATAAATCCATGAGCCGATCACAGGAGATCAAACTCAGGACCTTAGGTCTATGGTATAAATCATATAAATAAGAAGTGAGCTCTCAAGTTAACTAAAAAATTAGGGGCAAATAAGAAATCCGCGCACGAATTCAAAAATATCAGTTGGATCATCCAAATATACCGAGCAGCAGTTTGAGTTGTTCTATTGTGTCTGTGAAGCATGATATTTAAAACGGAGGATATTCAAAGGTTACTGGTATTTGATCATAGAAGCCTTCGGAGAATTACTTGCGATGTTGGAACTACCAAGTAAGAAATAGTAAAGACAGACAGATAGTACTACTTAAAGATAGGAAATCTGTTGAGGAGGTGGTGAATATTTATAGAATGAGGTAGTTGGGGCATGTGTTACATACACCCAACTATCTCTTATCTCGGTCTGCGATGTTGTCTGGTGTAGGAGTAGGTTGCAAGAAAGCTAGGGGTGACCAAACCAAGACGTGGCATCAGTCAATAAAATCACTGACTACTGGACTGAGTTGTGATAGTAGATTTAGACTGCCTAGATGGCGTCTATTTGATTATCGTAACCAGTAGTTGAAAGCGTTGGGTGATATGGCTCAGAATCGGTCTCAATGATGCAGATGCATTCACTATGTTATACTTTGGATCCCGAGGTTCTTCATTCTATAGATTTCTTTCAACTCAAATCATATTTTCTATACCTAATCTTGTCTACTGCTACTTATACTGTTACTAATTCAAATACCCCGAGATTTGTCTTGATAATTTTATCTCACTCTTCTAAGGTAGCGTGGTGACTTGAAGCGACGCGTTAATGTGCCATATTCTACGTTGTGCATAACTGATTAACTTCTCAATTGGTTTTTTTCACAGCATCCAAATAATATTATTCAACTATTATACATTTTTGTAACTAACTTGGAGGCAGAAAATTAGCCTATATTGTTGACAAAATTTTCTCTGAATGGACTCAAATTTATGTGGATGGATTAAACAACTACACAGTCAGAGGTCAATCGATAGTCAACAGGAATACAAAGGTAAATATTTTATCGATAATCAGTCACAAACAAGCTCATCAGAATAGACTGGTTTGATGCTCGTGAAATAATAAGAACGTTTACATCTACATGGAGTATTTGATGATGGATGCTATTTGGAATGACAAGGAAAGTTTTTTTCAATTAAAATATTCACGTCACAGAATACTAAAAAACCAAAACCAATCATTTCTACTCGAAGATCTGTTAAAATCTCACATTAACTTACAATAATCATCCAATCATAATATTTTATCTTCTACACAACTGATAAGTGTTAACTAATATTTTTTGGCATAATTAAATAATACAACTTTAACTAACCAGTATCTTCAAAAGATTCTGCTTTATCCGGTGATGTTGACAGTGATTTTACAGAGGATTCTGCAACACGACGTAAAAGTCGACGAAGAAGTTGTTTTTGGGCTTTTTCTGCTTTTGCTTCGGTTAGGCTACGCAACTGACGTCTTGAATTCTAAATAGTACAAAATCAACATTTGAAATGTGACAAAATAGTAGATTTAGAATAAATAAAAATACAAAGTGATAATAATACTTAGATGTTAATTAGTACACTGGGCCAGTGAGAACTTGACTACATGATCAGTGCACGTGATCGATCAAGAAATTTCTTGTATTCCTAAGGGATATATATATATATATATATATATATATATATATATTGAGAGAGAGAGAGAGTATACATGAATTCCTGATCCGGTTTAGTTCACACACTTCTCACTTTTGGTCCTTACATTTGAGTAACTGGTTGGAATCTTGTATATTTATTTATTTAAACACAAAAACATTGGTACAAGGAAGCACCAAATAGATATGCGCCACACAAATCATCCGATTTATTTATAAGAAACCTGAGTATCAGTGTCAAGATCAGACACTGAACAACGCATTAATAAATACCTTATTTTTATAGTGTTTTAGAAAGATCCAGGATCAAATACGAAATATAGTTAACGTTAAACTGCACAAATATTAAATTAAATTATCGATATTATGAATAGAATTGTGATCGGTAGACGATGTACAATGATACAATACAGTTTATTGTTAACTACTGACGAGATCAAGTTGCTGACACAAGCCAAAGAATAAAGTTAACCCAAACTACCAAGTTATTTATTTCTCATTGTATGGTTTTTTCAAGTACAATCTCACTTTTTTTAAACAGCATTAAATTTTATTTGTGAGATGCGAATTGAGTAGGTCACTCACACACTTGCCAATGAAATTACGATATGACCAAAAAGCTAAATCCTCATTCGTCATTTCAGTTAACTACTAAGTCCTTGTATTCTATGAAGGGTATATAACATTCAGATTACCCTTATAATTTAATTAAACTTTATACACAGGCTAGTAGCGATTTGTTTATAATGATGTAGAAGTTTCGTTTAATCTTTGACGAATTCAAGCACTTTTGATCTATCAACGTAATGAATTTTATCGAAACAGACAAAAGTAATATCAAAGACTATTTACTGGGTAATAAATTGTGATGAAATATTGAATTATTATCGGTATAAAATGTATTTGAATACTGTTCAATTAGCAGCTAATTTACATCACAAAAACTATTCAAAAACCATGAGATGTTGGACAGGTGTTTCGTCCTAGTATGGGACTACTCACCAGTGAGCACTCATGACCGTGATGAAAATTGATGATTATGAAAGGATTAGTATGAATGAGACACGAGTTGCCTCAAAAATAAAGTAGATCGACTGAGAAATGTCAAGGTGATTTTCCAGAGAATCAGTGAGAATTTGAAATTTAACATTTTTTCAGTTGTTCGGTTTTGCCGCGAAACAGGACAACTGAATTCTCCAACTAATTAAACCACGATTTTATAACAGCATAATATATTAACTCTTCATACAATAAGTGTCACCCAGAGATCGGTACACGAATTGACATACATTTACTATAAAACAAGACACCAAAAAATACCATACAAAGAAAATGAGACTAAAGAGGTAGAAGAATGAAAGGTTACACAATCAGTAAATAAACTAACAAGAGTAATATTTACTGAAAAACACAACTTCTATTCTAATCTATGTCTCACAACGTTTCAATACACTGAGTATAGTCTCTAGGATCCCCAAAGGAAAAGTCGTGATAGACCGACAGATCACAGTCCTTCAAAGTCATCTTTCATACTGTAGAGCTACGTCATAAACACAATAACCCTTCGTTTCCCCCTCCTCAGTCCAAGAGTCGAAGTGCGATCTAAGTAACAATAAATCTTTGAAACTTGACTTCACTTTATTGCTGAGATTTACTAAAAAGGGGATTAAAATCGCGCGAAATTAAATGGTTTACATAAGGAATGTACGACTCATACAAAGTCTTCAGTCAACCTAAAGTGTGTTATGTTTCTATCGACTACTTATCTTTATAAAATCTCTCATAATTTGTAAGAGATAACTACTGATCACTTGTGTACGTAACACTGTATGTTAGTTTTTATTTTAGGGACAGTTTCTTCCTTGAAACAACAACTCCACTATTCTTTATTTTCAATGGCATAACCTACATTTGGCAAATACCGGAATGATGAAATTAGCAAACTACCCGGGTGAACAGTTTTAATGGTTAACCTATATATTCAATTGCTATCATGTTTGCAATTTAACACATTACAAGGAATAAAAATATTAAAATAAATCCATATCATAACTAATGGGAAGTGGAGTACTCATTCATTTATATTAGCTACTCATTACAAAAAAATATGATACGGTTCAAAGAATTGTGAATAGAAAATACTCACCATAGTTGATCGTTTTAGTGCTGGAGTTTCACCATCGAATACAAATACTGGTTTGATTCCAAAGAAAAGTAATTTGCATAAACGACGAAAAAATATAGCCAAATAGTTACGAGGACCACCTGCTGCGCCTCGAGATTTCACAGCTTGATGCAACCAGATGTTCATATCTACAGTGAATACCATAATAATGTAATATGTCAAAGTAGATAACTACTTTAAAATACCTGTTTACTGAAGCTGGATGACCCAAAAACAGCTAAACATAATTTCAAGTAGCAAGGAAGATTATTTGGAAATGGAGGAATTTTCGACAATATAAGTTATTTAAAGATATTTATAGCCTAGTTAAATGGACAATATCAATCATAGAACATTAGATGAACATCGTGTATACACACTGGAGTTAGGTTGACAGTTTTTAAGTTCCGAAAAAGATGATCATTGAGATAACCTCTTAACTTTGAACATTAAAAACAGCCGTCCGCAGAAACGTCACCAAACTCTGGTAAGAACATTTTAAACAGCAAAATAGACGTTGTTGCCGCTTTATCACAAGTTTAATCAAACCGAAGTCGGATGATTTAAAAAGAATTATTCTGTTACCCGAAAAGAAGCGTTAGCCGTAGTAGCATCTACAATTAAATGCAGACTACAGTTCCGCTGGTAGGTTGTGTTACAAATAGATCATAAAACGATCCAGTGGCTTCAAAACTTTAAAGATTGTGTATTTGTTCGTCTTTAAACATAAACATTGGTACAAGGAGGCACCATATAGATATGCGCCACATAAATCATTCGACTTGTGTGAGGGGGAAACAACACAATGACAGGTGTACGACTTTAGGTGTATTCATCGATTAAGGTGACGATACAAGAATGCAGGGTTTTTGTCTCATTGATCAGATTTCGCACTACAATTGCACGAGTTGGAGTGATCCTTTGGATGGGTGAAGTTTTCAGGTTGACGAGGGAGTAAGTGTAAAAATGAGTTAGTTGGGTTCTTTGTCATAAACCTACGCATTACGAACAACGCTTGCTAAATCGCGAAGAGAAGTTGGAAAATACAATTGTGCACAATAAACAACTGAAGAGGTACAGAGGAGTAATGAATAACTAAAAATAACGAAACTACTGATATTGTTTCTTTTCTAATAGCAAGGATGGCAGGAGACTCGGGTACCAATGGAGACAAAACTGAGGAATCTAGGAACCGAGGCTGTTTGACATAGAAGTTATAAGACGTTTCGGACCACTTCGTTGGTGCGAACGCGAAGTTTGACATAGGAGCTCATTTGGATGCCAAGAGACTGTGAACCTAAAAATGGACAAACCCACCTCTAATATAACGTCTTTTTGATATTTCTTCAAACGTTGGCACAAGAACCTGTCATTTTTGACATATATTACTTGACACTAAATTACACTTTTGACAGTCTCTAAAAATTTAAACAGCAACAAGATGTACCGATAGACGATAATAAATACCACCAGTATCACAGACATGTTTAATATAACTATCTTCTTTTAAAAACTGGAGAAGGTTAAGCAATGGACCAATGTACTCAAAACTACGTAGACTTTTTAAGGTAAGGCAGTTGCCTATTAAATCCTAAAAAGTGGCTAATAGCAATACGTCTAATATTGAGTCTCGTATTGAAAGACGAACATCAGTCTCATCATTCCTCCTTGCATTTGAAGGTTGTGAAAAATAGGTAATTGTTTAGCTAAGTACATATAAACGATTTTATTGACTCAAGATTTTAATGGAACTTGCAAGATGCATTTTGGATTTATTATTTGTCAAAGGCAGACGTCACTGTAATTAGCTCTAATCGGCCGTCTTTTCGGAGCACATTTTACAGATTTGTATTAGCTAAACTGCAGTCACTGAGTACACAGGAAAAGACAAAACTGCATACGATATGCCTTTAGAAGTTGGACGGAAGAGTAAAATCAAACACAATATGAACGTGTATAAATTGGGATACGCCCCCAAATGCCCTGGTGTGGCCGAGAGCGGGGAGGGTTCGCCCTCCCTCTCAAAATACTCTCACACGGCCACGCGTATACAGCCTCTGCCAGGGAAGTCCTACTCACTGCCTTCTCGTGGCGGGGGTGTTGTTTATGAAAATGAGAGGACGAAAAACGAACGTCCGGCGCTATAACCGGATCCCAATTCAATGGTGCACATGGGCTCCAGTATCCTGCGGGAACAAATGGCGTATGAACCAACTTTTGGTCACCGGCTTCCATGGGACAATATCTCCTCACGATGCTCCACTGCCTTGTGGACTAGACCTTTAGGTCAAAGGCTCGGGGTGTGGTTCCCTAAGAAAACCACCTGCTTCGGTTTGGGCACCCGGGCAGTCTCTCAGCCCACGCACTAAAATCATGATGAACTATTTGCTTATGGAAAATATTCCTTTCTCTCTGATTAACATTGAAATGACTCGTATTATTATTACTATTATTATTATTATTTTACCACGTCATTTATTCACTCTCTCTTATTCCTACTTTATGTATCCGTTTCGACCTAGACAGCAGCTCGCCTATGGTGAAAATCCAGCTTTATCTAAACGTTCTCGAGTCACTGCCTGGTTGAAAATTGTATGTTACCACCGAATATGAGTACTGAAGCAGTTTTTCTGAAACCACGTGCACCAGTCAAACTGGCTACCTTCAACGTTCACACATTTATGCAGGTCGGACAACAGATAGGGCTGGCTATGTCTTTGGAAAGTCTTAATATTGATGTGTGTTGTCTATCCGAGACCCGTATTCAAGACTCTGGTGAAGTACTACAAGTTCGCTCTCCATCTGTCACTTCAAAAAGCTTGTTTTATGTGCGTTTATCCGGGGACCCTGTGGCATCTTCGTCTGGTCTTGCTGGCGTTGGTGTCGCACTAAGCGCAAGAGCTGAGGCAGCACTAGTCGACTGGATCCCCATTAACAGTCGGTTATGTGCTGTTAGATTAGAAAGTTCCGTCAAAGTGAGAAGAAATCGGCGTGAGAAACGATGTCTTTTCGTCATCTCCGCCTATGCCCCGACAGATTGCAGCCCGGATGCAATCAAAGACGAGTTCTACCATCAGCTAACTGTTCTTCTCCAGAAAGTGCGTTCGACAGATATTGTAGTACTAGCTGGAGACTTGAATGCTCAGGTCGGGCGTCTAGGCACAGAAGAGAGTCGTTTAGGTGGCCGATGGGGACTCGTTGGTCGCAGGACAGATAACGGGGAACGTCTACTGCAACTATGCACAGACCACAACCTGTTTCTGGCTAGCACTAACTTTCGGCACAGTCATCGCCGATGTGCCACCTGGCGTCCTCCTTCTGCATCTCAAGCCTGGACTCAGATTGATCACATCGCGATCAGCTACCGCTGGCGTGGTTGTGTACAAGACTGCCGCTCCTTTTGGAGTACCTATCTGGAATCTGATCATGCTCTGGTCTGCGCCAATCTTACCTTACTTTTCAGTGGACAACGAAGTGACCGCCACCAAAGGATTGATGTTAGCAAGCTGGCTGCAACTTCTGTTGCTACTAAGTATCGAACCGAGCTAGCTTCTAGGCTAGCTACCATTCCACCGTAAAGTATAGATGAGCATTGGTTGCAATTGCATGACGCCATGAAAATGGCGGGTAAAGTCTGTTGTGGGTTCGCGAAACGTCCTGCTTACAAGCACTGGGTTTCTTCTGGTTCCTTACAACTCATTGAAGCCCGTCGGTCTACTCCGGGTGACCGTGAGTTTGACCACAGACGAAGGATGTTACGTGATGAAATCGGGCAAAGCTTGCGTAAGGACCATGAAGCCTGGTGGTCGGGGCGTGCTAACGAGCTGGAAGCAGCAGCTGCATCTGGTAATTACCGGAAGCTCTTCCAACTCATCCGAGCCACTGGCAGCAAGAAGTCTGGTGTGAGCGAAACAATCTGCGAGGATGACGGAACGCCAATCACTAACATCCATCGACGTCTTGGACGATGGCCTGCTTCTCCGGCAACATCGGTCAGACTGTCCTGCCCTCCATGGCCGGTGACGACTGATCCACCAAATGAGGCGGAAGTCCGCAAGGAACTCCAACTCTTGAAACGTTACAAATCACCGGGCCCAGACGACTTACCTCCGGCTCTTTTTAAAGATGGTGGTGACTTTCTGACTAAGGGACTGACGACGTTGTTTACAAAGGCCTGGGAGCTAGAGAGTGTACCAACGTCTTGGAATGAGTCGATAGTTGTCCCTATCTTTAAAAAGGGTTCACGTTGTTCCTGTAACAACTATCGGGGGATGTCTACTTCCGATTGCGTCCAAGCTATTGGCTTCCGTCATACTTCGTAGGTTGTTCAGAACCCGAGAAAGATTGACTCGCGAGGAGCAGGCTGGGTTTCGTTCTGGTCGAGGATGTATTGATTATATCTTCACCCTCCGCCAAGTGTTAGAACACCGCCATACTTATCAAAGGCCAACAATCGTAGTGTTTCTTGATATCAGGGCTGCCTTCGATTCGTTGGACAGAACTGTTCTCTGGGATTGTCTATTGAAGAAGGGTGTGCCTAAGAAGTTTACAAACATCCTAAAAGCCCTATACACAAACACCTCAGGCAGAGTGAGGGCATACAACCACCTTTCTCAATTGTTCCATTCGAGCAGTGGGGTTAGGCAGGGTTGCCCAATCTCACCATTCCTCTTCAACTTTGCAATCGATGACATTCTGGAAACAGCTCTGATGGATGTAAGTAATGGTGGTGTGGATCTGTTGCCTGGAGAAAGACTTCTCGACCTTGAGTATGCGGATGATATTGTCTTACTGTGCGAGAATGTTCAAGCCATGCAATCCGCACTTAATCAGTTGGCAATCAATGTCCGTAGGTATGGTATGTGCTTCGCACCTTCGAAGTGCAAAGTACTCCTACGAGACTGGCAGGATTCTAATCCTGTACTCACTCTGGACGGTGAGCAGATAGAAGTGGTCGAGAAGTTCGTGTATCTAGGTAGCTGCATAAGTGCTGGTGGTGGCGTGAGTGATGAGATCAATGCACGTATAGTAAAAGCCAGAGCGGCTTATGCCAATCTGGGCCATCTTTGGCGCCTTCGTGATGTTAGTCTGGCTGTAAAAGGTCGGATCTACAACGCGACGGTGAGAGCAGTTTTGCTCTATGCTTGTGAAACCTGGCCTCTCCGAGTTGAGGATGTTAGACGACTCTCTGTGTTCGATCATCGTTGCCTCCGAAGGATTGCTGGCATCCAGTGGCAACACCATGTCAGTAATGCAGAGGTCCGGCATCGTGTGTTCGGTCACAGAGACGATAATGAAATTGGTATCACCATTTTGAAACACCGACTTCGGTGGCTTGGACATGTTCTACGAATGTCGTCCCAGAGAATTCCTCGTCGTGCATTATTTGCCGACTCTGGGACTGGTTGGAAAAAGTGGAGAGGTGGTCAGTATATGACATGGTGTCGTGGTATGAAAGCTGCAAAGGGCTAGCTTCTGTTGGTACTTCACGACTCCCTGGCTGGGGTCCGAGAGACGGTGTAACGCAGTGGCTAGAGACGTTATCAGATATGGCTCAGAATAGAAGCCAGTGGCGATCCTGCTGTAACCTTCTTTTACTTTCTTCATAAAAAGTGGTTGTATCTTCCATAACTGAAAGATTTCTTCTGATTGTAACTTTCCGTTTTCCCCATCATTGTTCTCTCCCTCTTTTTTTTATAATTCCCCACGTTCATTACTTTTGTTTTCTATATATATATATATTTTTTCTCCTTCTCTTCAAATTATCATTGTTTTGTGTGGCGCATATATATTTGGTGCCTCCCTGTACCAATATTTATGTGTTCAAATAAATAAATAATAAATAAAATTGGGATACAAATGGCTGAATTTACTTCTCCAAGACTACCTAAAGAAAACAAAGACTGTTAGTCATACATAGTAGTTTATTATGATGACAGGCTTGAATACACACTACTAGTCAATAAATACGGTTTTAAGGACAATAAAATGAGAATTTATTCGGTTACTAATAATAAAACGTCAGATAGAGGACTTCGAAAGTAATTTAAGCCTACTATTGGTACAAAATAATAAAACACAAATAAATAGACTTGCCGACAGCTATAATTTTCCCAGATAGCTGTTGTAACTCTACGGGCTCTCTTGCAGGCTCTAACAAACGCCATAAGCCAGGAACTCCCATTAGAAATGAGTAAAATTCCAATTGTCGGATCACAGATGTGATGTTAATTGGTTGATTTAAATCCACTTAAACATCTACAGTGAATATGGGATTTAATTGCAAGAAAAACTTTTTAAAAATAATTTTCTCATAAAATTGGAGTAAAAAACTCGACTATACACCAGAAAGTCCGGCTATCATCAACATATCATGCTTGAATATGTGTTATGAAAAAGTAAGTAACATTTCCAGAAAATAAAGATTTTACTCATTGATTCTTGGATCGCATGAAGTTTTTATTTATTGTAGGCTTACCGACAGTTCCACAAGCGTGTCCTTCAATTATGTTGTTTCTGGAAATAGGCGTACTAAGATTTTTGTGAATAATCGGCTAGTCTTTTCAGTAGTTCTAATCGTAAAACTTCTCGATCATTCTTTGTTATACATAGTGGAAGAAAGCATATCAATGCGTATGATCATCAAAACGAGAGGACAGAACAATTGCCTTTTTATTTACGAGTTGTCCTGTTAGAGCGGTACAAATAAGAATCCCGAAGAACACTATTGTTGCTCGAAATTAATTAAATATTCATGACTTTCCGCAAGCCAAAGGGTTTTATGACTATATTAGAATTTCGCCTTAGCTCAGACGTAGGGAATCTATACTCCGCTATTTCGCTTACTGAAATCATAGCGACTATCGTATTTAATGCTTCAGCATCTAGTTTTCGTATCTTCTGTGTTCGTTGCATTAACTTTGTATCTACTACAGAAGTATTGTAGTCGAAAACGATCTTATTATCAGGGTTCGGGTTCAGATCTACGTGCTCTAGTTCCCATAGCTAATATTAACACCAATCATCAGACTGGAAATTTCCGATAGTATTTAAAACGTTGGGCAACTTCTATCGAAAATTTAGGGTTGATAAACCAGTTAACACCAACACTATAAGGACGATTATATCTGTCAAAACAGGGAGGCCAGCTAGCACATAAATGAAAATGCGATTATCGATTCGCAATTATAATATTTACCACGTTGGTTTCCTACTTCTCATCGACAAATTTTAAATGTCATATTAAAAATATGAAAATATTATCATGACTAAACTGATAACAGATAATCTATGGAAACACATTAGCAAGTCTTAAATCTGTAACGTTTTATTACCCTTACTACATTACACTTTCTTATGTTATCGGATTTTACCCATACTTTCATAAATAGCATCTACCAAAATGGTAAGTAACGCAAACTTCGTAGTTTATTCACACTGTCTTCAAACCTCAATAGTCTTCAGTCTTCAGTAATAAGGATGGTAGGTTGATGAACCTGTGTTAATCCTAACAGATTGCCTTCCAGTGAAGGTCCAGTTTCTCCTTGAAGATATTCACTGATGGGGCTGATACCACTTGTTCGGGCAAAGCGTTCCAATCATTGACTACTCGATGAAAAAAAGGAACCCCACCTTGAGTTTATTAGATTGTGGTTTATGAACCTTCTTGCTATTACCTCGGAGATTATTAGTGCTGGAGGGAGCAAAAAGATAGGACATATTAACACCCAACTCATAATCAAAGATACGAAATGCCAGTATAAGGTCACCTCGAGTCCTACGATACGACAAGGGAAAAAGGTTTAGGCGTTTTAAACGCTCATCTTAAGGGAGTTTAGAAAGACCTTTCACTGACTTCGTTCACACATGCTGAACACGCTCAAGTGAGTTAGTATCCTTTACCAGACATGGGCTAGCTGCTTGGATACAGTACTCTAAATGTGGTCTTACATAGGTGGGATATAAAATTCGAAACATTTCCTCGTCAAAGGATTTGAACGCTCGGCGAAGTGACCACAACGCACAAAAACCTTTGACAGCGGCTGCGTTGCAATGCGTAGTTGTTTTTAGGTCATGACTTGTCATTACTTCTAAGTCTTTATGTTCTTGAACGCATGAAAGAGGTTTACCATCAATAGTATAATGGTAACTATTTCCGCGACCGATGTGCATTAGCACACTCTTCCTAGAATTGATTTCTGAACCCAACTCGAGCCCATCTAACTAAATCGTCTAAGTCAGCTTGAAGATCCAGATGATCAGCCTCACTTCTTATTGTTCTACAGATTTTGATATCATCCGCATATAATAATGTCGACGACCTATACAACAGCGGTAATTCATTTACTTAGAGAAGGAAGAACAGAGGGCCTAATATGGTGCCTTGGGGTACACCACTTTTGACCGCCTTCCAATCGGATAGCGCTTGTCATGAAATTCATGTTGCTCAGGAGCTAACAGATTGTGTGAATCTGTGTGGTTTAGTAACCTAACCCGAATTATCTTTTCAAGTAACTTAACGACAATGCTAGTCAGACTGACAGGCCAGTAGTTAGATACGATCTGTCTCTGACCATCCTTAAATATAGGACTGACAATAGCATCTTTCCAACTCCTGTCTATGTGATGGACTAGTGAATGAGTTCAGCTAAGCTTGTTGTTCCTTTTGGAGCACAAATTGCTGATGAAGAGGCCTCTAAACAACTCTGCACTTGGCTTTCCTTTTCAACTATCTTTAATTGAGGTGAATTTATCCGCAACGCTAAGCTGAAGGGCACACTTACGAAATTGAGTTAAGTTTAGTTGCAGCCTTTAATTACTATTTATTTTTGACATCAAAAATAACTCAACACCATTCATCGATTTCTTTGATTATGAGAAAACACTTGATAGCTTGGATAAGAGAACCTTTTGGAATCGTGTTCGACATTAAAGAGTACTGGAGAATATTGTGACCATCGAAGGAAGTTCCTATTAAAGTAGTCCGTTGCAACGTTGTATATGGAGGTCAGTTCAGAGATATATTTCATGAGAAGACTGGTGTCAGACAAAGCTGCATGCTTTCAACTCTTCTCATCGCGTCAACAGTTGGCAGGATGATGAAGACCTCAACCCAAAGGAGTTACGGATTACTGTCGACACACAGAGTGCAGTCGAATGATTTGGATTTTCCAAATGACAACCCCAGTATAGCGTAGACAGCAAAAGTTGCAAACGAAGACTGGAGGTGTGCTTGTAGCTTTTTCTGAAG
Organism: Schistosoma spindalis; assembly: GCA_946903255.1. Classification (NCBI taxonomy): domain Eukaryota; kingdom Metazoa; phylum Platyhelminthes; class Trematoda; order Strigeidida; family Schistosomatidae; genus Schistosoma; species Schistosoma spindalis. Next base: position 12,147,662 of record OX336420.1, read on the forward strand.
TAGAACTTAACGATGCGAGCCAACCAGACCGTTTTTGGCAACGAAGCTCTGGAAGAGGTAAACGCTTCTGGAATACTTGATCAACATCACCGACGAATAGTCAGGAGTTTCTGTAGGTAAAAACAGTTTCACATATAAAGTAACGTCCAATGATTTCTGTATAAACGTTTCAATGCAACTATCTCAACAAAATCGTCAGTGAAATGACGGTTAAAATACGCTGGAAATAAGAATGCGTCTTGTTAAAAGTAACTGATAGTGTTAGAACCAAAAGATGTATTGGGGAGAAGAGGCTTTACTTCCATCAAAACTTCTAAAGTTGAGATGTTCATATACCCTAAATCGAAGTGGGATACTGGATAAGTGCCGGACAAAACAAATCCGCCAAATTTTGTACGGCGGACGAATCGAAGACCCTTCAAACTACCCTTGCATCTCAGATCTGCCTTTCTGTGGTAGATTGATTAATCGTTATCTTCGATCGCAAGGAAAATATGGATGCGATATACTTCAACTTCTCTTGACAGGGTCAGTCATATGTGTTTGATCAATGAGCCTAAAACGACGCATCCAGATCACGCTAACAGGCTCATTTAGGTTGCATCTAAACAGTCCGCGTTTTAACTCAAAAGTAAACTTGTTATTCCCAGAAAAGGGGCTCGTTACTTGGACCTCTGTTATGTTTTATTCATGCAGGTGTTCTTTTTCTGCGAACATCTTTCGAAATATTGCTTTTGATGATAGTCTCAAGCTCTAGAGAGAAGTCTAAAAGTAGAACAATAAGCTAGTACTTAAGAAGATGTGAATCGTTCCAACTTGGATGAAAAAGTGACTTCCAGTCCTTCAAAGTCTAGAGTCTGCCACCTAAAAACTTGTCACAAACTACGCGTGCGGTTTATACAATGAGTTCCTAAAAGAGGTTCAGGTCGCAGAAGATAGGAATCTTATTTCCCATCCTTTAAAACTGTTTTTTGTCTTTGATGAAAATGGGCCATAGAAGATGTCACTGAAAGACCAGTGAAAACCCAAGAACCCACCAGCATGGTGTCTCAGTGAGTGTCTGTGATTGTAAACGGAAGTCCGGATACAGCTTACGAACACGATGCGCAACGGTGGAGTTGGTTATCACGTAGAATAGTTCTTTATACCACCACAATAAATAGCACGTTCAAGTACCTCAGCCTTTATACTTGACGAACATTAGTACTCTGCATCTGATGGTCATGAACTTTAAGTACTGAGAGGACTTAAATGAGGTTCTTTATATCTGGTACGGAACACTTGCTAAAGGTCGAGCGGCAAACATAGCACATGGAGGTGCCATGACGAAATTTGATCTCCACCCTTACTTGGTATTGCGAAACAAATTCAGTGCGAAATTCCAAATTGATGAGAGATGTCTTCAGGCCAAGCCAGCAAACAAAATACTATCTAACAATAAACACTTCTCTGCAGATTCATGATCAGGTGAACGCTCACAACTAAAGGGATCTAGACTCTTAAAACGTAAGACGGCGAAGATCTCACTAACTTGGAGAAGACAGAGTTCTTTAATGCCAACTTTGTAGACCAACTTAACCAGGGGCCCACAACCTCAAAACGCTTATTAATTCCAATGCCTGTCACAGGCCAGTGGCATTACTCATAATACTGTCAAAAGTAGTGGAAGGGCTGGTGACAAGAAAAATGATTGAATGCATCCTCCGCAAGACAACACGGGTTCAGAAAAGAAAGTTCATGCTCATCAAATCTGCTCATAGCATGGGAAAGCTGGAAGACCTTCTTGGACTCTAAGATACTGATTCTCGAGATACTTATAGATTACCCAAAAGTTTTCAACCTAGTACCTCATGTCATTCTCAAAGCGAACGTTGCAAAGATGTGTTTTGCTGGCCCAATTTTATCCTGACTCCGTAACTCCCTGGAAAAACAGTATGTTTCATACCAGGGCGCATAACTTCAAGAGGAGGCCTGAAAAGCACGTGCTCACCCTCATTTAAACCAGCCGCATCTGATTTTTGTCCCTTAAATTACCACTGTTATCATTGCCGCATAACCATTAGCTACTTTTCATGTCTCTCATTATCATCTCTTCATATTTTCCTCTTCCTCTCCCGTCTTCTAATGCATAATGAATGAAGCAGACTAAGAAGTTATTCGTGAGACAATCATCTCTTAGCAGTTAAGTCATAACTTTATTAGAGTGAATTTATCCGCAACGCAACCATGTAAACTTAATGTATCGCCCAGAGTCATCTGTGCGTTCAAGTAACCACAGATTTTGTCATTTCATAATGTATTTATAATTAAATAACTAGATTATGTTGTTAATTTTGCTCTGGTTAAAATTTTTATTCGCCACGTCCGACTGCGTTACACTGTACATTCATTGCACGCTGGGGTGATATCGCAAGTCATAGTGAGTTTAATCTCATAGTTGATTGTCTCCAGATAGACCGTCAGTGCATAATGTTACTGAAGGAAGGTTTGTTGTACTGTGAACTATGTTTTTATGAACAACTGACTGTTGTCTTCAGTCTGAAAGCAATATAAATATATTCTTTGTCTTCTGTTAGATAAGTTCAACTGGCCGATATCTGAAAAAAAAACTCAGAACAAAACACATTAAGATTTTATAACGCAAGACTAGCCAGATTGCCTGAAGAAATACATTGACTTGAGTAGAAGCAGCAAAAACCCAGAAAAAATCGCTGATTCGAAATAAATTTCACACCAACATATAGAACATGACACTAACTGCGGCATTTTAGCACACCGAAACATTAAATTACATAGCTACACAAAAGAAATAGCTTAAAGAAGCACAGAATGAAGAAAACTGACCGCCACTGCTTACAAAGATGACGGATATAATTATTCCTGCCTCATTCTGATCGGTTGCTAAGCTGAAGGGCACATTTACGAAATTGAGTTGCGTTTAGTTGCAGCCTTCATCTATACAATATCTTCTTGTACTGATATCATACAAAATTCATTGGGTGACATTAATCCGCCTAGAAGATTAACGCTATTCAACATTGTTTTGTGAATAGAATGCCTGTTGCATAATGCGGCAAGTTTTTTGTTTACGCAAAAATGTGGAAAGATAAATCAATGTAAACTGCCCCCTATTCCATACCGTGTTGACTGATGTGACCAAGCGGGGAGCATTAACATAAACCCCATTCTTTCTGTAAATAGTCAGACTCACTATCCATTTCTGGACTAATCGGATTTAAGGTATTTTGAATCACTACACGATGTCGCCCATAAAGTTAGATGGATACTAAAGATCCTTGATTTATTAAATACCTTCTTTAATGTTAGTGGCTACAGTCGGCTGTCTTGAGGTCACTTTATGCAGTATAATTCTTTAGATTTGAATACTATGATTAATACTAACATCTATAGGAAAACGTACACTAACTAATCAGTTTTCATTTTTGGATGGTCTCAATGAAGAAAATTGTGGAGAATGACGCCAATTTTAAAATAATCTGTAACTTGATAACAAGTTCTCACTTAAAAGATTGGCTTCAGAAAGATATTTGTGATTGTATCAACTCATCTAATTGTTGATAAGTTAACGATGTACCGACGACCACTTGATACTGAAATACGTTAATAATGAAGCACAGTTAAAATAATGCGCCGTATTACACACAAACCATACTACCAAGTCACTCGTTGTTAGATTGAGCCATATGTGTAGGTTCAGATAATCCAGTTGGGTATAGTTAAACCACCAGGTTCTACGTTGCACGCGACTAACGATTGCTCCACTATAGCTCTTTGAAGGCAAATAAATGCAACGCAATGCAGAGTCTCCAATGGATCAGGATACCGTTTTGAACTCGCCTATAAGAGCGCCACAGTTAATTCTTCGCAAGTTGTACACGTGTAGAGGTCATATTGGTAGAATAATCTGTAAGGCCAATGAGCATAAACTAATACCATCCAACAGGAAGATCAGTGAATGTGGAACAGTTTTTCTATTCACGTAAAAGTAAAGGAAGGCCAACGAGCACCATTCGGTTGCACACCACGAGGAGACTCATACAACTGTCATGATAGCATAATTCAGGTTAAGTATTAACTGGGGGACGTAAACATGAAGTAATCTATGAAGTCACACCACACCCTTCCAATACGTCCAGATCCATAGTCATCCAACTAGATCGCCTCTGTTGACAATCTACAGGTGTTAGTGCGTTATCTCCCATTCATAAAGAATTTAAGATCTATAGGCAGGCAAGAATTTCGAAAGTTGTTGTAATACAAACAAATCTGACTTGGATAAAAAGTAGTGGTGCATTGAAATTGAGTATATTATGAAATCGATTATGGGTTATAATTTCTGTATAGAAACTCACAAAACTGTACAAGATACTAAAGACGAATTGTACCAAGTGGATTGGTACAATTACAACAGTACCCGCAAAGGAGGTATTGTAAGTGCCACACCAACAGACCTGTAGGGTCCATTAAGGACAGTAAGCCATTAAATATTACGGGTGTACAATAAGTACTTGACAAAAGTGAATAGGCTCCTGATGACACTGGAATACTGTCCGAACCTCAAGTTAATAACTTTAACGTTCTACGGTTCAACCAATAAACGTTGTTAACTGTTAAAGTGTCGAGCATCTATCTCACCAAGGACAGATATAGTAACTGTCGGCTTTCGAAATTTTACAGAAAGCGAAAGTTAAACGCCATTACAAAACACATCAATAACAACAACCAAGATTAAACATAGGTTCAGAGATTAAGATATGATAATTACAACTGCAAATAAACTCAAATGAAAACTGAATATGCATGGATGCCAATACCAACTAAAGAAACGGTACACACTAAGAAAGACAAGTAATTAGTAATAGGGGAAATACGTGGTGAAATTTTCTTACATGTTCTTTAGGGGAACGTGCAAGTGGATTCCACACTTGGTTAGTGAAAACGCATAACCGATTAGGGATATCCTTTTGAACTTCGTAGGGTTGTGGTGGTTCCCAGCAAAAAAGCTTATACAAGATATATTAATACACTAGGTTACTAATAATAATATGCCAAAAGAGTTAACAGTGGAAACCCTAGGTGTCTGTGTACGGGTAAAAAAACCAAGGGTAACAAATTTACAATTAAAAATACAAGTGGTGTATTGAGCAATATGGTAATAACAATTATTACAGAATGAATGTTACTTGAAAGCTGCTCCCTGGGATGACAACCACAAATAAGTTCACTCGATTTAACGTAGGTTCTTCTGCGACTGATGGCACCAACGTCGTGACTAGGAAGACAGAGGCCAGTAGTATTATGTAATAGTGATCCGGACCAAAATGCCAACGTAGTGCAAGGAGGCCTATAAGGATATTATAATACTATTATAGTCTTCGATCAAAGGCCGTGGCCAATAAAGCAGAAGGGCAGATGACGTGGATAATGTATTATATTTTTTTCCGCGCGGTAGTAAAAAGTGTGTTCAAATCTTATCAAAACAACTATCATCTTTTTTAACATAAGTGATACAGAAAAACAACGGATATTGAATAAAAATGTGGTTACAAAAAATCACGGAACATACGTCACCATGTAACTCCCCCCCCCTAGGGCATACGTCGGTGGAAGTATGCCCGACGTAAAACTCTAAATGTTTTGGAGGGAAAAGAAAATTACACAACAAGAAGAATAAACAAATGTTATCAGAAAAAAAATCGTATGCGTATACCTGTTTACGAACAAAATTGTTTTTCTTGTGGTAAAGAGAAAAAAAATCGTTTCTCACTTTAATGTATATAAAAGGTTTAACAATATTAATGGAAAGTAGAATAATAATAATTATAATAATAATAACAGTAATGATAATGTTAATAATAATAACGGTAATTAAATTGGTAGTTGCCAAAAATAAATAAATAAAGATGCTTGTATATATTGTGTGCAGTTAATGATAAACTGAACGAGTCTAACGACGTTGAATAACGTTGCAGAAATAATAATAATAAACATCATATGAAACGTATGCACATGTAGAGAAAAATATAATGAGTTTATCAATTTTTGTAGTACATACGAAATGTTTTTTTAAAAATAAAATTGCTCGCGAAAAAAATGTTATTAGTAACTTTGCTAATATAGATGTTCGCTTACATTACCAAAATGACAGAATACAGATTAATTAATGAATTCAACAAAACGTTTAGGAAAATGTACATGTCTTCCTGAACGAGTTGTTTTAGGAGCAGGTAAAATGGCGGAATTAGGAGCTACATTTGTGGGGGGTGTAACTTTAGAATCGTCGGCTAAAGGACCGACTAGATCAACATGAACATGTTGAAAACGATGGTCGGGTAGACTAAATGTCGACGGTGTTGTAATTGTATGTCTATGAATTTTGCTGAGCTGGCATTGTAAACAATTTCTAGTCCATTGTTTTATATTTGCATTCATCTTTGGCCAAACAAATCTTTCCGAAATCAGTTTCACAGTAGCGCGGATTCCTGGATGAGATAGAGAATGAAGGCAATCGAAAACTCTTTTTCTGTACGCTATTGGAACAAAAGGTCTGTGTATTCCGGTCGAAGTATCACAAATGATAGTAGAGTCGGAATGCGGTATAGGAACACTTTTTAAAAACAGGCTCGAATTTCGTTTACAAGCTACAAAGTCGGGATCATCTATTTGTAGACTTGCCATCTCTGATAAATCGATTCCTTTGGTGAAGGAAATTGCATCGACATTGAAACGTGACAGGGTATCCGCAACAACATTTGATTCTCCTTTTATAAACTGTATGTTGGTTTAAAATTGAGAAATATAGTCCAATTGTCGCATTTCTCTAAGAGAATATCGATCACTTTTAGCGTTGAAAGCATAGGTTAAAGGTTTGTGATCCGTGAATATCACAAAATCTCTGCCTTGAAGTAAGTGGTTAAAATGTTTAACAGCCAGATAAATAGCCAATAGTTCCCTATCAAAAGTACTATATCGCGTGTGAGTTGGTTCTAGCTTCTTTGAAAAGAAGGCAGGTGGTTTGATCTCATTATTCACTCGCTGTTGTAGTACCGCACCTACTGCTGCCTGAGATGCATCTGTACACAAGATTAGTGTTGCTTCCGGATCAGGGTTTAAGTAGGTCAGCATAGTTGTAGCAGCGATTGCTGTTTTAGCTGCAGAAAAAGCATCTTTCGCTTGGGGGGGGTAATGTGAACTTTTTGGCTTTGCCTTTTAACACCTCGGTCAAAGGTTGTAGTATGGCTGAGCAATGTGGAATAAAGCGACGATAAAAATTGATCATCCCCAAAAAACGCCGAAGTTTATTCAATGAATCGGGTTCTGGAAAGTTCTTGATGGCTTCTATTTTTGTATCCAACGGTTTAATTCCATGTTTGTCGATCATGTGACCTAAAAACTCTAAACTCTCGACCCCAAAAATACATTTGGATGGATTAATAACTATGCCATACTTCTGACATCTTTCGAATAATTGATGTAGGTGATCAATGTGTTCGTGGAACGACTTGTTAGCTATCAATACATCATCAATATACACGAAAACGAAAACTAGGCCTTTAGTGACCTCATCCATAAATCGTTGAAATGTTTGTGCGGCGTTCTTTAATCCAAATGGCATTTTCAGGAATTCAAACAAACCAAATGGAGTAATGATGGCTGTTTTTGCTATGTCCTCGTGTGCCACTGGGGTTTGATGGTACGCTCGTACAAGGTCGATTTTAGAAAAAAAATGTTTGCTGTGTAAAGTGAGCGAAAAATCATGTAGATGAGGGATTGGGTAACGGTCCGGTAACGTTAGGTTGTTCAATGACCTATAATCACCACAGGGTCGCCAATCCTGATCCCGCTTGGGCACCATATGGAGTGGGGATGCCCATGGGCTACTTGAAGGACGTATTATACCTAGTTGCATCATGTGGTCAAATTCAGCCTTTGCAACATTCAGTTTGTTCGGTGGTAATCGGCGTGGACGTGCCGATGTTGGTTGGCCTTTTGTGATTATCCGGTGTACTACAGAATGTTGGACCGTGTTTTCACTGTAGTCTGGTTTCGTTATTTTGGGAAATTTAGATAAAATAGTGGTGAATATGTCGTTTCCTGGAGTGTCAATTTTAATACTATGTATGTGGTAGTCTGATTGAATTCCCAGGACTTGAAGATTAGTGCAGGAATCAATAAGTTTTCTTCTTTTCACGTCAACTAATAAGTTGTAGAAGCTTAAAAAATCTGCACCTAATATGGGGTGGCGGACGTCAGCAATAATAAATACCCAGGTTAAATGACGTTTAATTCCCAAGTCTAATGTTAGAAATTGTTCGCCGAATGTCTTTATTTCAGTCCTGTTAGCCGCCCTCAGGGTATATTTTCCACCCTTAGGAACGGGTTTGTTGGCTAAGGTAACTGGAATAACGCTGACTTCGGCTCCAGTGTCTACTAAGAATTTATATCCTGAAGTTTTATCAAGGACATGGAAAAGGCAAGTATGAGGATCACTCGAAATATTTGTTGTTACCATGGTTTGGTTGACACCTTTAGGTGAGGAAAATGACTTGAAAAATTTACAAGACGTGACGCATTTCCTAGCTCTGTCACCGTATTTTCTATGGTACCAACATATGTGATCATCATATTTCTTTCCTTCTGAGGTGTCTCGATTCTTACTCCCTCGGGAACTGGAGCGAGACCTTTTAGATGTGAGATTGGAAAGTAATAGTTGTAATCCATCTAGTTTATTTTCGAGACTGGCAATGGTTCGTTCGTGATGTGCTCGTAGTTCACCTAATTCGGCTGTTAACGACGCTATTGTAGGAGTTTGCCTGTCATTCGAAGTCTCTGATAGTGTCTGCACATACGGTGTAGTACAAGGTGTTACCTCTTAAATTTTGTCGGCCATGCTAGCTAGATTCTCTAAATCTAAAGGTTGGCTAGAAGCACAAAGAATTTGCTTAACTACCGTTGGTAAACGTTGTAGCCAAATTTCCTTCAGAAAAACATCAACTTTATAAGGTCCAGCTAACTGCCTCATTTGGCGTAATAATTGGGAGGGTGACTTGTCACCTAACTCACACTCGTGTAGGAATTGTTGTAGCCTCTTTTCATCCGATAATGAGGTACGTTGGATGATGGCCTGCTTTAACTGGTCGTATGCATTAGCTGCATACCTCAAATGCTACTTCCGTCGGCAGTATTCCAAGCACAAAAAAGTACTTTGATGTCTGTGAACGTACGTTACGCCGCTGAAACTGTACTTCCACTTGTGCAAACCAAATACGTGGATTTAATCAGCTAAATGGAGGCACATTCATAAAGTTTAGAGCGTTTAACTATGTTGAAATGCAGTCCTGGCTAATGCCATCAGCGTCGGATGGATACATTACAAATATATTAAAAAAAAATAATTACTACCAAAAGGAAAAATAACGCCGAAATGTTTGTGAGTGAACTCAGAACTAGTTTCGAAAGGAAAATTTACGGGCTCACCAGGTTTGTGGTGGTTCCCAGCAAAAAAGCTTATACAAGACATATTAATACACTAGGTTACTAATAATAATATGCCAAAAGAGTTAACAGTGGAAACCCTAGGTGTCTGTGTACGGGTAAAATAACCAAGGGTAACAAATTTACAATTAAAAATACAAGTGGTGTATTGAGCAATATGGTAATAACAATTATTACAGAATGAATGTTACTTGAAAGCTGCTCTCTGGGATGACAACCACAAATAAGTTCACTCGATTTAACGTAGGTTCTTCTGCGACTGATGGCACCAACGGCGTGACTAGGAAGACAGAGGCCAATAGTATTATGTAATAGTGATCCGGACCAAAATGCCAACGTAGTGCAAGGAGGCCTATAAGGATATTATAATACTATTATAGTCTTCGATCAAAGGCCGTGGCCAATAAAGCAGAAGGGCAGACGACGTGGATAATGTATTATATTTTTTTCCGCGCGGTAGTAAAAAGTGTGTTCAAATCTTATCAAAACAACTATCATCTTTTTTAACATAAGTGATACAGAAAAACAACGGATATTGAATAAAAATGTGGTTACAAAAAATCACGGAACATAGGTCACCATAGGGTACATTCGACTTCAACTTCAGATAGCTTAGTATATATTACCAAGTTTCCAATGTAAGCGGTCACTTTGAAAGTTCTTTCTAGGAATTTAGCAATATTAAAGTCACTGACTGGCAAGAGATGAGAAAAATTTAATTCTAGGGCTCTTTAGAAAGCTTGAAGAAAGTTACATGTCACTATGTCAATCCTGTCAAAAGTAGTGATACGGATAATGGTTAGAATTGTTCGTGGTTATACACTAAGAAATAGTTTTACACAGAATTGCACCAACCTGTATTCTCTAAGCGACCGACAGACATCCTTGTTTATCAGTATCCGTCAGTAAGCTAATTCAAATGCTAAAGGTTTTTAGGGCCCATTTTTGATTAAAAATTCTGACAGTAGTCTATTTCTGACGTGATAAATAGTGCTTTTTACTTGCTTGAGTTTAGATTGATAAAAATAACCATATTAAAGTTGACTTGGCATTCATCCAGTTAGTCAATAACAACTACGTCAAACTACTGATAAACAAGGATAAAAACTATGTAACGAGCACAAACATTGAGAAAATTGACATGTAACAGCTAAAACGCTGTTCACAGCTGATAAATAAAGACATCGAAAGTACTCGACAATACGTGACATGTACGCGAGATCATATAGTTTAACTTATTCTTTATATCTTTTATAGTACGACATCCCTCCAGGTTCAGATATTTCGAAACGTAACTTTTTTGAATGAATATGTAGACAGGGAATGTGGGTGGACAATCTTTGAATTTAACTTGTGTAGGGTGGCTAATTTTGAGAGAAATACCACCAAAACGATGTCTAGCCCTTAGACAACGCTTTTTGAACATTGAGGTCCGGTTGAGCTGCCTGAGTTCGACCTGGTTAGTGATTACTCATATTTTAAGTCATCTTAAAAGGGGAAGTGAAGAAAGGAGGAAATGAATGTACCAAACTTGGTTAAAAATGATTCAAAGTTAAATCTACTTGAAGTTTTAGAAAATCTATGGCATATTGACGTATGACTTATGAGGTTCACAATGGAATAGAGAAGAGAATGAATCATAGTACAAGGTGATGCACGGATTATTTTATATGAAGGATGGTGTATTCGTACTCAAAAACCACATCTAATAAGTTATAGATATATCTCGATGAATATCAAGTATTTTTCTTTTTAATGCCTGTAAGTTTTGTGGTCTTGTCATCGGAAGGTGTTAGTTGAACTGCGGGTTTTTAGATTCTTGCGGTACTCAGTGACATGATTTCAGACATATGGCTGCTGGCTTTAATCGCACTCAGCGTTAATGCCATATATGAAGATCAGGTTGACGTTCTAGACTGGTATACCTTATTATTTTTATAACGCCCTTTAAAGGAATCAAAAGTTCGTGGGGAAAGTAAAGTATTCAAAATTAAAGTTTGATGGGACTACCCCTAAAAACTATTTTGTGGGTTCTGAACTCAACGTTATTAGCTCTATCAATTTGAAAGATGGGTCAATTGGTATGTTTTAAGGTTGTGTAATTCCTTGTAGTTTGGAGACAGGTACTTGACGAGGATGGTGAATTAACTGGATTTGAATTGTGTGGCAATAGTAAGTCCCTAAAAATATGCGTCATACATTTAGAGTTGTTTTCTCTTTCCTCCAAGCATGGAACTAAGCTGCGTGTTTGGGACATTAAGTTTGGTGGTGTTTTATGGGAGGCTTTAATAGATTCTTCTGAATCATCCAGGTAATATAAATACTTGTTGCTTATGCTTGTCAACAGTGGAGACATTTGGTGTGATGAAAACTCAGGAATTTTGGTTGTTGCTTACGATAAAGGAGTGGACACCTATCGTCTTCAAACAGGTGAAAAGCTTTTGTCTGATAGAAATGTGTAAGTAAGCGTCGCTCTTAAATATTCTCTTGCAACCGCTATTTGGTAATACTGTTTTCTAAGTTAACATTAGAACAAGTAAAATTAAAAACACCGCATCTTCAAACTTAGCGAACCCAATAAAATGTGATGGATAATTTCTGGGTTTCCAGGATGTTTTTAAATTTAACGAACTACATATGTACTCATTGTTTTTCGAAACCATATCGTTCTGTTTTGGTGGGCAGTTAGATCAGATGGGTGTAATGACTAGGAGTTAATTCCTTGAGGTGATGCAAATATGTAGCAGTCTGTGTTTAGTCTGAAGGTATGATGTCATGTAACAGTGGAAGCGTAAATAGTAACATGTGGACAAATCTGAAGAGAACACGAGGAGATCACATTTCATTGAGCACATTCAATACACTTACACTCAAGAATGTTAGCAATTAACAGTGGAAAATAGATCAAAATAGTGCGACAATAGTAAAATTAGCAGTTAGTAGAGCAAGATTTTGAGTGCGTTACACTACATGACTTCAAGTGTTCATCCACAAACGGTTCGCTAATATACTTTACATCCGGCTTGACTAGTGTGATAACACTTTAGCATATGTTTGTTGAATGCAATTGATAATTCCGGTTGATCTGAATTTAACCACTTCATTTTAAATAAGCAGTTATTGAGGGGGAGGGAATTTATGAAACATGAAAATTTTATTTGGATAAACTCTTTGGATGTTTAGACGGAAACTAAGAGTGTGTTGACTCCAAAATCAAGATAACATTATGTACCAAGGGTATGGTTTTGTAGCGGTGGCTTTTACCAAGTGTCATGGAATTTCGTTTTCTATCGTAGCATATGGATCAGCTGCAAGAATTCTTATGTTTTCAGGAACAAGTTCTTCCTTGTAACTATTCAGCTTTACCGTAACATTATTTGCCCGAAGTGAGTCGAGAATCAAAAATCTCAGAATAGCCCTTAGGAGCATGGTTACAATGAGCAATGGTTGGCGAAAAGTTCGAAGCTTGTCACTGTCCATTTTCTACATCATTCTTTGTTTGGCATTCCAGCCCATAGACTCAAAGTGTTAATAACACCTATGTCGGTATTCCGGTTAATTTTAATTGTATTTAGATGTCGACAAGAAACCCTAGAATATGTCGGTTTCTATCCAGACTTCTCATATGGAACTACAACCATACTATTTGTCTCATGACAAGAATAGGAAGGTTGTAAGTAGAGCCATTTCTTTGGCGCTTTCGCTAAATGCGTGATGTTTCTGCGCACAATAAAGCTAAATTGTCTTATCACAACCACTTCCGCTGTTTATATTTGTTTTGTTTCATCCCATCTAAATGTTATTAACTTTTTTCCATATGGTAGCGTTCGAGAGGAATCTTGTGCAAATCTGTGGATTCTTAAGGCAAATTGTCCGAGTTAAGTTTATTTTCATGGAAAAGCGTCATAACCCCGCTTTCGCTTTTGTACGTTTAGTAATATTTTGGTTAATTGATTGTTACTCTCCTGTGATACCTTTCTTGTGTTTATACCATTGGTTTTTGGAACATTTGTAGGGATTCAAGTTCTCCTAATCAAATAAATATAGTTTCTGGGAAAACTGAATCCAGTTTGACAATCTCACTAGTTGAAAAATATTTGGATAAGAGTGATCATTTGGATATTGATACACATGAATTATCTCATATCATTATCAGAACATATCCAATTTCAAGTTCTGGATTGCAATTAACTCCTATGGTCATAAAGAACCATACAATTCAGTCGTCTGCTTATAGCCAACACTCGTGAGTGAATTTTGTTGCAGTAACCATGTCTTTATGTAAAAATATAACATTGATTTTGCTGTTCGGAGGCAATAGTTGTTTAGCTTTTCTTCACCCAAGAAAATTCTCCACTTGCTTCTTCAGTTTACGCAATTTGTTTCTTATTTGGTTAGATTTCTGACCCAGTTGTGCATAACACCATTATAATACGATTGACGTATCCATCAATTATATCAGGTTGAGTATTGAAAGGTATTATTATTTATTTTATATGCTAAAGGATCGTAAATCCATACGATTTCAACCCTCAATTGTATCGCTGATAAGTCATTTACTGAATCTTGAGTAATTTAACGAAAGGTGAACAAGCAAACTGAGTTGGTTGGAACCTGGTGGTTTGTGAACTGTTCTTCGACTCAAATACAAATAGAAATCTTGTAGCAGGCTCACTTGTCCCCAGGGACTAACCAGCTTGAAAACTGACAAGCCTAGTGACATTAAAGTTACTGAGTAGATACTGTTGCTCCAATCTCCGTTCTGTTAGTTAGTCTTAGTAAACGTGGGACCTGGTGATTGTCATGTCACATCAGCACAGCCAGATGAAATTAACAAAGTGAATGGCAAAGTAATGAACATAAAATTTATTGGTGAAAGTGAAATACAGAATAAATAATTGGGGTTCAAAGCGAAGCAATCAGTTTGCAGAATTAAACGTTCTAAATAATGTTGGAGCTTAAAATCCAGGAGAGGAAATAGTGAATACATTTGGATCATAAGTCATTTTCGAACTATCGCACCCAATATTCCCAATCACTGATCGTGGTTACCTAACTAACCGTAACCATATAGTCTGCACTTACCAACGCGGCTCAGTCCAACGATGACTTCATGGAGTGATGCGGCGTTTTGGTTTATCCGTCTTTAGCTTTCTTAGAATCTGCTACTTCTAGTTCAACTACCACTTTTTGTCGAGGTAGGCGTTGGTTGGGGATACGCGGCATATGTCTCAGACTTTAGCCGGTGAAGATGCACATTCTAACCAGCCTGTTTTGATATATCCTATGGTCTGTCTGATATCACTTGACAAAATCGCCAATCAGAATGCCGACTTCTATAACCTTGTTCCTGTGCTAAAACAATAGTGCATCAAACAATTCTAGCAGTCTCGAGTCAACGCTCAGTCCTTATTGATCCTCTGCGTAGCAACTTCTTGCCTAGCTCAACCTGTTCGGTTCAGATCACAGATATCAGCCTCCGCCGTGTGAATCGTGTATTTCAGACATACTTGGTTTATATACAAACAGACCAGACCGCATCACATCATAAAGTCAAAAATAATTATTGTACAAGATCAAGCCAAAAGTGGCTGTGAGTGTGGGATACTGTAACTGATATATTGGGAATAAGTTAAGAATGGTAAATCGTATTGCAGTAGCTAATAGGTCAAATAAAAGCTTATGATAAAAGGTATATATATAGCTAATAATCATGCTTCCGACTTCATCATTGTCCACTCTGTTGTTCCACCATACACGAGAAATGCTTCAAAAGCATTTGCAGTCAAATACTAGTAACCTGGAAATGTCTTATAATTTCAGTTGTCACATGTTATAGCCATGGAGTTAAACAGAGCGGACCACTGTGCACTATACTAGACCTTTGAAGGATAAATGTGTGCCTTATTTACACAATAAATGGCACAAGTTCTCAAAAGCCAATTGAAATTTTGTTAACTATTAGCTTCCGATGCTGACAACATTTCAAATGTAGTCGATGCGTTCAGCTATCTCACTATGGTAAAATCAGACATTAACTTAGACCAGTCGTTAAACAACATTTCACATTTAGAAATACATTCCACGTATTTTTACATTGCTATTCAGTCTTCCGAAGATTGGATTATATCTATGTCTTTTACCAGACAGAGCCATGTCATTTATATACTCCAGGCCCATGAGTAAATTTCTATGTAGATCAATTACTGAAAAGTTAGACGAGAATCGCATCATTTCTAATAGAATGTCTATGGCGAAAATGAATTCCACATGCTCGACGTTTTTTGAAGTCTAAGACTTTAGAATAAGTTCTGTTCCAGTGTACTAGTTCAATTCGCAGTTTTTCTTCTAGCATCTCGTACGCATTTCATTAACTTGTTTATAAGAAGCGTAAAGTAGTAAGAATTCTCGTCTTGGTAATCCAAACTGCATTTAACACAACAAAATGCACATCTCACAATGTTATTTGTATATTTGAAAAATGACAATTTCGATTATATCCACAACCATCCTAACCTTCTAGGTGCAATATATTCGGGTTACATAACATATCAACTGATGCCGTTGTTGTATGTTTATCGTCGGAGCGTGGTAGACAGGGAAGCCTGCTTAGATTTTCATCTGTTTCATCGTCGAATTGGGACGTTATCACAGTGAAAAGCGTAAGTTGATTTTTTTTGTATTTCGACTTGAAGCACGGAGTAAATTTTCTCATATACAAATAACTGGATTTATATATGATAATCCCTGAGTAGTGTAGTTTCATTGTTAGCTTTTATGTTCTGTTTGCTTGTGATGAAGTAGATATAAGAACGATTTTCCGTTACTTGTACTTAAGGATTGATTTTACTACGAAGTAACACTAAGTAAACTCAAGATTTGTACTGATCAATTTGTACTATACTATCGTCGTCGTTTTTGCGTTTTTGCTTTCTTTTGTTGTGTAGATCGGTCGAAACGGCCCGGCTACATCCGATTTTTATTTACCTATAACTTTAGGGCTTCACGTTATTACGTACTTTTTGGATCTACATATTCATTTCTCTTGAACTATCTTTTTCTTGTCTACTTCCCACCTTGACAATTTCATCTCTTTATCTGTTCATATGTAGTGTAACAACTTGAAATGATGCATACTCATGTCATATTCTGCTTTATCATAACTTTATTATCGTAGATATCAGTCAATCGTGATCAACATGGAGCCTGGCACAAATGTTCTTTAGCCCTTGTCATTGTCGTATGAAGATGACATGAAGGATGGCAATAGTCCAAATCAGTGATAGTGAGGGAGAATAAACACGAAAGGGTACTGTTTTAAAAGAAAAGATGAAATCGAGGACTAAAAGTAATGGTAAAGAGTAAATGCATCTTTATCATTATGATCGATTTTAATTCACGTCACCCAACGTTATCAACTACTAATCGCGGTTATATCACGGACCCTAACCAGGTAGTTTTTACTTACTAACACGACTCAGTCCAACAATGACCCTACATACTGATTTAATGTCTTAGTTTATGCGTCACTATTTTTCTTCTTCCAAACTGTTACTTCAACCAACATTGCTTGCCAAGGTAGATGATGGTTGGCATTTGTAACATATATTCCGACCACGTCAGTCGATAATAGATCAATAGTCTAATCAAATGATTATTATCTTTTCCCGTTACCATTAGCATAACCTCAGTATTGGTTACTTTTTTATATTGTACCATACACGAGGAATCCTTCAATGACAATTATTATCAAAAATCTGCAGCCTACACATATCTTCTATTTTCATAGACCATGTTTCACACCCGTAGAGTAATATGAAGCGGATTGCTGTACAGTACACTCATTCCTTACTAAGCAGATGGATAGCGAAAAGAATTCCAACTTTTGATAATACCAGACTGTTATTATTTGTCATAACTTCACTCTTTATGATAGTGTACAACTGATTTCTCAAATTTTTAGTCTCAATTTGGATTTGCGGATATTGTAGTATGGTGTCAACACGTATATCTAGATATTTATGGGCATTTTTCGCGTTTTGTGTCTTTTTGATGCTTCAGACCTTTGCAAATATGGTTAAGCTAACAGACAATGATTTTCTGTTAACCTCTTCGTCGTTGGAGCCTACCACTGGGGCCGTATATCATTTAGATTCCTCTGGTATTCCAGTTGTAAAATACTTTGTCAATAATGTGAGTACAGTCAGTGTTGGTTTTTCAATTTTTAATTTTTATTATCCCTAGATTACTATGATATTTCCTTTTTTCTAACTCTAATACACGCCTGTGACGTAATAAGGTATAGTGCATAATGTTCATAACTTAGAACGAAAGTATTTCGTTAGTATTAGGGTATTTTTCCTAAATGGTTTACTTGTAAAGTTTTCAAGCCTTTCTCAATAACTTTTTCAATAAAAATCTTAAAGAGTATTGAACTCGTGGAATTTATTACCTATTAGTTACTAGTCTTTTATCGATAAGAGAGATATGATTAGCTGATGTAGGAATGGTTTAAAAATAGACAGAGATGTATCAGGTTATAATATCAGTCTTTGACTGTTAACATAAATTATTTGGGAGGGGGGTTAAATACTTCTTGGTTTCGTTTCAAAATAATGAACTCACTTTTGAAAATGACTTGATCTACTATCTTCCAGCTAGTTCTAGGCATTTATTTACCTCATACTTTCACTCTTTCAACTGTTTTTGTCTTTTTTCCTTGATGATGAAGAATTATGTAACAATGAGATGAAATTTAAACAGAAAGAGTATAGAAGAAAATAAAAATAAGTATACTGAGAGAAGGTAAGAGGTTAGTAAAGAAGGAGACAGGTGAGAGTATTGGGATAGCTTTGACAAACTAGGGATTATGATCATTTCAGAATAAGAGGTCGAATAAATTTATTTTGTATACATAGTTCTGGATTTTTCCAGTTTATAGTAAATGCTTCAGCAGTGCTACGAAGACAAAAGTTTCTATGTTAGGCAGGTTTCTACTTACCCCGTACATGACTTTGAAAGTTGGATGTTTTTATCAAGTGTCTTGTGTTCACAAGGTGTTTGATTGTGAAGCTTCTTATTGATTCATTTCTGCCTCTTTCCAATCAAGCTTGACATAATATTCTTGAGGTCTGTTTTAACTTTTTTATTACTATTAGGATCGTTAATCCAAGTTGTCTACTTATTACTTACTGTCCGCAATGTACAGATCTGAAACACAGGGACATAAACCGTCACAGAATTTCCATATTCTTACTTTTATTTGTCTGTTCGTCTTTTGTGAGGTGAAATGAATAATAATGTTCAGTGTGTTTCATGACCAGAGATGTTAAAGATTAGCAAAATCTGTCGTAACATTTTTTACGCTATCTGAATATTAAGAATTTCAATATACAAGTGAAATTGTTATTGTAACTAACCACTACTGGTGTCATTTAGTTAACTCAAGTAATTAACTTCAATCTGTTAAGGTGAAATAAGTTGAAATTAGATTCGAAGACAAGTAATATGATGGTGCATACATCTATTGTGAATATAATACTGTAAGAATAAGATATTTCTTTGCATCAAAACGAACATTTTACTCGAACTCTTGTTGTAGTAGTGGTTGTGCACAGTCAGTTCATATCCCTGTAATTATTTATAGTTCGATTATTAGAATACAGTTCTTAGAATTCTTATCATACTGTTTTTTTTTATAAAAATTTCCTCGGAGTACTTTCGTATTTTGTGTGAAGTGTAATACAAATAGGTTTCATTAAATGGACTTGGTGTTTTAGTGGCTAAAGCATTTGACATTCAGCCATGATATCTCAGGTTCAAACGCGATATCCACTTCAGTTTAAACAGCTGTGTAATGCCAATAGACCTTGTGCAAAATGTATGTCAAAGTTGAATACGTAGTTGCTGTACTTCGTTAGTAAGTTACATCAGACATTACAGGCTTCAGTAATTGTCAGTCCTGTAATATTTTTCTACCGCACATATACTATACTACTTCGTTTTTACTGGCAAGGTTAACCTTTAGTTCAGACCCAGAACAGTCATAACTCCTAGTGGTCCTGAACGTATTCTCTGTTAGCCGTTTTCAGTCCCATGACAGAACACTGCAACCAGTGGTACAGTTGTATATTTTGTGTAAATCAACTCATACAATAATATGGATCAAATTTGCGGATCTCACATCAACATGATCATGCAATGGCATAATAGGCATAAATACACCAAAAAATGGAAGACAACTCCGGAAAAAAAGTGAATGATTAATTGGTCATAATTAAGGACTAATAAAACGTATACAGTAGTAATTATTAAGTCCATTGGAATCTTACAATATGGAGGATATGTAAACGTAATAATTCAGTCTTCTAATAATTATACAGTAGAAATATAGATAAAAATAGTAACACATAAAATAGTCTCAGAAGTTTCAATGTCTTCTATAATCTTTCGTCATAACAGATACAGCTTCATTTCTTTGATAAGAATAAATGCACCTGATTGGTTTATTATTATTATTATTATTATTATTATTATTATTATTATTATTGAGATGGTGGATGATTTAGGTGTTTTTGTCTTCTGAGCTGGATGGCTTGGTCGTGTGGCTTTCATTGTTCTTCTGAATAAAATCATCAGCACAAACTTCAGATAAAAGTGAAGTATTCGAATTTCTCCACATATGACTCACAGCTTGTCCTGTCGACAAGATGATGATGTCCAGTACAACAATGAAAGCTCCATGAGCAAACCATCCAACGCAAAGGATAAACACCTAAATTATTATTATTATTATTATTATTACAGGCTATGATTGGATGTTTGGGAACGCTAAATGGTCGTTCGTATTTATTTACACTCCATCACAATTCAAGTCAGGTAATGATATCATTTTTCATCTCCTCACTTCAACTTAAATTATTGCAGTTTCTTCTACGACTGCCTAACACCACCCGCTCAAAATAAGCTAAAATGTTTTAAATATTCATAGCTTTCATTGAAGGACTTTTATTTGATTGTTTATATAGTTGGTGTTATCTGGATGCATTCATAGCGTTCCATTTCTGCATCGAATAAACTAGCTGATAGTGAATAAGAAATTTCGTCTAAATATGAACGAATAGTTTCACAATATTTGGGCGCCGAGTTAATGTGAGACATTGAAGAGGAAAAAATGTATTTTGTAAAATCTCAGCGAATGAATTCATTCGCTGACAATATACACCAAAACATGTTTGTGACATATATGTTTAATATAATAAGTTTATCATTCGCTATAGATGGTGTTGACCGTAACAACTCTAATGTTTTCACTTAGTAAAGAAGTGTACGGTCAACAAGCTTCTATACAACTTATCTGTCCTATTATACCAACATGATGACTGAATGTTCCAAGGAATTGGTTTATAACAGTTAGTTAATCGATTCATGGCCTCTTAAGCTGTTATATTCTGTGCAAACTATTAGCTTCATCGACCCATAGATGATTTTTGTTGATTTGTACTTTGTTATTGACTTGAGATTAATTTAATGTTACATCTTCAAAATGCTATCTAAAGTCTTGTACAAATTATTGTGTGCGTGAAAATTTTCACAGTCCTCAGTATTACAGGACTTAGGACTTTCACATTAGATATATGTTGAGTTCTAAGTGTAGGCACTTGAATTTTATGGAATCTGTTTGGCTTATCTTATTAACTTTTCGAGGATGTGTCAAATGAATTCGCTAAAATATAACAACTAGTACTCATGGTTGTTTGCGTAGAAAAGTCAACCTTCTAGGAAACAGAAAAATCACAGCGTATCATGTGATTTAAATCAAATTATACTTCCTGATCTGATTGTGAAATTAATGAGATATACTTCCGTCTACGTCATACTCCTAATTTGAGTATAAACAGGGTAGTCAATTCTGCTTCAAACAACTAAGCGTAATAATGCAGTCATTGATTATGAGACGGTAGCTTGATGATTAGGACGTTCGGCTCTCAGCTACTAAGTCCAAAGTTCAATCTTCGCTCTCCATTTATTTCGGAGTGAGCAACTGGGTAGTATCATTAACTCTCGCAATTAGATTGTAGCTCATACACTTAAGTATCTGGTGGATGAGTGAATTATCCATACATATCTATAATATATGAGGACTTCGACACGGTCGCTTATCAATAAGCTAAACAGTTCATTTGGAAAATCCTTTTTAATACTTAACAGTGATCACTATTAGTCGGAAATATTAAGCAATGAGTATCTTTTTCTTGTTAGCTTAAGCGTAAGTACAAGTTTCTTCACCGCTTTATTTTACTTAAATCATCTGCATCAAACTCGGTCTAAATTTTTAGGATCTTTATTTTTTACTAGTAATTTTTATTAATACTTTTTCCATTATTTATCGTTTTGATAGGATTTTAAGAATCTGGCTCTAAACATCTATGATTTAGAATCTGGAGAATTATCTAAAGAACTACCACCTCGTCATTTCACTCTTGCTGGTCATCATGGTACAATTGAATCAGTGAGTTCACCAGTTTTAGGTAGATTTCGTTTATAGTTTTACTCTAATTAACTACTACGAAGGTAATCGGTATCTTTGTGTGTAGATCTCATTCTTAGTTAAATAGTATCGGTTCATTCTTGCCTAGATGTAATGGCTTAGAATCGTTTTAAATTGCGGAGTTACATTCACTCTTTGCTTTTTCTTATAACCTGAATCCCGAAATTTCTTCACACTGTTTTTTTTCTATGCCTAATTTCTACTACTACTGATACTGTTACTTCTTTAATTGTTCTTGAATTTGTTCTGATAATTTCATCTCACTGTGCTAATATCTTATTACAATTTGAACTGATGAATATATGTGCTAAGTTCTACGTTGTATATAACTGACTTTCCCTGTGTAATCCTATCCTAAATTGAAACAACAGTTCAGTGTTGTTTAGTTGTTCAGCTAAAGTTAATCTTTGATATAGACTATCTTTACAAACCTTCTGCACTAATAATCGTGTATATCAACGTTGTTTGCTACTAACGACTGTGAAGAGAAAAAATAAGATATATATATATGCGTCACACAACAGTGAGGCCAGTAGCAGTTATCCTTGATTTGTGTGAGGTCTGTGGTTCTGTCCGGGTGTTCATACTGAATAATGTGGTTTTCTTAGGAGACCACACCCGGAGCCTTTGGCTTGAAGGTCTAATCCACAAGACAGTGGAGCAACGTCAGGAAATGCGGTCCCATGGTAGCCGGTGGCCAACAATAGGTTCATAAGCCATTTGTTCCTTCAGGATTCTGGAGCCCATGTGCACCATTGGTTTAAAATCAGGGTTCTCCAACTCTTCTAGGTGAACTCTCCATGTCTACCAACTCAGTTAAAGTGCCAGACATTCGCATTTCATTCTCTCAATTTCGTAAACAACAGTAATGCGAGAAGACAGTGAGTGGGACTTCCATGGCGGTTGCTGTATACGCGTGGCCATGTGAGAGCATTTCGAGTGGGAGAGCGGACTCTCCCCACCCTCGTCCGTATCAGGGCATTTGGGGGCATATATATATCTTAACATTATTTGTTCTCTTAATTTATGAATAATGTAGATTAACCTAGTTTTTTTCTTCATAGTTTTAACTGTTAAGTTCATTGATTTCGAAGAGTGTGATGTACATTGTCTATTAGTCATTCTCTGAAAATCTGGTATTTTTGATATGTTTATAGTTAGATTATCTTTTAAATGTTGCATGAATAAGAATCTTAATTATATGTAATAGTTTAATTTATAGTATTATTGAATAGAATGTAGTTAGTGAATTAGGTGTACTGGATTCAGTAGTTAAAAGGTTCCACTTTGAGCTACTAAGTCGCACGTTAAAACTTCCCTCACTGCTTATTTTGGTTTAAATAGTCAGTTGATATCATTAACTCTCATATTTAAAATGTGACTCGAAGCTAAGCACACGAATATGTATATGTCAGTGAGATAATGATATTGATGACAATACTTTTTGAAATGGTTCAAATCATCCCGTTGTTGATATTTTGATTGAAATTTGTCACTCTTGGTTGTCATATGTGCATTCTGTGCGAGTTGCCTCGATAATAGACATTATGATACAAGTTTATGCAAAATATATGGAACGTGGCTATCAGGGCAATCCAAGACACATGTTTCTCTTATTAGTTTAATGTACCTGCATTCCAGAGTTAATGTTCACTCGAGGACGGGAACCTGTACACTCTGAACTCAAGAGCTAAGTTAATTATGCAATAGCGTCTGAAGTCAACGGTACTGGGTCCTAGTCCAAAGTTGGACGCGCATCATAGATGTTACTGCCAGCCACATTTCATCTATTTTAAACTGAGGGTCAATTTAATCCACTTACCTTCATTTTATCTACTCTGTGTTAGATAATTTCAACTATGATACAAACAGTTTCTCACTCGATTTATTGCAAGCTTCCTACGAATTATTGATTTTATGCTCAGTCCTCTAATAATCCAACAAAGCAATTAATTTTTAAAAGCACAAAATGTAAACTTCTTACGTAAGCTGAGTAAAATTTTCTGCATGAAGCTTTCTAGTGGATGCATGTATTTACTTTTATTATAGTTAGGTCTGTCAAACTATTTACATTTCTTAGATCATATAATTAGTCTTTACCGAAATCCCATGTTACGCTCAGTGTTTTATTTTTGATTTAATACTAATTCATTCTCATGTATTTATCATCAATGAAAAGTTTGTCTTCCAAATATTTGTATTATAGAAGTATTTTGTTGCTTAATCGTTTTTTTTCTTCGACAGATATCTGTTATCATGTTTACTGATGCTACTGGTGCTCCGAGTTTTCGATTATTACTATATACAGAAGATGATGCTGTACAACTAATCCGACAAAATGGTAAGAGTTCATTTTTGGTAGTTCTTAAGCTTAACATCATTACATCAATGGCTTCTCGTTTTCCACATTAAGAATGTATTACCCTGAAGAAGTCCAGACAAGTTGGCTGGACGAAACGTTGGAATTATTTTAAATTTCAATCGCTGAGATTGTTTCAAATATAATTTACATATATAATATGTGCTAACTGTTTAGTGTTAGACTGCTAGTTTGGTTCCTCTTCTCTATATGTTTTAAGAATCTACGGATTTCTCTTCAGTCTTAATAATTCTTTCCTCACTGATTATTTTTACAATAATTATCTGGTGAATTAGTAATATATTTGTAATATCCCGATGAGTAGAAAAATTAGGTTTTCTGATGTTTCGTGACTTAGTGTAAGTCACTTCTTCAGCGGATAAATAACCAAATTAAAACTAATCCAAGTTTAAATAGTACAACGAAACAATAAGAATAATATGTGATCAAAAACTGGTCTGAACAAGTTAATGTCATGTCATTCCGGTCAAGGTGATTTATAAGTGAAATGTATGTAAATTTGTATGTATGTGTGTACTGTTTAAGGATGAAAAATTGTTGTGTGACATTTATGGTGAGAAAGAGTAGAGTTTAATTTGTAAGATAATAGTGTGAAATTGTAAATAACATCAGACTGAATGGTTAGGATAGATAGTCCAAGTAGGATGTATGGTAAGGCCTTCTTTTCTATTGAGAGAAGTAGGATTAAGCATTATATGGAACGCTTCAGATACTCTCCTTTCTTTGTAATTGGAAAAGCCTTTTTGCAATATTTTGATATTTTTGAAATCAATTTGGTGGCCGTTGAAAATGGCATGAACTGCTCTTGCCGATTTAATTTGAAGTTTATCCAGTTCTACGGGATTGTTAGGAGGTTTCTTTGTATACCTAATATGTTCTTTGTCTCTAGTCAAGATTTCTCGAGATGACTCTCCAATATAGAAGGCATCACGATCGATACCCCCTAATTTGTAGACGCAGTTCTGTGTGGCCATGAAAGGGATTTTTTCTTCTTTTAAGCGAACTAATGTTTCTACTCATTGGGGTTTTACAAGTATATTATTTATTTATAACAATCTACCCAATGCTCAATTTATTCGAAATTATCAAGTCAAGCCTTGGTAATGATACCTATCTGGTGAATTGTTCACACTATCTCATTAACTATCCTTGTGAAGATAGGTCATGTCTGAAGGTTTTGGATAATAAAATTATTCTATTTTCAAGACACTTGTGCTCACTTGTTGAAGTTTTTTATATTCAATTGTTGTCTTACCTAATAATTATTACGTGATACACAATGAAATCACGCATACTCAATGCTTTCATCAACGTAGGAGGTCAACGGTCGATCTTGTGCTTCTTAAATATCTATAGAGTTAGCAAGTTTCATAAAAATTTGTAGATTAACCTTGTTTATTAACACAAAATGTAATGGATACCTCGTTTTTATATGACGAGAACATAAGTTTCTTGTATTGTTGTTTGGGTCCGTGAAATCAGACCGTAATTACAGGAGAGAAATTGTATTGATCTAGTTCGAGCATGAATTTATTCATCTAGACTATCTGGTACCAATAATACAATAATAATTTGCTTTCAGCTGAGGGTAAAATACGACGACGATTAGTCCAGAATGCAGTTCTGCCACCCTTGCTCGCCCAGTAGCCAAGACAGAACACAACAAAGCAGTCAGGAGACTTTGAACCACGCAGTTCAGGTTTATGACTCACTCATATAATATTAACAGGTAAAATTTTGACCACACAACAACATTATTAGATTACAATATCAGCATTATTACCCCATAAGTAGAAGAGAAATGAGTGACAGGTCCATAATCAAATTAACAGTAATTTAATTAAAGTATAAGATATAACAACAGCTTATGCATCACAAAAAAGCTTACAAGCAAGATATTTTAAGTATTTCATAAATGTGCCGAACATTAAATTTTTGATATAACTCTCATCACTTTTATATGATTTCATCAAGGTTATTGCGAACCGTATGTTGTCTGTAATTTTTTAAACAGCAGCTCGAATGCTTCGTTTTTTAGGTAAACAACAATGGATTCGTGAAGAGGCATTAGCAAACATAGTTGCTGTTGAAGTAATCGATTTGCCTGTTTCAGAGTTTCAAGCGAAAATTGAAGAAGAGTTTAATCATGCAAACAGTAAGTTAACTTGTTTCTACCAGTTTGTAAATTATGTGACTAGGCTATTCGACTTGTTTTCTTTCTTTTTATCTCCCATAATTTTTCCTTTTTCTTTATTAATTAAAAAGTATACCACTGAAAGACTGATATACTACCATAATCACCAGAACAAACTTATTGCGCGATTAAATAAAATAAAAATGTCCGATTAAGAAAATCTTTTCAACAATCCAACTTTGGACTACCTCAGTATATCCGAAAATATAAGATACTGCACATTTACTGCAAATTAAAAAAATACATAGATAGTCTCACACGACAGTTGAGTTGTTAAACTCTTTCCTCAGCAAAACGCAAAGTTGTTGAAAGTACAAGACGATACAACTTGTCCGAATGATAGCATTGTCTAGAATAACAAATCTATTAATGTAATAAGTTCACTTACAGTCCCTAAATTTATAGATTGAACTTTTGACCATGTAATTATGTTTTTTTGATCTCATGAAACAAGAACACATGGAAAAAATATACGACAAAATTTTACATGATCGCGGATCATATAACATGTAACTAATTAGCTATAGACAATGTTTGAAATTTATTTAATATTAGTATTTCAGGAAGTGTATAAATTGTAGGATTTTTAATAGTTTGGATCACGGACTAATCTTAGATAAATCATCAATAAAAACCTGAAAGGATTAGATGACGACTTCGTCCCAGTATGAGACTCTCTAACAATGCTCATCCATGACCACACATATGAGTCAAACCCAGAACATTTGATCTCGCCTATGAACAAGGAGTTGTGCGTGTCAGTCATCGTACTATGGGGTTTCTATTCGTTCCCCTTCGTATGAGAAGAATCCCAATTATTCGTAATTAGACATTACAAATGAACTAAATCCTAGATATAACATAATGGTGCGTGAAAATTTCAAAATACAGTTTACTAGTGAATACATACCTGGGGAGCATCGTCGATAAGCAGACGTAAAGGCGAGGATTGGCAAAGCAAGGACGGCATTCCTTCAATTGAAGAACATATGGAACTCAAAACAACTTTCAATCAATATCAAAGTCAGAATCTTCAATACGAACGTCAAGGCAGTTCTACTGTACGGAGATGAAACTTGGAGAACTACAACAACCACAATCAAAAGGGTACAAGTATTTATTAATAGCTGTCTACGCAAGATACTCAACATCCATTGACCGGACACTATCAGCAACAGCCTTTTGTGGGCGAGAACCAACCAGCTTCCAGCTGAAAAGGAAATTAGGAAAAGACTATGGAAATGGATAGGACATCCATTGAGGAAATCATCAAACTGCATTACGAGGCAAGCGCTAACTTGGAATCCTGAAGGGAAGCGGAAAAGAGGAAGGCCAAGGAACACTTTACGTCGAGAAATAGAGGCGAATATGAAAATGATGAATAAGAGCTGGAAAGGATTGCCCAGGACAGGGTTTGATGGAGAATGCTGGTGAGCGGCCTATGCTCCTTCGCGGGGAGTAACAGGCGTAAGTAAGTAAGTGAATACATATTGATGTTAATCAAAGGAGCCTCTAGTAACAGGGTGGTAGGTATTCTTCTCTGTCAAAGTCACAAGTGTTATATTTAGAAAAATGAGTATAGAAACGTTATGATCAGTTATTACATCTTATCTATAGAGAGATTTTAGAGATTGCTCAATTCCACTGAGATCAGGGACCGATTTAGGTTAAGCAGTCAATAAAATCTTGGAGACGTAGGATAGCTGTTCCGTACCAGTGTAGACTTCCTCAGCATTGCGTCTCTATGACCCCACCACCGGGGGTCGAGTTAAGGACCTCTAGTCTCGCGCACGAACACTTAACCTCTTGACCACTGAGCCGGGATCCACTGGGGTACATATCTGACCTCAACCATTTCATGATATTGCGCAATCCTCATCCATTGCCTGTGGTGAATGACTGTCTCAGACATGACATAGTTAGACTCCACTGGTCACGGCTTCTCAATAGAACTTCAGGAATTTCATCTTAAAGCTAGTTACTAGTGTTCACATAATAAAAGAAATAGCTGTCCAGTGCTTTCTGATTTCCATTAGTTGTTGAACTTGGTTTTGGTTCGTTATATTGGTATTAAACTAGTTTTTAAAAGTAATTTACCTATTGTAATTGGTGTTCTGATACTGTGGGAGAGTTTCGAATTATGTTCACCATTCTTTCCTGTTTCGTTTCACCAGACAACATTCTGGAAATGTTTATTCAACGCTTAAAAACACAAATGTCTCAATTAGTTGTAAGTTGTTGATTTCTGTTACTTTATGTACAGTTTGTTTGGTTTTTTGTATATAATACTCAGAGTAAAAAGTTTTAATTTTCCATAATCAACTGTTTCCTTTTTAGGGTTAAGCTCTAAACAATTAGTGAATTTTCAAGTATCGTATGTTCCGATAGCAAAAAACAAAATGATTATCATATTTCTAGTACATGGCGAATATTTGAGCTTAGCCGAACTTCTGAAACTTTTCTATCAGAAACTATTGTTAGTTTTTTTCTTCAGTATGGACTGGAAGGGGTTGTTGGATTTAAATAAAATCATATATTGATCTATGTTAGACAAACGTTGAAAACTTTGAAGTACGGTCGTTTCATTCTAGTATGGGACTTCTCGGTAGTGCAAATCCACGATTCCGCACACGGTGATCGAACTGAGGTCTTCAGTCCCTCATACGCACGCCCAACCTCTTGGCCTTTTAGCTGCCATCCAACGGTAGTCTAAAAGCTAGACATTCGCACGCCCCTAGTGTGACTCCTCTGCGTGGGATCATGGATTTGTATCTCTGAGGAATTTCATACCGGATATGTTCTTTGTCCCATTGCATAACATGTAATAATAATAACATAATTAATCTTTTGAACTGTTTTCTCTTTTAACTGATTATAGAGCGTAAAATAATTTGAAGAATTGGTGCTACCATATTTAATTTTTACCGACTTTCAAAATATTTCTAAATTTATCTTTTTATTTTAAGGTGAAAAAACATTTGTCTAAATTAGTAGAACATTATCAGAATATCAATAATTAATCGTCTGACTAAAATGATAAATAGTAGCTTCCAAAGTTTCCCATTTTCCTTCATTTACTGTATCATGACAAGTAAAAAGCTTCGTGATATTTATGGTACTACTTACATTAGAAATGTTGAGGATGCTAGATGCCCAGAAATCATTTGATAAAAGTCTTATTTTGGAGATGTGGATTTCTCATATTCGCGTTAAATCACCCATTTTTATCTTCAGATTGTATTTCACACTTGGAAGGACCTTAAATGCCATTGGTTTGTTTCCTCTTTTAATACGCTATTTTGTGACGTTTTCCAAGGGTATTTTTGTACTGTATAATATGCACATGAGTTGCGTGCTTGTTTGTTGATGCTTCCGACGGCTTGTGGAATATATATATATATATATATATATATATATATATATATATATATATATATATAATATTTCTTTTATCAAACATATTTAGGTATGGACGAAGCATTGGATTTCTGAAATGCCGAATTTATTCATGACTATACTATCGACATCTAAACTAACCACTTCACTTTTTAAGTCTTCACCTAATGGTGATCTATCAAAACGTAGAATACTACCTTCATCATCTCCTTCACATGACTATTCATCAAATGATCCATCATCTTTGTCAAGTTATTCACATAGTTTTCCACCTAGATGGCAATTTTCATTACATATTCCTTCTATACATATCAATAATTCTACTAACAAGGATAATACCATTGATAATGTGGATGGCGACATGCTAAAGTTTTATAAATCATCTCAAGTAGATCACAAAATAACATCATGGGATGAAAAACTTACACGTGATAATTTCAATGTTCATAAAATGTTGGTTGTAGCTACTTCAGTTGGAAAAGTAAGTGTTCTGATCACTTATTTAATTGTGTTATCATTTCTAGAGATTTTATGGAAGTTGTTTCTCTTTCTAATGATTTATATTAACTGACTGCCCAGAACGTCGTCAGTACACTATACTGCATACTGAGTGATTGATGTGTTGTACTTTGGTCTACACTTATTATATTTAATTTTGTGATATTGTAGTAAAACTAAAAATCCGATTGGATGATAACGAGATCTGTTGAATTTGAGCATGTTCTTTTTGTTAGTTTTATTTTCTACAGTAAGTGTCACTAAATTCATTATTGACTGTAAAACTCAGTATAGTTATCCAAATTTCTCTTAGCAACTTCTAAAAATAATTTTCTTGACTATCATTATCGTGTTATTAGTCGAAGTTGCCCGCGTATTTAGCTTTGACCAAATATACACTCTGATTGGCATGATTAACCTTTATTTGAGGCTGTGGATCATATCTTAGACGCAGCAATTTGTTCTTATCTTCTTAAAATAATCATTTCTATTCATTATTCCTCGTTTAGGATGTATATATTTATATTACTCTGGATTTTTTGAAGTACATTTAACACGCTGACTGTTTTGACTGCAAAAACGTTAGTCCATATCACTTGATAAGTTTCATCTTCAATAAGAATCCTGGAAATTTTCATATACATCATCATCCTGACCTTTTAACGGTCACGATTAACCTTGAATTGAGATGGAGCTACTTTTAGCTCTTGTTGGTTCGCCAATAAACACGTCTTCTATTCTCAGGCTTGAGTATAAACAAGAAAATACAATAGGAAAACTCCTATTATTACATTTCAGGTACCCAGTATTGTCTGTCCCAAACACTCATTAGTTTATATGCATGAATTATCAGACGGCAACTCACCCTGAATGAGGGATCATACTTTTAATATAATTAATATAACGGTGCGGAGCAACAGTACAGAATTGTTCGACAATAACTAAAAATAATAAGTCGTGTAACAGCAGTTGATAGGTCCACTGGAAGCAATAACATGCATGGTATATAGAAAAACAATAATCTAGTTATTCAATAATCATATCATTAAAACATAATGATAATTCATCTCAAAAGTCCCATTGTCTTCAATACTCACTACGTTCCAGCAAATAACTCACAATTTGTAAATGTAAAATATTCTTACGTTATTCCATACGATATTTATGTAGGCCGTTTATTTAGTAAGTACCCGAATTAAGGTAATGTAAACTCTTATTTTATCAAATTTAATGCACAACAATCCTATCTCTTTCAAATTACTTCTCATTTAACCTCATTATACTTGTTCTATCACGATTATCATTGTTCAGAGCATCTTTGGAGGTCCTCAGATGTCACTCTCTGACCTTGCATATCATTCTAACATTCTCTACTTTGGCATCCGTCAAATTTCTCGATTCAGGATTTTGTGAACCAAGATATTGTATATGAAATCACAAAAGCCCTATCTGTTATTCTCAGCTGTATATTAAACTGGGCAAGCTTCGCTGTTAGGCGTATTGAGACAAATACAACTGACTTTCATCATCATTTTGTTTATTCTTTATCGTGTTTTAAATGATATGTGTCCTCATTACGGCATAGTTCTTTTCTCCAGCTTTTTTAAACAATGAAGATTTCGTGACCATGACCTTTTTTTACTTGTCATCTTAAATTATTTTTTAGCTGTTTGGTTTAGAAAGTGAACGTGGTCGTATTGTTTGGGATTATTTTGTTCCATCT
Organism: Schistosoma spindalis; assembly: GCA_946903255.1. Classification (NCBI taxonomy): domain Eukaryota; kingdom Metazoa; phylum Platyhelminthes; class Trematoda; order Strigeidida; family Schistosomatidae; genus Schistosoma; species Schistosoma spindalis. The sequence goes on from OX336420.1 coordinate 12,179,919, forward strand.
GCAAAACTTTTAGCTAATGGAAAGCTTGCCCTCTTCCAACAGCGCAATTTAGCTCATTTTCCTTTACCGCCAATCATGTCACTTTTATTTCGATCAAAGGTATGCTTTAATTCTACTTTCTTTCCTTTATATTTGTAAATAATTTGTTGAATTGCATTGGTGTATAGATCATAATTCTATGAGAATAAAACTATGTATATATCAGTATACCAGCACACTACTTTTACCAATGTTTATGTGTTTAAATACGTAAATAAAGTCATTGATATTTTTGTTATTTTTAAGTGTTTGGCGGCAATTTACAGAATGCTATGGACCTAGGTTTCATACTACTCACCACTCGTCAGAAAAGCATGTCTATAATGTTAACGGGAAATCGGTCATCAACACTAAAAACCATTTCATCGGTTACTAATCGGTGGTCAATTAGTTGTAGGAATCTCGGTCCTATAAGAGGTCAATCACGACTTAAATAAATCAATGTTAAAGTTTTTGATGGATACTGGTTGATTCAAACCTTATGGACAGCATCAATTTTCATTAAAAGTAGAGATATATCTTGATGATAAGGGGGAACTGACGCGATACCTTGATCAAAGGCATTCTTTCTATTTCCTCCAAACACTCAGCTTCTAATCGTAATGAACCCGATGTTAAGTCACTTAAACTGATGGTCCCATTACAGTTTGCTCAATAAAATTTGTTCGGGATTAAGGACCACATACAGATTACGTTTTATGTAATTAGTCTCGTTCAAAAATGTAAGTAAAGCAATAATAACATAATTTGCAAACCTTTTTCATCTTGTTTTGTAACTAGCTATCGTAGATACCGCTATCTAAACTAGCTTAATAACAAACCCGAATAGTGTTTATGGACTAGTAGAATTAGATAGTACATAGTCCATTTAATTCCACTCCGGTTGTTCACTGAAAGTGGAACTCGCAGTGTTTATCATCAATAAAATCAAGTATGTTCACTGCCACTCCTCCCAAGAGAGTGTGGAACATTTGTTCCTATCAAACATTTAGTGTAAATTTTCTCTGTTAGAAATTTATACTCATTGTTTATCTCTTTTCTCATGACATTTTTTGACTCTTAAACTTTTCACACTATCCAATTAAATTGTTTATTCGTAGATTACAAATCGACGGGTACTTTTCTCATTCAATCCAATTACTGGTGTTCCATCACATGAAAAAGGTATGAATTTGTATGCATTGAAATCGGATATTATTCAAACTGTCTTGGAACCTGGTTCTGTAAGCGAACGATGTGAATTTATTAGACCTTTGTTGTTGTTGAGGGTCGATTTAGACGTAAGTGAACTTTGAACTTTAAACATTCTTTTGCACAATACATTGTGACAGGTATTAAAAAAGAAAGACTTTTAAACATAATCTTGGACGAAAATTGGCATTAACGCAGGCATTAGTGATTCCTATTCAGAATCAATCGTAGGACTTTCAGGTCTCATGATTAAAGCGATTCCACAACTGAACCAATAGTAAATTGGGTCTATACACTATTGTACACAACAGAAATCGGCCTTTTTCAGTTTTCTGTTCTCACTCTTTTTTATTACTATTTTGGCTGAGAAACGTGGTTTATGAAGTAGAAGGTGCACGTAGACTTCAGGTACTTCATCATAGGCGTTTTGCATGCTTAATAAAACAACTGAATAATCAACGTTGATGTTAGGGGTAAGATACTTACTTAGACAAATCGATTTTCGAGACTATGGATGTTCATTGACTTTGGGTATATATCTCGGCGAGAAATTTTGGCTGGAGTCGAAGTTGTTTGGAAGGGAACTGGGACGCCCTTCATGCCATTGTTTGAAATTATTGACTGTTGGAGAGGACTTTGTTGGTAGGTGGAAATTGTTTGGTTTTGATACTCGAAGTAAAGGCGATTGATTGTTAGTCTTGAGTAACATGAGACAATATCAGTGACAATGTCCGAATATGTGTATTCTTCTTTTTCTCCTTAATCTTCAACCTTAATACAATTTCATACTTCCCCGTATTCTCTAATGCTAAGTCTTACTGATTGTTATGAGTACTACTATTATTACGACTCTCTTGATATTCCTCCTGTCTATCGCATTCCGATAAACTTATATGGTATGGCAATTTGGGATGATGCACAATGATCCCAGCTCTTCCTTAGTTGCTTAATTGACTGAAATTTCTGTTTCTATGCTTTAATTAACGGTTAAATGATATGAGTTGATTTCTCTGTGTTTATTACATTAAGTGATCGCAATCAGCTAAATTTAGAAATGTCCAGCTGCTCAACTGTATTGAGTACTTTAGTCAGTCTAAGTAAATTATCTTTAATAACTAGTCCTAAAAGCTTTCAGATTTATCAGTTTTGTAGCATCGGCCTTTAAAAAGGATTATTGCTAGATACACAAAGGCTGCCGTGTCAGGCGTAAGGTACTCACTGAAGACAATAAAAGTTGGTCTCTCAATGTAGGTTGATTGGAGTCAGACTTGTAAACCTTTGTATCTCGGCTCAGTTCTCTAGAGCCATGGGTTTGATCTCCGTTTGCAAGGTCGTAGATGAGTACTGCCGAAAAATCCCACACTAGGATGAATCGGCCGTCCATTACTTCCAGATTTTCAATAGCTATATGACTTAGATCGATTCATAATTTCAATTAAATTCAATAGTCTCCACGACCCCATACTAACAGTTACCTCTTGTTTATCGCCGCTAGATCTCAGTGAAGTTATTGGTGAGACTTGTTGCTTTTCATTTTCCTTTAACCCATTTTTGGAGATTGAAGGACTTTATAATCTAGTGTTTAACGATAGCGATTCAGTTGATTGTCTAGACAGATAGTATAAATCGCAGTAAAAAAAACATTTCTATTGTAGATTCATTAAAATTGTTATAAATCCTGTGTTTTTATACCTGAATTCATCAATAAAATCTTTTCAATAACGTAATTTGTTTGTAAAGATTTTCACATAAACAAATGTTGTCATCTTTACAATCTTCCTTTTATCTGTAAATAATAAATTTTAAATTTATAATGCAGTAGTGTACATATTTAATAACACTGGGTGCCGGGCCAGATATATGAAAGTTAACATTCTCATTGAGTCCTGAATGTCATTGTTTCAACCACAAGTGGGGTCGTGGACGCTCACTTACGAGGAGTCCTATACTAAAACGAAACAGCTGTCGTGTATTTCTGTCTTTAATCGTTATCTAACTTAAGTTAGTTTGTGATCTCAATACCATACAGTAATAATTAATTATTAATTCAATGATCTTGAAAAATCCATCTGACTATTACAGGTTGAAGTTTATCCATCTACTTGTGCCGCTACGTATTCATCACCGGATTCACAGCCTTTATATATTTTTACTATTGAAAGTGAGCAAGCTCGTCTTACCGGTTATCGGATAGATCCGGTATCTTCAGACGGTAAATCTTTAAAAGCTACACGTGTCTGGCGAATGTTATTGAGTCCTGATTCTAGTCCGGTTAACAAGCATATCATTGTCTCTGCAGCTTCACGTCCACCTTCTGGTATGATTTTACATCTATATATTTCAATTACTTTTTGTTTTTTATGGTATATCATTGCTTACGAGTTTTTTGTCATATTTTCTTATCTGAGTAATGAGTTTATCCACTTTTTCTCTCTAAGTGGAAAAATATCCAAGTAAATAGTTTCACAAGCTTAACATTACTGTTGGTGTATTATCATTGTCTTCACTTCATTTTGTGTCTTATTCATGTCATTTTGATGTGCCGATGTGAAATATAGAAACCATAATCGATTCAGATTTGTTTAATGTTATGCTTTTTTTTTCATAGTTCACCTCTTAGCTATCTAATCATTAAACACTGATTATCTCAATCGGTCAGTTGAATGTCAGCGTAGATTTTGACATAAAAAATTGTACATTGGATTAAGTCCCCATAACAGTAATCAATTTGCACAAAAATTTAGTTCTTGGCATGATCGAATAATCCATTGAGTGTCTTCATTAGCATTGATAAAACGTTCATTCTAAGCATGTTTTTCTTCATCTGATTAGGTCTTGTTGAAACATCTAGATTTTCGTCAAATCATAATTTAGTCATAAATTCAAATTTACAATATTCATAATTTCCTTATATTTTTGTTTTCATTAATTTTTATTTCATTTTATTTTATGTTTCAGAACATATTTATTCAGTTGGTCGAGTATTGGGTGATAGAAGTGTTCTTTATAAATATTTAAATCCTAATCTCATTGCAGTACTTACTATTGGTGGTGATATCAGCAGTCATACAAATACTCTAATAATTTATTTAATTGATGTTGTAGCTGGTCGAATATTACATAGTGCTGTACATCGTCGATGTTCTGAACCTATTAGTCTAGTGCATTCAGAGAATTGGATTATTGTAAGTTGAACGAGTACTGTTTTCCAGATATTCTATATTATTTTGAATGTATCCTTTGTACGCTTGTTTACTTTGGGACTTCCCAGTGAGCAATGGTTAGGTTTATGCATAGTGTACTAATTAAATACATGAACTTGATTGATAACGTGAATCTACATCAACTGAAGTAGTTGAGACATATTTTACATATATTCAACCATTACCGACGTTGACAAGCGTTATTGTCCTGTGTAGGAGTAGGTTGAAAGTAAGCTATGGGTAACCAAACCAATATGTTGGTGCTGAGAATTCTATATTGTACCAAAATATAATATTGAATAAAGCCATAAAATAAATCTATCACTGACAATTGGAATTAATCATGTTAACGGATATAGACTATTTGATTTAGGTTCATTTGATTACCATAATCAATAGTTAGAGACTTAGGGTTTGAAATGATGGAGATGCATTCATTTTTCTCTTAGAATCTGAATCCCGAAATGTATCTACTTCATTGTGAACAATTCTGAGCTGTGTCATCCATTAGTTTTGATAACCACATGGACTCCAACCAGGTATTTTACGCCAATCAACGATATTGAGTCCACTAGTCAGTGACTTCGTGTACTGGTACGATGTTTTAGTTTGGTCACCTCTAGCTACAAACAGCACTGTTCTTTATAGACACTACTTGTTAATTTGATAAGTTTGTTTTACTGTTTACGGAGTACTATTTTGTATTAAAAGAAAATAGGTATAACGAAGCTTTATAAAATTTTATACGTTATATTATTTCTATGATCGATAATTTCCTCGGCTTAGCTCACCAAAGTATCTAGGTAACGGAATGTGGAATTGTTACATACCAATGTATGTACCAATGTGCCCCCAAATGCCCTGGTACGGCCGAGAGTGGGGAGAGTCCGCTCTCCCTCTCGAAATGCTCTCACATGGCCATGCGTATATAGCCTCTGCCAGGGAAGTCCTACTGACTGCCTTCACGTGGCGGGGGTGTTGTTTACGAAAATGAGAGGACGAAAAGCGAATGTCCGGCGCTTTAACCGGACCCCAAACCAATGGTGCACATGGGCTCCAGTATCCTGCGGGAACAAATGGCGTATGAACCAATCGTTGGTCACCGGCTACCATGGGACTGCATCTCCTTACGATGATCCACTGCCTTGTGGGTCAGACGTTCAGGTCGAAGTCTCGGGGTGTGGCCCCCCTAAGAAAACCATTTGCTTCGGTTTGGGCACCCATGCAGTATCACAGCCCTCACACAAATCAATTGAGATTCGTGTGGCGCATATGTACTTGGTGCCTCCCTGTACCTATACTTATGTGTTAAAATAAATAAATGTAATACAATTTTTTAAATTAGTAATATAATTCACTACACATGTACTTAGCTTTGAACCATATTTATCTGTTTAGCGGCTGGTGATACCTTGGATGCTTAAATATAAGGCAAGATTTTAACATGTGAACCTTACTAGCCGAAGGACTTAAACACGAGCACTACTGATTATACATGATAACTTGTTTGCAGTTATGTATAGCTACACGTTCTAACATGCAATACTATGTGAATAATTAGTGATTTTACTTGACTAATGAAGGTTTTATCTTGTTAGGAAATGTCTTATAATTAGTCGATGAAACTTTAAATGTCTTACTATTTCAATATTACTGTTTTGTTTAAAATATCATGCGAAATTTGTTATCCATACTTTTTTCCGGTACATTATTGTAATGTTTTTTCCCTTCAAATTTCTTTAAAGTATACTTATTATAATCATAAATCATTACGCAATGAAGCTACCGTTATTGAATTATATGAACCGACTAAATTATCCGGGGAATTATGTGCTAGTCAGTCAATTCCAAGCCCTTGGCAATTATTTCTCAGCAATCTTATTCCTTCATGGTTGTTATCTAATCCAAGTTCATTAAAAGGATCTGGTGATTTATCGGGTTTTTCCCGTTTCTCATCTTTGTTTCGTGCTAGTGATGTTGATGGCTTTTGTGGTTCAACTGGTGAAAATTCTTTAATACCTCAAGTCCTACAACAATCCTACATACTGAACACTCCACCACGTAGTGGTGCAGTGACTGTTTCAGTTACTGAGAGAGGAATAACCGCTAAGAATATAATTCGTGAGTAAAAATGGTTTTTTTCGATTCTTTATTTAGAGTCTACATTATTTTAGTTGTCTCTGTGGCTCATGTCTGTGACGTTAATCGATATCGTTTGCTAGATTCACCAATTAGAATTCTGACTACTATTCGGTCTATCTATAGTTTAAAACCCTTAGCTTTGACCAATGATATGTTCGGAGCGACACGATTAACCATAAGCTGGGGTTAACCTAAGCTTAACTTCTATCGGTTTGTTAATCCCCAGTCCTGAGTTGGAAGAAGAAAAGACAACAGTCATGCTTTGTTTCTTACGTTTCGGACACCTAATATATCTCTTTCAAACATTGTAAAAGCAAACTATACTGACGACCTTGCGAGACTTATTTGTCTATCAGGAAACAGTGTCCAGTTATAAAACAATTAATAATTAGAGGAAACAAAATTAGTGACAAAAAGTTTTGGCACGAATAATTGGCCTTTACATGTTGAATCACTCATTATTGTAATAAAAGAAGGCTAAGTTTATGTTATTAAATTTCGGGTTAATGTTATGATTTAGGGTTGTAACCCTGTGAGGTTTTTGTCTCCAACTTACATCAACTATAATACGATGATGCTTCGTCATTCTTTTATTTACAAACTTAAGAAATCTAATGTCGAGATTCGGAGTTAGGAGTTAGCGTAGGAGAATACTGCTAAGTTACACAAACAACCTTAACTACAAATGGAAATACATCAAGTGCTCCAACATGGAACTTTTATCAAGAGCAAGGGTTTGTAGTGATTTAGCTTAAGCACAATGTCATTCATCGTTTGGTTGCATAAAGGATATATGCATCAATTTCACCTATTCTATAAACTGAATATTAGCTATTTTCGCATCGTTAATAAAAAAAGTTATCTTTCTCTGCGCTTTAAATTTCACACAAAAATCTATGAGCTAGTATCATAACTCTGATTAACCATCAGTATGCCATACTTCCACCCTTAAGCACTTGTTCGTTCATACACGTGGATAATCAAATCACAACACAACCCCACATAAAAAGTCATTCTTTGCATACAATCATGCCGCTAATGCTAAAGAACAGAACAAATGATACATAATTGGTTAACAATAATAAAAAATAATAAATTGTATAGAAGTAGTTGATATGTTCCATGAAAGATTAAAATACAAGGAATAAAGAAATATAATAATTCGTAGTTTGATCTCAAGAATTACACTTTCTTTAATATTCCCTTCTGTTACGACAGTAGTAAATCAACCTTCGCATTTAATATTCTCTACCGCTTACACATGAAAATCATTTTCCACCGTAACATGTCTTCGAGACAAGTATTTAGGTCATGCAGACAATTTCCAAGTGACTTATTTTCTTTTTCTACTAATTTCTCATGAAGTTATACAGAAAAACAATATTCTTATTGTATCATGGTGTTTTTAGCATTGATTATACATAAATTATGTTTTTAACTGGAAATACTTTGTAAGTACCTGTTATAACTTGTGACCTATGTGCCCTGTTTATTGTATAACGTAACGATAACGCCAATTTGAGAGCAATGAATTATCGATCGAACCAATGACGCATAAAACACGTGCGAGCAGTCTAACGTCCTGATTGGTCCTGCTTTCCGCCTAGCCCAGCCAGCTAAGTCCAGAACACCAATCTCAGCCTCTGCAATATGAATCATTTATTTCAAACATACTGGGTTTATATACCAACCCGACAGACCACATCATACCACAAAATAGGAAACAACAGTTGTACAAGATTCGGTCAGAAGTGGCTGTAAATGTGGGAGGTAGTGATTAATAAACAGGTAATAGTTCAAGAATGGTAAATCGTATAATAACAGTTCATAGATTAAAATGAAGCTTATGATAAGAGAGACCTGAATATAAATAGTTTAGTTAATTAACAATTATACGGTAAAAATGTACGTGTAGTATTTGTCCATGAATGGGTCCCAAAAGTTACAATTCATTATGCTTATCGGGACATAACAGTACCATTATCCATTTATTTATTGAAGTTGAGGTAGTTGACAGGAAACCGTAGACTCAGTTTTCGTAGTTGTAAGGACTTGTCAGTGAGGTGTACCTTCAATCTTAATGACAGTGGTGCTTCTTGTGGGATTCGACTTGTGTTACCCAGATTCGCAATCTGAGACAGCATCTCTGGTTTATTTAAATAATCTGAGATTGTGAAAACAGGTGACGCATATCGAGTCCTAGGACTAAACTTTCTCAATTTTTACTTATTTTGACTTTTCTTAAAATATGTTCGCAATAATATCGCTTAAAAATTTCCTTTTAATTTTTCAGTGGCTTTACAGAGAAATAGTCTAATCGAACTTCCGAAATCATTTTTCGATCCCCGTCGTAGTTTGGATATGACTTCTGAACTAATGTAAGTACTCTAGAATTTTGTATTATTGTACCGTATTGTTAGTTTGGAGATAGTGTGATTTGTATTATTCAACGACACCATATGTCGTTGTTCAAGTGGTTGAGATCAAATTCTCAACTGTCTTTTTATTTCCCAATAAGATGTTTGTTTAAAGATGCAGGACCATAGGTCTACGAAATATGTTGTTAAAATTGCATTCAAGAGTATCTGTTGAAGATGATACGTAAGTTCTACCTACATTTGAATACTACAACGTAGAAGTTAAAAACTCGTAATGAATCGGCTAAAAAAACTAATTACTCTCTTTTTTTAATATTCAACCGCTTTGTCACCTTTTAATAGCCCTTCTAAGTATCTACTTATAATCGGTTAATTACTTCATAGCAAAGCGTCTTATTCATAGCTTTCTTTCGCTATCACATGACTGTACTCCTTTTAGCGATTTAAATGACTATGCATTTTCTGAAAGTGTGATAAACACTTATTCTTTTTATTCTTCCCAAACATCAAAATTCATTGTTAACGTCACAGTACGAGAGTATATGTTGAATTTAATGCCCTCTTTTTAAATGCTCATTATCAAAATGTTCCAGGGAAGAAGGTGTTCACCCTTATGCTCCTGTGCTACCATTTTCCGATCAAGCTATGATTACATATAATCAATCAATTATGCGTATTCGAGCTATTCGTACAGCACCTACTGGTTTAGAGTCCACTGGATTAGTATTTGCATATGGATTAGGTAAGTATGAAATATATTCATATATTCTTAGTAAGTCAGTAGCTTTTTTGTAGGTGTTTTCCTTCCACTTTTATACTAATTGAAAACGTTTAATTTTGTTTTAGCCATACAATTAAACTGTTAAATTTGTAGAGTGATGTAAAGAGTTTGCTTGTGATGAATTAGGTCTAATTTCTTGTGTAAATGAGTTTCGTTAGTATGTCTATAATTTTATTACTACTAGTATAGGTGGTTACATCGACTGAGATGACTGTGCAACATATTACGCATGCCCAACTACCACGGGGCGCAATGATGTCTAGTGTTAAAGGCGGATAGAATAAAGTGGCAGCCAAGCCAAAACGTGGCATCAGTCCATAAAGCCACTAACTTCTGGTCTGAGCCATGTTGGTAGATGCAAACTACTAGTTTGGGGCCCGCGCAACTATCGTAGTCAATGGTTGGAGATTCAGGTGACATGGCTCAGAATCTGTCACAATGATGTTGTATATGTAGAGGTTAACCAAGTTTGTTGAGATAAATTTCCTCTATATTCGACTCCAAATAAAGATATCTCATTAACCGAGTATTTAATACAGGCTTAATCTCCTAGTAGAATTATCGATTTACTCGAGATCATTAAAAAGCCCAAAAATCAGTTATAGAGATAGTTTATTGTGAAAGCCTGGTAAAGTTCGCAAGCATACAGCAAGCAAGCACCGAGTGAGTCAAAAATCAAGGTGTGAGTCTGTGTTAAAAGATTCATATATATTTTTGAGTATCAATCAAGTGTAGATAAATTATTGATTATCTATGTGTCACAACCAATGGGGGATAGAATAGGGATAGAAGTGCAGACACACGCTCAATCATACTCATATGGAAATTAACACAGTTGTGTAGACAAATAATACATTAATGGAATGGGCTTGCTACATAAGCTCCCATCCAGAACATTGATGTTTTTATTTACAAAAAAAATTTTTATTAACATCTATGTTCGACAAAGAGATAAAAAACGAAATTGTCTTTAAAATAAATGTACAATTTGATATGATGATGAGTAAGCGTTAAGTTGTCATAACAGCTTGTGTGTTGAAACGCTTTGTATCATGTATGTAAAAATGTATATTTCACATCAACGAATTTCATAAAGTTAAAATGTAAGCATAATGAAGATCCGTGGGGCCAATAAAATATAGTAATGAAAATAAAGAAGGATTTTTGTGGTATAAGAGCAATCTCAGGACTTGGTCTAGCTAGATAAATATGGTGGTTGCTACATACCTATCTGGCCAGTGTACTCTTCTTCCTGATCTTGTTGTGGTTTCTGTTGCGGGCGTACTTTTGAGTGAAGTTTTGTTTGTTGCAGTTAGTCTATTTGATGCTTGCTCTGCTGCAGGTTTAGATGGTTTTACAGTTGCCTGTTTCTCAGTGTTCTCTAAAAACGCTGGTTTTATTCTGTCGATGCTAACAGTGTCATGTTTACCTGCTCTTTCCACTGTAATTGTTTTACCGTCTTTTCGGATAATTTTAAACGGGCCGTCGTAAGGAGCCTGTAACGGCTGTCGTACTCTATCATTTCTGACGAATACATGTGAGCATTTGTCTAGTTCATTAGGTACGAATGATCTCACCTTTTGGGTTCGTGGTTCAACGGACCTAATTGATTCCATCTGTTGTTTTAATTGTTGTACATAGTCGGTTATGTCTGCTGGAATATCTGTTGCGCGGTCAAAAAATTCACCGGGCAAACGTAACGTTGTTCCATACACCAACTCGGCAGCACAACAACCAATGTCTTGTTTTATAGATGAGCGAATGCCTAATAGTATCAAAGGAAGTTTGGCATCCCATTTGTAATCTCCTCCAGCAGCTGTCAAAGAGGCTTTTAATTGTCTGTGAAACCTCTCTATCATTCCATTAGCAGTCGGATGATAAGCAGTGGTTCTAATTCTCTTTATACCGAAAGTATCTGTAAGTTGCTGAAATAGTTTGCTTTCAAACTGAGCTCCACGGTCGGTCGTAATTGTTGTAGGGACACCGAAGTTTGTAATCCAGTGTTTCACCAGTTTCTTCGCTACTGTTGATGCTGACGTGTCTTTTAACGGAACAGCTATGGGCCATCTCGTAAATCTATCTATACATGTTAGTATGTGCGTGTAACCATTAGAAATTGGTAACGGTCCAACAATGTCGATATGAATGTGGTCGAACCTAGCGCTAGCGGCGGGGAAAATTCCTGTAGGAGATATGATATGTCGATGTACTTTTGACTTCTGGCATTGGATGCATTCCCGTGACCATTTTCGTACATCTTTGTTTATGTTTGGCCATACAAACCTATCTGTGATAAGCTTTACAGTGGCTTTTATACCTGGATGAGATATGTTGTGTAGTTTCTCAAAAATGTTTCGTCTCATGTCACAAGGTACAAAAGGGCGAGTTTTACCTGTTGAGGTATCACAAGTTAAGATGTCCTTGTTGTTTATGGAGACGTTTTCGAATACTAACTTCGTTTCCTTAGACTGCAAAAGCTTTTGTAGCTCCCTATCGAGCTTTTGCTGTTTTGCCATATCTTGATAGTTTATATCAGGGATCGAGAAGGTATTGATACTTAATCTCGACAGTGCATCTGCTGCCTCATTTGCATTGCCTTTTATGTATCGTATATCAGCTGCAAATTGCGAAATGAATTCTAGTTGACGAATTTCGCGCGGACTGTATTTATCATGATTGTGCATCAAGGACTTAGTTAGAGGTTTATGATCCGTATATATCGTAAAAGAATTGCCTTCTAACATATACCGAAAGTGCTTGATGGCTAGGTAGACAGCTAACAGTTCTCTACCGAATGTGCTATATTTTGTTTGCGTTGCGTTAAGCTTTTTTGAGAAAAATGCAAGGGGTTGCCATTGTTGATCGACATGTTGTTGAAGCACAGCACCTACTGCTACATTAGAGGCATCGGTCATTACTGCTAAAGGTGCATCAACCTTTCGACGTACTAGTAATGCCTCAGTGCTTAATGTGCTTTTTAACTGTTCAAATGCTTGAATTGCTTGCGGTGTCATTGTCAATGATTTAGCTCGTCCCCTTAATAAATCAGTTAGCGGTTTTGCTATGTCTGCACATTTCGGAATAAAACGTCTGTAAAAGTTGATCATCCCAAGGAAACGTCGTAGTTTCTTGAATGAATCAGGTAAAGGATAATTTTTGATGGCTTGTGTTTCCTCAGGAACTGGTTTGATGCCTTGACTATCAATTACGTGACCTAAAAAGGTAAGGGATTGTTTTCCGAACTCACATTTGTCAGGGTTGACTGTTAACCCATACTCGTTTAGCTTCTCAAAAAGCATTTTCAGATGAATTAGATGTTCATTTTCATTTTTGCTTGCGATAAGAAGGTCATCTATGTAAGCATATACGAAAGGTAAGCCACGTACTACTTGGTCGATAAAACGCTGGAAACTTTGTGCAGCATTCCTTAATCCGAAAGGCATGCGAACAAATTCGTATAATCCAAATGGGGTAGTAATGGCTGTTTTGGGAACGTGGTCCGGGTGAATTGGAATGTGATGGTAAGCGCGGACGAGATCAACTTTTGAAAAAATCGTCACATCAGATAGACTATGAGTGAAGTCATGCAAATGTGGAAGTGGATATCTGTCTGGTATAGTACGGCTGTTGAGAGCTCTATAGTCACCGCACGGTCTAACTTCGGAAGAGTTTTTCTTAGGTACCAAATGGAGCGGTGATGCCCACGGACTATCGGAGGGGCGTATGATACCCAACTCTATCATTTTGTTGAATTCGTTCTTTGCTAGAGCCAAACGAGAGGGGTCAAGGCGTCTTGGACGTGCGAACACTGGTGGACCCTCTGTCTTTATATGATGTACGACGGTATGTGTCAGTTTGTCCCGTTTGAAATTCGGTCGTAATAAGTCTGGAAACTGATTAAGTAAACTAACGTACTTGTCATTCTCGCGATGAGGTTTGATCAATAAATGTATGGACGTCTCGTTAGAAATAATCCCTCTAATTTCGCTGCTATGGTCAGCAAGGACAAGTTTCCGATTTCTTACATCTACGAGTATTTTATGGGATTGTAAAAAATCAATGCCGATTATAGGAATGAGGACGTCAGCTATGATGAAGTTCCATGAAAAATTGGATTTAGGACCGAAATTTAATTGTAACTGCCTTTTGCCGTACGTCTTGATCTCAGATCTGTTTGCGGCTTGTAGTTTTAGTTTGGGGTCAGGTGTGTTTTTCTCAAGTGTAGTGGGTGGTACTACACTAACCTCTGCCCCAGTGTCGACTAAGAACTGTGTTCCAGTCCTTTTGTCTGTAACATATAACAAGCGACTGCTTTGAGAGTTGTGTTCAGCGACTGCAGTCGTCATTAACCGACGTTCATGATGGTCTCTTTGTTGTGTGCTTGCGAAATTACAGGGAGGAGTACATTTTTTAGCTTGCTTACCGTACGTTTTATGGTACCAACAAATGTTATGTCGAGTGGTGCTTGGACTACGACTTTTACGGCTTCTGGACCTTCCTTTCCGCTTGCTGTGGGAGGTATTCAAAAATTGGAGCTGAGCTATCTGATTAGCGAGGACTTCGACTGTTCGTCGCAAATCGGCGATCTCGTCAGATGAGTTTGATTGTATGTGAGATACGGAGTGCGTCCTAGTTCGCTCGTAAATTCTATCGGCTATATCTGCTAGCTTATCAAAATCTATATCCTCGTCTCCGATCGCTAGTATCTGTTGGATGTTTTGTGGGAGACGTCTGAGCCACAATTGATATAATAGACGTTTATCTACTGAACGATTCCCCAATAAATTTGTCATGTAGCGTTTCAGTTGAGATGGTGTACTGTCACCTAGCTCTACATTAGCTAAAAGTTGATCAATTGTTTGCTGGTCGGTGAGTGATGTAACACGAATGACCTCTCTTTTTAGACAATCATATGGTGAGTCTGGATCCGGTTTAATAATGACGTCAGACACTTGTTCTATAACATCGTCTGGCAGCAATGAGTTTGCATAACTAAATTTTGTGTTCTGATTTGTGATTCTGTTTGCAACAAAAAAGCTTTCTAAGCGTGCAAACCACAGTTCGGCCTTTCGGGGATTAAAGACAGGTAAAGGTACAGAGATGGCACCCACGGAAATAGACTTAGATGAAAGGCTTGGTGAATTATCAAGTGACATGATACGAAGAAATAATAACAATAGCAATAATAATAAGCTGAGGATTGAAATATATGATATGAATAAGTCGAATATAACAACAAGAAATATATATGAGACTCACCGAAAACAAAGGTCACTTTGAGTTTAAATAGGCAAATATAAAGTAATAATTCCAAAGCAACAATGTTATAGATGAATTAACTGACTGACAATATATTGTTAATAATTGCAATAGTAATTCCAATATGAAGTTCTTTATGATTGGAGAATATGCAGCAGATTTTGTAGAGAAACAGGCGCGTGTTCTAAATGCGGCTCACCAGTTTGTTGAGGTTAACCAAGTTTGTTGAGATAAATTTCCTCTATATTCGACTCCAAATAAAGATATCTCATTAACCGAGTATTTAATACAGGCTTAATCTCCTAGTAGAATTATCGATTTACTCGAGATCATTAAAAAGCCCAAAAATCAGTTATAGAGATAGTTTATTGTGAAAGCCTGGTAAAGTTCGCAAGCATACAGCAAGCAAGCACCGAGTGAGTCAAAAATCAAGGTGTGAGTCTGTGTTAAAAGATTCATATATATTTTTGAGTATCAATCAAGTGTAGATAAATTATTGATTATCTATGTGTCACAACCAATGGGGGATAGAATAGGGATAGAAGTGCAGACACACGCTCAATCATACTCATATGGAAATTAACACAGTTGTGTAGACAAATAATACATTAATGGAATGGGCTTGCTACATATACACCGTTTGTCTGTCCTTAAACTAACTGGGAGATTAAAATTACTTTATACTTTTCTTTCTGCGAACCAGTTCTCTTGCTCTGTATCATATCCTCATGTGCAATTTTTTACTACCATTGAAGTAACCACTTCTATGTATTCGGTGATCATCTTGTGTTAATGAAGTGCAACAACTTGGACCAATGTATATATGTGCCTGATCATACGTTGTAGCTGACTGACTGACTGAGTACTAGTACTGATACGTTAGCGTGTTTTAAATTAACACAACGTTAACTTGTGTATGTTGGTTGAAAGAATTCAACAGGATACGAATTACATAAAACTTTGCATCCCTCATCCCACCTTACATACATATTCTTTTGAAATTCCGACCGCCCCCAAATGCCCTGGTACGACCGAGAGTGGGGAGAGTCCGCTCTCCCTCTCGAAATGCTCTCACATGGCCATGCGTATATAGCCTCTGCCAGGGAAGTCCTACTGACTGCCTTCACGTGGCGGGGGTGTTGTTTACGAAAATGAGAGGACGAAAAGCGAATGTCCGGCGCTTTAACCGGATCCCAAACCAGTGGTGCACATGGGCTCTAGTATCTTGAAGGAACAAATGGCGTATGAACCAATCGTTGGTCACTGGCTACCATGGGACTGCATCTCCTTACGATGATCCACTGCCTTGTGGGTCAGACGTTCAGGTCGAAGTCTCGGGGTGTGGCTTGCTAAGAAAACCACCTGCTTTGGTCTGGGCACCCGGACAGTATCACAGCCCTCACACATATCCAATGAGATCTGTGTGGCGCATATGTTTTCGGTGCCTGTTTGTACCGATATCCATGAAATCCCGACTGCAACATTGTACAAAATCTTTTCATAAGTTTATCTTAAATCCCACCTATCGTTCAAAACTTAGCCGTACTGTAGACTACTGGCAACCATCGATGATGATTCTTATACAAAATTTGTTTATTTTCTCTTCATTATAACATGATGGTGCCTATGATGTTGGGGAACTTCTCAATTTGAACTCCCTTATTCAATATTGTTTTCTTTTTCATATTTCAGATTTGTTTTTCACTCGAATATCACCTTCACAAACATATGATTTACTTAAAGAAGATTTCGACTATACTGCAATAGCTACTGTCACATTAGGAATGATAATTGCTTCCATTGTGTCATGTCGTTTAGCCACAAGACGAGCAATTCTTAGAGCTTGGGCTTAATTTCTAGTTCATATAGATTTATTTAATTTTTTGTTTTTCTTCTTGTATGCTTATAAAAAAATAGTTGTTTCATCTATGTATGACTTATTTGACCTGTATAATTTCTCTTTACATTTGTAATATTTTGTATACTTTTTGTCAATGTTATGTATGTATAAATAAATGTGTTCTCATTCAGATGAATTCTCTTCTGTTAATGGTTTTTGTTATATCCAGATCTTGAATTTTCGCTCTAAAGTGAACAACTTGAGCACTAGAACGCTTAAACCATCTAAGTCGCAAGTTAGAAAACAGAAGACCGGTGGAAAGAAATCTCATTCCAATCACTGTCAAATATGGTACAAAAACACTTGGGTATTTATAGCTTTTAGTAAAATGAAATCACCATAACAATCATCCAATTCATACAAAATGGTTTTTAGCATTTGTCTAATGAGGAAGCTACACGTCAAGATTCTGGAATGCTCTTCCAAACAGTGGTTGGATGGACTGTCTTCGGTTCTTTCAGAACTTCCTTGAGTTCGCCGGGGCCGTTTCCACACCTCTCCTCTTTAAAGTCTTATGTAAGACTTTCCGCTTGGGTTCACTTAAGACTTCTCAATCACATTTCTCTTGAAGTTTGTACTGTTTTGTCTTTACGTCATCTATGTCTTCAGCTTTTGTTCTCCCCATGTCTTTTTTAAATGAGTACACATGCATTTGAAACGTCAGCTTTGTGTAATCGTTGTTCTACTATCCCTTTAAATTTAAGTGACATGTCTTGTAGAGGTCCCGAAACATATGCGAACTAAGTACAGTATTTTTCGAACCTGACATTCAATAACACCCGGTTCCCATTTTCTATTACTTTGATAAGTACCCTTTCGCCCACCTGGAAGCTGCGATTGACCGTCTAATATTCGTTTGTGAGTTTATTTGTCGTCCTGGGTGGCAACATAATAATAAAGGCTGTCCGAACTTTCCGGCACTTTCGGATTGGGTGTGACTTTGTAGGACACTTGAACTAGAATACCTTACCTCCATTTTATCAGAGTCCTTTTTATCGTATCCACGAATCTTTCTACTCGGTCATTCGATTACGGGTGACACGAAGGAAACCGTCATGCGTAATTTCATTTTCACTGAAGAACCGTTTGAAAGATGACTTGAACTGAGTGCCATTTCCATTGATTAAAATCTCCGGAGACACGAAACGAAAAACTTGACAATTTTTTGTGTCCTCTGACGTCACGTTCGGCATGACGTATGATTTTGGCATCCACAACAACCAAGTAGTTTCTGCCTTGCATTGGATTAGCGAAATCAGCGTGTATTCTTTGCCAAGGCCCGTCCGGTTTTCGCCATGGGATTCTTTGCGACTTCTAGACAGGACCAACAACTACGACGCTTTTGTTCTATATCCCAGTCTATTGACGGTCAGTATGCGTTACTCCGAGCCAGTGACTTCATCTTACTTATTACCGGTGCTCACTGTAGAACTGTCTTAGGACTTGCTGTCGAGTAATTCTGAAAATAACAATACGGTGGCCAAACATGGTACACAAATCGACAATTGCCAGGGAGTCTCGTCGAAGTGAACGTCACTAGTTAAGTATACGATCTTCAATGTGTTATCCTTCTCACTAGCTTTAATGGCTCCGAACGTGACCGTCAGTCCCGTATCCGCGTCTCTCAACATTGTTAACTTTAGCCTCAGCTTCTACAAGCAGCTCTTCTTGTTTTGTATAGGAGCCAATTAATCTTGAAAGGGCATCTGTCTGTCCGAAATCTGTTGTCAGTTGATACTTTATCTTGAGATAACCCAGCAGTGTAGTTGTTCATCGTTGCAGACGGTCCAGTACAAACAGGGATACCCTTACGGGAGCATTCGACTAGGTGCAGATTATTCGACAGGACTATACGAAGCACTAGAAGCTCACCAGTACTCTTCGCCCTTACCAGAAGACTTATTCGCAAAACTAAATAGGGAGAAGTACTTCGCAAAGTTGGATTTTTCAGAAGCTTATTCTCAGATTCCTGTAGCTGAAAAATACAAGCATTACCTGACTATAAACACGCATAAAGGATTGCTCGAGTGTAACAGAATTCCTTTTAGATTAAAGACAGTTTCATGTGATTTCACAACATTTTCATATTTATTAGTACAGTGGAAATCAGCGGTTTATAAGACATACCAATTGAAGATTCCTGTTGTATTTTGCTGCGGATCAAAGGAATATTTTAAAAATGAGTCTGCTCATTATTTAACAGTCGTCAAGTTGTATTTCTGCCACTTCCTCACACCTAAAGCTTGACTTCTCATCTTATATCCACTAGTTAGTAGGTTGACTTATGTGGACGAGGGGTAGGTATGTTTATTACATCTTCATCTTTAAATGACTGAGGACTGTAATGGTTATTGAGGTTCGATAACAGTATTTCGGACTTTGTAGCTATCTCCGATTTACTGCTCAGTACTGTCTTGAAGTTGTCTACCACAGAAATGTGATTAGCTGGAGAATTCTTTACAAAACTTTTCTTGGGGAAAATGGCAATATATGTATCCTTCTCTTCATCGTACAAACTGACAGCGATTACACAGTGTTGCCCAGCTTTTATCTGCAACATTTTGAGAACAGCCCTTACAGAGTTTGTGATGAACATATCCTACCTAAAGTAAATGGGTGATGCTGATTACTGTATGGGAACACAAACCACGGAATCTGCTCCTGGCAACTTTGCCCTTCGTGCTCGTTGGTACGAGGTGTCAGTAACGTGAATACTATTGTGTCATATTTTTCACTTATTCTCTATTATAGTACCTCGCGTTTTTGGACTACCTGCTTTGAAGCAATAAACCCTAAAACTAGGCCAACGTCTTATTATTATTTCTCCGTAGGTGTTTTTCTAAGTTAGTTAAATTTACTTTATATTGCTGCACAAAGAACAAGTGTGGGGTAAAACCCCCTTGGTGTCTACAAACAAACAGAAAACAACTTGGTTTTTATATAACGAAACTTGAACATATTACGTACGCCAGTTAGCATGTGTTCTTTGGTTAACATGAGCGAAATACCATGAGTTATTGTGAATAAAAATATAGTGACGAACTGCTTTAATAATATCCACACTTCAAACACAATCGTAGTCGCGAAAACCAAATTTCTGAGCTGACTAGTGCTTTTCGCTATCGACATTCCCACATATTCACGTAATTATTTTTATTCTTGCTGAAAACATCATGCATACTTGAGCAATGTTCAGGTTACTAATTTCTGCTGATCAACGCATAAAGTTTATGATCAGATAACTTCTTGATGTAGTCAAAACAGGCAATCATAATTGATAAAGCAAGTAATCTTTGACGTTCAATTAACTTCTTATTTAGATTATTATTTATCGGAGATTTAATGATGGATGAATAATTACAGATAAACATTAAACATTCTAAGAGTAGATGTAATTTCGAACTACTGATTATGCATCATTTTAGTTACTTGGATGTATGTGATCAGTCTCTTAGAATGAAGATAATAGCCCAGATGACCTGAATTAATGATTATAATATATAGCACTTAGACAGTCCAGATCCTTGTTGTCGTCGACAAAGTTGATGCGTTGTGAGCTTCTGCTTTATTAAATTGTTTTTGATAACATCCAGATGGGGGCACTTGTCTAAAACACAGATCACTTAGACCTTTGAATATTTAGAATAGATAACAAGAAGAATTGACAAACATTAGTTATTTTAATGCAAACTGAAGACTAACTGTTTAATACAAATACCCTGTTACAGAGATATGGTCTGTGTGGATGAATAAAAACTATCTCAACGCAGCTCAGATATTATTTGTAGACAATGAACCAGATAATATATGTGTATCAGCATATTAATATATTGCAAGGAATCGATCGGCTTAAAGAACCGTTTGGAAGCTTAGATAGTAGCAATCGAGCCTTATCTTTAGACATCAAGGATTATAGCTTTTAGCAAACTTATCTTTCATTTTTTCTTGATTGCATTTCAAAACATTCAGCAACCCATAAGAGTTTTCTAATAGCTATAAAATTCATGCGTATTGCGATTACACAATACTTTCGAATATGCTTGTTGCGATTCGGCAATCGCCTTATCATAAGAATTCCGAACGACTAGCTTCTTGCTTAGTGAATCATTTATTTTCGCAAGTTTCTCAGAAATAATCCTCATGTCGTGCTGTAAACGGTTTTTTTCATCATCTTCCTCAATAATTGCTTTTTGTAACTGATCTCTTTTCTGGCACAAATCTTCTATCACTAAACTATATCAAGCATTCAGGAAATTAATATTACGTTTTACAAGTTCGGTGTTGTGTTGCTGAAGGATTTGTGCGTCTTGTTCCATTTTCGAAATTGTGCTTTTGGTGCTAGGATACGTGCCAATGTTTCGCAATATCCAATACCTTTTACACAAACTAGTATTATGTAATTAAGGGTAAGGCGGAGTTCTGAATCCTTAAATGATCCAGTGGGTATTTTTAATTTACTTGATGTGTTAATTCAAGTATTTTCAATATTTATTTGAAGGTTGTGTCTCTTCCTGATTTATATAAATGATCTTCCTCAACAGGTAACGTCAGACATACTGCTCTTTGCCGATGACGTGAAACTTTGAAGAGAGATACGCAACCAAGAGGATATACAGGCACTTCAGGAGGATCTGACTCGACTTCAAAGTTGGGCAGATGATAACGGACTTACCTTTAACACTTCAAAGTGTAAAGTAGTCCATCTGCGACACGTCGCAGATTACAGTTACAACTTAGGAAACTCCTCTCTAGTAGTATCCCGAGTCGAAAAAGATTTAGGAGTTCTGGTGCCCTACGACTTAAAGTCTTACGCCAACTGTGACAAAAATGCCTTTCGAGCAAACCTTGCACTGGTAACATTGAAGCGCATTTTTGGTCAGTTTGACGGGAGAACTTTCCACATAATCTTCAATAGTTTCATTCGTCCCCATTTAGAGTACGGAAACATAGTATTCCCTCCTACACTCCAAAAGGATAAGGACACTCTGGAGCGTATCCAACGGTGAGCCACGAAATCAGTTCGGGGACTCAAATTTAAACCTTACGATGAGAGCCTCCAATCACTCGACGTTTACCCATTAGAGTATAGGCGTCTTAGAGGTGACCTTCTAATGGCTTACAGTATCCTTAACACACCTGGACATCCTCTTAAACACCTACTTAAGCTTAGTCCCAACACTAACCTAAGGGGTAACACCCAGAAACTGGAGATACAACATAGTAGAACGGACTGCAGACACAATTTCTACTCCTTAAGAGTTGTCAAATGCTGGAATTCGCTGCCAGCTGACCTAGTCCAAGCAACTTCCCAGGAGTCCTTTAAGAGGCGACTTGATCTATTCTTAAGGACTAAGGATAGTATCCTACTATGATTTACCAATTCATTTTCTTTCTCTTTTATCGTTAATATACCTAGGTTCTTGCCCGGAGGTATTGGTGATCCCCTGCTACTAGACACGGAAGCCTGTTGAGCGAAAGCTTCTTCTATTCCGTCCGCAACCATTTGAACCATTTGAACCATTTGGTGTTAAAGTGGATATGTTTATCTAAGTTCAACTGGTTATGGACGGAATTGAAGAAGTTTTCGCTTAACCGGCTTCCATGACTTGTAGCGGTAGATCACCAATATCTCCGGGCAGTAACCTTGGCATATTAACGATGACGAAGGAAAAAGAAATTGGTAGATCATAGTAAGATGTTATTCTAATTCCTTAAGAGTAGGACAAGTTTTCTTTTAAAAGGCTCCTGGAAAGTCGCTTGGACTAGCTTAACTGACAGAGAGTTCCAGAATTTGGCAACACTTAAGGAGTGGAAGTAGTGCCTACAGTCCGTTCTGCTGTGTCGCGTCTCTAGTTTCTGTGTGTTACCCCTTAGGTTCGTGTTGGAGCTGGACTTAAGTAGGTTTTAAGGTGTTAAAGGTACTGTAAGCCAAAAGAAGGTCACCTCTAATACGGCTATACTCTGATGGGTAAAGGTTTGATGAGCGAAGGAGCTCTTAATAAGGCTTGAATTTGAGTCGCTGAACTGATTTCTTGGCTCGCCGTTGGATACGCTCCAAAGTATCCTTATCCTTTTGTAGTGAGGGAGAAATACTGTTTCCGTACTCTAGATAAGGACAAATGAAGCTGTTGAAGATTATGTGGAAATTTCTTCCATCGAACTGGCCAAAAATTCTCTTCAATGTCATAGTTAGAGTAAGACTTTAAACCGTAGGGTACCAGCATTCCTAAATCTTTTTCTACTTGGGATACTTCTAGAGAAGAGTTTCCCAAGTTGTAATTGTAGTCCGAAACTTGTCTCAGATGGACTACTTTACACTTTGAAGTGTTAAACGTAAGTCCATTGCCACCTCCTCAACTTTGAAGCCGAGTCGGACCCTACAGAAGTTCCAGTATATCCTCATGGTCGCGTATCTCTTTCAGCAAAGTTTCACATCGTCGGCGAGAAGTAATAAGTCAGACGATACCTGTGAAGGAAGGACGTTTATATAAATCAGGAAAAGAAGAGGCCCTAATACTGAAACTTGGGCGACCTTACTAGGATATTCCATGGCCTGAAATAAAGTGAAGTTACTGAAACTAGTTGTTATCGTGTTACTTGGTGGCCAACCAATCGGTCATAACACATATGGTGAACAAATTGCATTGCAAGCATACCATTGAATGTGAGAACATCATTCCCGATTAGGATCTGAAATTAACTGATCTTGTCAGTCATTCTCATAGAACGTAGAACCTGACATATAGATGGATGCGTTTAAGTTGTTATATGACATTTACATAGTGGCATGCAATATTAGTAAGATTATCGTTAGAATTAGTGTTAAAAAACAAAACAAACTCCAAATAGATGGTTTTAGAAGAATATACGAACTAGTAGAGAGAAAATTCCGTGATCTCAAAGAACAAAAAGATTGGATTCATCCATACGAATACGAACGATACTGGGTCATGTTACGAAAATCCTCGATAGCTGGTTGTGATAACAGCACAGACCCCAAATAAGCCTGAATCTGCTAACATGGTTCAGTTCAGCCGTCACCAACTCTATATACTGATGGTACATTTTTTACCAGCCCTTGCCTATGTTTAACTTCCCCTACACTGGCTATCATGCGTCAAGCTAGATAGTGTTCGAAGATACGCAACACATATCTAAATACCTCTTTCAAATGAGTTGCAGTACTGGAACTGTGTATGGTAGGTCTACTTGAGCCAAAGAGTGTTAGTGTGACCACTTACCATACCTCAAATCTACTGTCAGTTTTGCCCTTTGTAGTGGCCACTTCGTGCTGCTTCTTTGGTTCTGTATGAGATGAAAAGAACCTTATCCCATGAATTGTTTATTTAATCGTAACTAGAACAGAGATGCATCCCGAGGAATGAGAAGGAAGGTTAGGGTCATATCTCACTCTCGTTTCGAAGTTCATTAGTGATTTGATTCACAGGCGTCAGTGTGTGTCCGAAGTGTTTGAGGTTGGTTAGATATGTGTAAGCCAGCACGAATTTCTCGTTTTGGCATACTTAGATCGTACCATTTTAAGTTTGAGTTTTTAAAAATATGCTCAATGTTCCGTGTGTCTTTTTATTTAGTAGGATATTCATTATTTTCTTATAAAACGATCCACACTTATCCGCATGATGACTAACAGAGGGTTTATGACCTATTATCATCTGGAGAAAAGGAAAGTTTGATGCCGGTTCTTAAGCGTTTATTATCTCAGGATTCGCTAGATCACGTGAAGACCCTGAATGAAATGAAAATGACGCTAAACGATGTAAAGAGTATGGGAGTGGAAGCAACCACAGGTAGGCTTGTAACAGTCAAAGTCAAACAAGAGTCAATCATTGATTTTCTGTTATTTTAGAGACATTACATTGAGTTCAAGACCACGAACGTCCTTAATATCATACCATTATATTTTCAGGTTGTAGCACACGACAGAAAGTTTTTAATATGTTTCGAATGACAAGTGATTCAAGGGAATATTTTACTGAAACGATAAGGCCCCACACTAAGCTAACGTTTTTGCTATAATTTAAAAAATATCGCATGTACATTTAGAATTCGACACAAATGTTTTCAATTCCATGGGGGACCAACGAGACGCATGTGAAGTTTGTTTGAATATACTCACACACAATTGTAGTTTTCTCATTAAAAATCGAATTGCATGTTTAGCGTGAAATGGCGGTGATTGTGCAACCGTCGAATTTTCGGTATTCGCACACAAGTTCGTGCGCAAGTTTTTTTTCATTTTGTAAGGTCGGTCAGCTAACATATCTAATCCGAAATTGCAGATTTGTCATTAATGTGATTATCTAATGTACCAGATGTTACGTGAAACTCACACCACTGTTTATAGTGACATGTCGCGTCTTTACAATTCGCAATATGGTATTTAGTACTTCTGAAGAACACATTTCGGTTGTGGATAAAACAATATGTTTAACGTTGGAAGGTATAAATTACACGGAGTGACCACTCTGGCAAGGCTGAGTCATGTCGTACCGACCAAGTGTTCCCGCGTTCACCATCGCTGACTTTCCATGTTTGATGTTGAACGTGAATTTTATGCGATGTCTTATATTCAGCTTCGAGGATCGTATGGTTAGGAACCGATACCACCAAAGATCCTCCTAATGTTCTTTATTTACTACTGTTTTGTCCAAAATTTTGATCTTTGAAGGGTGTCGGAAGGTAAATGGACTACAAGTTTTGATCCTTCAAACCAAGATATGATAAGACCTTGTTAATCCCCTAAGCACATAATAACTTCTTGATCATAAATTTGAACACATCAAAGTACTATCCTCTGCTCTAATTATAGCATCCAAGAGACAGCCGAAGAACAGATGTAGAACTGAAATATGTAGGTCAAACATAAAAAGTGGTCAAGTTCAATCCTTGACAGAAACAGATGTATCATAAATCGTTTAACTCCACATACAGCCCTCCCTAGATTTCGCCTGTCCCAAACTTGGGCAAAGGAGAAGGGTTTATATAGAGTTAGCAACCCTACACCCTGGAAAATAACTTTATTAAGAACGCTTAATTCTTCCCTGAAGTCCAAGGGTCTTTGTTTAGTGAAGCTATGACGCTTCGTGTTGAAGATCAAGAAGCTTCAGAAGTCGCTAGATAGACATCTCTTCTGACAATCAGAGCAAGAATTGATGTAGTTACATGGAATTTACCAGAGACCAGAAGGACCAGCCAAACAGCTGTAGAACTAGAAAGGTACGAATCGGTGCTGACCGGAACAAGCGTAACCTATTGAACTCAGTATGGACGGAAAAGGTCAGCTACATGGTACGACATGAACTGAGAGACAGGAACAAAAATAGCAAGCGACTTTCGAATCTGTGTGCTTTGAAGAACGTAGTTAAAGGAGGCACCATTTTCTGTCAGAATCATATACACAAAGCCACACGGATTTCACTGGATCACACTACAGAAAGTCGAAGTGATCAGATTTCGAATAATAAAGGTACGGGATGTCCTTTGAAGGCTGGAGAACAAATAAAGATTTGGAAGTATATTCAGATCACCACCTTCTGGTGTCCGATATGAAATTGAACTAACTGAAGCACTGAACAACTACAGAAGCAGCATTGAGAAAGGTTAATACAGATTTCCTTCTAGATACCAACTAACTCAACAAATTCATGATAGCCCTCAGTAACAGATCCCAACAGTTACAAGATCTGCTCAGGGAAGAGATCTTTTTGGCAGACAATAGCAAAGCGACTACAGAAGCATCGGTTTCCACATATCGGCAGATTCTGGGCCACAATCAGCACCAGAATAAGGTGTAGATCACGATTCGGGAAAAAAAGAACATAAAGACATGATACAACAGGAGTCAAGGGAGAGCAAAAAAATTTAAGACACACGTCTAATACACAGGATCAGATACTAGATTGATGAGAAGTATCATATATGATAAGCGCAAATATGTAGAAGACCTGGCAACATAAGCAGAAGAAGCTTCAAGAGAACGAGACGTAGGACGACTGTGTGATACAACGGAGGTAGCAAGAATTACGGTAAACCAGAATACACAGTCAAAATCAAACAATGACAGTCAACAACTAAGATTTAGGAACAGAGGAACAGAAGAATAGAAAACTTTGAACAGCCCTTGAATAGACTAGCTTCACTAAGCCCAAAGGAGACTAAAGTAGTATTTATAGACCTCTTTAACGTCTAAACCAACTGGTTAGGTTCCATGGGGATCTATTGGGCACCAATGACATCTCGGAACGGTAGGTCACTGTTGAACAGTCAATAGAATGTGACACATCACAGTGCATCCTCTTTCTTCACGACCGAGAGACATTGGACAGCGTCATTCTAAGTACATTATAGGACCTTTCCCTACACTATGGAGCACCCAAGATAGTCGCCGAATTTTCACGACAAACTGCACCCCGAAGTTGTTCAGGGGAGGACTCTCGCAGATGCATTCAATGTGAATACCGGTGTCAGAGAAGACTACTTACTATCACCTTTGGTCATTCTTCCGGCCATCGATTGAACTGGAACAGCTCCACAGAATATGATGGACAGCTCCAGTGCGGTCAGATTATTTGCACATTGCTGAAGGCCAAGCTTTTCGATACTATACATTGCAACAAATGCAGGTCAAGGCAGCTATCGTAGTATGGGCCTCCAAAGCCGTATGTCTCAACATTTACGGGAGAAAAAGCACGATCAAAAAATTCAACACGATGAGCACCGATTCAGTCACACTTGATGGCGAGACTCTCGGAGAG
Source organism: Schistosoma spindalis (assembly GCA_946903255.1). Lineage (NCBI taxonomy): Eukaryota > Metazoa > Platyhelminthes > Trematoda > Strigeidida > Schistosomatidae > Schistosoma > Schistosoma spindalis. The sequence goes on from OX336420.1 coordinate 12,207,587, forward strand.
GTGGGATCTGATTCGGGTGCGAATCAGGTGCGACAATTTAGCTGTCTACATCTGCTTTACAAATCTGAGATATGTCGGTTAGTCAGTGCTATGAATTGGGAACAGTGCTTTGTCCTCCTCGAGTTTTGAGGGATCATGTTTTATTTGGATTTGGACTCATCACTCGTGAGCTTTACGCTCCAAATTCACAATGAATGATTATTATAAGCTGTGGAGATGAATTCTGTTTTCGATTTCGTATATTATAAATAGGCTAACCCCATTCAGGAAATGGTAGTTATAAAAATTTAAATAAGGACTAAACTTAATTGAATTTTTCCAGGTATTGATTTACTCAGACAAATATCAAGATGAAAAGAAAAGCAAAGAAAATTAAACATGACAGCTCTAAATGTTATTCATTACAAACGCTAATACAACTCAAAGTGGTAACTGCGTGATGGGAATAAAAACAGACATTTGATGAAACAATAAGTGCACAAACATATACACTAGCACACAAACGACGTATAACCTTAGAATCACGGCATTAATCTGAGAGATGCATAAATATCAATACAATGCTTGAACTTCGGGATTTAGCATTAGTCGAGCATTAAGAATATTTTGTGATATCACATTGATTAGCAATCTTTGTTTATGACGTTTTGTGAATTAAGGTATGTGACCTCTTCGATGCACTTGAATAGATGACCAGAAAAACTAACACCATCTTAAGTGGTATTTTTACTATATTCAAAATTATAATGGGACTGAGGATGTAATATGATGTTGTTTTCAGTCAAGGTGATTCTGTAGGAGGCATAACATCTTTTATGATAGTGAGTATGATAAATTTATAATCTGCTTTATGAAAGATATGAGCCTAAACTCACAACTTCATGTAACAACAGTATAGCAATAATTATTACTTGACCCAATAGTCTGAGTTACTAAAGTTGGTTCAAAACAGGGACAAATAATCTAAATGTCGAATAGTAAACATTGCAAGTTGGAGACAATAATCAAATAGATCCTTGAAACTTGGTGCTCATATAATATTCTTCTACACGTAATTTATATCTAGTTCACTTAGTACTGAAGCCTTTGAAAACATTATTCCGGTAATCAATCGAGTAAACATAAAGTTCCAAATTATTTCGATAGTACTGCGATTAGCAATGAGTCTGTGTAAACTAATAAATCACTCGAAAAACACCAGAATAATTACCTACTTATATGCCACACTAGATCTCTGTTTCGAATTCAGTGTTTTGTAGCGGTAAATAATTCCCCAAAATCAAATAGCTCTGTAAGTTTTCAACATTGGATGCTGACCACAGTTTTAGTGGACTCATCTAGCTGAAGGCGCTCGGTCAAGCATCCGCACCAGATCACGTGTGGGAACGCCGTGCTCAACATCTGCCGCAATCGCTAGCCAGATTAGTGCAAACGATCCTCGATATATTGATAGCTTATCAAATATATCTTCGATCTCCTCGCTTCTGTCTTTTGATTTTACTTGGTGGGTGCGCTTCGTATTAGAAGGTGTTACGGGTTAAAGCGTTGTCAAACTCCGAATACCTGTGGCATCTTCAGTTTGAATGTGTCGTTCAGAAGAGTTTATCGTAATGAGATGCCTATTCTGCAACGGAGGAAATTTGTTGTCTCTGTCTATATGAGAAACTTCATAAGTAAGTGTTCACTAGCCAGATAGTCGAGAAATTGTGATTAAAATAAGAATTCACCGTTGTAGACAATATGTTAGCTTCTGAATGCATAAAGCCTCTGGTAATAATTGGTATCAAATCTTTGCTGTATTTGCTTAGATGTGTATAACTGTTCCTTATATAATGATTTTGTGACATTATTTATTTATTTTCCCCTGTTAAACCCCAAACTTTTTGAACGCTGGATTATATTCCTCATGAACATTGATGTAAAGTTACGCACCCCCGAATAAGTAATCGAAACATAATAACCTGGTGACCATGTAGTGAAAATAGTATAAAGATATTTTAAAATGCACAAATGTATGATTCCTAAAACGTTTTGACTCCTTTCATACCATCGTCAAGTGTCCAAAATCATGAACAGATTGGTCCGACCTCCTCCAAAGGTGACGAGTTAACTGCAAAATGGTGATTATCAAAAAAATTAGAACGAAAATTTTATCACATTTTAACTCAGTACTGAAATAACATTAGTAGTGTTAATTTCTTCCAATAAACTCGTATCTTTCAGTATAGACACTACAAACACGGACGTTTTGCGTAAAATATCAAAACTCCGAGAAACATGCGACGGCTTCTGACGATCTCCCTATAATAATAAACAAAAAGACCGCTCGGATGTTCCTCTTAATCTTTAGAACAAGAACGAAAGTATATTGTAGGGAGACGTAAATAAAAAGCTCAAGATTCACTTTCAGAACTTGCCAGCCTTAAGGAGGGAGTCTACTATGTTCAAGAGTGGGAGTTCACCAAATGGTTACGTAAAACTTGAAGATATCTTGACTAGCAAGCTCTGCTTTCAACCCAGAAGTAACAGAGTGAAGGGCACGATTGACAGAAGTATTCTTCATTTTATTCAAAGTGATCGCTACCACTCTCGAGTCATTTCGTATCGTTAGGTGCTGGTAACCAGCTGAAATCAAGACCCATCCGAACGGGCCTCCAGATTATGAGGCTTAAAACAAAAGAAATTGGAATCAGTTGTCTCACTTGTGAATAACTATGAACGAAAAATATGAGGGACAGAGGCAAACTGGTCGGAAATCACTGTACAATCAGATTTCGTGACCGCTTTCATAAGGCTACTACAGAAAGGAAGGACAAAGAGAAATATGTGGTCCGAATAGAAGCACCTACCTCTTAAGTATGAACGCCACGCATTTATTCGAAAAACTGAGTTGGCTACACGGGTTGTGAAGTAGAAATAATGCTCATCTGATAGAGGTTACAAAAAATAGGCAATTTCTTTATTCTGTGATAATAGTATAGAGGTAAATGAGTTCACATAATAAATACTTCTTCAAGTCTTCGTTAATGCTGCTGGCCTCATTTGCTTTTCTGGACAAACCTCCGAGGAAGAATCTCAGTCACCCATCCGCAGCAGATCATGAGTCGGTACATTACGCTACTCATTTTGTGCAACAATTAGTCAGCTTAGATCAAACACTTCTTAACACATCATCAACTTTCCAAACAATTCTTTAAACCCATTCATTCCTGACTAGCGGTTTAAATAAATTGTTATCTTCCGACTATAAAAGTGTTGCGGAACTTCAATATCTTTGACAACTATGACTGCTCGGTAACACTTCAGGGATACATTCAAGAGTTTCCCGGTCTCGGTCAATTTTCTCGCTACTCAGTAAGGTTTCTCTTTATCACAAAGTGTCTGATTTGAACTGCCTTCAAAAAGCCTGCTGCCGACACTCATTTTGAAAATTGGATACTGATGATTTAGCAGTTCTCTTAGATTAGAAAATACAAATTGATCTCTTAGATGATTTTGATCTTTCTTCAATTTTAATGGGCATAAAAGCTGGGGGGATGTCTTTCAAAAGCTTCGAAGGTTGTGGTATTCCCAATTTATTTCAGCCATGAAAATATTTGATGTCCATCAATTGTCTATCATCGCTATGGTACCGTTTATGGAAAAGCCACTTTTAGGTAACTATTTTGTTGAAAATGATGTATGGATGGATAATCATTCGTGATGTTATGAGTAGGGCATTCATAATACACATTGATTTTTCAGGAGCTTTTGATATAGTTGATCATACGCAATTTATCGATAAGCTGAAAATGAAAGATATTGAGTTCCTACCGGTCGTCAGGTTTATGTTACACCTAAGTTATTGGGTCTTTAAGGACGGGATTTATGACTCATTGTCACTGGATATAGAGAGCCTAAAGGGGCCCTATAGGGTTCAGTAATGAGACGTTTCCTCTTTCGCCAACGACTCTGAGCTTTAGAGAAAAGTTCTCAACTCGAATGATAACCCGGCAGTTCAGAATCATCAGACCCTGGTTTAAAGTTGAGTGAATGATAATAGACTTATTTAAAACACTGTAAAGTGTAAAGGAGTCTATCTGAGACATTTCACAAGTTGAGAGCTATTTAGGTACATTGTTCACCGATTATCTGAAATATTTTCCTAACTGTACTAAAAACACCTTTAGATAAAATTTTACTCCGACAAATTTAACCTTATTTTTGTGATGTTTGACGGTAGGACTTCTTATTGAGTTTTTATTAGTTTTACTTGACTAGAATATGAGTTTAGAAACAATGTTTTCTCCTTAACTCCAGAAGAGTAAGAACACTAGGAAGCCCATTCATAGATAAGCTACCAAATCGGCTTAGGGGAGGATTGAATTCAAGTTAAATAAGGAGAGCCTAAAATCGTTAGAGAGTATAGGCGAGTCGGAGGTGACTTTCTAAGCAAACTTTAGTATCTAAAATACCCACTTAAGTACAGTCTCAACATAAACATTTACTCCAAACACTCAGAAATTAGAGGAACTCTCAGCAAATCGGACTATATGGATATATTATTCTCCATACGAATAGTCCGGTCTAGGAAATTTCTATTGGTTAAGGTGGTCAAATCAACTTTGCGGGTATCGTTCGAGATGAAGATTGATGGATTCCTAAGGACTCTGGACAATATGCCACACGAAGCTAATAATGATTTTCTGCTATGCACTTCACATACTTAGGTCCCTATCTGGAGGACTCGTAGATATACTCCCACCAGACGTGGAAGCTCACAAGGTAAATGCTTCTTTTAGACCACTCACAACCACGTGATCGTTCGAACGTTTGAGTACTGAAGATTCCACAGGTATTTGGGGCTTGACAACGCTTTAACCCAACTGCCGAATGATTTGGCTAGGGCTCAGTGAAATTCCACTGGCCATGCAGTACCTAGTCAATAACTTTATTAAGGTTATTTGCGTATCCGCAATGATTTTTCACTGAGCTTACAATCATACTGAATTTCACGCTTATTGTTGATTAAGATGACGATAGGAATTTTTTTCATTTTGGCAACATGCACGGTGATTTTTGACATATTGGACATCGAAGGTGTACACATTATGTGCACGCTACTTGCAGTTTCTTGTTTTGTTTGGTAAGTTGTTCTTATGGGCATCTATCTGTCGTCTCTATCGTTTTTAACCGATGGACTCTATTACACACCACGGTGGTTACGAACAGCAGCTGTAAATGTATTAAACGTATGTTTACTCACCAGTAATGGTCATTAATGAACGGTATGATTAGTTAGTCATCTTACTTGCGGAATTCATGCTATTCTAACGGTTCTGGGTGGAATAGAAAGTCCTTCCACTTAGCAATATATTATGTCTAGTAGCAGTAAATCACTGATACCTTGGTATGTTTGTAATATTGGTAGTTACCGATATTGTTGACAATAAGACTGGCCAGTCTTATCAAAAGCCATGACTTTTGATCAATGAGTTATTGATTAATTAGTTGGGTCAGTACTACTTATTGGGTGATTACAGTTAAACCTTCATCAGATTTGAAGTTTGCTTCGCATTGGGAACTTATTTCAACGGCAATTCCAGTCATCTGATAGAGTTGCATACTACGTATGAAAAAAGCAGAAATATTGTTCTTAGTAAATTAGTATAGTATGCTGTTCTGAGTATTTTAAGGCACGTCAAGCTTACTGTCAGAAGACTAAAGACATGTTATTTGGTTCCCTTCGGGTTGTGGGGAATTCCAAAACTCAAGTCATCGTAAAGAGTGGGTGTGGATCAAGTTCAACTTACCATGTTGTATATCTGATTTCTGAGTATTCCCTCCGGGGTTTGCAGTATGATCAAAAAAATGACTGTCCTAGATGATTTTGAGGAATGCTTTGTATGCTTTGGATCGTTATAAGGTCGCTTCTGTGTTGCTCATTTCCAAGTGGTAGATATTCAGTGTTTTGACAGAAGACTGCGAACTAATTTTGTGCGTCTCGATGCTCTTCAAAGTATTATTCTTTTGACGTGGAGAAGGGTTGTTTCCTTGTGACCTCACTTAGAGTTTATACTCTATGTAAGGCCGATTGGAACGTTAAAATTAGTTGAAAACCTGTATCATTAAACTATCCAAAGTGTGTCACTAATGCCAGGTTGAATCTAAAGAGATATTTTCCACAGCATATGATTTAGTTTGGTAGGGAACTAAAACACCTAGATCTATTTTGACTAGCGTTTTTTTTCAGCGGAGAATAATAATACAGTTGTATTTGAAGTTGGCATCGTGCTGCGGATAGACTATTTTACTCTGACTAGTTGGGAGTTTGCCTACTGTTGACCATCCGAATTTGAACTCAGATTGCCTGAGGCACTAATCTTTCCATCTGGTTGTGTACTTCTGAAAGCTTCACATAAGAAAGTAATTTTAAATATGTACTGAGGATGGTTTTTATAAACCATAAGGAGCAAATTTGTTATTTGAACACAAATATTGGTACAAAGGATCACCGAATACATATGCATCACAAAAGTCACTTGATTTGTGTGTGGGTTATGACACTGTCCGAGTGCCTAGACCGAAGCACGTGGTTTTCTTAGGGGGCTACACCCGGAGACTTCGACCTAAAGGTATAGTACACAAGGCATTGGAGCAAAGTCAGGACATGCAGTCTCATGGTGGCCAATGACCAATAATTGATTCACACGCCATTTGTTCCCTTAGGATCCTGAAGCCCATGTGCACCATTGGTTTGGGCTCAGGGTTTTCCAACTCCTCTAAGTGGATCCTCCATATCCACCAACCTGGCCAAAGCGCCGGACATTCGCATTTCGTCCCCCCAATTTCGTAAATAACAGTAATGCCTCAAGAAGGCACTGAGTAGGACTTCCATAGCAGTGACTGTATACGCGTGACCATGTGAGCGCAATTTGAGAGAGAGCCAGCTTTCCCAACCCTTGGTCATACCAGGGTTTTTAGGGGTAAAGGTCCTAGTATTTGACTAATGGGACCACGGGGGTTCCATGCAATCCTGGGTTATCAAATAAAAATTCTTCATATGTGAAGGTGAATTTTAAACGCGACAATTCCTGGCTTTTTCTCAGTCAAGTTCGTTACTTCGAATAATCGTAGTTCCGTAGGGTTAGAAATTCGGGTTTCGATGGACTCATCCTCTACACTGTGAGTTCATTGTAGTCGAAGAAAGATTATAACCATCTAAGAGACTAATATGTATGTTCTAATCTAAGAGAACTGCTAAATCATCAGTATCCAATTTTCAAAATGAGTGTCGGCAGCAGGCTTTTTGAAGACAGTTCAAATCAGACACTTTGTGATGAAGAGAAACCTTACTGAGTAGCGAGAAGATCCACCGACCCCACTTCCTAACCCGTTTTTCCTCATTTTGAAATAAAAGCCTATCGGATGAACACTACCTGTTATTTACCAATCCATCTATCTTGTCGGGTAGATCTGCAGTGTTCGTACACGAAACACATGTATAACCATAACCTCTCCGTGTGACAGCCCTATTTAAGTGGGCAGGGAACTTATATATACAAGGCTTTCTAATTGAGTTTTCTCTTTGATATTTCAGAATCTTAAATTAATCTCTGTAGAACGATCACAGGGAAGCTAATTGGTAAGTCGTCCCACATTCCTCCATTATTGTTTGTGTTCATTTTTTAAAGCTAGGATGTTTCTGGATTATTACTTATCTGTACAAATTGGGTCGACACAGAACCAAAATTATTAAGTCATTTGATTATTTTGAAGATGCCGTGTGATAAATACACAGTTTTGTAGTCCATAGTGTTTAATTGCATGTTCTTAGGTCACAGTTCTATAGCGTCTTGTTTTTTCTTAATGCATGAATACACCACTCGTCTGCAGTGCGTTTTAGTGTCTTTTTCCACCCCCTGATTTTATAGACTAATATCATGCATTGATTTGGTCACTCAGTCGTCGTCTAGCATGCTCTTATGCCAGTTAACATTGGACATAGAGATAGCCTGTGACTGAAATAGATGTTGTACTTGCATTACCCCATAAGTCGTCTATGAAAGCTTATAGCTTCATCAACAAATTTACTATCTTTAATATCTTTCACAATATACACTAGTGATTTGGGTGTTTCATTATCAACAGTCTTGACAGGGGCGGCCAAACCAAAACGTGGAATCAGTGCTTGAAGTCACTAACTTCTGGTCTGAGCCATGTTGGTAGATGCAGACTACTTGGTTGGGGTCCGCGTGACTATCGTAACCAATGGTTGGAGACTCTTGTTGACATGGCTCAGAATCGATCACAATGGCGTCGGTGTATACTCTCTGTCTTCTTTTAAACTAATGGATTAAAATCGCTTCATATCTTTCTTTCTACGAACTAATTCTTTATCTCTGTACTATGTCCTTATATGCAATCTTTCTTTTATATATTACTACCACTGAATTAACCACTTCTACGAATCCGGTGTTCATCTTGTGCTAATGCGGTATGGCAACTTGGACCGATGCATATATGTGCCTGGTCGTACGTTGCAGCTGACTGACTGAGTCTTGACAGCGTCGTTACATGTTTTACCCTTCACGTATGAATATCTAGCTGATAACTTCGAAATGATTAGATGCTCGAGAATTAGTTTCTAGTGACTGCGAATATAAATAACAAAAGGGATTTAAACCGTGAACTGATAGGAAGTGTACATAATATGTCACAGTGGTCGCAACTATTCCTTTGTAAAAAACCTTCCCATTCTGTCTTTTCGAATTATATTTCTGATGTTTAGGCTTTCTCATTATCGTTGCTGCTATATTATTTTGATCTCTTGTTACTCATATTGTTAGTATGATATGGTTGCTTGGGCCAGTGTAATTCTTGTTAGGCTGTATGTTGATGATGACCGATTGATAATCATTAAGCAATTGAATCATTCAAGAGACAGCATCAGGAGATGGTAATAATAAAAAATATAAAATTGCTTCATTCACCAGGCACTTGAGTATAAGCGACACTCTAAGTGTAAGGGCTAGCGATATCCGGTTTCCCAAACCGAAGTGGGTGAGGTGGAGTTCGAAGCTTAGGTTTAGTGCTTGAAAATCGAGCCCTATTAAAATTTGTCAGGAATATCACTCATATAGTTAATAGTTAACTAGACTGCTGTGGAACTAGATAGTTAAGTGTTCTACTGGGATCAGGTAACCGGAACTAATGACAGTTGAACTATTAAATTACTGCCATGTAGTTGCTCACTGTTAACGAACCACAAAAGCATTCCTATCGTGGTTCTTTTTTTAATGATATTCTGGGTCTTGTAAATAACTCGAAGTGAGAGAAAACTACTGGCCATTCCTTTAGGAATGGCAGTGCGAAATTAAATATTATAATTTGAGGTCTGAACGTAATTCCATTGGACTGGTGTTTTAATCTGCGATCATTTCGGTTTCTGCGAGGAAATCCCCTTGCGGCAAATGTAGAGTATTCAATTTGACTAACAAGGTCTAGAGGTTATCCATAATAATTTAATGCTTAATCGATGCTCGGTTGAAGTAAATGGTAGAAATGCACATTTCGAATTTAATTCTAATCTTACTAAGCAAAATCGTTTCTTTTCCCGTCATCCTTCAATACTGATATGATTGGATACAAATAAGACATCTTAGTAACGTATGTCGGCTGTTTACTGCATATATCAACTGGTCGTGGTTTCGCTAAGTTTTTTCACTTGTCTGAAATAAATATGGCGACCTAAAACTGCTACGTAATTCAACTTGATATTTGACTCGTTTTTTTGTTGCTTTTTGTTAATCATTCTTGTTATAACTTGTGGTCTGAGTGCCCTGTTAATGTATAACGTGATGATACCGCCAATTAGAGAGTAGTAAATTACCGATCGGACCAATGACGCATAAAATAAGTACGGCTAGTCTAGAGTACCTACCGGTCCTGCTTCCTGCTTAGCCCAGTCCAAAACACCAATCTCAGCCTCTGCGATATGAATAATTTATTTCAAATATACTGGGTTTATATACCAACCAGACAGATCACATCGTACCATAAAATAGGAAACAACAGTTGTACAAGATTTAACCAAATGTGGATGTAAGGGAGATAGTAATTAATAGACAGGGTATAACTCAAAAATGGTAAATCGTATAATAACAATTCATAGGTTAAAATAAAGCTTATGATAAGAGAGACATGAATATAAATAGTTTAGTTAATTAACAATTATACGGTAAAAATGTACGTGTAGTATTGATCCATAAATGGATCACAAAAATTACCATTCATTATTCTTATCGTGATATAAAAATTCTTCCCACCTAACATGGACTTCAATTTCATCAAATGTACTTATCTACATTTTATTATTTTCAGCTCCCAACTTGGATGGCAGATAGACTTACTGAGTTACAAGACGCAATTAATTTACAAGCTGAAAATTTGTGCAACGCAATCGGTGTAATACAACAAGTCGCTCAGCCCAGTTTCTTTTCTGACTTTAATTGGGCTTCCAGGTCTGCTAAACCAGAATACCAGGCATTTATCCAAGCTCAACCAACTGACGGTTAGTGTATATATGTGACTTATGCAATGTTATTAGTAGTATTCAAAAAACAGATTCTTCAAATACAATGAACGTAGGCCAAAAGCAAAACCAAGGTATAGGATAACGTAAGCGTCCGGCACTGGTCTGCACGTAGATTTAAACATGCTAGTTTATTTTGATTTTGTGTCATAGTTCAGTAGTTACTGTGAATATTCATTATAGTGAAATCAACATTATCTTTGCCTTGGTTCTGTTGTTTTAAGTTACTGTACAAACCTACTCCGTTGATTTGAGTACATTTGTGATGTGTGCTACTGATGTCGACAGATATAAGTAGTATTTATCATCAATCGAAAGTGAAATGCCTGGTGAAGAACAAATAGTATGACATTATTACCATGTATTTACTAAAACAAGATACTGTTCCTTGTACCATTTTGGCCGTTCATTTGTTTGTTTATGGTCTTAGATTTTTTTAGTGTTTCAGATATTCCCAAGACTAATGCACACCCATGATCACCGAAATTACCTTCTGATCAAGCCCTTATAAAATCCAGTAGTTGGGTATAACGGTTCTCATCCAGCCAGAGAGTACTTTGTTTACTAGGGGAGCATGTACAGTTGTGTAAATGGCGAGCTAGGAAAGAGAAGAACAAAATAATAGATGAGTCGACAACTCAGAATGCGCACACAATGCACTTACATTTGTTAAGGAAAGCAATAGATCACAATCAGCCATAACACAAATCTCAAATTAAGACGATCTTAAAGTCGAAACTAAGAGCAAATAGTTTAACCTACTACATGAGTTTCTAAATCCACTGTAATTCTTTAGTTTGTGTAGTAAAACAGCCATCTTTATTAACAATTTAGAACTTTCTAGTTACTTCAACTATACCTAAGTCCTGGACAGTAACTCTAATTGTCCTGTTAATAAACTTATTCAAACATTCCACAAAATGCTTTGATTGATTCAGTATTTTTGTTGAATTTAGATATTGCTCGGAGTTTTGCTGTTGCAATTTCCGCTACTGCAAAGCAACTGGATGCATTAATTGGAGCTCTGCCTGAAGAAGAAGCCAGTGCAGATATTCAACGTGCTACTGTTCACAAACTTTTAGAAGCTTATAGATCTGAAGGAGCGAAACTTGCGCGTATCACAACTAAACTTGAGTCAAGGTTGGCTGAAGTACGTCGCTGCTTAACAGCTATTGCTCAAACACAACTCACTACCCAATCACTAGAATCAGAGGTATTTTTAGTCTTTAATATCTCACATTTGATGAGTTGCTAGTTTGTCACTCATTTAGTTTCATTGTTACTACCAGTACGATCGTTATTTTTCGTAGTTCTAATGATAAATCATCAGTTCTTAATGCCATGAGTTTATCAAAGTACTGCTCTGTACATTACAGTTTAGCTAAATATATACAATATGTATCTAAGATTCACCTATAATCCTAGTAACTACGTTCCCCATATATTTATCACAAATGCTCACATGAGTTAAACCCTCTCATTCTCATATACCTTTGGTAAAAAGATAGATTTGTCTGGAATTTAAGTTCTTCCACATTGGAAAACATTATAAGTCTTTGCTCCACCAATTGATTTGCCATAAATATCTTAGGTTCACAAACATTAAGCCAAGCACCATAGTAGGGAAAATTTAAAAGTATGAAACACGCTTTTCAAAACAAGCTTACCTTCAAAATGTCATATATATGTGCTTAACTCGTTCTACCACACGGGAAGTGAAGTCAGTGTGTTGCTGTCGTTCGTCCACCTAAGGATTTTTGAAGATAGTGATTTGAGATTAGGGTATTGTTATCATCGTAACAATAATAATAGTAATTGTAATAATCATAAATGCTTCTTATCTCAAGTTGAGTTCCCATATGGGATAAATAAAACAGTTACTTTTAGTATAGAGGGATTTGTGGAGGTTATAGAATTCTCATAGTTTAAACCACGAACTGGTCTTAGCTAGACAAACACTAAAGGTCTAGAAGCATTGAGCAGTCGTTTTGTCTTAGTATGGTATTCCTCATCAGTGAGGATCCACGGGGCCACAACCAAGAACCGGACACAGAACCTTCGATCTCACCTGTGAACACAAACTCTTTACCACTAAGTCGGGATCTAACGGTGTTCATCTAACTTCACGATATTGTGCAATCGTCATGCTTCGCCTGAGATGAATTCTGGCTTTGTGGTCTAGAGGTTAAGGCTTCATGTGTGAGACTGAAAATCATGTATTCAATCCTGTGGTGGAGTCTTGAATGTTCACTGATGTGGAGTACCATATTAAGAAAAAACGACCGTCCAGGTCTTCAGTGGTGGTCTAGTTAAGATCAGTTCGTGATTTAAACTATGAATATAAGCATTTGATTCACTATAACAAAACGTCCACTGTTACTTTCTATTCGTTGTACGGTTTGTGCTTGTTATGTTGAATATCTCGCTGTATTTCAATCGATCTTACATATTTATAGGTCGCTGTTCTTTTTGCTAGTATTTGGATTATGATTGGTTGAGTAGAAATTATATCTATGGGTTACTTTGAGCTGTGGTAATTTACTTACCGTACCAAAAAACTGGTGTTCTTGCTTACCTTCAGTAAATCACCAATGTTGTGACCTGTTAGTGGATAATAAGGCGTGACAGCCAAAGTTTCAAAGATTTACATATGCACAAAGTGAATGGGATTTTCGGAAGATGGAAATCAAAGTTACCAAAATAATAGTAATGTCAATTAACAATAAGGAATTACTAAGCACAAAGAGTAATTTGATAAAACCTCGAAGGAAGTGGGTAAATCGATGAATGTCAAAACTCAAAATCGCGAGTAAGAATATTAATGAATGGATCAGCTCCATTATAACCGATATTGTTGAATAAATACTCTGAAGTATTTCTCTATTTCCCATTGAATATAGCCCTGGTACGGCCGAGAGTGGGGAGAGTCCGCTCACTCTCTCAAAATGCTCTCACATGGCCACGCGTATATAGCCTCTGCCAGGGAAGTCCTATTCACTGCCTTCACGTGGTGGGGGTGTTGTTTACGAAAATGAGAGGACGAAAAGCGAATGTCCGGCGCTTTAACCGGATCCCAAACCAATGGTGCACATGGGCTCCAGTATCCTGCGGGAACAAATGGCGTATGAACCAATCGTCGGTCACTGGCTACCATGGGACTGCATCTCCTCACGATGCTCCACTGCCTTGTGGGTCAGACGTTCAGGTCGAAGTCTCGGGGTCTGGCCTCCTAAGCAAACCACCTGCTTCGGTTTGGGCACTCGGGCAGTATCACAGCCCTCACACATATCCAATGAGATCTGTGTGGCGCATATATATTTGGTGCCTCCTTGTACCAATATCTATGTGTTGAAATAAAAATAATAAATAATAATAGTTCATAAACTATTTGTTATATTTTGTGATCGCCGATTAGAGAGCAGTGACTTTTTAATCGGATCAATGACACGTAAAACACATGCGAGCAGCCCAGAGTCCTGATTGCTCTCGCTTCCTGTTTAGCCCAGTCAGTTAAGTCCAGAACACCAATCTCAGCCTCTGTGATAGGAAGAAACTATGAAGTTAAATAGAACTGTAGCTTCTCAAATTTTTTCCAAATGTTCACTAGTTGGCCGTCTCCGTTTCAACTGTGAAATAAGAAGAAATAGATCTCATATATGATGGGTTGTTTTTTTAGAAAGTTGTAATATTTGTAATCCAGGTGAATTATATCCAATGTATATTTGTCTCAAAACTTACTACAACTAAGTTTATGTGTTGACCTATGTTAAGTAAGTTATCAGTTCACAATGCTACATTAGGGTTAATCTTCGTTATATATAAGTACATAAAACAAATTTAACACTCATTATGCTAAACAACAAAGACATGGTCTTGTTAAATCAATCGAATAATACAAAAAGAATTTTTAAATACCCAGAACTTTTATTCCTTTATTGTTATTGAATTTGTAAGATGGTTTTGGTTCCGTTACATTAATGCTAATTTTCTTCGTATTCATTTAATGTTTATCACAATTTTTGCGTATATTATTAGAACTATATAGCTCAGTGCATATGTAATTACTTAACATCTGAGTCACACGTTTAACAGCCCATACTTTTCTACGTTGACTTGTAATTCAACGTATTACACAAAGTCCAATGTTATGTATAATAAAGTTATGTAAGGGCTTAAGTACTGATTTCCCTATGTATTTATCATAATTTTTCGTTGAGTACACTCCTTTGTGTTTCACTGAAATATGCTTAAGATATAAAACATACAAGTAACTCACTTCTCCGTTTGGTAACTTTGTTAATATATAGGTTTTATTTATTTATCATTTCAACAGGTGTATAGAGAATTTTATGGAAACTGATCCTAATCTGTCGTTAAACAACGACTCAAGTTATGAGGCTCCTGAATACATATATTCATCACCACCATCGTCTATTTCCTGGCTCACCTATTTAACTATTATATTCCTTTTTACTTTATTTTTTCGACTATGCTTTACATTCGGTATTGTGGATAGATTACATGCTCTTGTTAATTTTATTTTGGCAATATCCACGCCATCTGGTCGTAAACGTCGAGCACTACGCGCTAAGTATGTTGAAGATCTAGGAAATTTACGAACTCAATTAAAAAGTGTACATATGGTGGATGAGTTTGCTACTTATTCGAAACTAGAACGAAAGATAAAACTATTGGAACGTCAGTTGAACTCCTTGGCCCCTGAAACTCTTGTTGGATCAGTAAGTTTTTTGTTTCAGTAATTTACTGAAGTTCGCTTACTATTTGTACAGTCATTATAAGGCAAATACAATTCAATACAGTAGGTTAGTGAGGAATCACCAAATCTCAAATGCGATTAGTCAAGAAATGGCTTTCTTTTTCAAGGGATGAGAAAATCCATTGATAGGCTTAATTTCCTAAGGGACAGGCACATATATAAATAAATCAGTTCACATACGATCGATTAGCTTTAGCGAATTAAATGCTCTTCACTCAATATTTTCTCTTGAGCAACCAAGTTCATGTGCTTGGAAATATATCTCAGGATCAACTCTCGAACACTGCGCATCACAACATAATTCACTGGGTATGCACTACGTTTTTTAGGTACTGTTTTCGTGACTGTTATGAGTACTTTAACATTGTTTGGTGCTTTTATATGTAGAGAATGTCTGGAAATATCACGTTCAATAGACATCAGAATAGCATATTATGAGATGTTAAGAAGTGATGATGTTAAACCAACTTATTTAACTAAACCAATTTTGATTCACTGTCTAAATTTTGGTTTATCTACAGGGTTCACAATTTACTGAATGTTACAATGGTTACCAAAGTTTGGGTTTTCGTACACTTACGTTTCAGTCTAAATTCTATTGTCCCCCTTCACTTCTCACACACATTTCTCTTCACTCTATCAACAATTTCAACTTTCTATTGTATTCTGACGTGAAATTTCTTGTTTTTGGCAATTTTGATTTGAAAACTATTCAATATTATTATTCTTCAGAAACTGTAACTATCGAAATGTTTGATGTTTAAGCAATAGTTCGCGTGTCCAAACCCCGTTTCATCTCAGGTTATAGTAATAGGGTATTATCATAAAATCTACTATCAGTATGTCTCACGTTAGCACAAACTTTTTCATCTGGTTGATGAACCTAATTATTCTTATTCTTTCACAGACACAAATAGTTGAAGTGAAACATGATTTAATGTTTTCTTCGAACTGTATTCCGTACCTAGTTGAAAATAATACAATCACTTTTGGCAGTTACTGTGGATTAGGTTATAAATGAAAGTTCACATTTTTCTGACTGTCGACTATAGTCATTTCTATTGATCTGAAATATAGGTTTGGATCTGTTGATTGACATGTTTCATGACGACACCTTTCACTCAAAGGCTTTGACATAAATTACATAATGATATTGAAAGCTCTTTATTTGAATATACTTAGTCAAGTTAGTGCTACTTATGGGGAAGTGTCTTTTAAATTGATTTCATCATGTGACGTTCGTCAAAGCTGTCCACTTTCTCTATTTTTACTCTACTCTCAACATTAACACATTTTTAGAGTTGACAATTTTTTCATACATTCGTTAGCTAAAATTTTTCCCTTATATGCAACCATAACTAATTTAGAAGAAATTTAAAAGATTAGAATCAGCAAAACCATGCCGACTATATCCGTTCATTTACTGTCATTGTTCTCGCGTGGTTTATATGTTGGGTTGTTTACACTTCCTATTACTGACCTGCGAATGTCCGGCGCTTTAACCGGATCCCAATCCAATGGTGCACATGGGCTCCAGTATCCTGAAGGAAAAAATGGCGTATGAACCAATCGTTGGTCAACGGCTACCATGGGACTGCATCTCCTCACGATGCTCCACTGCCTTGTGGGTCAGTCCTTTAGGTCAAAGGCTCCGGGTGTGGCCCCCTAAGAAAACCACCTGTTTCGGTCTGGGCACCCGGGCAGTATCACAGCCCACACACATATAAAATTTTGTGTGGCGCATATATATTTGGTGCCCTCTTGTACCAATATTTATGGGTCCAAATAAAACAAATAAATAAACTGACCTGCTTGATTCTCATCACTAACTTATCTAGGTTAACTTCGTGTGATTAGTTGACTTAAACATTTCGGCAATTACATTTTCCTTTAGGTTTAATAATAAATAAATCACGCGAGATGAAGTAGTAGTATTAGATAAGGTTTATTTCAAATAAACTTGTTCTCAAATAAAGCGAGCAGGCAGAATAGGGACGGATGAATCGAATGTATGTAATAATTAAATGAAATTCATCATACACGAGTATAAAAGATATGGTATCCAACGCAACCAGATCGTCAAGCAAATGTATATAAACATTCGTTTTTTTATGCACACAGGTAAGACGAGCTCATGATTACCTGTAAGAGTAAATATAAAATAGCCCAATCGTATTTTAATTATACATTTAACTGCTCGAACAAATAAAGTGTACAGGCTAACGGGAAAGACTGAAATGATTGTTCTGTTCAGAAAATAGAATAAGGTTTTAACACTTTTATCGGAGTAGTATATTTTGAAATCGATTTGAATAGAACAGATCCGTTTATCTTTTGGTAAAGTATGTGGTCGACCTTGAACTACTTTGCAACCAATAAGAAAGGTTTGTTTAGTTCTAAAACAAGTAATAAAAATGTAAGAACACAGCTAAATAATGAACCTTTCATCAATAACTAACATCAGTCATAATGAAAGACTACTTTGTAGATGTGAGGTTGACAATTTTTCAGCGTTTAATAACAACAATGCAACATTTAGCATTTCTAACCATTTTTCTATATATTTAGTGATTAAGCTAGGTATCGCATAAGATCGAGGTTGACCTCGAGAACTTCGAACACTTTACTTCAACCTGGAGTTTGTGCTAATGGTGTTCAGCAAAACAATGAAAGCTTCGCGATCAAACCATCCTGCTCAGAGAACAATAACACCTAAATTATCTACCTGGGCTTCAAAAATTTCCCACCATCTTATACCATTGGTCATGAAAGAAACCTTAACCACATGGGACTATATATTATGGACGAAGTAATCAGATAGCATCTCATATTTTCACAAAATTAATTCATCCACATAGCTATAGAGAAGCTTTACAATACAGCTATTGTCAGTTCGTTATGAAATTGTAACCTAAACATATAATTTCAAACCTAACCAAGAATGGTCTGGGATCTTCAAAATCTATCTGGGTCATTTTACCGATTCTGGAATATAGATAAATTGATTTGTTTTTGTTATCTCTTTAGGCCCGGCTAATTATCACATTGTTTACTCGCCAATCGAAATGCAACTTATACAATCTTAGCACTGTACCAAACCAATGAAGTTCGACCGGTGTGAGCAGCCTAGCGTACTTATTGACCCTTTGTTCTCCTAGCCCTTCCAGTTCAGTCCAGAACGTCAATAACAGCTTCCACTTTGCGGATCATTTATTTCTAACATACTTTGTTTATGTACCAGCCAAACAGATCACATCACATTGTAAAATAGGAAATAACATTTGTACAAGATTTAGCCAAAACGTGGCTGTGAATGTGGGAGATTGTAATTAATAAACTGAGTATAATTTAAGAATAGTGAATCGTATCATAATAGTCTGTGGGTTAAAATGTAGATATACACAATCTAGTTACTTAGTAGTTATACAATAGAAATATATATATATATATATATATATATATATATATATATAATATTAGTCCATTAATAGTTCACAGAAGTCACCCGTAATTTAATCTTCACTAGTATATACCAGTTTTGTTTGATTAACAGGCCAAGTAACTTGTAGAAGACAATAATAAACTTATTAATTGTGCAAAATCTATTTACACTTACAGTATCATTGCTTCGCTTCCCGTAAATTACCCATTAATAGAAGCTTTTTTCTGATTGACTAGAAAATAGCTGGAAATTCGTCGCGCATTTTTTTAATCTCTCGCCCCTGTACTACTATACTTTAATTGATGTATGTGATGATTTTACGTCCATATGTTTTTATTCTCTTTTCATTTAAACATCTATGTATGTATATATTTCAGATGGTTCGCCAAGTCAGTATCTACGTTGGATTATATGCAATCGAAGCAATATTTATGGCTTATCTAATTTCACATTCACCAGTTGAGACAATTTCACCAGTAACACTACAATCTCTCATGATAAATAATTATTCAATGAAAGATCTTACTATTTTTATCTGTCAAGTAATATCATATATACCTGTAAAAATTGTAGTGATATGTTGGATTATTTTATGTCGTTTAACTATTGGACCAGCAGTATCTAAATTAGGAAATAAATTACAACGACAAAAACAGTCTCAAAATCAGCAATCAAATCAACACTCAGGTGTTAATTTTACTAACAGTACAACAAATACTGTATCCACTACTAATTATTCTGTGCCCAATACATCATCCTAAGATCACCGTAAATATGCAGATAGAAGTCTTCTTTTTTGTTAACTTAAAAAGCAAAACAAAACAATAATTATTCATTCCATTTGTGTTTGTTAACGTTTTATGAGTGGTGGGTTTATTTTCTGGCACTGATTTGTATACTCGATGAATAGTATATATATATATATATATATATATATATATATATATATATATATGTATGGTAGAAATGGACGATGCTGACAGCTTTAAAACGAATGAAATTGGTCAGTCAGAATGAAGACGGCGATTGTTGAATTTAAGTGCAAGTTTTAAGACAGAATCATGTTTTGGGTGAGATCATATAACTATAGAACATCTACAGAGTACTGGACTATTAATCTTGTGTGGCTGTGATCAGGAAATAACATACAGAAAAGGCACGGAATTTGAAGATGAGGTTTTAGGAGTATTTGGGTTAGAGGAGTGCCAAGAATTTTAGGTTTAGAATGTTTAGGGTTGGGTGTTTTTTTCTAAACATCCATTTCGTTTACAAAGCTTCGTCGTATGTTTGATTTATTAATTTAAAGGTCATTCTTAGAATCGCCTCAGGTCTTCATTTTGGTTCAGTTCCATTCCTTTTATCATAATTCATGAGATGATAACTGTTCTGAGAGGAAAATGTTGTATTTTTAGTTTACAGAGTTTAACAAGTATCTTTTGAGGATCTTATGTGTTTTACTGTCACATATAATCTTTTTTCAAAACCATGAGATTGGTACGACAAATTAGATACAGATTAGTATGTTCCTGTTGTAGAAAGTTGCGAAAACTACCGGTTTACTATTATCACTAAATATAATGAGGTAGAATTCATAATGTTAATTTCATCGCCTCAAATCAAACGTTCAGACATTTTGGCTATTAGAGATCTCGGTTACACCACTATTGTATCAATTACAACCCCCATATTACACATAATCATACATTATCAGTGCATTCAAATGTCATATATTAAAATTCATTCCAATAATATAAGTAATCTTATAGACTAAATGCCTATTCAGATACAGTCCTTGATATGCTACGCGATGTTAGGCAAATGAATTTTTATTTCAGAGATTTAAAGAAGTAGGTAGCAGTGTAATTTAACTTCCTTTAAAAGAAATGGTACCCAAAATAAACTTATACTATAATAAGAAAGATTACTTCATAATGTGATCCGGGATTTCAAATAACAAGGAGCTTGCTTCATGACCGGGGGTCAGAAAAGAATGGAGAAATGAGAATAATTTACCGGTCAAAAGTAAGAGCGATGATATCTGCTTGACTGATCTGAAGAAGAAATATAAAATGCTAAGATCATAATAATTAGGAAACATTGTTAAAGGATAATATGTAGTAGCCTACTTAGCAAGTGGAGTAAATAAATTGGAAGAGTCCTATTACAAATGAGGGATTTTATTACACACATTATAACGATGGTGAACTCAATAGGGTCACGGAAACGATTTTGTCATCATAAATCTTAACGGTTTATTATAAAGTTGGTTCATCCAACATTAATTACTGAAGATCATTGTTGAGGATCGTCAGAGCTCACTTTGTGAACGCCTTGTTTTTGCGATTTGATTTTGTAAATTTGAATTTCTCGTTTTCGTGCCAAAAGGTACCCATTTTTACCCTTACATTATATTTCCCACTTGAAAGGACCCTAAATGTCATCGGCTGGTTGTTTCTTTTAGTATGCTGTTTTGTGACGTTTCTCAAGTACATTTTTATGTTGTATATATACGCTTGGGTTGTGTGCCTGTTGTTGCTCGTGCTTCTGGCTGTTTGTGGAATATACTAAGAGAAATAATCGGACTACATCATACTACTTACCTTTAATTACGACTTCAGCTCTAATAAAACCCAGAATTCTATTTTTTTACAATTATGTCGAAATACTAAATATTTTTTGTAAGAATGATAATAACCTGCATCCTACTTCTCATATCATTACTCAAGATTGCTATACTGGAATTAGTCAATCTTCGAGTTAGACATATACGAATTAAATACCTGATTGGGACTGATGGATAAATTGGTTTATTTCATGTTGCATGTAATGGTAGTTTCTGTTCTCCATCATTCGAAGTACGCATTCATGTGATCATATGTACTGAATTTACCACTCACCTGTATCAAAATTTTTATTGATGTAGTAATTATTAACTATGCTTGAAAATTTTGTCCCACTTGTAAGATCTGCCATGTATTTTACCCTGTAATCAGCTAAACCACACACAATAGTTTCGAATTATTAATTAGTCTAAAAATAAATATCATGTTGTTTACAGAAAACGTTTTGGTAAATACAAATTGTACACTGAAGAAAGTAAATACTCGGTGCATTTATTTATGATTCATGAACAACCTATTGTTAGAGGCGTTATACATCCACTTGTCATTTTGTTAATTTTAAATTATTTGAAATGTTGGCGATTAAAGTTAGAAGACGGAAGATGAATACGAAAAGGTCAGATGAGAAAACAACTAAAATAAATAATGAGTATGTGAATTAGCTAATTTCCAAAAGAAATTTGTTATTCAGTGACGGTAAAGATTCATGATTGTATGTTAAGTATGGTTCCATGTTTGGTATGTTTTTCGTTCTGCTCATGCACATAAAAAATAATGAGTGTTTGAGATATATTGTGTGCTTGAAATATAATAGTAGAAGTTTGGCTGCTGTCTTCTCATTCCCACTCGAGACCAGGAACAGAAGAAAGGCGTACTTTCTGGACCAATAGAAGTTAGAATTATTCTCGGCTAAACTTAAGATTAAGCTTACCGGTCGAGAGCTTAGGACTGGCAATTACTGATTAGTATACGAGAGAGTAGATAAATCATAACCGAAATTCTGATTGCTCTCCCGAGCTATCGATCAACGTATATTAATAACAATGTGACAGTGAATAAATATATGAGTACTGATTCATTTTGTATTGTTTGTTTGAATCTCCCCATTGGTATTCAGCACTGATTGGTCAGTTTCATATTGGCATGTGTGCATCCTGTACGGACCGCCTCGATATTGCCTTTAGTCACTAGCATTATAAAGAAAGTTGGATGGTGGTTAGCAGTGGGATCCAGGACATGCATTTCGATCTGTTTAAGTGAATATGAACTCTGGGATACAGGTAATTGGGTTTAGGTTAAATAATCTCAGTAAGATAAAGTACAAACGTAGTCATGAGACATAACATTATGATACGTACTTTCCAAAAATGATTAGTAACAAGTCAAAAATAAAAAAAGCAATAAAATTAATTCAATGTACTTAAGGTAGAAATATTGAAAACAAAGTTCTTATAAGAAGTATAGGAAGTAGTACTTTAATTGTTGACCTTACAAAATCACATCGTATTGAATTAGCTAATGTCTAGGAAAGATTCACTTCTGGTTAGTCTTTATTCCTGGATTTTAATTAAGGAATATTATAAATTTGATATGAGGTAATGTTAGATAGTGGTTTACAGTGAAATTGAGGATGTATATTTTTTCGATCTTGGGACTCATCAGCTGGATGTACTTGCACCCTAATATTGATTTTCACAAAGGAATTCTAACCCATTATCTTGTGCTTCAAACACTCAACATACTATTCACTTATCTATTGATTCCATATAGTCACAGGTTTGTTCACGATTTCACTGTTAGCCTAAATATGTTTAGAATACTTGTAACATAGTGGCTATATCGGTGAAATTCTTACAGAACTCATGTATGCCAAAAAAGTGATCAATTACAATTCTTAGCATCGAAAATGAAAAAGTTCGAACAATTATCACGAGTTAATATGAAGTAGGTTTAAAAGAATAACTCAAAATCAAAGCTCTAGTTATTCAAAGTAGACTATAAAATATAGCTATAAAAGTCAGTTGTAAAATGATGAGATAAATACTGATAATTCTCATATGTTTCTGCCTTTATTTCGGTATTTTTCACAATTTCTGTGAAATCGTAGAATGTCTGTTGATTTGTTTAGTTTGTAACGTAATTATCTTGGGTTCTGTGAGATCAATAAGTAGCTATATTGAATTTAGATCCAAAGAGTAAATCGTCTTATGACATTGCATTTCAACACAATAAATTTTGTTCGTTTGGAAAATATGATATAAGAATTCAAACAGCTTCAAATCGAACCAATGTGTTTGATGTTTAACGATCTAGAGTTCCTTTTCCATACGTCTCACTTATTAATATTGAAAAAAGTTGAAAATTCTATGAAGAGTCATTTCCAGTGGCTCTACATTAGAACAAAGCAATGTCAGTGAATACTTCATGTTCAGTGAAATTCTTTACATTAATGCTAGTACTCAAGCGATAAAATATGTTTTTTACTGAACGCTAGAACGCATAAACAATCGGTTGAAAGTTTCCTTTATAATAACCTTTATTCATGATAGTCAACTACAAGCGAGTAGGAGAATATTCTTCAAGGAAAAAATAGCTAATGAGTAATGTAGAGTAGGTGTAGTGTATCACATATCAGGATTTATGCGGGCGGATTTCTTTTAGTAGCTAGCTTAAATGTACTACGGCGTTAAAATGTTAGTTATATGTGCAACCACATTTACCACTATAAAGACTTGTCTGTTAGAATAGGGTTTAATAGTCAATTTAGAATGGAGTATTGAACAAACTCTGAGGTAATATTGTCACAACTAACATCTTCAAACCTATTCTCACTCCTAGTATTATTTCTGTTTGAGAAATAATCTCAGATGTTACTGTGTAACTGTTAAAGTACTTCGATAATTGCAGGACTGTACCAAGCACATTAGTCAAACATCAAATGTTAATAGCCTATATTTATTTAACATGATTGTGACTGATCCTGATGAGAATGTGAATTTGGCCACAGGTATTCATACCAATTTAGTAACATAGGCTTAAAAATAATAAGTAGAACATTGGGGAAAAATACATTTGATGAAAAAAACAATGCACATATAGAAAATAATAATATGGCCAAATAATTGAAATTCCCTAGTGATGAGGAAATGAGCAGTATTGGGTATTTGTCAGAAGATATGTTAACGAAATGCAAGCAATTGATAACAATCACTTTTTATACAAACAAGATGGATTTGATCAGGTTACCATCAATAAATTAAACGACTACTATTGTTTGCTTTCTTTTTATAGACCTCGATTAGATTTCCTAAGTAATTCAATATAGTAAGCTATCACTGAACTAAATTAAAACACTGAAACATTTATTATGATGTATTAAGAAGACCAAGTACAAATTCGTTTATTTACATAGTGTATGAGGATTAGTTCGCTTCAAAGAGTTTCCACCATGAAGTGACAAATTTAAGAAATCATTTAGGGAAGAGAACACCTTATATTAAACTCTTCTGTGTCTGCGTCTCCTTAGCATTGTGGAAACACGAAAACAAGAGCGACTGAACCATGAGCCTTCATGTCCTGAATTTTCAGTTCAGTTAGTTTTCAGTTATAAAATTTAGGGTTGTTTCATACTTATTTATTGTCTAGGTGTGAAACTCAGAAGACTGCCTTCTTAATATTAAATCCATTTTGGGACGTTCGTCCACTTTTTTACCGATACGCATATAGCTGTGATTGTCACGCGTCAGTAGTTATTATCTTAAAAACAAAAATTTATTCAGAATTTCCAAAATCTACCATGTCATTGATTTTTCTATATTTTACAGTATTCTATGTTTTTTGCGTAAAATGGAAGTTTGCTTGGCAAAAAACAGCATCGTTAACACAAAGATATCTAACACAGTCAATAAACTTTAAAAATCAGAAATAATTTGATTTCATTGCATTTCATTCCTTTACTTTTGACATATATAGTGCACAAAATGTAATTGAAAATGTGGTATAAGTGAAGTCTTCTGAAAAAGGATTATTTAGTCAACAGTTATTTTTAAAGTAAAATTCTGTTGTTTGTAAAACGCTGTAAACGGCAGATTCATAAGATGATTGCCTGGTCAGTGTTACCACTGTTGAAGATATGTTATATTCTACAAGTGAAAAAAAATCCAAAAGCGTCTTAAAATTAGATATAGTAAAGTAGTGTGATTAGTACGTCCACAAAAATTAATAATTACTACAGCATCGAAATGAATCGTTTCATATTTAATTTTTGGAATAATGTCAATTAATGTTAGATAGGAATGAATATTGAGACTGATGTTGGATCTGGACTGTGTTAACTATTGATGGCAGAACATTATGACATATCTTTATTGTTTATATGATATGTCAAATACTTAATAAGTTTATGTATTTAACAGTAACTATATAAAAAAGTTAAAATTAAATTTGTCAGGTTTAGATTGATATTATGAATGTTAGAACACCATTAAAAAACCTAGGAAGCTGTTTTGTCCTAGTACGGGACTCCTCAGCAGTGCGCATTTGCGATGCCGAACGCGGGACTCGAGTCCAGGACTACTCAATCCTATTTAACATTTTCAAAGAATATATATCATAAAATCGCTTAAAAGCTTGTCGAATTGCATTTATTTTGTTTATAGTAATATCAAAAAATAATTCCATGCAAAAAAATGTTCGCTATTTAAAAAGTGTAAATATATGCATCCATACCTATCTGTATGTTATTATTGTTTAAAAATTTAGTAGAAAATATCATTGTTACCATCCAAGGGCAATTAGTTGTCCATGTCTTTCATAGATCTGAAGGTACATATGAGTAGAATATATCAACCGAAGCATGAGCCTCATACACACAAATCCTTAGCTGTTGATCGTTCATTAAGAAGGCTATCTTATCCTTTCTTATTTAATGGTATCACTGACTAGAATACTTACTCCCAACATATTCATTTGAAATTATTTTCGCTTCTTCTGATGTCGCTTTATAGTATGAGATGACTGCAGCATTCTTGTATTCTCTGATTAAACATTTTGATTTATCCTATTTAA
Source organism: Schistosoma spindalis (assembly GCA_946903255.1). Taxonomy (NCBI): domain Eukaryota; kingdom Metazoa; phylum Platyhelminthes; class Trematoda; order Strigeidida; family Schistosomatidae; genus Schistosoma; species Schistosoma spindalis. Next base: position 12,234,067 of record OX336420.1, read on the forward strand.
CATTTATCATCGTATTTTTCCTAAAATATGTTGGTAAATCGTCTGCTGTATTAATATACATGATGAAACTACGGATTGTTTATCGTTAGTCTCCGTTTCAAGATTATTACTACTGTTTGTGGAATTTTCGATATCTGTGATCATCTTCCAAAACCAGTGTGCTGACTTATAACCTAGATACTTCTCAGAATGTGTAGAGTTCTTGAACATTTCGATTTTTTTCACCATTAAAATTACCATTTATGTTATCATATATTAATGAACTATTGGGGTTTATAAAAGAAAGCGTACATAATTGACATTTTTCATCATAAACATCTTTTTGGATAATACAGTAAACTGTAGATATATTACTCAATAATATCTTTGGGGTTATCTGATCGTTTACAAACAGTTTGCCATAAGAATGGTTTTAAGCAATGATAATATGCTTTTATGGTGTCAGTTCATATTTATCTACTGACTAATATTTATAATGAACTTTGAAAACTTTATAAGGTTCATAATAAGTTTTAACGTCTTCTAAAGTATTGTTGTATGCGTATAAATTGAAAACTTTGAGGGTCTTACTACAGGAGTGATTATTAATATTTTACTTAGATATGTTATACTTCTTAATGCGTCTCAAGAATTTCCATACAGTTCTTTCAATGTGTACTGTTTACACAAGAGTTATTCTGGACTACATTTGAATGCTCTTACTGATTGCTTCATTAGTGGGCTGAGTAACTTTAATGATTACAAAATGGTAGCCAATGTCATGAGGTACTACATTTTTAGATATGATAGGTAAAGTAAATCATCACCATCGGTTTTATAACTCAGCCTCCCTAGATCACATATTTTAGTGAGTAATGTAACATCAGGCTTCAAAAGGAAGTTGTTAGACAGTATCTGATCATTCGTTTTCATGTTACAATATAGAACTAAAAGCTTTTGACTTTTTTACCGTCAGGGATTCTATGTTACTGAATTTTCGATGTATATTCTAGAAGCGATACACTAAAAGTAATATGGTATTCCAGTAATATATGGCAATTAAAGTAAATATATACTTTAGTTGAATTAAACTACCTGTTGTTTTGTTCATTTTAAAAATACATAAAAAATAAACATCTGATTACACTATGACTGATCTCGTGAACACACACACTAAACGTGATATTTGAGGTTATGAGCAAGTGGAAACTTTTGATTCTGAACTGATCACACATCATTTGTAACATATGCATTCAGATGTACTATGTTGAATTAAATTCATTGACTTCACTGGTCATTAGAATTTTTCGTAATGAGAGCAAAGAGCTTATTAGGTATTTGTTTTGAAAATGTTTTAGTTTCATCATAAAGTCAAAAACTTCTTACACTGTCAAAATGAGAGGCAGTCTTTGTTTCTCTTAGAACATCGATATGTATTACAAGTGACCTAAACTGGTGACCTAATTCTTATGTACAGTCTCTAAACGCCTTGTGTCAATCCTTCAGGACTGTTAAGTGTTTATAAATCACGAATTATCTTATAAAACTTCACGATTTTCAGTAAAAATAAGATAAAAGCACATTTGATCGAGGAGTTTTATGTCAGTTTATTGGGCTTGTGTGAATGTCTGAAGTGAAATCATTTTTTCAAATGCTGTCACTATAAAATTTCAGTTGATTCCGGAATTAAATTATGGTACAAATGAACAATTCCAAATTTTTTCCATTTAGTTCTGGTAACTTTTCACTATTCAACTTTTACTTATAAACTTGTCATTGCTGGAATACTGCGTTCCTTCTTGTAAGCGGATCAATATTAATAGGTGTGATGCGTTTTCCTTAACTCTAAGCCTATGGGCATTTACTCAGTCTCAAATTCTATCAAGCGACTGATAAATCTTTTGTAAATGCTTACGTCAATCACAAAAGTGCGTTGATAGCTTAAAACGTTTTGGTACCTCGATAACATGATCTAAGGAAAGGACTATACAGGAAACTTAATGAGAAATATCACATCATATGGGGCTTCATGCGATAATTCATACATGTCCGCTATAAAAACGACTGTGCAAAATTCCTAAACCAGATTACATGAATTGAGTATTACTAATATTAATTGTCTACTTTCTAGGCCTCAATGGTTAAAGTCACCCAATTTTCTTTAGGGTCAATAAAAGCGATATTTCAAACCATCACTTGTTTTTGATTCTCAATAGTAAGGCTTTTGAAATAAAAATGGCTATCAGACAAATTAACATCAGCCAATTTAAAAAGCACATGCTTTTACACAGCAACTTTGTTTTAGCCGAATTAAATATTCCGGTGCTTAAATAAATACACCAATATGTTTGAAGTGATAGTAAGTGGCGACTTTTTGTTACAAAGTGTAAATGTGTGTAAAACAACTTCGCGGATCTTTAAAAGTAGAGTCTAATATATAACATATTAGGCAGGACTTCTGAAAACATATTGGACATAATCGTGAAGAATGACTGAATTGTCCTCCATAATTCATCAAAGTTCGGTGAGTTTACGGAATTTTAATAACGCAGTGGAAGATTGTATGTCACCATTTTGGAATAAAAATTGAATTAAATCGACCTTGAGGTATGTATTAACAAGTAAATCTTGAAAATAAATAGCTTTGTAAGCCTTCGACACTGATCCTGACCATAATGGTTTTACTGAGTACATTTTTGGTTGCAGGTTTAGTATCTGTCTCATATTAGATCTGGGTGCTTTATGCTACGCATTTCCTATAATAACCGGTTAGTTTAGATTACATACACTTTGTTTTATCAACCTTTAAATATACACTCATATCTTGTCATAGTGGACCCTTGAATTTATTAGTTTTGAGATTGCCAAGTAAGAGAGATTTCAGATGACTGGGTTGTCAAATTCTGTATATCTGTGACTTTTTCATCTATACGGCTGTATCCAGCACTATCGTCGTTAGTGAACTAACAGTTATATTAATAAAGAACCGTAAAATCCGTTATCACAGACACGCTTATCATATTACAACGAACTACCGGATGATGTATGATAAATCTTGCGACAGAGCTGTTATTGAGCGCCATAAAAATTAAATTGATCTCTTAAGGTTATACGAGTATGAGACAAGGGTTGACGGTTCAATATGAAATTCACTACTATCAAGAAGGATGAAACAAACTTTATGGAAAGTGTTCCGTACATAGACGATATTTAATTATCATTTATGAAAACTGAACATTTTAAATATTAAATGAATTCGATAGGATATAGAAATATTAAGCTATCTCCTTATTACATGGGTCTGAATATTATTGAACAGAACAGTTGCTTACATCCTTTTTCCAACTTAGATTCAGGAACTAGGTTATTGAGTTTGAAACCGATGTCATTTTAGCTTAAATTTAACTCAAAATGAACGTCAGTAACTGCTGCAAAATAAAGTAGAAAATAGGACCCCTGTCGCTACTAGCTAGTGTTGGTGCATATCCACTAAAGTTCATGAAATATACAAAAGTTTATTACTTTGAATACTAACCGTTGATCTATTGGGTATCCTACCATCCTTCAACGAAGTGCGTTTTGGAAATTTTACTTCAGACCTAAAAGAAGTAGATAAATGACTAAAAATATACACCAACAAATGATCCGTGTAATTATTCATTACTGTCCCATTGCGGACTGCAAAACAATACTTTTCATGAAGAAAATTCAAACAATGTGGACACTGACACGGTATCTTGTTTGACTTTTTCAACATAGCGCGCAACGTATATGTCAAACATATACGTAAATTAAAATACACGAAGTATTTCAAGATGTACAACATCAGTTGTCTGACCCGCAAGCAAAGTCATAACAATAGTTTACATCCAACGAATCAAACTTATTCATATTTCGTTACTAACGTCAGTGCTGTTTTGCTATCGTTCAAATAACTTTGTGATGAGCGAGTGTGAACCGAATGATTTCGTGGCTTACGATTCGTTTTGTTACTGCATGATCTTATGATTTTATGGCATATAATGTAGGACAGTTTATTAACCTGGCAGTTTGATGGTTATTTTGGGTTTTTTCAGTGTGGGAGCCAATAGGATTTGCACGAAAGTTGGGCTTTTAGACTCTTTTTCATCTCATTTGTTCGTTTGCATTCAGATAAAGATTGCATTCGTCAATCGTGCCTGAAGCAAAAGCAATAGGACGATGCAAATACGAATCAATAAACTCATTTGTTATTCTGTAACTCGAATGCCATAAGTGATTAATGTTCTGTGTGAGTAATCTTGGCGTTTGTTTTTGAGACAAAAACTGTTTGCTTCATCCATGTTGTTTCTTTAGTCTCCTTGATTGGATAATGTTTGTGGAATAGTACTCTGAAGCCGAGTAATGGCCGTCCATGTATCGTTCGGTTTCTAAGAGTAAACTTCAGCATTTGTCCATATGCTTTCCGAAACACTGTAATGTATTAAGCTATTCATAAACTCTTCAGTTTCAGAAACGGGCCACTTACAGAAATAGTGTTTCTTTTTTTTCAAAATCAGAAGGCTTGACATACCATACATAACTGTTGCCTAGGGACTCTGCTCAGCAATCACTTTCTTCGACTAGTTTTAGCTCACGATTGATAATTTCCGAGGCCACGTTTTAAACGTTCGCCGGACGTTTCCTCTTAAAAAAATTAGGTAGTTTTCTCCTGATGATTCTTACCAAGATCTACTCGATTAAGCCCGCCTAGTTAGTTAGTGTACAATTCGGAGAACTCTTCCTCAATCTTGGTTCGTGGACAGGAATGGAAATAGAACTTCTTCAGTTTGGTGCAGATTGGGAGACAATTAGGATTTCAGTTTATCTAGTCCCCTTCATTTTCCTGTATCTAGAAGGTCATGATACTCTCAGTCAATAGTCCAGGTTTTTTTAACAATCCACGATATATTCTTTAATATTACTTCTAAATAAAATCTCTTGTGGAGAAGAGGCTTATGGACAAAGACATTATCTGTGTAGTTTACAAAGTTAAATAAATTTTTCTTGTTTATCTCTAGAGGTATGACGTTTGAAGTTTTGAAGAATATAAGGTACTGAAAAAGTTTTCATTTTGTTTCGTGGACAGTTGCTTACATTTGACATTTTCTCACCCTCCCCCATTTTTAATGGTTGTCTAGTTAATAACCTCAACAATACTAAGATACTTAAAGGACAAATTTCTCTTTGTCTTTTTTTGTTTACTACGGAAATCCAATTTGATTAAGACCGGCTCTAGGACAGATTCGAAATTGGACTTGTTTCCTAGTAACAAGATACCATTACACCTTAAGAAAATTTGATTCGGTCAACTTTTTGACTCCGACTGTTTTCTCCCAAGTAGATTTTATGAACCTAGGACCAGTTGACTCTGATTTGTACAAACCTGATATACGCTAGAGTATACTCTAACTGTGATTACTGGTCTTTATCTGAACACTCTTCCAGTTTGTAGAAGCTAAACTATCTGTTTGAGATTTTCAGTTTTGTATGGATTTCTGTAGCTTTTAAATGAGTAAGTTATCCAAGTGTTTCAGACTGTCTCTTTCTCCTGACTTAACGAAGACTTCTAGAGCATTCTTTTGTTTAAATAATGGACTTTATTCGTTGGCGCAGTAAAAACGAATATCATTACATTTACCTTGTGTCTGTTAATTCACAGGTTACAAGTCTCATCTGTCTCACAACAAAAAATAAAGTCGAAATTTACTAATTTATTTTCCAATGTATTTATAAAAATCACTTAAATTTGTAGTACTAGACAGGTATTTACGATTATTCACTAAATTGCTGTATAAGAAACCCATGAATAGTTGTGTATCGTAATCAGATAATTTTTAGTTCCGTTTATTTTGACACATCTCTACGATCGCTATCGTGTATATTTAACGATACTTTAGTAGTAAGACCTTGTTCAAAAGCTTAAATATTTTCTATTGTGTCGATGTTAGGAGAAATCACATGCCGAGATTTTAGATGCAATTGGACTATTGGTAAACATCAATGTATGCTGTTGCTTGTTTCTAACTGGTTAACATTAGAAAATAGCCTTTAAATCTGTACCATCATAGACTAGTTCCTACACTTTAATTAAGTCGAGAAAATGAGTTCAGTATCAAGGACTTAATAGCTTGAATCTAGTTAACACGATGTATTTAGTCAATCCAGAAAAGATTTAATCATTAAATTAGGTAAAACCACTTATCATTTATCTCAATTCTTTCACATTAAAAAGGAATAAATAAAGAGGACTGAGATAGTAGATGGGAAAAATGATTTTATTCAGAAAAACACACGAGTAATTGTAGTTCTCAAGGAAATTGACGTGCCATGTATATTTTATATAAAACTGAGTCAATCTATCTCAAGATTCTAAAAATGAATAGGTAAACAATAGAATACATTGAAATAAATATTGATGAAGTTATGATCACAAAAATGTGAATAGTTTATGTAAGCTAAATAATCTCAAAAAAAGTATACTACACCCTAGATAATAGTTGACATAATGATTTGATAAATGGACCCAAGTATATGTGTCAGCATATCAGTTGAAGTGGAAAACTAAGCATTTTCTTTAACCAAAAAAATGTCACTTAATTCACCTAATCACCATATTTTGAGCAATTGAATTTTTTTCTGTCAATAATTCACACGAAAGTTGTCTCTGATCAGTTCATAAGTAAAGCAGCTGTTATTTGCTTTTAATACCTAGATATCTTGGGGACATGAATGAATAACCCTAGTATTTATTCACTTGATATTCAATTATATTAAGGATTATACCAACTATTCAATAAAGAATTCAGTTTTAGCATCATTACCTACAAACCCATTTCAGTTAATAAACTGCTGAATCAGAGAGGGGATTTGTGGAGATTGTGGTGATTTGATAATTGAATTTATAAGTCAATTAAGGTCAGATCACCATGGAAAACCCGAAAACACTGGATGGTCGTCTCATCCTATTGTGGGACTCCTCGGCAGTGCGCATCCACGATCTCGCCTAGCGAGATTCGAACCCAGAATTCACTTAGGACAATGGAGGATGGGTAGCTCACTTTCATGGATTAGTTGAAGCTAGACATTAACACCGTTGGATACCGGTTCAGTGATCTAGAGGTTAAACGTTCGTGTGCGAGACCGATAAGTCCTGGGTTCGAATTTCGCGAAATGGATCGTAGATGAGTACTGTTGAGGAGTCCCACAATGGGACGAAACGGACGTCCGGTTCTTTCAGGTTTTCCATGGTGGTCCAGCTCCAACTGACTCATTAATTCAATTATTAAAATGATAAACGATTAATTGTCCTTTATATAGCTTTTTTAAATCTTTGATCTGAAATTATTCGTTGGAGACTGTCAGCGAAATCTAGGATTTGTATTGTTTTATTTTAGATAATTAAATATACTAACCGTTTAGAAATTTGTAGCATTACTAATTAAGTATACACTCAGTGCTTTATGTTCACATGACTTTAACTAGATCAATAAGTTATAATAACTTAATGTAAAATCTAGCTGAACACCTTATATTGGTTTGTCATTAGTATAATCCACACTGGATGGACTTAATATTTAGTTGCTCATCATTGCAAATGGATAAATAGTAGATTTAAATAGATGGTAAAAATAGTCCAGTTTATGACAGCAACTTGATTAGTCAGAACGTATTGTTCACGAAAATTAACGGTTTCCTTATGGTGAAGGTGGAACCTCATAAAACGAACACATAAACAAGATTTTTAATACTTCCTATTAAATATCAACTCCAAAACTCGTAATTACCAAAATATATTTTGCTAAATCATATGACACAGAAATTCCCTGAGTTTTGTTTGGGAACTAGAATAAAAGTATTACCAAAATCATCTCCTACATAATGATTCAGTTGTACTTACCTGAACTAAAAACTTTAACCGACGCAGTTAGTCTGAAAAAAAGAAATAAGTTTCCAGTAAAAGGCCAATTTTTTTTAAGTTCAAAACATTCACGAAGGAATTTTTCTAATATTTTAAGCGGTCTTTAACTGATTAACATAGTTTATCATACTGTTAGACGATATTTTCCGTAATTTTCGTTATCAACAAGAAACACCTACTTTGATGTTTATGAAGAATCACAGACAATTTACTGTTTCCAGTACAATCAAAAAGTTGTCGAAAAACAAGAAATAGAAAAACAGGTGAGACTATAATTTATGGAAGACCACTGAGCGACACTAGTGTGAGAAATTGGAATTATGATTTACAGTTGATGGTTAAGGTTAGAAACCGGATTTCGGTTTTTCATCACGAACTGATATCAGCTATGATACCAAGACTCTGTTTAGTCAAATGGATAAGTGAATTTCTCACCAAAATCCAAGACCTGTTATCTTTTATCTGATTGGTTCGTCCATAAATTATAGTCTCGCCGAAAAGCATTGTTGATATATATTCAAATGGAAGGAAAAAATGCTAACTAATTTCCAGCATTCAATATCATATCCTATACTTCATTACTAATATACCTAATGTGGATTTAAAATTGGCACACTAATTTAATTATGTCTAATGTATGTTCTTTAAATTTAGTATTTTCGATGTAGCTCATTTTGTGTATTTATTGAGCACATCATGTATGTTATCTGCAAACCAATGCAGTAAAATTTTGTTCGTACTGTTTTTAGTAATATCATTGTTTGATGTTAAGGGAACTTATTACATTCTTGATATTTTGATACAAATGTATATACTAGTGACTATCCTCAAAGTGGAATTCCTTGAGCTCTAGTGGGAAGCCATGAACAGTGGAGCCTTTTAATGTTGGATATGAAATAGTTATCCATTACAGGTTGTAAAATATGCTAGCGCAATATCATGAATTTATTGACGTTAGATATACACACTGCTGAATGCTGGTTAAGTAATCTAGGGGTTAGACCTTCAACTGCCAGATCGAAGGCCTCAAGTTTGATTACGTGCGGCACGGTCATGGATACACATTGTTGAGGAATTCTGCATCACGACAAAAAACCTGTCAAGTTGTTGGTCTTCGATGGTATCCGAACTATGGTCAACTCATAATTGAAACTATGAAAATATACGTACCTTTGAGTTGATATAAAACTTTAAATAATATTAATTATTATTACTTACTCCATTAAACTGTCAAATGCTGTAAAGGTAATTTGCTTCCATGTTTCGGTTTGATTTGTACCTGGTATGTCTATCCAATCTATTACAATACTGGATCGACCCATTAATGAAGTAATAATAAGGTTTTTATTGAATACAGCTGCATGTAACACTAGATCATTCTAATAGTTTATTTTTTCCAGGTAAAAATATAAAGTTGTAAAAATGTTTTTTTCAGAATAACTTAACACAAGTTTGTCAATAAGTAAATTAGAATTTCTAATTTCATTAATGAGTTTATTTTTAAGCAGAGATGGCTAGCAGTGGAATCCAGGACGCGCGTTTCGTCCTAGTTGGGACTCGTTAGCTGGATGTACCTGCATCCCAGAGTTGATGTTCACTCCAGGACTTTGCTTATAAAGCTAGTGGCTTCAGGCAATATCGAGGCTATCTGCACAGGATGCACATATGCAAATAATAGACTGATCAATTGCAGTCCCAAACAACAATATGAATATACAAGCAAACAACACCATGTAAATTTATTTTTAAGGAAAGAAAAACTAATAAACTAACTGACATCTTAACTTAATGGATAAACTTCATAGATTGATTGAAATAAATGTAACTTCCAGTTAAAAATATTTGTAAATGAATTATTTTTCAATAACTAGCTGTTAGTGAGTTTTTATTAGCAGTATTTGTAAAAAGGGTTCGATTCTAGAGTTGATATAAGATAAGGAGTTAATTCATAGGATACTGAGGATAATTTCAATGTTGTTACTGTTTTTGTGAAATTCTTGATAACAGTTAAAGTTTACGTGAATGAAAATTTTTTTGCATTTATAAGCAAAGGTGGGTGATGGCTAGCAGTTGAATCCAGTATGCGCGTTTCGTCCTATTTAGGACTCGTCAGTTGGATGTACCTGCATCTCAGATTTGATGTTCATTACGGGACTTGAATTTTGCTTAGACTTCGTAAATAAATTTATTTTCTCATCATCTGAATATAACAGAAATACAGTAAATGCATTTGATCAACTTGAAATTTAGCAATCGGTTTTAAAGTGGTTGATTGGTAGCAGTATTAACCTATTAGATGTTTTAATAAACAGTATAAATATTACAAGCGTGATTGGTCAGTATCAATTATTTAATGGTAAATACAATTGATTGATCACTAGGTGGTGATCAATGTCATGTGTGTCAAGTCCTTCTCAGTGCAGATCGAATGCTATCGACCAAGATGCAATGTGGCCACCAGTCTAGGTGACTCAACATTGTGTGCACTATGTTGAGATAAGGTGGTGGTTGAAGGTAGTCAACAGGAAACCCTGGACCTGGGTTTACAGTCCCGTCAAGATTACAGGTACACTTTGCTGACAAGTGCCAAATAGTACGAAACCCGGGTCCAGGGTTTCCTGTTGACTACCTCCAACCACCATCTGATTTATTAGTAAAGTTTTTTTCATCTTAGTACAGAAAATCACTGACCAATGATTAACTGATACCCTGACCATTAGTAGTAAAATGAATCGCAAAATAATTAGTGTTTCAAAGATGAAAGAATAGCTAATTTTTTTATAACAAGTGAGATAGTCCAAAACATAAGAAACGTATATCCTTGATTTCACTATTAGTCATGAATATTATTTCACATAATATCTGGGCATCAATTCATTAATCTCAAGCACCAGCAAGAAATACCTAAATTTTTTTAGGTAATGAGATCATTTGTCATAGTAATAAAGCCGTTGACTTTTAATATTCATTTATGTCATTTCCATAAATACATAACTCATACCGTTTGTCTAAATATCAAAGATACAATTTAAGCCATCATGATTATTTTTAAAATTCTGATGAAATACATAATTCGGTTAAAAAGATTCAATGGAATTATTCAAGGAATTAAAGGCTTCATTCGATATAGAACTTGTTTGTTATAGTGAATATTTCTTCAAACAGTTCAACGCAGATGATACAAGTAAACTGAAGTTGTTTATTTTACGTTTCAACCTCTATGCTAAATGTGTATAATTCATAGATAATCTCCCACTTTATAAACAGTATTGAAAATAGTTATTTTTACTTCCTTTCTTTTGAGATAAACAATAATTCAGTAAATTGATCTATTAAATTCATGCTGACTTAAATGATTCTTTATTAAGTGGTGATTTGTAAGCTGATAGTTTACAGCGAAATAATTTCAAGTGACGAGGATTCATAAATAGTTAACAAAACCTTATTCAATAAACATCAGTTGCCTGTATGAGAAATATATCAAAGTTTATACATTTGCATTAGGTTTAAACGATATATATACGTATACATATAAGAATTAATTGAATCACTTACGGTCCAATTTGACACGGTAAAAACAAGTGGATTAGTTATATTTTCATCCAGTTTTTCATGAAAAGTGATCAACTTTTTATGTTCGTATTCTGAACCTGATCCACCAAATTCATACTTTTGTAAACAATGTCTTCAATTAGATTTAAATAACATAATAAATGAAAGCATATAAATTTATAAATAGTATGACAAACTATCAAATGTGTAAATTATATTTAAAGTTTTCAAAGATTTATGTCATCATATGTTAAAGTTTGCAATTGTCTGTTGTTGATGCAAGATCCTAGACAAATAAATCTATTTTCAATAGTTAAAATCATGAGTCAATTGAAGCTAGAACATCATGGAAAACCTGGGAGCACTGGACGGCCGTTTCGTCCTAGTATGGGACACCTCAGCAGTGCGCATCCACGAGCCCGCCCTCCGTTGGGTGCCGGCTCAGTGGTCTAAAAATTAAGCGCCTGGCGCGAGACTGATGGGTCCTGGGTTCGAATCTCGCGGGGGGCGGGATCGTGGATTCGCACTGCTGAGGAGTCCCATACTGGGACGAACTGGCCGTCCAGTGCTTCCAGATTTTTCATGGTGTTCTAGCTTCAACTAACTTATGATTTCAACTATTGCAATTACTAAAATCTCCACAAAACCCCTTCTGATAAAATCTATTTTCGTTAAACAAGTTAATGACTGGTTAGACTCAGTGAATTATTGAATTATGTGAAAGCGTCTTGTGACGTTGATAACGGGTTTGAATTTAAGTGCAAATATTGATACAGAAATTTAGATTTATTCAAATGATAAATCGTAAATATGATGGATTGAGTGTTCTATATTCCACTGTTAACCGCAATCCTCCATTACCACATATTTTATTTAGTCATTTCTGATAGACACTACATTACTGTAAAATATCCATTACAAGGGTTCATTCATGTATAAAGTGGTTGTAGGAAACCCTGGACCTAGGTTTAGTGATATTTGACACTCATCAGTTACGTATACCTGTAATCTACAGAAAACTGATCCTATCTCTCTACAGGAGTCAGTTACTTATTGAATAGTTCAGTGGTTAAGTCTCTGACTGTGAAACAGGGTGAGACGGGATGGAATCTATCGAGTAGTATCAATTACCACAAGAATACAGTACATTTCAGTGACGAAACCTGTATCCAGCATTTCCTGTAAACTACCACAGATCACTTTATACCGCAATATAGCACACGCGATATCGCGTCACTCAAACTAGTGTTCACATTGCAACTTCGTCGATAGAATTTAATTAAGAATAAGAAGGACTTCAAAATATGACAGTGGTTACTACTTAATGATCAATTACTTGTGAACTACAACAGTTCACGATATTCTTGATCACTTGCTTTAGCCAGAGTATGGAATAGTTCTTGAAAAAATCATTGATTCCTTTCAAAAATACTTTCCCGTTTATGAATATTCAGTAAATTTTGAGTAAGATCAAATGGAAATACACTTTATGACCTGTGCTCGAGTCCCACTATGATAAACGTTTACACTATGATAAATCAAACATATTGAATAGATTATTTCTGTGAATATTATTATTATTATTATAGTCGATAGTAATAATGGTAGTTCTCATATAATTTTAGAATTCAAAGCGAGAAACTTTTGGTGAAGTTCGAGAGTATATTCTAAACTATGGTAATCAGTGAATTGCGACCTTTCTATTAGTAACAAAAAAAACAAGTATAACTGGTCACTTAACATCTACTAACCTTGAAAATCTATCGTCACAAATAAACTATCACTGTAGATAATCATTAGTAATGATTAAATGTTTACTGATTGAAACCACAAAAATAAACATATGGTTACCTATCAGTTACTTTCTGAATATTTACAGTTTATGTTTAAAACAGCATAATGCTGATTTTTTAACGAAACATCTTTCAAACATCAGAATTTCGTTTATTAGTTTATCTTGATCCTGATTTAATTAGTATCAGAAGAGGTTTTTGTGAATATTATAGTGATTTCAGTAGGTCAGATCATGAGCCAATTGAAGCAAGACCACCAAGAAAAACCTGGAAACACTGGACGAGCATTTCATCTTATTGTGCGGCTCTTCAACAGTGCGTAAACATGATCCCGCCTTTCGAGATTCCAACCCAGGATCTGCCGGTCTCGCACGCGAACGGTTAATCTCTAGACTACTGAGCCGGCATCCAACGGTGTTAATGTCTGACTTCAGCGAATCCATGAAGTTGAGCGACACATTCGCCATTGTCTTCAGTGAGTGACTGCCTCTACAACAGACACGGTTGAACTCCACTGGCCATGGTTTCTCACTAGAACTCCAGGAAATACCTCTTGAAGCCAGTCAATAATGAACATATGTTAATTAATATCAGAAGAGGTTTTGGTGGATATTACGTTAATTTTAACAGTTGAGACCATGGGTTATAACCAAAGGTCTACAATCAACTCAATTCTAAACACTATTTATAAATGCACCAAAAAAAAAATCATATTTCAGAATCTTAACAGGGAAAATATTTTACAATGTATAAATATCATTTAAGTATACCATGTTATTCTATTGTGAATACTTCTTTAAAATTTACCTCAAAGATATTTTTGTTAGACAGATAACAAAGAGAGGTGAACAGTAATTATATGGATCTTGTTCATTACACCATCTATGATAAACTGTAGTTCTTGATGGATAATAAAATGATTGAAGTTGTGTAAGTATTGTCACATTAGTAGATTTAACACAATAGATTATTCCACATAGTATTAATAACACTGTGAAATATAATTGTTTCATGGTCATTTAATTATATTCTATACAATAACTAAAAATATAATAATAATAAACAAATTAGGATTCCAATAATTATTTTTTTTCTCAAAATGATCTTAAAACTTATTTTATTTTGTTTCATTTTTGTATGGGTTGTTTGAATCTTCCCGTTAGGACTGAAATTGATCAGTCTTATAATGGCATATATGCATCTTGTGAGGATTGCCTCGATATTGTCCTAAGTTATAAGCATTGTAAACAAAGATGTATGGTGATTAGCAGTGGAATCTAGGACGAGCGTTTCGTCCTATTTTGGGACCCGTCAGCCGAGTGTACCCGCATTCCAGAGTTGATATTCATTCTGAGACTCTAACCCAGTACCGTTCACTTCAAACGCTATTGAGAAATCCACTTAGCTACTAAGTCCAGATAACCAATAGCTTATGCAATAGGATGAAGTTTTAATTCTTTTTGTATTGGTTATTTGAATGTTCTCATTGATGTACAGGACTGCAATCGATCACTCAACAGTGGGATAGAAGTAAATCCAACTGACGAGTCTTAAATAGAACAAAACACGTATCTTGTATTGCACTACCACCACCACCGCCACTAACTACCATCCATCTTTGCTTAATTCATTTTGCTTAAGCTCGACAGATAGAGCACTCTAATCAGTAAAGAGAACTATTATTTAAATCTATAATTCAATGAGAATAAATTATGATATAAAACATTCTATCGTTTTTATTACTTACCTTTTTCAAAACAAAATTAAAACACCTTTAAAAACGTCATTCGAATATATAGTAACCATTTCTGTACTTTAAACTCATTAAAGTTCTATTATAATTATGTTTACAAAACATGGAACCATAATTAGGTTTTGTCAAGAACTCTTGAATAAAGAAGGGTTTTAAAACAAAGTTCATTATTTAAAATGGTAAGATAAAAATATTTCTGATGTTTGATTTGTGATTCCAGGTTTTCTATGGTGGTCTAACTTCAATTAACTCATCAATTCAATCATTATCAGTTAGCTGCAACGTAGGACCAGGCACGTATATGCATCGGTCCAAGTTGCCATACCGCATTAGCACAACAAGATGAACACCGGATTCATAGGAGTAGTTAATTCAGTGGTGGTAATATATAAAAGAAAAAGTGTGTATAAGGAGATAGTAAAGGAAGAAAGAATTAGTTCCTAGACAGATATGAAGCGATTTTAATCTCTTAATTTAAGGAAGACAGAGAGTGTATACACCGACGCCATTGTGATCGATTCTGAGCCATGTCACCAAGAGTCTCCAACCATTGGTTACGATAGTCACGCGGACCCCAACCAGGTAGTCTGCATCTTCCAACATGGCTCAGACCAGAAGTTAGTGACTTCAAGCACTGATGCCACGTTTTGGTTTGGCCGCCCCTAACTTTCTTCCAATTATCCCCTACACTAGTCAGCATTGCGCGTCGTGGTAATCGGTGTTCAGGCATACGCAGAACGTGGCCTAACCATCTCAGTCGATGAAGATCCATAACCTCATCAACTGATTTACCATCATTCCCTAATACCCTGCGTCTAACCTCACTATTACTTACCCGGTGATCCCAGCAGATACCCGCAATATTTCTAAGGCACCTGTGGTCAAATACTAGTAACTTACGAATATCTTCTACTCTCAAAGGCCATGTTTCGCAGCCGTATAGTAGAACGGAACGAACTGCAGCGCAGTATACTCATCCCTTAATTGATAGACGGATATCTCGCCTTCGCCATAGATGACGTAAGTTGGCAAAGGCTAAACGAGCTTTTCGAATCCTTGCTGAGATTTCGTCAGACACCAACCCATTAGGGCTGATCAGACTTCCAAAATAAGTGAAGTTGTCAACGCGTTCGACTACTTCACCCCCTATCCTTAGTTCAGGTGTTGACGCATTATAAGATTTATTTACCATATATACTACGTTAATCTGTGAATAAAATCAGTAAGGACTAACCTTAGTCTCAAAGAATTACTTATGAAATGTACAATGAATGTCCATATTGTCATTAATAGAACATATTATAAACAAATTGACGGTATAGTGATGAGTTCACCTCTAGGTCTTATCCTTACTGATCTTTTTCATGCGAAATTAGGGAACGAATCTCTCAAAGTGGAAATCTGTGAATAGACAAACATTAATTCTATGTATTTTATTTTAATTCATAAAATGAATAGGAAATTTTAAATATTACGTTTAATCATAGATGGTGCGAATGGTCCATCAGGGTGCTTCGTACCTGTGTGATTGCGCCACAGGATTGAGCTGTACTATTCAGATTATAGCGTTAAAGCCTATAAGATGTATGGTTCTCCTGTGAAGCAGGATTGAGCTGTACTGCTTGGGTTATAAAATTTAAACCTGGAAAGTGTATGGCTCTCCTGTTAAACGGGATTAAGCTGTACTGTTTAGGATGTCACTTGAAAGTCTGGATGGTGTTTGGTTCTCCTGAAAACCAATGTAAAAATTACCCTGGCCCACAAGGGTATATTGTATAACTGTGTATGACTTAATCGTAGATGACCGATAATAAAATCTGTTTCTTTGATTTACACAACACATTAAAACATTGTACATCACTAGTTTTTATATAGTAAACTTTGATAGAGACCAAACAACTGCAGTTTTTTAACATTTACGTCCAAAAAAACGTAAATAATTTACCAATCTAACTGTATTTCACTAGTTTTAGTCAATCTTTTTTGTGATTATATTGAACAATTCTGAACATTGAACCATATTTAAAACTGGTAACTAAACGGCTTAACGTTAACTGTCTTTTTTTTTAAAATATAAACAGTGATACTTATTAGTTAAGTACACGTGAAAACATTTTGTCAGTATAAAAAGATCGAAAATTTCAATAGGATGATTTTGTTGCCAGGGGTTTGACATTTCCTCACATATTCAGATATTGATAAATCGTCAAATTATAAAGGAGTTCACCTGATTAGTACTTGTTCATTATTTAATCAACAACTTTCTGTATGAATGAAAATTCACAAACATTTTAAGATTAAACTAATTTAAATAGTTGAAATTATGAGTCAATTGAAACTAGACCACAATGGAAAACCTAGAAGCACTGGACCTATGAGATTAGTATCGTTTAACTACATCACCAGTGGATAAATCTTTTCTATGAACTTTACTATAAATAAAGTAAATCAATGTTTTATTTAGATTGAAATGGATACTAAGATAAGATTTAACTCTAGGAACTTTGATATTGTTGAACTCTAGGGTTAAATTGAGTTTCATTTGGGAAAATATGAATTTTATTGACTAGTAATGCATCAAATTAATATTTTTATCAGAAGTGGGTTTTGTGAAGAATTTAGTAATTTAGTAGTTGAATTCACGAGTCAATTAAAGCTAGACCACCATAAAAAGCCTGGACGGCCGTTTCGTCCTAGTATGGGAATGCTCAGCAGTGCACATCTACAATCCCCCTCTTGGGACTTGGACCAAGGACCTGTCGGTCAACTCACTGGTGTACAGGTTAAGCGTTCGAGCATGAGACTACGAAACCACCATCCAGTGCTTCCAGATTTTTCATGGTTATCTAACTTCAAATGACAAATGAATTGAACTATTAAATTAGTCTTTCACAAACAAAATCATCTGTATTAATACTCCTCTTCGTATTATGACATTTAAACTTCACCACTCAGATAACTAGACAAAATATCTTTGTTCTCTTGTTTGGTCATATTTCAACATGATTGATAATATTGACATCAGAAATATGTACAGTCACTTAAAAGAGTTTCACAAATAAATGAGCGAAATATTTATTGATAAAAACAGTTCTCATCTCTCCTATTGTGTTTGTTTCTAACATCAAAATGTAGTATTCACATATCATCTATTTAGTCATAATAGTGTGTACATGACGTTTCTGATTTCGAGTCCTGTATACAAAATCGTGAGTGTACACTACTGAAAAGTCCCATACTATGAAGAAACAATCATACATCGATTCATCAATTCAACTGTTGAAATTACTACAATCTTCATAAATCCCCTTACATATATAAATGTAATTTATCAATCAATATGGATATAAATGGACGTTTTAACTAACATGTAGTCATTTTTGTATGGATAGGAAAAAGTGTTACCAACATATATAAAATATTATAAATAAATATCATTTATTATTATTAATGGTACTTAGGTAAAATTAAGTTACACCTCTAAACAAAATGTTTTACATTACATTTGATTATAACAATTTCATTGTTATGTAATATCTATGGTTACTAATAGAACATTAATGACTTCTATAGATTTTCGATGTATTAAAACATTGAAATATTAATACATTTCAATTATCAATAATAAATAATAATAATAATAAAAAGGTAATACATCTGTCATATAAACTCTCAGTTAACAATTAATAAAATAAACTAATTTAATAACAAGAAATTGAACTAATCAAATATATATATATATAATATTCTGTAGTCAATAATTACCTGTCATCGGTTATTGATTTTGGAACTTTTAATAAATTGAATATTTTTACTAATTGTTTGTCAATTATTGATTGAAATTATAAGAAATTATTTTATATAAAGGAAGTTATCTGGTAGAAATTATATTCATATTAAAATGGGTTTCACAACTAATGAACCAAGATATAATGTATTTGCTCGTGATCTACTGGACATATCAGCAACTGGCAAGTTTTAGTTATTTATTACAATACTGTTATACAATATGATTATTTTACAATAACGTATCATGTATTATAAAATTCATTATGTGGTCTAGCTTCAATTGACTCATGATCTAAACTATTGAAATTACTAAAATATCTAAAAAACCCTTCTGATATAAATTAGCATATGCACACTAGTGACTGGCTTCAAGAATTATTTCCTGGAGTTCTAATGAGAAGCAATGGAGTTCAACTAGGTCTGTTGTGAGATAGTAACTTACTGAAGACAATGGTGGATGTGTCGTTCAATTTCGTGGATTGATTGAAGTTAGACATTAACACCATTGGATGGCGGCTCAGTGGTGTAGAGTTTAAGTGTTCGCACGCGAAACTGATAGGTTGGAATTTCACGAAGCAGGATCGCGTATGAGCATTGTTAAGGAGTTCCATATCGGGACGAAACGGCCTTTCAGTGTATTCACGTTTTCTATGGTGGTCTAGCTTTAATTGACTCATGATCTCAACTATTAAGATTACGTAAGAGTGAAAATTTTGCAATAATTATTATGAACAATTGAGTACTAATATCTTTAAAAAAAAGTTAGAATACAGGGCTTTTTATTTGTTTCATGCAGTTAGTTCCCTTTATGAATTTAAATAAAGCAAGAACAAATATTGATGCAGAATAGTATGAATTCATAATATTTCGAGGTTTCTCATCAGCTGCTTACAACCGAATATGTGATAAAAATTTACATTAAGATAGTGTAAAACAATTGGCATAAATGAATGTGCATAACTGGAATAATAACTATATATATATATATGCTAGAAAAGGTCAGAGGTTAATTGGTGTTAGAACTAAGGAAGCAATTAAAGGTGGGTGATGTAATAGTTGAATGGAGTTTCTACATTATGTGATAATTGTTTTAGAGGTAATAGAACAGTGATAAGACAAGTTACGTAATAATTGGATAGAATTAGAAGGGTTGACATGATATAAGAGGATTAGTGGGCGGAAGTTGGTTCAGAATTAGGTAATGGGGGGAATATAACCCAGAATGAATATTTAGAAAATAAAGTGAGTGAACGAAATAACACAAAAAAAAAAAAAATTACCAGGGTAATGATAAGTTTATTAACGTCTCTTTTTGGATGCATAAATCCGGTTTAAGTTTTTTTATCGCAATCGCTTCGGCGAACCGGAGAGTAGTGGTACTTCGTTGTCTATTGATAATTTTGAAGGCGTGTAGGATATCAATGGTATGTCCAGTGTCTAGTAAATGCCGAGCTATCGCACTGTTAAGAACCTTCGTCCCCTGCAGCCTCAAGTTTTTGGGAACATGCTCAGAAATACGAACATGTACTCTTCTCTCAGTTCTTCCAATGTATGTGCTTTGGCACGTACATGTGAATTGGTAAATGCAGTTGGAGCTACTAAGAAAAGAGGACTTGTCGATTTTAGTTTCTTTGAGTGAGCAGTTCGTTTTCCATACTGTCGTTAATTTTGCAGCTGGGTAGGCAACTTTCAACGCTGAATTTAGTCTGTGATTAATTAAGCCAGCGATTTCATCACCTTTAAAACGTAGATATAGGAAGCAAGATTTCTTTTCAACTCTATCATACTTAGTCTGAGGATAGGTTTTTGCATATTTATGGATAAATTTCAACGGGTATGAATTTTCACGTAGAGCATTAGTGATGAGAGTGATCTCATCATCCAGGCATTTGTTATGGACAATAAATATTTTAATTTCTCTTTTATCTTTTGATCGGTGTTTAAAACATTTAGATATGTTAATCACTGAAAAATTCCGATCATATTAAAATACAGCTGAAGCAATTGCTTTGTAACCAGAAGAAATATATTCAGTCACTCCTTTTACCCTGGCCGATTAGTTAATAATCAATTTTATAATATGGTGACGTGATGTGATTAGTGTTCATTTTTATGTTCTAAACTTATCCACACATCTTACCATTGTCAGTATTATTATTATTATTATTATTATTATTATTACACTCGCTAACCTTATTGAGGAATTTATTCAGCATCCAATCCTATCTACTATATCTGACCTTATTCATATTATTCTACATATTACGTAATTTTCGGTTTGTAATTACATTATTCTCTCTCTTACCCCATGTTGACCATATTTATTCTGATCATTATATATCTCATAATTTCATCTCACTTATAGACTGATTCAACTTAACACTTCATCCCAATATTGAGGATTTGATTTTATATTGATAAATAACAATCCTTAGTTCGTATGTTACAATTTTAGATGATGTACTCTGCCATAAACCTGGTCAATTTTATGGATTATTAATTTGGATTTGACAATTATAGAACCTGATGATCAATTATTGGAAACAATATTTTTCGCTCATATAATCGTGATTTTAATACGTCAGACAGGTTTTTTTTGGATATTATAGTAATTTCAATAGTTGAGTTCATAAGTCAATTGAAGCTGAACCGTCATGGAAAACCTGAAAGCACTAGATGGCCGCTTTGTCTTATCGTGGGATTCCTCAGTAGTGCTCATCCATAACCCCACCCGAGGAGTCCCACAATAAGACGAAATGGTATTCAAGTGCTTCAAAGTTTTTCATGGTGGTTTAGCTTCAATTGACTCATGAACTCAACTATTAAATTATTATAATATCGACAAAAATCCCTTATGAAAATTTATTGTGAAAAATATTCTTCCTTTTTATATGTGTTTTAATACGATTGGAATTTTTCATCATTTTAGGAACGAATGACTATTTATCATCTCCAATAAGTGTGTTCTTGCTTTTAACAACACTTCTCGGTTCAGGAGGACCCAAGGGTAATACAAAAGTTCAGATTGCTGAAGCCCTAGGACTTGATGACGTCAGAGAATATCAAAAATTTGCTTCACGAATTTTTGCTTTACTATATCATAATTTAACAGACGAAAAAATAGACGGAAAACAAGTTGTTTCAATAGGAAATGGAATGTTTTTGCAGAATAAAACCAATATAAAACTGAATTTCTTGACCAGGATGAATAATATATTCTACAATGATGTATTCAACGTAAGCGATTATAGCTGTTTCAAAATATTAATACACTGAAAAGTACAACACTGAACTGAGTGAAAACAAGAAACTAATACATACTACTGGTTTTTTGTAAAAAATATTTTTTAACGTTATTACTTACTTATTTACGCCTGTTACACCTAGTGGAGGAGCATAGGCCGCCCACTAGCACTCTCCATCCTACCCTGTCCTGAACAATCCTTTCCAGTTGTTTCCATTTGCTATTCGTACTTTCCATATCCGCTTCAATTTCCGGAAGCAGTGTGTTCTTAGGCCTTCCTCTTTTCCGCTTCCCTTCAAGATTCCAAGTTAGAGTTCGCCTCGTAATGCAGTTTGGTAATTTCCGTAATGTATATCCTATCAACTTCCAACGCCTTTTCCTAATTTCCTCTTGGGCTAGAAGCTGGTTTGTCCTCCCCCGCAGAAGGCTGTTACTTTTTCACATTATTAGTCAAGTTTAAAATGATAAATGACAACTTTGAAAATAATTTCACATCATTAATTGTGTGTCATTATGAAAATGAATCAAACGTATTTCAATAACAAGTGACTTTTACAGGAAATTTTACCATTAACGACTTTTGTGATAATGACAAGTTTAAGTAAACATTTAGATCAAAGATCATTTGTAAAAAATCGTGATCGAAGAAGAAACTGACTCATTTAACTGGTATTTCAGGGATCACTTTCTACTCACACTAATAACAGGATTTATAAACTATGGATAACTATTTACCACCAAAAAATGGGAAACCTGAATGTGGTTACTTTCTTTTAAGTGATAGCTTTTACATTAAATATAGAGTTCTATTTGAATCTCTTTTTAAATTCAAAACTCATCCAGTTTATTTCTTTAATTTCATAAACTGTAAATGATAGATATTTTAAAGGATACACCTTCTTGTACAACAGACATAAAATCTTTCAAGTAAATAAAACGTTTTACTTACTGTGTAAATGATTATGGACATTATAAGAATGTGTTCAAAATAACCCCATCTTTTTGTGATTGGAATCTGTTATATTTTTATTCAAATAACTGGTTACCTAATGATACACATTTTAAACTATGGAATGCATTACAGATACACGGGGGAATATATATATATATATATATATATATATATATATATATATATATATCTGTAATTGGCTTCATTCAGTAACCTAATACATAACTGACATTTAATAGACTCATTATCTCGATGTTGAACATTTTGAATATAAATCTAGGTAGATTTTGCCAACGTGGAAGATACTAGAAAAAATATTAATGAATGGGTTAGTAAAAAAACAAACCAATTGATTCCCACTGTTTTGGAGAAACCACTACCACCGACTACTGTTCTTGCTTTAATCAATACTTTACACTTTAAAGGTAAGTTAATAATTGTTATGAATATTCCTGAAACATAATATGATTCTAAATGACTGTTAACTACTTCACGAGTTCTAGTTATGGCTTTTTGTATTGTAATCCACTTCTTGTTTAGCAAATCTAGTTTCTTGTTTGTAGTTAACTTTCAATATCTATCAGTAGCATTTTTAAGTTCAATTTGTGGAGAAACGGGGATAGGTTATATGTCGTTTAATTTGTAACGTATCTACTTCCCAGTGTTCAGTGTGTATACAACTATCTAGCACATTTCCGTTTATTAATTGATTCATCGTAGTCTAAAAAATGTATAGTTTTCAATGGGAACGCCATTTCAAGTTCTATCACTTTATTTATTGTTTTCATCTGACAATTTGAGATGCCCTGTTCATAGAAGGCGTACTTAGATAACTTGAGATGATTAAAATGAAATCTTCGGTGAAAATAAAACTCTTATATGCAGCACTGACATACTAAGTATGAACAGGAAAAACGGTTGACGAAACTAGATGATAAACGTTGTAAAAAAGATGGTTGTCGTAACATGGCAAGTCGTTCAACAAACTCCTTAGTTCATTTTGAACTATATTGTAATTTGTATTGTGAAAGTAAGAATCAATTAACCTGATTGTTTCTTGATTGATAGTTCACGAATTATTTACAAAGTATAATTTAATTTCAGAAAGGGTTTTTGTGGATATTA
Organism: Schistosoma spindalis; assembly: GCA_946903255.1. Classification (NCBI taxonomy): domain Eukaryota; kingdom Metazoa; phylum Platyhelminthes; class Trematoda; order Strigeidida; family Schistosomatidae; genus Schistosoma; species Schistosoma spindalis. Next base: position 12,258,193 of record OX336420.1, read on the forward strand.
TAGTAATTTCAATAGTTGAGATCATGAGATAATTGAATCTAGACCACCATGAAGAACCTGGAAGCACTGGACGGCCATTTCGTTTTATTGTGGAACTCCTCAACGGTGCGTATCCACGACCTCGCTTCACAAGATTCGAACTCAGGACCTATCAGTCTCGTGCGCGAGTGTTTAACCTTTAGACCACTTAGCCGGTATGCAACGGTGTTAATGTCTAACTTCAAGTAATCCACGAAATTGAGCGACACATTCATTATTGTCTTCAGTAAGTTACTATCTCACAACAGACCTGGTTAGGTGTTCTCGCGCTAGGCCAATAGGTCCTGGGTTCGAATCCCACGAGGTGGGATTGTGAATGTAAACTGCTGAGGTGTTCCACAACAGAACGAAACGGCCATCCAGTACTTCCAGGTTTTCCATGGTGGTCTAGCTTCAATTAACTCATGATCTTAACTATTGAAATTACTATAATTTAATCATTGTGTAATGAACTATAACTTTATTTAGTGAATATTTATTTTAAATGAAAGTTCTGGATGTGATGTTGTATTTCAGTTGAGTCATTGAATGAATGTCAAATGTGAATTGTTGTTTAATCAATACTAGAAAAGGGTTATCAAACATAACACCTATATAGATTCAAAAAGTAATGACTTTTAACAAGCACAACAATTGGTCATTGAAATAGAACCACTTAATGTATTAATGAACAATAACAACTCACTAAATCTGTTTAGGTCAGCTGGTCTATGGGTCATTTGAAATCACTTCTCTAAAATCACAGTAATGCAAGTAGTAACAAGCTCACATGTCACTTGCCAAAATACCAAGGATATGTTAGCAAATATTAACAATTTAAAAACCTTAAAAATCAAACCCACAACTTTAGGTTACTATCGGTGTAAATTATAATGAACAAACTTCACAATATGGTGACTAGTGAACTTCAAATGAAGGAGTAACTTAATGGTTTCAACGTCGCTTCGTTCTTCCTATATTACTTATTTACACAATTATCAATTTTTGTATTTGACCAAGCCTCTAACTATACAAAACACGACTTCTCTCAACTAGAGAAAAATTCCTGGAAACATGATAATCAGTAATGGATTCTGTTGACTACTAATTATACTGAATTCTAATAGTTCATCTTACAGAAAATACTATTACTCTGATGTTGATAGTGAACATTATCATCTTACTATTCATCTATCAGAGTGACCTTCACTCAACATGAGAATGAGTAAACGTATATTTGTAAGAACAACAAAAGTTTCTTAAGAGCAAGCTGCATTATTTACCGAGAAACTTTCGATTCCAGTGTTGAATTCGAATGTCTTTCATAACCAATTTAAAATATCAATATTTTAATATCATCCCTGATACAAGTCACATTACTCATCATGTTCTTAATAAATCACTAATCTCTCTCCGAGCTTAAAGTGACTTCCATTCATAAATCGAATATAAATTGTTCGAGCTTGATAAGTGCCAGTTTTCAACAAGTAGGTCCTGTTACTAGCGTTCATAACTGATGATCAAAACAAATTTTAAATAAACTCAAAATGACTCATTTAGCTAGATTTCATGAATGAAATTAATGTGTATCATGCTATACAGTCTATTTTCTGGGTTAACTCGTGCTATCAATATACAATTCGACAATTCTATGTCTAAGTAAACGTAAGATATCAGCTGAAAATTCTTGAATCACGATCAAAAAAGTTCAGAAATTTAGATTATTGTTCATAAATTCTGCCTTTTTATTTTATTATCATAATCATATTTATATGTAAGTGACCTAGATCCAACAAATGTAAGCGTTTTAAAATCAGTAACGGCGACCTTTTGTGCACAGCTGACTGTGCGCTCCTGCACTTATATTTATATATCATGAGGAAATCATAGATTTACGAATCATTTAATGATGCCCTCGATGTTTAATTTATCTACAAATTAACTGATATTTTGTGAAATCATAAAAGTTTACATTTTTCCAGCAGACAAACTCCAGCGGTCGTTATTGTTTCTACTAACAGTGCGTACATTGCTGCCTTGATTAGACAACAGAAAAATGGAACCAGAGTAAATAACCTGTAGTCAAATGGTCTTTTTACATTTTATCAATTTCATCTGTTTGAATACCTATCGTTAGATAATCTTGTACATTAGTTTTCAGGGATTGATTTTCATTTTATTATAACAAACAGACAATATAAATTGTATGTATTGACACTATGCATGTTACTCAGTTCCGTAATTTATTGATTGTAGGAAAATGGAAAAAGCCGTTTTCCAACTATTCGACTACAGAAGGTGAATTTAAGCCCAATAATCAATCGATAGTAAAAATACCGATGATGCGCATCACCGACAGCATTGATTATGGTACATTCCCAAAATACAAAATTCATATGATTAGTAAATCATTCATGGTAAGAATGGTGAAATTACTTATTTTTCCCATGTGATATTACGAACAGTAAATACTCAACATACAAACTTAAGGATCCAGTAGGTTTGAAAAATTATAAAATCTGAGTTGGAAGCTAACTGAGCTCTGATAGTTTATTCGTAGGTATTATGTACTGCTAAATTTTCCGAATTTGATGCTTGTAAAGTACTTGTTCAAATAATCTTCACGTCTCCTAATGAGCCTACTCAGTGTAGACTCATTTTTAATACAAGTTGAAATAACAATATAATAATAATAATAATAATAATAAAATTTTGAACTCATGTATGTTTTTATGTGGAACTTTACCGTTGTTCCAAGTTCCGTACGTACTTTACACTACTCCATGACCAGTCAGGACACAGGTTAAACTAAAATTTTGTTTTCCGGAAAAATTAAAATATATATGCATATTGTCTTTACATGATTCGTGAATATTTCAAAGTTAGCAAACTGTTTTTCCTTCATCAAATCGGAGTCTTTTCGATAGAGACTTACACCAGTCTAAATTGGCTTTATTCTGGATTCGTCATGCACCTTGGTATAATTTTATCAATGGTTGCACATAGTTTTCTTGTCGTTTATGTATATGCAAATGTTCTCGTTTAACTAGATCCCGTTTTTTTATACTGATAACGTATCAAACGACAGACCTCTTTTATGTTCCACCGAAAATCATCACACACAATGCTATTTAGTTCCATTATTGGGAAGCAACGCATTAATTATTGTTTGTTTATTTTGAAAAATACCATACTCTCAATTTGCCCTGTTCTTTATCACGTAGCTTTCAAGTTTGCAATGGTTTACGACGGCATTATCATTTTGTTTTAAACATTTTAGAATCCACGATTTTCGTTTGTTGTGATATTGCCAACTGAACCAGGAAAACTCAAATATGCCGATAAAGTGTTACGTGGTGACATTAAACTGCCTCATTTAGTGAGTAAACTTGAAAGTAAACAAGTTGCTTTATCTTTACCAAAATTTCGATTGGATTTCTCAATTGATCTTATTGAAACGTTGAAAAACATGTATATCACTGATTTGTTTGATTCTAGTGAAGCAAATCTTGGAGGTGAGTAGTGTGTACAATTTTGATACCTATTTAGTGCCACACAAAATGAAGTTTGTTGACCTTGTTTTTTTAGTAAGCAATCTTTTAAGAAGTATTCTTACAGACATTGTTCAATGATCACAACCTGTGTACTTTGTTAAATTTTGCGACAATTTATGAAAGTCTTTTCTTATTTGACTGTTGTTAATTTGTAGGAATTACGGATGCCAAAGTACATGTACAAGTTCTTCAACAAAGTGTTGCCTTAAAAGTAAATGAAGATGGTGTGGAGGCAGCAGCTGCAACAGTAATGGGTATTGGTTTCAGAAGCGCTAGACCTCCCCCTAGTGTTCGTTTTGACGTTAATGAATCATTTGTTTGTTATGTTTATGATAAAATACTAAAAACTAGTTTGTTTGCCGGTCGCATAATTAAACCCATACCTTTAACGAACAATAAATAAACAAAATCTGAAGTACAGCCAAAATATGAAACATCCATTATTGTAGCATCTATTGTACACTTGCTCTGATACTTTACAAATCGTGCATTCGCTACGTAGCTACAAATATATCAGTTTTAATATATCTACTTCGGTTTTTTTCATTCTTAGTCTTATTCAGTTGGGTATCAAATTGTTGAAAAAAGTGTATATAGTTTACAAGGAAAATCATTGTTTCATATAACTGATTATTATATCCTCTTATGAGTGGAAAAGGATGTAATCCATGTATCTTTGAAATGAAGGCATGTAAAAACAATAACCCACAAAATATAGGGTTATATGAAAGAAAATTGAGATGGTTCGTAAAAACAAAACTACAAAGATATGATTATTCAATCAAAATCGTCAATAAAATGAATAGTGACATTTTCATTTGAACCAAACATTAACATGATACACAGAAATAAAGGGATCGAATAATGTTACGGTACATTCATTGTAGAACAGTGACCTGTTGGTAATGAAGTGCATGAATTAAGGTTTTTAGATTCATGCAAATACATACATATACTAAGGATCTCATAAACATTCAATATCGTGATGAAAAGAGTGCATAAACTATGATTTAGTTGATTTTTAACTAAGGACCGGTGGATAGTTTCAATATACGGGTAGATGTTCACTAATTATTATGTAATCGAACAACGATATCTATACCATGAGATGAAAGAGAATTAATTTCTCTGGCAAAAATCATATGGTCGTGCATCTATCCATTTAAAATACAAATACGCCAGTTTTATTGAAAATCCAGTATAATGGGAAGACTGTCTTTTATCAATATTAATTTTCGATTTAATTTTATCTGTAAATTTATGTTCAACCGAAATAGATTAGGACAAAATTGGTAACATTTGAAATCTTTCAGGATGAAAAACTTAATTTAATGCTTTTAAGTAACCTAAATGTTACTTCTACATTATTTTGTGACCTGATTATGAACTCATCAGATAAACAACTATTTCGAAAATAATACATAAGATTTAACCTCATCATAAGTTTCGAGCTACCCTTATTAAAGTTTATTGGCTAAGGAGCAGGCTAATAAGTTCAAAAGAGGATCAAAATTCTACATATAATAATATTTAAACTCAGAAATGAAAGGGATTTATTGACAAGCCGTATAAATTTACTAAAAATATCAACGATTTCTCCTCAAACATTTATTGATCGTTGATAGTATAGAATGACAAAAAGCTGGAAAAGAAGTGAGGCTGGAAATAGAAGCTGTAGGAAGGAATCTTACGATAGTAGTGATTCTTCGAAAGGTAATTGACCTAAATTTGCTTTAGGTGCGACGGAAAGCAAATTAAATGTGTCTGGACGGCTTCGGAGAATTACGACGATGCCTCCAGAAGCCTAAAATGAACGGAAGAGTTTCCATCCAATGAGAACGTGATGGAGCTTTCTAGAATGACAGCACGGCATGCTACGGTTAGACAGCAGCATAACTTGCCTTTTCGAAATATGGCTAGATTATAATAATGACATAACTATCGCTAATATCCATAAATACCCATGATTTTCCGTACATTTTGATTCTTATCCAACAAACACTTCTCCAGGTTTCTGCTGTCTTCTAATTTTGAAACTGTGGGGTTCTACACGTTCAAATGCCGTATTTTGCGCTTATCAAGTAGTGCAAACAACACAGTGGTTTTTGGGTGTGTTGTGTAAATTCTTGTGGCTTGCACAGCAAGTGGTCGGGGGTCGACGTACAGACAGGCCCAATTAGACCAGATGAGACTACTTTGATATCAGAGTGATTAGCTGAGTTAATCTCAACTTTTAAAACTTTAGTGGGACCTGAACTAACCCATAATCGTATGCCAAGAGTATCATCATTCATGAAAAGTAGCATCCCTTTAACTACTACTGACAATAAATCTCATGGAAGTAGAATGTGTGAGATAGATAGTTGTGACGGACAATGTCCGAAGTATGATAGTGATCCACGATGTACTATGTGCCAAACTCTCGACTGACTACTTAACGGAGAACACAAGGGTGAGCTTGAGAGCATATTGGGCTACCGAATAAAATCAACAAATACTCATATATATATATATATATATATATATATATATATATATATACGAATTTACATTTTATCAAGTTGATCCATTACTTAGCCAACAAAGTGCACCTATCCTTCAGGTAACTTCTGATTGCCATCAATTGGCCTTCTCACTAGGCTACTTATAATCGGCTCACCATTTCACTATGCATGGAGCAAGACCTACCTGTCTCCCAGAAGTTGTTCCAAAATCCGGTGTGTGCTTGGAGCATCGCGACCAATCAAGACTCCTAACAGACTATTTCGCAACTTAAAAAAGCGTTGTATCCTTCAAATGCTTCCACAATCTCAGCTGTTGTTCAGTTAGGGGTTCTGAATAATCGATTAGAAATCTCTCTGTCGTATAAGCCCTAGTGATCTGTACAGATACCTTCTCATCCAAAGAAAATATCTCTAAATTTACTTCTAAACATTTTCAGTGTAGCGGTAAATAAATCCCCAAAATAAATAGCTTTGTAAGTTTTCGACATTGGATGGACTCATCTAGCTGAAGGCGCTCGGTCAATTATCCGCACTAGATCACGTGTGGGAACGCCATGCTCAACATCTGTTGCAATCGCTAGCCAGATTAGTTCAAACGATCCTCAATATATTGATAGCTTATCAAATATATCTTCGATCTCCTAGCTTCTGTCTTTTGATTTCACTTGGTGGGTACGCTTCATAATAGGTGTTACGGGTAAAAGCGTTGTCAAAATCTGAATACTTGTGGCATCTTCATCAGGAAGTGGTATCATTCACAGTGGTTATATTATTCAGCATTGTCAACTTCCTCTTCGAAATCGAACATCTAAGGCTACTTTTCTAATTCAAGTCTTTTTTATTATTTCTTCTTCCTAAGTAACGCTATACCTAACTTAGGTCTAGAAGAACTAAGTCGATCAGAACCCACACCAATAACACCTATACCATTATGTTTATCATTAACAGCATACATATCACAAACAGCTTTAGGGATCTCACCTTCCATTTCCGCATTTTCCTTCGATTTTTTAATTTTAGTTTCCATTGTGTATCTTCGTTCCATTTAAGTTATCCCAAAAGGAATTCAAGTAAATCGATGAACATAATTAATGGTTGGTTCAAAATGAACGTTCAAAGAGATCAAAAGTATGAGGAATTCAAAAATAGACTAGAATCGAAGAACTTTGTGTTACGTTCAAGTTTCTGCTCTCGCGTCCTTGAGGCACGGTATGTTAATCTACTTATAATTTACGAGCCCAAAATAACAATAGAACCAAACTCCAATTCAGGCACCAAAGTTTTTTTCAAAAATCGACCCGATTATCGCTCTAATAATGACTATAACAATGACAAAACAAGCCTTCAATTTACTGGGTTCCCGGAGCAATACCTCCCAAATACCAAACCAAAGACAACGAGAAAATAAAATGTCTGAAGTCAACGATATAAACAAACACGTTTAAGGGTTGAGCAAAATAAATTCATCCAAAAACACAGTGAAATTATTATTACTTAATGTAACAGTTTTTAATCACTTAAATGTTTTCAGTCCTCCTGTAACAAGTACTCGAGCTTGACCTCATATTAGCTCATTAAAAGGAAGACATTCTAAACCTTAATGACATACCAACCTTAGGTGAGAGTGACCATGTTTTAATTCTTGATCTATGTACCGGCGCCAATGGTCGATACCACTAAATTCAAGAAAACACTCTCCATGGTTCAACGAAGATTTTCGTGTTCTGTCGACTGATTAAGGTTACTGGGCACAAACGAGAAACTAGAAATGGCATTTTTCAACCGTGTGAATGTTCATAATCGGACATAAGTCGAAGCTTCTTAACCATTCTATGCGAAGTTTACGGATGTGGAGTTTCTGATAAATTCTATAATTTTCTTTGATCGGAAACAAGAACAGTCAATGGATGACACTTGGAGAGAATGGGGTTTCAACGACCCCTAGTTTTGCTTATGTAAATCTGTGGAAATGTGTGAATTCAGCACGCTTTGTGAACAGATACAAAGTTCAGTAACGGTGAAGTTAAGTCATGGGGAATAGTTCGCATTTCATTGGAAAACCTTAAGCATTATGGCTAATTACTGATGTTGAAACATGCCACCATCTCATACGTTGGAGACGATAGAAAAGAAGAAGTGCCCTTTGAACTCCTGACAGCGGTGTTTTTTAGGATGGTTGGGTCTATAGAACAAATGAGGTTGAGGTCAGAAAAGTGAGAGTTCTACCAGGTTATAATAAGAAAATGTGTCTTCTATTTGGGCCTGGATTAATCGGATCACTAGGGTTATTGCTATAAGTCCTAGGGATAGCGAAGTTAACGATGGCTGTCACCATACAGTCGAAAGCCCTAAAGTCCAATATGATTCTTCATCATTTACTTGTGATTGGTGCTCGATTCTTGTGTAGATTATACTTTGTAGTGGTGCTAAAAATCTATTCACCCATGATAAAATAAATGTTATTTCCGCCAGGTGTGTTTTAAAAGTGTCTTTATCAACGCATTTAAAAGGTATTTGACACATCTGCTTTGAACACAGATTCTTTAATCATTTCAACTGTAATGTTTTAGTCTTGTTCTGTTTCGCCGGTCATCTCCTGAACACTGGGTTCCAAAAAAGTTATTATTGGGTTTTGCAGGAAACTTTTTCTAGAACTGTAGAAAGAACAATATCTTCGTAGATCCTCGTCCTTAATCAACAAGTTCTTTTTCGGCTGTACCACTCACTTGATCATGCTGTAGCTGGATTTGGGAGCGTATATTTGTCAATTATTTATATTTCAATCACTACAGAGTCTTATACTTGGGATATAAAACTTCGCTTTTATCTTTCGAAAATACAATAGGATAAAGAACGGATTTTTACTGCAGTAAATATAGAATTCGAGTGACTTCTTCAAACAAGAGCTCTTTCGGTCTGAGATGTCCCCTGCTGCAAGCTAACAACTACATCTTATCGGTTGTCAAATGTTCAGCTGTACCACAAACATTTATTTTGTTCCCCATGACTGCATACCATGTGAAATTGCCAAATTCCCAACCAATATCATGTGAAGGATAAATCATTGTGTGGTAGGTTTCGTTGACTCATAAATGAGTCCCTTGGTAGTTTCGACAACTCTGAATCCATTTGCTAGAACACTTACAAGCAAAGGACTTGCGAAACTGCTTCTCTAATAATCAGAAATTTGCTTGTTTAAACATTTGGAAATAAGGTTAACGTCCAAATTTTTATGAGGCTTTGGTCGTGTGTAATCCGTGTTCACTACAATAAACATCGTTTTGTTCACGAAACAACATGCACATCATTAGTGCTCCCGCCAATTCCCACAACATGAGATACGGACGGCTCTTCAGATCCAGTAGGCTCCATAACCTCGTTAAAAACACAGAACCATTTTTTTCAGAAGTCCTCTCTGAACATAGCACCAGTCACATGATTCAAACACCTAATCTAGGCCCTACATTGGACAACAGCGGTCATACACTGATGAAGGTTTCCGTTTCCAGGTCCACACGTAACAAAATAAAGGGAAACAGAAAAATTGATTTTAAACGCAGTACTTGAAATTTTTACCTTACGATTGAGGAGTAGACATAAATTATGACCATATCACGTGTTCCACATTAGTTATAACCAGGGACTCAGAATTAAAATGCAATTTGTGTTGTAACTAAGTCTAATGACGTTCCAACACCATAATAACACAGCTCAACTGTTAGTTTGTGTTTATCCACTCATCCTCGTGGTTCTATTGCCTGTGCTTTGATTTTAATAGAAAGCCATTGATCAAATCAAAGAAATCTGAACCTCTGTCTTCATGTTCACCAAAGACTCACCACCTGCACTATTCTATTGGTTCCGCTGTCTATAGTTCCGATACCAGCGCTAGTTACAACCTTGAAACTCAGAGTGTGACCGAGTCATCTTTAACTAAAGGGAATATGAATCTTTTGGAGTGGGTACGGGTGCGTGGAATAAATTGAGTATCTGAGCAGAGAAGAACTACTAAACACACTATTTCCATCATTTGAAATAGTAATCTCTATAGTCCAGAAAAGCATGAGACAATATATCAATGAAATGCAACATGGTGATTATTCAAAGTTATTAAAATAAAATATCTTACTTACGATCCAACGTTGCGCTTAACGAGGGAATTTGTTCAAGTGTCTATACTATTTATATCTTACGATCGCGAAGATCTGGAATCATGCCGTAACGTCAAAAAATGAACGAGAAAACCAGCTGACTTATACCAGTCTCTTATACAGATAGTGGATATTTCGTGTATTGTACATTGGAAAATGAATGTTTGGTCGGCATAGTTACATAGCGAAAGGACATATAACGCGTTTGAAATTGTACTCCACAACTACTAGATTGTTTTAACTTAACTCCAGTCTTACTGCTAATTGTTATAGGTTGCTGTTATCATTTAATGTAAGTATAACATGTGTGCTTACTGTATCTTCTCAAAAATTTCCTCCTCTTCGCTTTTCAGATTTCCGTACACGCTTTAAAGCGTACCCTCAGGGTAGGAGCAAACCGCCACGTGTTCGCATCTCATAAAAAAAGGTATGCTTCTGAAGCTATCTCAACGATCCGACTGAGTTGAATATTAAACATTCAATGGCCGAATCATTAGCTCAAGCTGGATTATATGTTGATGATTTTTATAAACTTCGAATAGTTGATCCTAGAGTCGCACAAGAAACAAACGAACTCAAAGAAGAATGTGAAAAATACCTTTCAAGTATGAACTGTATTAACGCTATCGAACTCTATCCATTATAATTTAACTTCTTTCTTCAATGATTACAATCATTATAATCACTACTATAGTAGTTAAAACCTATCAGTTATCACCGAAATGCACTACAGGGACCTTTACTTATATTACTTACGATGGTGGTACGAATAGTCTTCTTCGTTCTTGTGTCACTACTAAACAACATTATGGCTGCAAGTGCAAGAGTGGTCTACTTAGAATACTGTGATCTGGTACAATAGTAACGTAAAAGGCAAATGTTTCTATTTATTATTTAGACACTTCAAGTCATTTACCTGATCTTGAAATTGGACCCTGGTTTTGCCTTCATATTTTTAAATGCATATATCTTTATATCTACCAAATGGTAGATGTGTCGATAGAACTGGCTTCAAAGAGATCTGGGGGTAATCTATGCAAAGGCTTCAATACAAAATCGCTTAAGTGGACATATAAAACCGATATTTCAGCAACAGAATATGCGCTACAGCATACTAATTAGTGTTGATGTTGGACCTATCGTTTTTAAATACTTTAGTTAAGTAAAACAAACGATGCTGCCTTCAGGAGTAATAAACCATCGCTATCATTTATTTTTCATCATTATTTGCTGTCATAGTAGTATCAAAATGTATATTATCGGTTACTACGCAGAATCTAGTTAATATTTTGAAAAAACACTCCCCATTTTTTATAGTCTTGTGGGAAAATCTCGAGCTATCATGCGGGTTATTTACTGACAATAACGAGTAACATCTATAGACAAGTTCGGATCTTTAATGTTACACCACTACTCTTATAATACTAAAACGTTCTTGAAGTATAACCAAGTTCCCTAAATGCTAATATCCATTTCTCTCAAGATGGCCTGGTCAATTAGATATGTGAAATTCTGGTTTTAAGAAAATGGTAAATGTATTCTTAAGAATTAAACTGTTATGACATTTTATCAAGCGTTTGATGAACGTGTGCCACTGTCAGACCCAAGCTTTTAAACAAGTACTCTACGATGAATAAAGTACATTCTCTTTGACTGCATATATGTGTTTAATTGTTGTTGGAAATCTTTTAAAAACCAAATTAGGTTTATAATTTTGAATCTGTATTACAAATAAGCATAAAAAAATAATTTGTGTTTTTGGAACTTGTACAGACGCTTTATAAGGTTTCCTTAATTAGTCCATGGTTATACCAACTTCAATTGAATTGTTTCATATTGACAATCATATGAAGATCTTTCATCGTGTGTTGTTAAAACACAGAAAAACGTTTGTCACTTGAAAAATATAGATAGACAAGGTCTTGAATTCAATATCTTAATTGTGCCCCACATGTCAGCCTTCATTTGATCTTGGTTTAACCAAATATTGTTTTAAATAAAGTATTTATGTTTGTAGAAAAATGCATTTGATGTTCTTTAAAGGCCTATACTTAGTTGTAAAATACATTCATCAAGAAAAACATTCAACGAAATGTGTTTGTGTCTGATAAATTTTTATTTCATTCAAAATATCATCTTAGGAATTGTCTTTTCAGTCACTGACTTTTTAGAAATCTGTATTATGTTTCGGGACTTTATATATATATATATATATATATATATATATATATATATAATGGCACAGTTTTAAGATTGGGTATCGAAACCAGAACTCTGCCTATAGATCTTCTAGAGTAACTGCCGGTCCCAAGCCCGGGTAAAGGAGGAGGGTTGGGCATGGGGTTAGCGTCCCCATCCCGTAGAAAACTAACTCGCTAAAAAACGCTAACCAGAAAACATAACTCAAACCATTTAAACTCTGCCCTGGGAGTTAGGTCTTCATTTAGAAGAAATATGACGCCTCATGGTGAAAGCTGAGTTCCTTTGGAAGCCATGAGGCCGATGTATCTTCTAACAACCAGAGCAACAATATTTATAGGTATATGGAACGTCCAGACAATGTGGGAGACCGGGAAGACTAGTCAAGTAGCAACGGAAATGAGAAGATATAGCTTGGCAGTACTGGGAATCGGTGAAACCCATTAGACCCAAGCTGGACAACAATGGCTAAATACCGGAGAGATGCTGCTATACTCTGGTCACGAAGAGGAAAATGCTCCACACACTCAAGGAGTTGCTCTAATGCTGTCCAAAGTAGTACGAAATGCACTTGTAGGATGGAAATCTCACGGATCCAGAATCATCAAAACATCATTCGAAACAAAGAAGGAGGGGATCACAATGAACATTATCCAATGTTATGCACCCACCAATAATAGCAACGACAACGTTAAAGATCAATTCTATGAGAGGCTGCAATCAATCATAGAGAAGTGCACAAGAAAGGACCTCACCATTCTGATGGGAGATCTAAACGCCAAAGTCGGAATGGACAACACCGGATATGAAGACATCATGGGACTACATGGACTGGGAGAGAGAAACGAAAACGGGGAAAGATTTGTAAATCTGTGTGCATTCAACAAATCGGTCATAGGCGGCACAATATTTTCACACAAACGTATACACAAAGCTACATGGATCTCACCGGACCACACCACAGAGAACCAGATAGATCACATTTGCATCAATAAAAAGTTCCGAAGGACAATGGAAGATGTGAGAACCAGAAGAGGAGCTGACATAGACTCAGATCACCACCTAGTTATGGCCAATTTAAAACTGAAGCTAAAGAAGAACTGGACAACTGGACAAACAGCGCTGCAAAGGTTCAATACAGCCTTCCTTCGAGATACTTACAAACTCAATGAATTCAAGATAGCTCTCAACAACAGGTTTCAAGCCCTACAGGATCTACTGAAGGAAAAAGAAACCACTATTCAGGATAACTGGAAAGGTATCAAAGAAGCATTAACTTCAACGTGTCAAGAGGTTCTGGGCCCCAAAAGGCACCACCACAAGGAATGGATCTCTATAGAAACACTAGACAGGATCAAAGAAAGAAAGAACAAGAAGACAGCAATTAACAACAGCCGAACACGAGCAGAGAAAGTCTAAGCACAAGCTGAGTACATAGAAGCAAACAAACAAGTGAAGAACAGCATTAGAGCTGATAAGCAAAAATACGTGGAAGAACTAGCAACGACGGCGGAAAAAGCTGCAAGAGAAGGAAATATGAGACAGCTTTACGATACGACGAAGAAGCTTGCAGGGAAATACAGTAAACCAGAGAGACCAGTCAAAGACAAAGAAGGAAGACCGATCACTAAGATTCAGCAACAGCGGAACAGATGGGCAGAGTACTTTGAGGAACTCCTGAACAGACCGGCTCCAATGAATCCACCGGACATCGAAGCGGCACACACAGATCTTCCTACAGATGTCAATCCACCAACGACAATAGAAATCAGAATGGCCATCAGACAAATCAAGAGCGGGAAAGAAGCAGGACCTGACAATATCCCAGCTGAAGCACTGAAGTCAGACATCGAAGTAACTATAAGCATGCTTCATTTTCTATTCAAGAAGATTTGGGAGGAGGAACAAGTGCCGATGGATTGGAAAGAAGGACACCTCATCAAGATTCCAAAGAAAGGAGATCTGAGCAAGTGTGAAAATTACAGAGGCATTACACTACTGTCAATACCAGGAAAAGTCTTTAACAGAGTGTTACTGAACAGGATGAAAGACGCAGTAGACGCTCAACTTCGAGATCAACAAGCTGGATTCCGTAAGGACCGGTCGTGCACAGACCAGATTGCGACACTACGGATCATCGTCGAACAATCAATTGAGTGGAACTCGTCACTGTACATCAACTTCATTGATTATGAGAAGGCATTTGACAGTGTAGATAGGAGGACGTTATGGAAACTTCTTCGACACTACAGAGTTCCTCAGAAGATTGTCAACATTATCCGGAACTCATACGACGGACTACAGTGCAAAGTAGTGCATGGAGGACAGCTGACAGATGCATTCCAAGTAAAGACCGGAGTCAGACAAGGCTGTCTACTCTCTCCCTTCCTCTTTCTTCTGGTGGTCGACTGGATTATGAAGACCTCGACATCTGAGGGAAAGCGCGGAGTACGATGGTCAACACAAAACCAATTAGACGACTTGGACTTCGCAGATGACCTAGCCCTCCTATCACATACACACGAACAAATGCAGATAAAGACAGCCAGCATAGCAGCAGTCTCTGCATCAGTAGGCCTCAACATACACAAGGGGAAAACCAAGGTCCTCAAATACAACACGGAGAACAGCAAGCCAATCACACTTGATGGCGAAACTCTGGAAGATGTAAAATCTTTCACATACCTGGGAAGCATCATCGATGAACAAGGAGGATCAGATACAAACGAAAAGACGAGGATTGGCAAAGCAAGGGCCGCATTCCTTCAATTGAAGAACATATGGAACTCAAAACAACTTTCGACCAATATCAAAGTCAGAATCTTCAATACCAACGTAAAGGCAGTTCTAATGTACGGAGCTGAAACTTGGAGAACTACATGTACCACCATCAAGAAGGTACAAGTATTTATCAATAGCTGTCTACGCAAGATACTCAACATCCATTGGCCGGATATCATCAGCAACAGCCTTCTGTGAGAGAGAACAAACTAACTTCCAACTGAAGAGGAAATTAGGAAAAGACGATGGAAATGGATAGGAAATCCATTGAGGAAATCATCAAACTGCATTACGAGGCGAGCGCTAACTTGGAATCCTAAAGGGAAGCGGAAAAGAGGAGGGCCAAGGAACACTTTACGTCGAGAAATAGAAGCGGATATGAAAAGTATGAATAAGAACTGGAAAGAGCTGGAAAGGATTGCCCAGGGCAGGGTTGGATGGAGAATACTGATGAGCGGCCTATGCCCCTTTGCGGGGAGTAACAAGCGTAAGTAAGTAAGTAATCGAAACCACAACAAGTTAAAATGTAAAGGTTGCAATTACAACACTTATTTTATGATATTGCAATCGACTTCATGAAAATATTGATAACGATTGATCTGTCATCGTTCAATCTATACAATTCCTTGCCAAAAGATAAACCGATTTCAGGCATAAACTTAATACCTTATACGATATCACTATATTCACTGAAATAAACTTATTTTAAAATTAGCTTCTAAGTTAGTTAAAACATATGTTGACTATTCATTGTTTGTAAGCCCCATGATAACTTGAAATTAGAAAGTACTTTAACGAACTAGTACTTAACACCAGTAGGTTTGTTTTGAGATGAGGGTTGTTTAGTTCTTAATCAAGTTTCCTTTACAGACTGACATCAGACAAAGAACATTTGGAAACTTAGGAATAATGAACATATGTTTCTTTCTTTTCTCAAACTTCTCGACATTACTCACTCACTTCATTAACGTTAAAACCCAAAAAGCATTCACAATCCCTTAATGCATTATCGACTGTGTGGCTACTAGTCAGGAGATATGAGGTGAAATTTCAAATGTATGATTAGGATTCATGATCAATATACTGACAGTAAAACTGTTATCATTGACAATAATTCACGGTTGTTGGGCAATAATGTAGATCAAGTGAGGGTGAAAAAGTGAAACACTCACCTCTCACTCATTAGCTTAGTTGTGTAATACCAGCCATAAAACATATATATCTTGAGTTACATTCGCTGTATGGTTTATGCACGACTCTAATAAGCTTAAACCTGGAACAAAGCATACTTCCGTTTTTTATAGTTTGTTATATTTTCCAAGGTAACATTCGCCATTGATAAAAACCAACTCCAAAACTCCTTTTATAGTTCCACTTGTCCCTTACTTCAATCTCAAGTTCAGTGCTGTTGGGTGATAATATAGAATAAAATTATTTTAGTGTACTCAATGCTGAACTCTTACTTCATGTTGAACTTCTTTCTTTCCTAGAAATGAGCGACTTTAAGATGATTATTGGAGAACTTCTCAACCTGATCAGCTCTGTAGCTGAAAAAGTTGAATCGCAAAAGCTAAAAGTTTGTTCTAATAAAGAATAAATATTTACATACACATTTATTTAGGCGATTGGTTCAAGAAACCTACTTACCTCTATGGAAAAGCAAAGAGATTTACAACAAAAACACTTGGAATCCCAGATATTGGCCAAAAAGAAAGATATAGATAGGTGAGTTATTCTTATTATGCTTAGTTTGTGGATGCCAACGGAATCTTGGACGACTGTTTCGTGCTATTTGTAACCAGTTAGGTGCATGTATCCGCATTTACATTGATATTTACAATGAGGATTTAACCCATTACTGATCACCTCACAATGTGATACGCTATCCATTATGCTACTTATGTGTGGCTAGTGAGAGTAGAATGTGATGGGTCACTGAGGATGAACAACTAGATCCAGATTACTTACTATTAAGTATACAATTTCCTCCCTTTTATTGTTTTCGACCCTGGACTCACGGATTATTGACTGTTTGTAATTATTCTAGTTCTCTGTTTTTGGACATGAATTACGTATCTGATATAACACGATTAAGTCTGTGGATAACATTTCAACAGAGTATCCAGTCCAGTGGTGGTATAAATCTCAGTCACTGATCTTTCATATTATCATGTAGTAGCAGTATATCGCGGCGAATAGAAAATAATTTCTATTTCTGCCGTTATATCTTCTATTTAATTCAGACAACTATTAACATGTTCAACAGTTACGAAGTTATTTCTAAGGGCTTGTACAGTTCCTATAACTGATCAGTCAAAAATGACGTATATGGATGTTAAGCGGATCGTCGTGATAATGACTTTTAAATCGCACATTTTCTATGTACTTAGATCTCGCACCTGGCTCTAAAATTTTATACTTGACTATTGATTATACAATGTATTATGCATCCTTAACAAAAAGTATTCAGTAGTGTTTAAATGTTTTTACCTTAAGAAAAATTACGTTTATATATAATTGAAGATAAATAAGAGCAGTGTAAAACCGTTATTAAAAAACTTTAAACTCAGTACGTTTTACTTCAAACACCCATCATGTTATCTACTTAGCCGTGAGTCCAGATACCTAGTTGCTCATGCAACGGATATGAATTTTAACTAAATTTTAATGGTTTGAATTTTCCCGTTGGTGATATTTTGACTAAATTTTGATCAGTTTTACGACCAAACCTTCCTCTTGGATTCCACTGTTAGCCACATCATATCCATTCCATAAAACATTGTAATACCATGGCTAGATAGAGGCGATCCGCATAGGATGCACATATACCAACTAAGACTGACCAGAATTAAGTCGATATTAAAAACGGGATAATTTGAACTATTATATCTCCTATTCGGTTCAATCACTCCACTACGTACAGTTCTAATTTGCACAATTTGTAGAAATAGTACAATCTTAGATTTACATTCATTGATTACCGGGTGAAAACTAATAACACTTTCGTCCAGTCCTTACTCTTAGTTGAATTTTATTCATCAAGTTGGAATATAGTCGTTACTCTGACTAAATCTATATCGCATGCTCTACTTTTTTCTGATATTAGTTAGTTTGAGATGGTAAATAGGAAGCGATCGAGATTGAGTGATGCATCCCATGGAGAGCATCAGTTCTGTCAAGATTGCAAATACATTGTGATGAAAAGGGCAAAACGATACGAAACACTGTTCTAGGGATCTCTACTATATGACATCAAAATTGTCTTTGATTTTGTAAGTGTTCGTTTCCAAAGTAATATCTGTGTTATGTATGTAGTCTTGATTAGAACAACGTAAAGGAAAATACTGTCATAAGTGTTTGAGACGTTAGTCGACACCACCTGTTCGATTCATCAACAATAATTACAATCATAATCTATTCCTTCTATGATCTAGAGTCCTTAGCCTTGACTAATGATACAATCCAACCGACATGACAAAACTTGAACTACCGTAAGCTTAAGTCCTACTGATCCGCCGATACCCCCACCTTCTTCTATTCCCAACTATCAGTCATAAAATAAGAGACAGCATCAAACCTACTATTATATTACAAACGCACATAGGTTTATAAACAAATATACCGTACTACATCATATCATAAAGTAGAAAACCATGGTGATACACAGACATGCTGATAATGGAAGTGAAACCAGAAATGTTATGAATAACTGACTAGCCATAAATTAAGAATAATAATACCTATAGTAATGGTAGTTAGTTTTCCAAATGGAATCTTACAATAAACGGAAAATAAAAACATAGTATTCCAGTTATTGTGTAATTACATAGTAAGAATATATACAGTAAAACTCCATAAAACAGTTTCTAGAGTTACTATTTATTCAGTCTTCGTTTTGTTACATCAATAAGAAGGACATTTCATTAAAACTAAATGAACGCTTACTATATTTAGATCTATGATGGCAAAGAATGTACTGGTCATGGGATAATAACAAGTTTTTTGATCTACTATATCAACCTAATGAAATTGTTAATGGAACTTATTAACTTTGTGATAAGTTTGATATTCTCCCCATATACTTTGGCTTGAACAACTCAATAGCATCATTAATCCACACAATTTTGGTTTATTGCAAAGTTAAATACACTAATTTGCACTTCATACATGAAATAAATAACTTACTCTAGTAATAATAAGTATAGATTTCTAAAAGACTATTAAACGAGTCACAATCATTCGTTTAATATTTCAAGGAATATTGAAAAAAATAAAATGATAAAAATAACTATGAAAATTTATCTATTACAGCTTGACATTTAGTGTCCCATTTGAATATAAAACAACGTGTATTTATTCATATGATTGTATATTGTCAATTTATCATACGTTAAATACAAGCGAATTAAACATATTAGAGAAAAATAATAAATTGAAATGGAAGAGAATAAATGATTGAAACTAGACTATACGATTGTAAATTTATGATGCTAGACTATTTTTACTTCACATTTTGGATTAGTTATTCTATGGTCCATATCACGGACTAACGTTAGTTTAGTAACTATTGGGAAGCAACAAACACTGGACAAACGTTTCGTCCTAGTATGCAACTCCCCAGCAGTTCACATTATCGATCTAACTGGAAATCGAACCCAGGACATTTCGGCCTCGCAGAGAGCGCTTGACATTTAAATCTCTCAGTCGATATCCAATCGATTCGGGATATAGTAATGCAATTTTTTTCATCGTTGGTGGATATCTATCTTACACTCGACAATTCTGGACTCTACTGGCTACAATCTCTCAAAATTACTTTAGAAATTGCCTCTCAACACTAATCACTGATGCAAGTATAATTATTATTAGCATGAGAGGTCTGTGAAGATTTCTGAAATTTAAGATCTACATCACGATCAAGCCCTTAGGCAGCCACTGAAAACCAAGATAAACTTGGTAATTGTTTCATCTTTGTATAAAACCAGTTCGTGAAGTAGACTATACAATTCAACAACCTCAATAAACCTCCTATGCTATGACCATTAATTATCTATTATTCAATCTTCTGTCCTGTTATAAACCAATTGTGCTTTTATTTTACTTCTCCAATTAATCAACATTAAAGTTGTTTTTTTTTTATTTTGGCTATAAATATTTCAATATTGTAATTGAATACTATAAATTTAGCTTTCTTTTTCTTTTAACAAAACAAAATATTTCGGGGGGAACAAAAACCTATTACTAGGTTGAATATTCAATTACAATCATTACAAAAAGAAGAAGCTGAACAAACCGAGTTTATTGAACGTTTTCTTATGGGTCGTTAAATTGTTCTTAAAATTGTATTAGTATTGTATAGTATCTTTTTAAAAAAAATAACAATAAAATTTATGTACAAATAAATGAATTATATCAAATTATAACTAATTTTCAATGATAATTAGAATTAATTTCAATAGTTGAGATCATGAGTCAATTGAAGCTAAACCACTATTGAAAACCTGGAAGCACTTAATAACCGCTTCATCCTATTGTGAGACTCTTCAGCAGTGAGCATCCACGATCCCGCCTTATGAGATTCGAATGAATGTGCTAACTAAAGATTTCCAAAATAGTATTGTTTAAGTCAGGTACAAATAGATGAGCACAAATGAATGTATTATATTTGAAATTTATAATAAGCGTTCAATCAAGTAAAAAGGAATAATCATTTAATACAAATACTATACTTACTGATAGTTAGTAGAAGTAACTTGGTTAAAGTAATCTTCGCCGAAATTTCACGAGATTTCAGTTATTGACAAAATAGTCGTTCAGTGCTTCCAGGTTTTTAATAATAGTCTAACTAAAATCAGTTCATGATTTAGACTATAAAAATGGAAGAATCTCCACAAATCTCCCTATACTAATATTGATCATATTATGAAAGTTAGCAATAATATTTATCATATATACAGTATTCGGTTTGAAGTTAATTTTTATCATATACTGACATCAGTTGGAGAATTGTTTGGATTCACGAGGGTTGTTTTACTTTAATTTCGAAACTGTTTAGTAGTAGTAAAAACTAGTTTAAACAATGTAGTATTCCTAGAGGTGATGAGAAATAAAGTTAAAAAAACGAAATTTACAGAATAAAATGATTTTGTTCTATTTCAGTATTACTTATCACTGACTGAAGTTTGGTTCGAAACGACACAAAAAATAGAAGAGCAAATAACATATTTACTATAATAGTGTTTATATGGTGAAGATGAAGTCATATAGAGAAAGAGGAGAATTTATAAATGACTAGGAATGAAGCGGGTGTCCTGGATTCCACTGCAAGCAACTTTTTATTTGTTCCATAAAACCTGTGTTATGATGGTAAGATCAAAGCACTCCACACAAGATACACATATGGAAGCTGAGACTTATCAGAATTCCACCAAAGTACCAATAACGAGATAATCTAAACCAATGCATATTAAATTAAGACTCATACCCGTTGCACAATTGAATTTCTATCCGAACTCCGTAGCCAAATAGATAAAGCGTTAAGTGCTTGAAGGATTCAGTTAGAATCTTGAACTGAACATCAACTCTGGGACACAGATGCACTCAATTGACGTGTCCTGAATTACACTATTAGCCATATTCTATCTAACTATATAAAGAGACAATGAATAAAATACATCTCTGATACATGAATGATAATCAAAACAATTAGTGAACTTAAAGTGAACTTAACGTCAGCAGTGAATGTCAATGAAACTTGTTTTATTATTTAAATTTACCAAAGAATCAGAATGTATGGAATAAATTTGAAAGACAACTATTTAATTTACAAAGAGGAAAGTGAAAAGAAAGATAATGAATGAAACTTATGATTTGTGAAAATCAAAAGGGTTTCTTGAACCATCAAAAAATAAGGAACTGAACATAATCCTTTTATACACAGAGATCAGGTTTGAAGTGGTGAGTTGATATAGTCTAACTGTGTACAAAATTTTAATCTAAACTTTAAATCAGTCCTTTTGATTTTGTCAATGATCTTGAACACTGATTCTTGTAATGGCAATTGAACAGAATGGACCATATGTTCGGGGACTAAACTTTTCCTTAACTTGTATTCCCCTTTAGATAGCCATGCAGAGAAGTGTTTGGATACTTGTTTAGCAAGTATACGCTTCGCATGAGAAATGTAACTTAATCTACAATAGCGAGTAACATTTCCTCGAGTGAGGTTCTTACTGGATAAAACTATTCAGAGTTCAGCTTTATAAAAGGTCACTCACAGTGGTCTAGACAGTCAGTTCTTCAGTATTTCTGCCACTGTATTAATGATCATCAAAGTCAGTCTACATCTCATAATACTGACTTCTATGGCAAGATTCCTTGAAACAAAAATATTTAACATGTACTCTAAAATGTATCCAGCACACGTGCGTTGATGTACAGGCATCATATCGTTATATAAAAATCAATTCATGTATAAGCGAAAGGTGGCATTGAACAGGTCAAATCACGAGTAGATAGTTAACAATAAGTTATGAACAATAGGACGGTTGTTAATGAACTAAACGGAAGCTTACAATAAATGGAATAAAGAAATATAGTTTTCCAATTATTTATCCATAATGCAATAAGAATATATAAAATGATAGTCCATAAAATTTTTTTCGGAATCTGCCAATTCTTTGATGTTCTTTCGGTCGCAAGGGAATGAAAATCAGGAAAATGTATATTTTGTTGATATTAATAATTCTGGCATCGAATCTAATGAACAGTTGACCATTTTGTCTAAAATATTTGATCTTATTATCCTTACTACTTATGAGTAGCATAGAAAATATAGAAGTTGACAAGGTTTAGTGTCATTTAGCGTTTCATCAGCAATAAGAGTGATTATAAGCAAAGATGAATAGTGGCTAGCAGTGGAACCCAGGACTTGTGTTTCGTCATATTTTGGACCCGTTAGTTTGACTTGCCTGCAACCCAGAGTTGATATCCACTCTGGGACTCGAAACCAGTACCATTCGCTCCAAATACCACCTAGAAATCCACTTAGTTATTGAGTCCAGAAAGCCACCAGCTCGTGCGTTCAGGTAAAGTTTTAGTTCATTCTTGTATTGCTTGTTTGAATCTTCCCATCGATGTTTGGAGCGAACGATACTGGGTTCGAGTTCCAAAGTGAATATCAACTTTAGAATGCAGGTACATCCAGCTGACCAGTCCCGAATAGGACGAGACGCGCGTCATGGATTCCACTATTAGAATGTTTGTGACTTAAGGCTAAATCGAGACATTCCTCACAGAATGCACATATGCTAATAAGAAACTGATCAATTTCAGATCTAAACATCAATGGGAAGATTCAAACAAATAATACAAAAATGAATTAATAAGTGATTATCATAGTATATGGAATTCGAGAATTTATTTCAAAGAAGCCTCATAACCTCCTCTCTTTTATGCACCGATGATGCATCCATACTTGAGCCAATCTATTGATGTGACTGTTTGTAACGTATGTACTAGAATAATTATGATAAATAATGTTCAAACAAAGGGTCTTTTCAGTGAAGTTCACAGTTTCTATTAAAATGACGGTGAAATTTCATTTCACCCGGTGTAAATGATGGTCCAGCTGGCTTCAGATTTATGATCTACAATGGTACTTCTGCTTAAAATAATCCTGTGTAAAATACATCTTAATCCACCTGAGAGATTCTAGTTTGTAATGCTCAAAGAAACGATCTGTAGAGACTGACTTCAACAATCAAGCCGTTAATAGTAGAAACAAAAAGATGCTAAAGGAATTAAGTGTGTGAAATTAGATTTTATTCCCCTTAATATTTACAAGTAAAGCAGTTTAACTGGTATATGACTCCTTGAAGAGTCCCAGCCAATACTCACTAAATGAATATTGCCTGATTCAACTATTTTAAAGCTGTATCCTATTAGAAAGTTTATTACATAACCATATATTAAATATTTTTCTTATCAGTGAAATAATAAATGGATTACAATTGAAACTCGTTTATTTAACAAATCTCAAAACTCTTCATATCAAAGGGGAAATAGGTCAGTTAACTTGAGGTGGTAAAGCATAAAATCCCTAGCCTTAGGTTTTATGTTAGTTGGAACTTCTTAGCAAAGTTTACCTGAATTCCCAGGGAAACTGATGTTATCTTTGTGCGGTACAATATTCAAGATTTAGGCTTAGCAATTAGATTACATCCAGTCTCTGATGACACTTTACCATGTTTATTTTGTATTAATGTTATATATATACCCATTCATCTGGTAAGTGGTCTTACCTTAGGTTTTTAATCATGCCCGGACTTACCTCAATAATGCACTCTCGTGAGCAGCCATTACTCAGTTACACTTAATATAATCTATTAATTAGCATTCTATCCATTTATTTTGACAATCAAAAGTTTCATTTTGTTAGTTACTGGTAGAAAAACCTCCCCCCATGATACTGTGCCATTTGAACCAGTATCACTTAGCTTGATAACCTGAGATTCTACCAATAAGCGATTTAGACGTCGACTAACTTCCTGTGCAACTGAGATAGTTACAGGTGGTTAATGATTGAGCAGTGACCAATGTCATGTTTGTTTAGTCCTTTAGCATCGATCCAGTTTTATTAATAAAACTTCAATGTGGCCACTAGTAGGGAAAATACATTAGTCTCTTAATAAATTTATCAACTACAAAGATAATATTTAAATGTAATTGATAAGTACTAAGTTTTAAAAAGATAATCGAGAATATTTTTAATGTTGAAGACAAGGTATTTCAAATTATTATCAAAAAGTATCTTGCAAACTATTTTATTACTTATCAGTATTTGGGGTAATGAAGAATGCTGAATTTTATTAAGATCACGAACTGATCTACGTTAGGCAATCATTGACAACCTAGGAGCATCGAACAGATATTTAGTCCGAGTACGGGACACCTTAGCAACGGGGGCATCTATGACCTCGCCTCTAGGGAGCATCGTTTAGCTTCATAACTTCTTACACATACTTCTCATTGCATTGGCTCGTAAAATTAACTCTGGTGTCATGACGTCTTGAACAACTTGTTCCAATACTTATCTTAGAGAATCTATTGGACTTTATAGTGAATACATGTGAACATTTTGATTATTTATGAATTCGTCATTAACTGGACGATAGTATCTCTTACTGATACAATAATAAATATAGTACTGTGCAATATATGTATTTTAATTAATCTAATTAGAATTGATTAGTCATATATATATATATATATATATATATATATATATATATATATATATATATCTTCATTTCACAATCGGACGCTAACCTTGACCCTTGAACGCCTACAGATTTTCTTAATTAACATACTTTTAGTTATCGTGTTCAACTTGGCTGTCATTTTATTCAGTAGTCAGTTAGTTTTGGTCAATGAATCAATAAACTTCATATACGATGTACAACAAAGTTACTGTATTATTCTGTGACATGGTTTGTGAATTTATTCAGCAAAAAATAATAATAATCTTTGTTACTTCTTTTCGAAAATGAAAGCAAAGTTAGGTTTCTTTTCGACGTGAAGAAAAAACGCCTTGATATTCTTAATTGTTTATTTTAAATAACAAACTTTTCTAGTGTAAATCACCTACTAGTCTTAGATATTAAAGACATGGAAGCATTGGATAGTCATTTTGTCCTAGTGTGAGATTTCTCAGATGTACTTACCAACGCTTCCACTGCTAGAGATCGAGCCCAAGACATTTCGGCCTACTAAGAGAACGCTTAACCTCTAGACCACTAAGCTGGCATCAGGAGCGGTAACACCTAACTGCAATCAATTTAAACTACAATAATTCTGTAATCTGCACATACATATGTACCCATAGAGTGATAAACTTTAAGTTAGAATGTACATTTTTTTTATTAACTACTAAATTGTTTTGAAATCGGAAAAGTACATAACCAACTCATTCACTACAGGTATTTTTGTAGAGCATACTTGTTGGAACTTTAGTTAAATTCTCTTATTTACTATTATTGTACTTACTAAAAATGGTTATCGAACAGTATCTCTTCGTTTTATGCGAGTTTGTCGAGGATAATTGATATCGTGTCTTATTGATTAGATCTTATATGTTATTATCTAAATGAAATGTGTTACGATGTTAAGATGATTAAGCCAGTGGTCATGTTGCAAACTTTCTCAGGTGTTCATCGGCAATAAGAATGATTTGACTTATATGACATTAGTCACTGCTCAGTTATCACTCAATTGTAAATACACCTCAGTCATACAGGAGGTCAGTCGCCACCCGTATAGTTCAATGTAACGTCTCAGACTATAAAATTGACTAATATTGTAAGCATTAATTCCCTTAGAATTACATATACATTTCACTGACAAGTACCAAACAGCACGAAACCTATGTCAGCTAGGATTTCCTGTCAACTACCTCCAACCACAACATTAATTCCTAAAATAGTACACGCGAAGCTCAATCACTTAGACTGATAACCCCACTGTAACTTAATCAACAAAAGTCGAAGGAGGAAAAAGAATTGACGTGCATGATCTTGGCCACTACTCAATGTTTAATCGGTTATTAACTTGATCATTAAAATATAGTAAATAGTAGGGACGAGTCAAGATACTACCAGACATCAAACAGTAGTACATTAATATAATTTATTACCTTAGAATATTATTTAATCATTAAAAAAGTTAACATAAATAGATCTCTTGATTATTATCATTATATGAAGGAATTTGAATGTCTAAACAGTAACCAAACGAAATAATATTTCAATGGTTGAGATCATGACTCAATTGAAGCTGGAAAGCCATGGAAAACCTGAAAGCACTGGATAGTCATTTTGTCCTATTGTGTGACTTCTCAGCAGTGTACATCCACGATCCCTCATCGCGAGATTCCGACCCACAACCTATCACTCTCGCGCGCAAGCGCTTAAACACTAGACCATTGAGCCGGCATCCAACGGTGTTAATGTCTAACTTCAACTAATCCACAAAATTGAGCGACACATCCACCATTGTCATCAGTGAGTTATTATCACACAACAGACCCGATTGAACACGACTGATCACTTGTTCTCACTAGAACTCCAAGAAATACCTCTTGAAACCAGTCACTAGTAAGCATATGCTAATTTATATCAGAAGGGTTTTTTAGATATTATAGTAATTTCAATGGTTGAGATCATGAGTCATTGGGAATTGAATATGAACTAGAATACAAAATGTTATGAGATAATAATAATAATAATAATAATAATAATAATAATAATAGATCCGCTCAACTGACTATATTCTAAAACTATCATACCATATAAAATCATTATGGTGTTAAATAAATTAAACCAATATGCCTGGTGAAAGAAGCAGCTATCAATTACTTTGTATTATCCTCCAGAATTAATACAGTTGATGTCTTCATTAGAATTTTACAAAACCTTATTAGATAATTCAGTTCTACTTTAACTTGTCAATCAATGAAGTTTTCAATGATACCGATTAGAAACAGTAAGTATTACCATTTATTTAAAATTCAACGAAAGTGTATAAATATTGCATTCTAGCTCATTTATTCATGAGAGGACTAGTATATTTGTTTTTCATAGGATTATTTATTCTATTTAGTATTCTATGACCATTTCGTCCTAATGAAATAATAGAAAAAGTTGAATAACTAAAGAATTTCATTCATTTTTGAAATCTATTCAAATCGGCATATTTTTATATTAAATTTGTTACCTGAATTACGTGATCAGTAACTATCAGTCACAATAGAACATTCAAAAATGATAAAAATGAGTCACCAATCTTTTGGATAAAGCTATGTAAGTAACTTAGTAGGTTGTTACTAAGATCACAAAATGACTTTAGAGAAGTACTGAAAGCTTGGAGTTACTGGAAAGCTATTCTGTTCTACATTAGGACTCTTCACCAATGATCAGTACTCAATAGTGAATAGTTCCACGAAGTAGTTCTGGAATCACAGTAAACAGCCTTGGCCAGTGTGAGGAGGTTCCTCACTGAAGACAACTAAAGTAGTCGTTCAATATCGTGAATTGAGTGAATTTAGGTATATACACGGTTAAATCTTGGCATTTGGATCTAAGGGTTAAGAGTTTGTGCGCAAGTTCAGTTTTTAGTCTTGATGCCTGATGACGTAATCTGTCCCATACCAGAACGAAATAGCTCTTCAAAGATTCCTAATTTTCAATGGATGATTAGTATTAGATCAATCTGTACTATCAATAAATATTTACTAATACCTGTGTATAAGAAGGAAGTATTAATTGATCAGTGGAACATGTACAAAATCACAATGTTTCACATGCAAGGAATGTTCTGTCTTTAAAAAAATAGTGGATTAGATCACTAAGCATATACATACGCATTACGCAGCCTTGAACAGTTCAAAACATGAAGTGACTATCAAGTAATTTTTTTCACTCTATATTGATCGAGTTTTTTGAACTTATCAAACAACCATTGAAACAAGCGTAAACATTGGTTAAAAGTGTGTAATCAGTTATCAAATTATTGAGAGTAGAATCAATTAAATACCTGAACAGATGATTAACTCACATTTAAATTATACAAATCTGCAAAATGGTTAACTTTGATTATCTATTTTGTCGCTATTATTGAATTTATATGGATTATCTATAAGTTCTTTTCTCTTTTAGTTCTCGAATATCATAAGTTTCTCGAAAGTCAATTAATGATAATTAGATATGAATAAAGAAATACTGATGAAAAATTTGCAGTTTCTGATACTTCTTGGGTATATGAAAATATAATTTTGTTTAATTGCATGTCATCGAGTTACAAATATGTTGTTACTACTATCCAATTTTAGAAAATCTATAACATATCTCACATAAAACACTTAATTTCTCGTTATCCATAACTTGTTAGTGACTTTTCTCAACTTTAATATCTTAGAGTTGTGACATAAACAGTCACTGATGAAATCAAATTAGTCGAGGGGAGAAATGGAACTTTACTAATCATATTTAATGATAAGCGTAAATTAATTAACATTTAAAAACGTAAACTACCTGATTACAACTTGATAATTATGTAATACAGTGCTATATCGTAATGTATGATGTTCTACCTCTTGATATTTTGAGAAATAGTGAATTTACACGACTGATAAATCATATACTCGAATGAAATGTAGTCAGAGTGAAGTTTATCTTAAATGATTTATATTGAATATAGTTTAGTTTGCTATCCCGTATGATTAACAGAACTGTCAGGAAATTAGATAACTAATCATAGTTGGAGAAAAGGTACCATTATATATTCATTCTATAATGAATGAATGAGACAATGTTGATTGGATAATGTTGACATGAAGTTTTCTTTGTCTTTCTAGAGAATATTCTCAAGTTTATTGCTATAATAATAACTAAAAAGTCAATGAAAATTCCACATTTAAGACATTTATCTTAGAAAATCCAAATGATAAAAACAACGAAGTAGTAAAATATATAATCATTATCCCCCATTAATACACATTAAATGTTTATATCTACTTAACAATTATCAATCTGAAGGGGTTTTGTGGATATTATAGTAATTTTAATATTTAAGATCATCAATTAATTGAACCTAAACCATCATGGAAAACCTGAAAGCACTGGATAATCATTTTGTCCTATTGTGTAACTTCTCAGCAGTGTACATTCACGATCCCTCATCGCGAGATTCAAACCCGTCGGATGCTGGCTCATTGATCTAGAGATTAAACGTTTACGCTCAAGATCAATAGATCCAGGGTTCGAATCCCACGAGGCAGGATTGTGTGTGCTCATTACTGAGGAGTCCCACGATAGAACGAAACAGACATCCAATACTTCCAGGTTTTCAATAACTTTTACACAATGTTATATTTATCTATAAAAATACTGATTAGAGGGAGAGGGAGATAGAAAGACAGAGGATGAGAAGATTATAACCTTTATTATCTTAGTCATTTACACTTAAAAATATAACAGTTAGATCATTTCTATACTTTTTTTTCACTTCTATTATATATATATATATATATATATATATATATATATATATATATATATATATCTTACATTATTATTTTGTCATATAGACAAGTTCATGAATATTATTATTATTACTGTTATTATTATTATTACTATTATTATTATCATTACTATTAAAGTGTATTTGTCCATCAATAATAATAAAGGAATTATATTTGAGCATTGAATAGAAAGCAAATGAACAACGATAAATAAAAAGACAACCAGTTCCTCTGAATTGAAAAATAATCATAATAATGAAGTCAATCTACATTATGAACATGTATATATATATGTGCAACATTGCCCTATTATAATATCTATCTATATATATATATATATATATATATATATATATATATATATATATATTTTTTCTATTTCATTGTGTGAACTAAAATCCTACATAGTTTCTTATTATATGTATCTATGATAATATAACAGATGTTTATTATCCTCATATATAAATGATATTAGAAATTAAACTATCTTTTATATTCTATTCTATTATATACAATTTATTGTTTAATGTTTTCAATAGTAGTTTTTTTTGTATTCTTTTTTCTTTTCTTCTCTTTTTTTTCCTTTTCTATCATTTCTTATTTTATGTGTGAAATAAACATTTGATATATATAGGTATATGTATATATACATATTCGATAACATTTATATACTTCTATGAATTCATTGTGCTTTCAATGAAATAGATTGTACAGATTTTATTTATTCAGTTTTTTGTCTCTCTCTCCCTCTCGTCATATATCTAACTTTCTTTTGTTTTAATTACGGTTAACAAGCTAGATTGATACAGTTTGAAACAGAGAAGAATCTTCATTATATATATAATATGCTTAGAAATCTTTCCTTATCCCCTTTCTATTCATTGTCTATTATTCTCTATTTTACTCAATAGTTTTGTTTTAAGAAGGAAAAAAGAAACAAACACATTCTCCACCTACATACATTAATGTACACAAACAAACAATTGAATAAACTTATAGATGTATGTTCATGTAAAGGTAAACACCTATGTATGTTGTGTTTTTTTTTTCTATTTTCGAAAATGAGCATAGCAAAAAGAAAAACAAACTATGAGCATATTAGATAATATACATTATTTATGATAGTAAAGTTTTAGAAAAAAAGTATTCTTGGGGCAACACCCAAAGATATGTAAGACTATATTATATATTTCCAAATAAATAGTAAATGAATATAATCTAGGAAACAGATATTCAATCAATAAGTGTTGGGTTCTTCCTCTTGTTTTATAAAGACATAAATTTTTGATAAGATCTTTTAAATTTCAATGAGAATTGAATGTGAAGAAGTTAAAGTGAAACGGGATAAACTTTTGGGATGATCAAGCTTATTTACCTTTGAAATACCCACACACACACACACACACAATTTATGATACTACAAATTTCAGGTTCCCTTCTTGACTGTTCAAAAGATTCATAAAAGTCCTTGGAAATCGCACTCTTCAGTCGCTTGTCATTTCACGATTATTATGCTTTATATTATTTCAGTGGAACCTATATTATTATTATGGTTTTCAGGAACAAAAACGAGTGTAGGGAGCTAGGTTTAGTGTAGAGAAAGGATTGTCTAATAAATAAGAATCGTAAACATTTCCTACTAATTGTTCTGATGAATTTTTATCATGCACCAACCATTCTTCAAGAAGGTAACTGTGGTCACACATAAGATCCTTCAAATGATTAAGAAACTGTATATTGAAGGCAGCATCTTTTTTATTTTGCCTTCAGGAAGGAATCCACGGCAAAGAACAACATAGACATCAGATAATACTAAGGCAACCTTGAATTCTTATAATCTTCTGTTACAGTTTTCGTTCACGATTCTATTCTTAACATGTTGTTTCGTTTATACAGTTATTATTCCGTACCATTGTAGCCAATACAGCAAACAGGATTCCTCAATATTTTCCCATCTCTCATCAGATTTGTAATCACTTTTGTGCAGTTTTTAAATGCTCCAAGTAATTTTTTGGGAGTCGTGTACATATATTTTGCTTAATTCTATTAGTTAAATAAACAAATAACAATTAAGAATGACGGTTTGCTTATTTACAGAGAAGATTTCCTCCATGGTTTAAATTTTAATTTCCCTTAACAGTTACTGGATTATCAGAATAGGTTTTTTGGAGATTTTAGTAGATTTACAACTGAATTCATGAGTCAATTAAAGCTGGAAAACCATGGAAAACCTGAAAGGACTGGAAGGCTGTTTCGTCCCATTGTGGGACTCCTTAGCAGTGCGCATACACGATCCCGCCTTAAGAGATTCGAACCCACAACCTATCACTCTCGCGCGCAAGCGCTTAAACACTAGACCATTGAGCCGGCATCCAACGGTGTTAATGTCTAACTTCAACTAATCCACAAAATTGAGCGACACATCCACCATTGTCATCAGTGAGTTACTATCACACAACAGACCCGATTGAACACGACTGATCACTTGTTCTCACTAGAACTCCAAGAAATACCTTTTGAAACTAGTCAGTAGTGAGCATTATTTAGAAAAGACTTTTATTCTAATTAACAGTGTAATTTTGCTTTGATATATGGGATGCTAAAGTAGAGATTTATACTACGTACGATCATAAATTTACAATGACGATTAATTTGTTCCTCTGTACATTTCACAGTTTAGCTTAAAAAGATTTAAATGTTCCAACCATTCATTCGCTAAAACGTTACAAGCGTTCTACGAACTACTGAGTATCATCTCTTTTTTTACCACCATACAAATAGATCTTGGTATTCACTTACAAGCCAGTAATTTAAATCTTAGTAACATATATGACTATGATCATAGGGAATTCTGTGCATAGACATCTTCAGATATTCATTTTCAACAGAATTCTTACAATAGAATTTATATTGAATAGCATAATGGTATTTGTATTTTTTTCCAGTAAAAAAACTTATATTTACCAATGAACCCCTTTTCCAACAAATTGATATCATAGTTTAGACTACGAATAGACTTTATCTAGACCATTATAGAAAATTTGAAAGCAATGGATGGCTGTTTCATCCTAGTACAGAATTTCTCAAAAGTGTACATTTACATCACACGCAAGACCAAAGGTCTTGGGTCCGATCCCCGGATATGTGATCTTGAATATGCGTCTGCCAAGAATCTTAATAAAAAAATAAACTAATATAAGGTTTGTAAAGAAGTTGATTTCTGAATTAAATATTACTCATGTTGAGTAACTTGCGTTTTCTTGATTTAATCAGTTAATAAGCTAGATAAATTCATATGATTTTTTACATTTAATATTGCTCATGATTCACTCACATTTTGGGAGATGATACACAAAGTTCACAAACTATACGCCAAATTACTTTTGAGGTGAAGCCAAAAATAATTTATAACTACACTTAATGATTATATTTGTCTGAAATCATGCATTCTAATTGGAAGTTTTGTTTACGGTCTAATCTAACTAAAAAAAAATTCTTTTATTCATGGTACCATAAAGCTTTCTAACCATTTACGTATATTAATAGACACATAGACGAACTAATATTATTTGGCTTTCAAAAAAAAACAACTTATTAACTGTCATGATTCAGTAGAGTAGTTGAAATTTCTCAGTTATAGTTAGAATGCACTTTCAAGAAACATTTTTTATAATAATTATTATTGAGTAGTTTCAAGATGAAATTCTTAGAGTTTGTGACCAGTGGAGTTCAACCATGTCGGATGTGAGATGATTACTTATTCATTACAGGCGATGGAAAACATGTTGTACAATATTGTGGATTGATTGTAATTAAACATATACATCGCTGTTTCTGGTTCAGTTATCTAGACCTTAAGGGTTCTCGCAAGAAATCAAAGATTCGACATTCGACTCCAAAATTCAGAGTCATGACTATGTACCTCTGAGGATTACATACAAGGATGAAACATGTATTCAGTACTTGCAGGTTTCCAATAATTATCTAACTAGCATTTCTTTGTGATTTATACTATATAAAAGTATAACTATTTTTAATTACTGATCTAAGTTAGACCACCATTAAAAACCTGGAAGTCCTGGACGGCTATTTGGTCCTAATATGAGAATCTATACTGAAGATTATCGTATACTTACTAGTGACTAGCTTCTAAAGGAAATTAAAGTTCTGGCAAGAAACCCTGACCAGTGTCAAATGTGAGACCGTTAACCACCGAATACATAAAAGATGGTCTTGAAATGTAATAGATTGATTAAGGCTAGACATTAACATTGCTAGATGCCGCACTCAATGGTTTGAAGGTTAAGTGTTCAAGCATAAAACAGAAGATCCAATGTTCAATTCCCGTTTTCGATATCTTGTATAAACACTTCAAAAGAGTCTCATACTAAGACAAAACGGTTATCCACTACTTCTACACTATTAAATGTGGATTCATTTATATAGGTTCATGATCTCAATGAAATTTAATATTTTCTACAACATTATCTGAATATTATAAATTAATTAACCTACAACTACAGATGAAATATCTGAAACTTCTTTTTTCTTTATTATAAAACAATTACTTTTGTTAAGTTTTACTTTTATTAATATATGGTTTTTTTTCTTACAATGATGGTATGTTTTGTTACCTGAACAGTCAATATGACCAGAATAAATCATGAAAAGTCATAATGGTTTGTTTATATCTTTTTCTCAATGCTTTTCTTTTATTATTAGATATTTATGATCATATATACCTTGATACAATTTCAAAAGTTTAAACTGTGTTGTTTAATCTTTTTTGTTGTTGTTGTTGCTGAGACAATTAATTGATAAATATTCACTTTGTTGTTTTATTTTAGTCTTAAAGCCTGTTTTGTTTTATCTCTTTGAAATTACATATTATCTATCCACCTACATATATATGATCTTACTATGGTTGAATAATGTATTTACAAATGAATATAATGGTTTCAAAGCGACTAGTTTAGTTTATAGATTGTGTTAATTATAGATTGGTTTTAGTTAAGATAACATTGAAAGTCAGTGGACGGTTGGACAGTTGTTTCGTTCTAGTACGGGATTGTTCTGAGGTATATCTACCAATTCTGTAGTTCTAATGGTTAAATGTCCACATTCAGATAAGAAAGTTCTGGATTTGACCTCCATGTGATGAGGTTATGGATGTACATTATGAAATCATCCTGTATCAGTATAAAATAACTGTCCACTGTTCCCTAATTTCTAACGATTATCTACGTAAAATCAGTATGTGAAGTAAATTATACAACTTTATGTTTTGTCTATAATTCGATTGAAATTTATCAGATATTGGTTGTGCTGAGATTTATCAAATCTTTGAATGTTGATTGTATATTTTTTGGATTTTAGCTGTCGGTAACTTCAGAGACATATGTTTAATTTTATAGAGAACTGGTTAACGAGAATTGAAAAACGATTACTTATTTAATAATTGAATTCACGAGTCAATTAAAGCTAAACCACCATAGATAACATGGAAGCAATGGATGGCTGTTTCATCCTAGTATAAGACTCCTCAACAGTGCGCATCCACGATCCCTCCTCCCTGCGAGATCTGAACCCAGGGCCTATCTGTCTTTTGTGCAAACGCTCAACCTCTAAACCACTGAATCAACATCCAATGGTATTCATGTCCAACTTAAATTAATCCACGAAATCGCGCCACAATTCAATCAATAAAATTCTCCACCATTCGCCAATGAAACATAATAATCACCCAGTGTTCCCTATATTTCATTAGTATCCTTACTGAGATTTATCTATGATCAATACAACTTATAAACTAATAATTCTTAAAA
This sequence comes from Schistosoma spindalis, assembly GCA_946903255.1. NCBI lineage: Eukaryota > Metazoa > Platyhelminthes > Trematoda > Strigeidida > Schistosomatidae > Schistosoma > Schistosoma spindalis. Next base: position 12,294,301 of record OX336420.1, read on the forward strand.
ATCCTTTTGAAATAAACTATTTTCCTGAGCTTAGTAATTTCTTCAACTAACCATCTAGACTAGCCTACTCTAGAATGTAAACTATCTTCCAAGAAGATTTATCTTCATAGATATATACTATCTTATTATAAATCATCCGCCTATTAGTTAAAAGGTTTTAGTGGAAGTTTTGAGATAATTTTAGTGACAAATTTTATATTAATGAAGTGTCACTAGATTGGAATCGATAAATTTTGAACATAAGAAATATGGTTTTTTTTATAAAAAAGAACAACAACACAATATTTACCATATTTTAAACAATTTTTTCAATGTTAAAAAAGTAGCATTTGCTACAGCATATATATATATATATATATATATATATATATATATATATATGTCTGTATATGCATACTTCTTATGTATAGGCGCGAAAGAATTCTGACAAGTGAAGCTGAACACTAGTCCTATTGGTTATCATGTACTAATACTACTACTACTACTACTACCACTACTACTACTACTACTACTACTAGTAATAATAATAATAATAATCATATAAGATATAATGACTTAACCAGAGTAGGAGACATTAAATTATTACGAAATAATAATTACATCATAAAGTATACACCTATATTCATAAATAACAAGTTATTATTATTACTATTACTGTATGAAGGAAAGAATTGTTATTACTGTCTTTTCTTTTTTCTCTTTTTTTTTAAACAAAAGAAAAACTAATCCCAAAGTATAGTATGTTTCTTCTAATCCATTTTAATTTTCTCTTAACTAATAAAGAAGAAGTACAATCGAATCATATTGTTAAAAAAAATTTCTTATATATTCAACTGATTAAAGCGATTGGTTCATGAGTGTAGGTGTTTTATTACTATTATTATTATTAGTAGTAGTAATAATAACAATAGTAGTAGTATTGTTAGTATTGTTTTCTTCTTTTCCGCCCCCCCCCCATCGTCAAACAAAAACAAACTATCAATTAGATCAACGAGATTTTTTTTGAAAAAAATAATAAATAAATTCAGAGAAAGAAAATTAATATAATGATTTACAAGTAAGTAATTTATTATTAATATATTTTTATTGAATTTAATTTTTTTTACTAAATTTGAATAAATTTTTTGGAGGTAAATTTAAATAGTCTAATTTTTTTGGGGGAAATTTATTTTATCTTTTAATTGTAAATTGTTTAAATAAGTTGAGTTTGATGAATAAAAATCAATATTTATAGGGTTAATTTTATGGATGATAGAGTTGAATTGATTGATTGGAAATAATCTATGTGAAATTCTAGGTCTAAATCAGGTATTAGTTAAGATCCTTCTGAATAATGTATCAATATTTCACAAGATCGCATTTCATGTTAACCCATTGTTACTTAATTCAATTAATTTGTTTTAATGTATTAAAGTTAGTGCTAAGCCCTATTATTATTTTAAGGCATAATAGAAAAAATAAATTTTAGTATAATTTCAATCAACTAATATTGGTTCTATCAACAAAAAGAGATCATTTCAGTTCTATCAAAAACGATAGTTACATAGCATTACATTTGAGATCTGTGATTCTGTGGATTCATTATCAAGGTTTATTTACAATTTTGGTTACTGTTATATCTCACATTATCCAAAGATATAATGAAAAAAAAGTATTACTGTAGAACTGTTATCGCTAAGTAGGAATACAGATATAATAATATTTTTCAAAATCGTGCATGATTACATCATCGAACAATTTTAATTTGATTCAATGAAGATGTCTAACTTGTTGTTTGATTCAGTTTAGTCTTAAGTAAAGAACTTAAGGATAAAAACAAAAAAGACTGATTCAGTAAAGATTTTCTTGGAAAAATTCATTATTGAAGCTGTACGACTATGTATATAATCTAAAATTATAGTCCATAATATGTCTATTGACTGCTTTTCAGTGTTCTCGAGGGCCATTGTCATTAGGTTATTGTAAGGCATATCGCTATTGCTAACATTAATGAGTTTGACTATCGTGTAGTCGGAATAGGTCAACTATGGCCTGTTCATGTTGTGCATCATTGATTCACGTGATCATTGATCGGAATAACTACACATGTGATGTGAATGTGTATATGAATGGTGCGAATGGTCCACCAGGGTACTTGGTACCTGTGTGGTTGCGCCACAGGATTGGGCTGTACTATTTAGATTGTAGCGTTAAAGCCCATACAGTGTCTGGCTCTCCTGGTAAACGGTCATGAGCTGTAGTTTTTGGATCGTCACGTTAAAGCCTGGACGGTGTCTACCCTGGCCCACAAGGGTATATTATATAATGTCTATTGATACTGATGAAAATAATAATGGATTTATTAAACATGATAACAGTGAGGCAAAATAAGAAAAAACCGAAAGTTGTTATTCTTATTAGAAGATCGAAAGCATAGTTGCTGAGAGTTTGGAAGTTTATTAACAAAATAGATGATGATTGATAATTATGATGATGGGTTGAGTACTACGATAAGATAAAATGTGGTCGAAAAGAAAATAAAAGCAGAAACAAGACTATCAGGGGCTAACAGGTCAATCGAGAAGAATATTTGATGAGAGGTAATGGTTTTGGAAAACTAAAGATTAGGACCATGGTGAAAGTTACTAAATAAGTTTCTTTTGCATACATAATTCTGGGTTTTCAAAATGTATAACGGAAACTCATTATCTTTAATAGCTTTCTATTAATCTTGTAAACGACTTTAAATACTGTCCGTTTTGAGTGGATGGTTTATGTTCATACGGTGTTTGATTATAGAACTTCATTTTGAATCTCTTCCGTCTCACTTCGGCTAGATAATTTTTTGAAATAATCTTCGGTGGAACATGCATCAAACAACCTATATATCTTGCTTCACAAAACTAGATAATGTGATAAGTGCATATAAAGTGATCACATGTGAGAGTTTAGGCTTTGACTTGTTTATGAACGTTAATCGGCAAGAGAATGCTTACCTAAAGGTTTCTAAGAAAGTTCTTTAGGTAGAGCTAAAATTGCTTCCTTTCAAGATGTTTCCACTTTTGAAATAGATGTTCAGAACAGGGATTTTTTTATGAGGAGGCTAATTTTTTTTAAATTTCAGAGGTTTGAATTTTATATTCTCATCAATAACTCTCTGTGGACATACCCATTTTAAGATTCAATTTATCATGGACTACAAATTCTTCTTACTTGTGTGGCAATAGATGTAACTGAATTTTTCCGTCTTCCAATAGGGATTCAGCTGTGTAAGCTTGACAGCTGGCCATTTTATGAAGGTTTTCTGTAAACAGATTTTATGATAGTTCTACCGGACTTTCTTTTTATACAAAAATCGGGAAAGTATGTGCTTAGCGTGTTTTCGATCCCATGTGTAAAATTTTTGTTTCAGGTTAACAGTTGTTAAATGTCTATAGAGTATTACTTGAATTAAATTTATCATCTTAAATGATACAAGTCTTCGGTAGTTTGGTTGAACTGATTGTTTTCTAAAATGATCATATAACAATCAATTAGTGTAACAGGCTATGTAAGGATCGCACTGCTATATCGTAAGATAATCGATCTGTTTACGATTTATTACAAAATCTTGTGATATAGTTTATAAAATTTTCACTATGATGACGAAAGTATAGTGTTATTTATCTATTCTTAAAAATATTGTTCAATTTCTATGTACGATCATTCTTAGTGTAAGTGGGATCATGAAACGATCAGACCATCATTGAAAACCTGGAAGCACTGGCCGGCTGATTTGTCATAGTTTGAGATTCTTCAGTAGTGCGGATCCACGACCCCTCACGTGGGATTTCAATCCAGAACATTTGGTCTCGCGCGCAAACGCTTAACCTCTAAACAACTGATCCGGCATCTAATGACCGTCCTCCATTTTCTTCAGTGAGTTACTGCATCACACCAGACACGGTTGAACTCTACTGGTTATAGCTTCTCGCTAGAACTCTGGAGGTTTTATCTTGAAGCTAGTCATTAGTAAGCACATGATAATTATCAGTATAGAGTTCAAATCCCACATGCAGGATCGTGGACGCTCGCTGCTGAGGAGTCCCATACTAAAATAAAACGGCCATCCGATGCTTTCAGGTTTTCAATGTGATCTATCGTTGATGGCTAAAAATTATCAACCACAAATAGATAAATTTTCTTTGTACTGTATCTCATAAAAAAATAGTAAACATGAATAATATAGAGATTTATTATTAAATTTGACTAATTACGAATGACTAACTACGAATAGAAAATGAAAAATGAATTTCATCCCAAAAAATACGCTCTAGAATTCAATTGGTTGATTGACACATGTAGGCTAACCAATCAGAATGCTCTTAAAGTATTGTTAACATTCCTATGATATATGAATGCTTACATTTAATAAATTGTATGTTAACCATAGTAAAGAAATAACGTAAATTCATTACGAAAATAAACACAACTGCAAAACCTACTAACATTTAAATGATCACTGATTTGACTAAATTAAAATTACGGGATAATTATTATTATTCAGACGATCTTTAGAAATATATATATAGATATAAAAGACACATAGAATCAATAGAAAATATACACTTTGTGAATGATATCAGCATACAAGTTGAAATGTTAACTGTTCAGTTGGTTGATATAGATAATCGTCACAATCAACAACAACAACATCATCATCAACAACAACAACAAAAACAACATCTAAATTTTAACAATCACCATAGTTACTGTATTGGTCATTATCCGACACGTTATCACCAATCATATCTTATGCCACAAGATCATCTTACTTATGATAATAATAATCCAATAACAAAATTAACAGCTCTTACATTCAGTACTTCAACATGTCTTAATATTATTACTACTACTACTACTAATAATAATAATAATAATTTTACTGATAGTAATATTATTAATAATCATAGTAACAAGTCAACATTTATAAATTTTAAAAAAAATCACTCAAAATATTATTGTTGTTGTTCTTCTTTTTCTACAGTTAATATCAATAATTATTCTAATTCTATGATCAAACATCATTTGGACAAAGTTGATGAATTAAAACAAGAAGAAGTCAGGAGAATAGAAAGACAACATAATCAAAATGACGATCATAATCATGATAATAATTTACAACAAATAAAATCAAGTCAAGATTATGAATATGATCCATTTCAAACTGATCTTAATCCAAATCATTCTAATCAATATCAAGAACAAAATATTTTAAAAACAGAAAAATCAATAATTAATGAAAATTGTTTAGAGAAAAATGTACTTCCAATAACAAAATTGATTAAAGATAATAATCATAATACAATTTTAGATAATGATCATTCTATACTACTTATTAATGAAAATAATTCTATTCAACAAAATAATTTAATTGAAGATATCAAACCTTTAATATTAGGAAATTTAATTTGTTCATCAGATGAAATGAAAAATTACCGGGTAAGTTTTTTTAAAAAAAAAGAAAAAAATTATTGTCAAGAATCTATTTCTAGAAAGGGTTTTGTGGAGAATTGGTAATTCCAATAGTTGAAATCATGAATCAATTGAAGCTAGACCACCATGGAAAACCTGGAAGCACTGGACGGCCGTTTCGTTTATTTGATATTTTAATAAGGATATTATACATAAATTTACTTTCTGAAATGTATGAATGAAGGTAAAAGGTATATGTGACTAAGTTATACATGCTAGAACAAATATGTATAATAATAGTTCAGATCATGAATCAATTGAAGCTAGACTATCATGAAAAACCTAGAAGCATTGGACGGACGTGGGTTCGAATCTTGCGAGGCGGGATTATGGATTCACACCACTGAGGAGTCCCATAATAGGACGCAACGGTCTTCCAGTGTTTCAAGGTTTTCCATGGTGATCTAGCTTCAATGGACTCATGAATTCAATTATTGAAATTACTGTAAAATCCACAAAAACCCCTTCTGATATATATATATATATATATATATATATATATATATATATATTGGTTGTGATATACCAAGTGTATTATTCTTATTATTTTCTAAATTAGAAACCTTTGATGTTTAAAATAAGTAGTTTTGATGTGATAAGCCATAAGACTGTATTACTCATTAGAAATATTAATAAGGATAGGAATAAATTTATTTAATTAATGTGTTTTAATTGGGGTTACATAGGTATTATAAAATTATACGAAAATAATCGGGAAGTGATAACATTTATATGAGAGTAATAACAAGTTACGTAATATGTTAATAGTTTAACTTATTAATATAAATCGTTATGCATGCGTTACAGTGTATTATTGTCACTATTACCATCAATTTCAGTGAATATGATATGCATATAACATGATACAAATATCACAAGTAATTTTTATAAACACAGAGAGGTTTAATGGATATTATAGTAATTTTAATAGTTGAATTCATGAGCCAATTGAAACTAGACCACCATGGAAAACTTGGAGGCATTGGATGGCCGTTTCGTTGATGCGTACTGTTGAGGAGTCCCATACTAGGATGAATCAGCTGTTCGGTGCTTCCAAGTTTTCAATGGTGGTCTAGTTTTAATTGACTCATGAATTCAGTCATTAGAATTTTTATGAAGTTGATAATTTTCACATAATTTAGTCTTATGAAAAATGTATGATAATCTTACTTTCAATCAATTAGCTTACTGAATAATTAAGAAACGATTCATTTCATTATGCATTACATCTTGACAATGCATTTCATACTATTTAACTTGATACAAGAAAACAGATCTAAAGGCGCTTTTTAAGTATGCTTAGTGTAAACTATTCTATTGTAAGAGTTTATATTTTTTATTTGTTAACACTGCAAACTGCAATTACTCAGTCTCTATTGGTATATGATTATCCTCAATGGATCATCTGGATCTTGTTATTTGATTATAATATTTTTGTTAAATTTAAATGATAACTAACAGTGGAATCCAGGGAATCATTGTTATTTAAAGTGAAAGGTACTAAGTTGGAATCTCATTATGATTATGAACACTGGGATGCAAATACATCTAGTTGATAAGGTTAAAACACGATGAAACCTACGTTCTGGATTGTAAACTTAACTAAATATTCTCAGTGTATATTTATACAAACACGATTTATGCGTTAATGAAGTTAATCGAAACTAACTTAAATAAACTTATTCAAAAGCTACAAATGAGTAGTAGTTAACATTAAATATCCGATGTATTTAAAACAGATTTACAATTGAATATATGACCAAATATTACCTGAATAGAAACTTTTATTATCATGACAACTTATTATCTAGAAAGGAGATTGGAAGTGACGTTTATCAAAAAAACTTTCAACTAAATAGTTGACAGATATTATTATTTAAGATCAATGTATGGTATTTTGTATGTCTTTGATTTCTTTAAAGATTTATCCAGTTACACATTTCATTTGCTTTGAATGGCAATTCTAATGGATATTATGCAACCTGTCAGATATAACTTCATGGAATAGACAAGTATATCTATGCGCTTTTTTTTTCAAAAAAAGAACACTATTCAGCTCTAAATTTAAGTAAAATAATAATGCGCTGATTTTAAAATGTTTCATATTTTTGAATAAATAATGGTATATATGATCTTGAGCAACTTTTCATTTGTTGTCTGTTTCACACTCAATGCGGATCGGACTCTGCTGGTCACGGCTTCTCATTAGAACTCCAGAAGTTATGTCTTGAAGCTAGTCACTAGTGAGCACATGATTATCATCAGATTGGGGATTTGTGGAGATGGTAGTAAATTTAATGGTTGAATTCATGAGTTGATCTAAGCTAGACCAATATTGAAGAGTTGGGTTGGAGTCCCACGTTTGGAGTCATGAATACACACTGCTAAGGAGTCCCATATTAGGAAGAAACGGCCATTCAATGCTTTCAGGTTTTTAATGGTGGTCTAGCTTAGATAAACTAGTGAATCCAATTGTTAAAATCATACAATTTTCACAATTCCCCATTCTGAAAATAAAGGTGTCTCTTGAAAATAGTCTATTACACTTTTATTCGTAATTAAATTACATGTATAAATCATTTGAGAAATAAGACGCTCTAATTTATAGCCAACAAATGTCCAAAGGTCAATTGAATCAATGAATAGTTTCGCTTAGTTCACAGTTTGCTTACATCTAATTTATAACTCAGAACAAATCTTCTAAGTAGACCAGTAATCCAGAAAAGTTATTTAATTTTACATTTGTCTGGTCATCTCCCTGATAAAATTGACTTATACTTGGTTTTATTAGACTGGGACGTATTAATTAGAAATTAACAGGTACTATACACCATTATTAAGAACATATTTAAGTCAAAATGGATAGTAGCAAAGGCAAATTCCATCGATTAAAAATAATTCAATCTTATTGAAATCCTGAATCGATTTAAGTTAGAAAACGACTGAAAACCTGAAAGCATTGAACTGCCGCTTCGTCCTGGTATGGGGCTTCTGAGCTGTACTCATTCACGCCCCAGTGAGCTGCAATTGAACCCAGGATCTTCGGTGCTCCGGCGAACGCTTAGTCTACAGCCCGCTAAGAGCGAGATCAGAGGTCCTGGATTCTATCCCTAGTTCTGGGATCATAGATGAGCATCGCCGAAAAGTCAAATACTAAAACGAATAGGCTATCCAGTGCCACCAGGTTTTAATGGTTGTCTGACTTATATCAACCTATGATTTTAATAAAAAGACTATATCTGCAACTCCATTCTAAAAACTATTCTTAATCGTAGATCACTCGTAAATATCTAATGATTTACTGATGTCTGTATTAAAGTCATATTCAAATAGCTTTGAGTACTAAGATATAAAATACCTGAGAAGCTAAAAACTAGGTACTTAGTACTAAAGCTTATTAATTTACCTTCAAAATCTTTTGTCCTAGTGGCAAGGAAATTAAGAAGTGTCATTCGAATTGTAAGAGAACATTTCCATGGTTCTGTTAGAATATGCCTAAAATGTTTACATTTCCTGTAGGGTAATAAACTATGAAATTTTTCGTCATTAAAGTTGATACCTCTAAGCTATTATTGTTTTTTTTTTAAATATGACTATTAAACTGAAAAGAAGTTCGATAATACACAAGATTGTATATGAAAATCCTTCGTATGCCTGGCACAATCAGCTAAGAATCTATTTGCAAATCGATTGCTACTTGAGTTAAATTAGTTAAATACATATGCATTCATGCTGATCCCCTTATATATACCTGTTATATTGGATAGTTTTGCTTACTCTACTTAAAATTTTCAAGTATTTATTACGGTACTTTATATACCATTAGAAATGTAATAATTAAAGCTTAAAATATGTATTAACAACAGTGAATCAAATATATACAAGTCAAATATATAATGAAGAGAGATCCTCTTCAAGGATTCCATCGTTAATCCTTAAGAAATACATTGAAATAATTTTAGTAATGCCCAGACAGTTCAAAATCAATATCATCACTGAAGATAGAAATAACCGTATATTATTTAAAGTAACTAATCAATCAAACGTTAAACTTTCAAGTTCCTCAGTGAAGTGTTTATATTGAAAATGTATGAAGTTGTCAAAACTGTTCATTTTTATTTTGTCTAAAGTATTGAATGATTGAAAGTAATCAATAATTAAAAAAAACTATAGCGCTGCATTTTTCTGTTAGTATCGTTCAAACAGTCATGATATCAAAGTTAAATCATTCCGCTTCATAGATTCAATTCTTTATCATCAAGATCTATTGTCAGAAATAATACTTTGGTTATTATTAATACTCATGTTAATATTTTGAAACTAAGGTTAATCTATAAAATGATTCAATATTAGAATATGGATAATAGTCTTTTTCATAAATGTTTTTATCTAATTAATCTGTAACTTATGAGACTTTATAAACATGGTCTTAACTGTTGTAAATTCGATGTTTGGTTTATCAGAATTTGCAGTGATACTTCAAAAGTTTTATGTTGCATAATTATTATATTTAAATAAGATTGTATTGTAGCAAACAAGAACACAGTTAGGGACAACTAAATGTACATGAATACGAAATTACAGAATCTTTTACTAAAATCTAAGAACCATACAGTAAATACTACATTCCATATCAATCAATCTCTATTCTTGTTCTATTCTTTTCAATCTTCTCAACCTTTTACCTTTAGACATTCCACTTTTAATTAGTGATACATACTACTTATATCTGTCGACATCAGTAGAATACACTTCAATATTACTAATATTCTTTTGATAATACTTTTCCATTGTATGGAAAATTTCCGATTCATTTTATAAAACTATTTCTGCTTTTATTACATTGAAAGAGATATATACATCTAATTTTTTTTAAAAAATTTTCAACAATGAATCCTAACAAATATTTTGAAAATCAAAAACAAAAAAAAAGAAAAAAAGAAAGAAAGAATGATAATCAACAACCAACTACTATTTTTAAACTCTACTCTCTTTTTTTCTTCTTCTTCTAGAAACAACAGTATTAAATTTTGTTGATTTAGTTCAAGGTTACTTAAGTAAATAAAAAGAAGACAAAAAAAGAACGCTACACTTTTGTTTAGATGTCTAGTTTGTTATATTCGAGGGATGTTTATGAATTTATTTATATCTATTTATATTTAGATACCTTTTTCATTCATACATTTCATTATGTAGCAACTATGAATTGAAAAGAAATTCAACTAAAAATATACAGGACATATTAAATGTTTAATAAAAGTGTGATAATTAGAGTTTTCGAGAATTCTTTTTTTGACTTCTTTAATGAATGGTTGTTAAGTAAAAGAATTTAATTTTCACTTGGGTTTTTGTTTTAACAGACATTTGAAACTATAAACATATATTTTTTGGTGAATATAATCATTTCAATAGTTGAAATCATGAGTCAATTGAAGCTAGACAGCCATGTAAAGCTTGGAAGCACTGGACGGCAGTTTTGTCCTAGTATGAGACTCAGCAGTGCATATCCACGATAACGTTTATCAGTCTCATGCGCGAGCGCTTAACCATTAGGCCACTGAACCGGCATTCAACAGTGTTAATCTCTAACTTTAACTAATCCACAGAGTTGAGCGACACATTCACTATTGTCTTCATTAAGTTACTATCACACAACAGACCCGGTTAAGCGTTCGCGCGCTAGACAGAAAGGTTCTGGGTTTGAATTTTGCGAGGCGCGATCGTTGGTGCGAACTTTTGAAGTATCCCACAATAGAACGAAACGGCCATCCAGTTCTTCCAGGTTTTCCATGGTGATCTAGCTCCAATCGACTCATGATTGTAACTATTGAAATTACTAAAATCTTCACGAAACCCCTTCTGATAATACAATTATTGTACGGCATTTTAAGTCGGTAAATGATTGAAGCAAATAAACTGTAAGTTAGATTCATTTAGTGTTGTTTACTTGTATATTCCCATTGTTATTTGAGACTGCAATTGATCAGTCTCTTGTTGGCCTATTTTCATCCTGTGTAGACTGCTTCGATATTACCTGAAGTCACATACTGTTAACCATTATCCTTCTTTGCTTATAAAGCTTGTGATTTAAGGCAATATCGAGGTAATCCGCAGAGAATGCACATATGCCAACAAGAGACTGATCAACTGTAGTCCTAAACAATAATGAGAAGATACAAGTAAACAACATCGAGTGAATTTAAACTTCACCCCATTGCACAAGCAGTTGGCTATAAGGAGTCAGTAACTGAGTTAATAACGTGATAGCGTTTGAAGCGAATAGTACTGGATTCGAGTCGTGGAGTGAACATCAACACTGAGATGCAGATACATCCAGCTGACCAGTCCTAAATAGGATGAAACGAGCGTCGAACTGGATTCCACTGCTAGCCACTATCCATTTTTGCATGTAAGTTAAAGCTACATATTTATCACTGACAAAAAAATGATCCATTTCAACTACATCTCTACAAAAATTATTTTTAGAGGAAATCAAGTTTCATTTGATAGTATTTAAAATGGGAAATTATGAAGAAACTAATGTCGATATGATACAAAAATGACCTAACTATTTAGATTCGATACAAAAACAGAGAAAAACAAACAAACAAACATTTTGAATTGTGATACAATGTAAAATGTTGAAAATAGTTTTATTTCTATACAGATACCCTAAGTAGATATATATTTGTCTTCTTGTATCATAGATTTCAAATTGAGATGGTGGAGAAAATCTGTAGCTCAGGTGGATGATTTTGATGTGATGTAAACATTGAATAAAGTTAAATATTTAATGTGAATGTCATTCAGACATTTTGATACATTGTTATACAGGAAATATGTTGACATTTTTAATATTTATGTCAGTATATTATATGTGCACAGTAGGATAGTAGGAAAGAAGTGTCTTTTTTGTCAAAAATATTTCTTGTTCAGGCATGATAGATATTCTACTTAACTTTAAGGTATTATAGAATAAATGTGAAAATTTAATAGTTGAGTTCATGAGTTAATTAAAGCTAAATCACTATGGAAAACTTGGTAGCACTGGATGGTAGTTTCATTCTAGTATAAGACTCTTCAAGAGTGTGAATCCATGATCCCACTTACGGGATTCAAAAATTGTTTATTGTTTCACTATGAAACAAAAACTTGTCTTCTCTTTATTATTTTTGTTATGTTTATAGGAAAAAATAATTCAAGAAGCCCTTTTTTTATTTTTAAAGTTTTGCATCATAGATTGACCGTAGTTAGATATATAGAAATCATTGGATAGCTGTTTTGGCTATAGCATAAGACTCCTCAGCAATGAGCACTACTCGATTCCACCCGGTTTTCAGTGGTTGTCTAATAAAATTTAGTCTATGATGTAAAGTAAAAATTCAACAATTTTCAAAATTTCCTTTACTATCAAGTATATATGATAATTCAGTGGTGTATATGAATTCGACATTGAATTACATTATATAAATAATTGCATGACACTTCATTGCACATGGGTATGGATCTAGAATGACTTTTTGCTGTTTTAACTAAAATTATCGAACATAAATTATAAAGATTTATAATGGATTTCAAAAGAAACATCACGGATTGATATTAGTTAAGCAGAAATTTAAAGCCAAGAAGCATTGAATGGGTTATTCGTACTAATAAGGGACATTTTAGAAGCACACGTCCACGATCGAACCCAGAACCCTTAGTCTCGTGCATGAATTATGGATCACTAAACCGGTATCTAACAGTATACATGAATAACTTCGATCAGTTCATAATATCGCTAAACCATTTTTTGATCAACTTGGCAAGTAACTAATTCATGGTGTACCTAAAATTTAAAGAAAACGAAAGAACTATTGAAGATCTAACACCATAAAGAAGCTTTTACATTCTTAGTTCGAAACGTTATAACCGTATTTGTACAAAAGAGATTAAGTTTTGAAAATAAGGTTAATAAACTGTTATTATCATGGTACTGATAATCATTTTCTATTTGTGACTAATTCTGTATTGTTTCTTTAGCAAAGAATTTGTTAATAAAGTGAATGAACTTGTAATTTAAGTGATTATTCATTGATTAATTATGAGTTCAGAGTTTAATCTTCAGCCATAACTTTTTTTTATTTCTATGATGTCAGCGTAAATACGACTTATTTTCATCGATTGGTTAAATTTCCCGCTTTTCTACATATTAAATGCATTATAATACCAAATTCTCATATTAATATATATATATATATATATATAATATATATATATATATAGTAGGTGTTTCTCGGAAGTAAGGTAGAATGATTTTCGGAATATTAATTTATTTCTGTACCAGTAAGATCTACTAAATGCAACTTTTAATATTGCCATACTGTTATATTCCAATATGGCTATGTATGATCTAAAAGTTACTTAATAGCTTGACTTCAAGGGATGGTTAATACCAATTTAATTCCAAAGATTACGGCACTGATATTCATATGCATTATTCATATTATATCACAAATACAATCTGATTTCCACATTAGTCAGTAGTTTATTACTTAAAATTTTAATCCTTTATTTAGGGAAATCTATAAGTTTCCTAGAGCAATTTGACATGTTATATAGATTGATGATAGGTGACGATAACTGTTTGGTAAGAAACTAAGTCACAACAGGCTTGTGATGAACATTCTTTGAACTGGTACACTTTTGAAGTCATTTATTGTATTGTAAAATAATCTTTACTGTCCGATAGTAAATAACACCATGCAAATAATATTCACTTGATAGATACTCATCACTTTAATCAAAGCAAGTGAAAATAAATAATGAATACAAGAAAGAAAAATTTCACTAATTAATAGTACTACTTACTTGATGTAGTTGATGGATTATGTTCACATTTATTACCCCTTTTTAGGTAGTACATATAGGTTTGTGAAAGTAACTTGAATTAGGTCATAAAATAGACAAGAATTAGTTTATAATTCTGAAGTAATTTATCCCTATTTTAACCTATTTCATATATTATATCTGCGAAATTCCCTAGGTATTTTATTCCTAAACATATTTGGACATGAAAAGAATAGTTAATTCAAAGATGTACATGTCCGACCTCCATCATTGCACGATATTCCCTAACCATCTTGTATTGACAGTAGTGAACATCTGTTTTACACTCTATATGTTTGAACTTCACTAGTAACGGCTTCTCATTATAACTCTGGGAATTGTATTTTGAAGCTAGTCACTAGTGAGAATATGACTATTAATTCTATTAGAGATTTATAGAGCTTGTAGAATCTTTATAGTTAGAGTCATGAAATGATACGAAGATTGGATGCGACCCAACTAGTCTAGAGGCCAAGTGTTAGCCAACAGATAGAAGATCTTCAATTCAATCACCTATGGCAGGGTCATAATGTGATATTCTAAATAGAACTATACTAGAACTAAACGGTTGTCCAATACTTCCTAGTTCTTAATAATAGTCCAGCCAACATCAATTCGAGACTTAAGTTGTGAAAACTCAACAATCTTTACAAATCCTGTAGTACTACACATACATAATAGCTAGTTTTAAGAAAAATTAAAATTGAAAATCAATTAGATAAAAGTTCAACAACACCAATAATTAAAATAGTCTAAAGTCATTAAATGGATTTTCACAGTATCATACATTATCAGATTTCCAAGCGAACTTTCGTCAAAACTAAGGCAGGTAGTTTGATATGAATTCAATACAAAGTATATAGAAGATATTCAATAGAAAATTTCATTCATGAACATTTCCAACATTTTTCTTAAAGGTTCATCAATAGTAACTTGATAAATTTCATCATGAAAATTCTGTGATTCAACTTAATGAAAATGAATGATCAAGATTGAAAAAAAAACATTATTAATGTAATAGTTAGATTCATGAGTCGATTAAAGATAGATTACCATTGAAAATCTGAAAGCACTGGATGGCCGTTTCGTCCTAGCATGAGACTCCTCAGAAGTGCTCATCCACGATCTGGAACCCAGGACCTATCAATCTTGCGCGCGAACGTTTAACCTTTAGACCACTGAGCCGGCATCTATTGGTGTTATTGTCTAACTTCAACCAATACACGAAATTGCCCCACCATCCACCATTTCATCAGTGAGTTATTATTTCACAACAGACCCGACTGAACTCCAATGGTCATTGGTTCTTACTAAAAATCCAAGAAATACCTCTTGGAGACTTTATTACTCATTTATAAATAGAATAGTGTAAAAGCAAATTTAATGTTTTTTTTAAAAAGGATCTGTATAAGACAATAGGTTCGGAACAAATTATTTCTGTTTTATTAAATTGCCAGACATTTTTCTTATCATAGTCTATACCATTGACTGATCTTGTTTAGACAATTATTGAAAGCAAAGAAGCAATAAATAGCTGTTTTTCTTAGTATAAGATTTGTCAGCAATGTAAGTCCATGACTTTATCACGAGAGATCAGACCTAGAATTTTACGGTTTCTTGATGAGCTCTCGACCTCTAGACTAATGAGCTGGGATCTGACAATGTACATGTTCATCTTTGATCGTTTCACAATATTATTAACTTATCTTGTATTGCCTGTGGAGGGTAACAACCTTACACTCAATGTAGTTGAATTCCTCTTGCAATGGCTAGTCATTAGGATTCCGGGGATCGGATCTAGAAGTTGGTCACTAGATAGTACATGATGAGTAGTAGTTCATGTAGGTTTGTGGATATTCTTGAATGTTTATTGTTCACATCACAGTCGTGGGTTCAATGCCCTGTGGGGAGACACTAATGAGGATTCATATACTAAAACGAAATAGCTATCTAGTGATTCCTAGTTTTTAATGGTTGACTAACTAGTCTGCTGTATAAATTATGAACATTCAACAACGTCTAATCTCTTGCTTTATCAGTGTTAAAAGTTTTTGTCATTGCTTGTTTTCATTTATTTCACTATGATTAAATGTTAAATAAATAACACGAAAGCAAAGCATTGAATTATAATGAAATAAAATTCATATAAGGTGTCCAAAGAGTAGAGAAAATTCTTTCAGGATGAAATCTCCTATGATTCTTTTATAATAGCTTAATCTCATCTAAACAAAACTGTTCAGAAATGTCAAAGTTTCTTTAAAAACATATGCACCTATTCAGGGTATAAATTATTAGATGGAATTAGGATTATGTCGTCAAGTTAGGTCAACTCTACGTGGTCTGCGTGATTGTCGTAGTCAAAGGTTAGGAACTTTGGGTAACATGGCTCAGTATCGTTCTTAATGAAACAATTAAATTAGCTGTTTAGTTTCTATTAGGTTTTAAGATTTTTAATTATCTCAAATGTGTTCTCTTTTATTTTAGGAATTTGTATTTTCTTCTCTAATCATATTTTTTATAATTCATCTTCCCACTACCCCTAGTACTGTTACTATATATGCTATGGTATATCTCTGTGATGGTGTATTGTGACAACTTGAATCGATACATATTTAAGCTAAGTTATACTAACTGATAACTAAGTTAGTCGCAAATTCATCAGTGTTATTTAAGAGCATTCTAATTTGTAAGCACTTGGATAAAGCAAATAGATATAAGATTTATGTAAAATCACTAAAGACAATAATGGACGGTGGCGCAATTTCGTGGATTGAATAAAGTTAGACACTAACACTGTCGGCTCAATGATTTACAAGTTAAACATTCAAGAGCAAGACTGATAAATCCTGTGTTCGAATCCTCTCGAGGTGGGATCGTGAATGCACACTGCTGAGGAGTCTCATACTAGAACGAAACAACCATCCAGTGCTTTCACGAATTCAACTATTAAATTTTTAACTCTAATATAACAGTGAAACTGTATGATAATTCTAAAGATTTAAGAAAAACAAACAAACAAACTAACTAACTAACTAATCAGTATTTAATAAATAGACTGTTTCACTATAACATACATTTAGTCAATAGAAAATGGTATAAAAATTAAATAATTTCAAAGATGTGGAATGTATCACTCTATAAATAAATTTAATAATGTCATAGTAGTATTTTGTAACATTAAAGTGAAATTTGTTTACTCTGTTCTCTACAAGTTTTAATAATAATAATAATAACAATAATAATAGCAAAAGTAGTAGTAGTAATAGTAATAATAATAATGTAATAGTATATCTAGTACATTTTACACATACAAAAATTTGAAATATCATTTCATACTGAAAAAAATAAAAAAATTTTTTTGGTCATTAATAAAAGAAGTAAGTTTACCATAACAACAACAACAAGAAGAAGAAGAAGAACAAAAATACAGTGTAGTACATTTAAATTAAAAAAATTAACTTTGTTTATAATGTTTATAATTAATTAGATGTTCGTTGAAAAAACCAGGAAGTATTGAATAGTTATTTTATTTCCGTATAAGACTCTTCAGAAGTGAATATGTACGATCCAACTATAAGGAATAAAAATTTTGAACTTTCAAGCTGGTATATATGTCTAACTTTAATCAATTCACGGTATTAATCAATCATCATACATTTCCTGTGTTAGATAACAGTCTCATAGCTGATATGGATGAACTCCACCAGTCGCGGTTTGTAATTTGAACTCTCGGAGTAGCATCTCCAAGTTAATTGCTAAACAACATATGATGTTCATTAGTATTGGTGGTCGAGGGGGGAGTTTTGTACTCTCATAGTTTTACATCACGGACTGTCTGTTAATGTTGACTTGAAGTAATTGAAAAATTAATTAACTTTTTATGTCATACGATCTCAAGGAATTTCTTATTTATATAAAATACTTTCATAGTGAAACTATTCATAATATATCTATTTATATTTCCCCAATAGATCATTTCAATACAGAAACGAGTAAAACAAAATTGAAGCCAAATGTATTTATAAATCACCTAAACTATATAATAAGATGAAGTCTCATTGAAATCGTTAAGTGAAATAAGTTAGACCACTACTTTAAACCTTTAAGCACTAAATGGCTGTTCCGTTCTAATATGCAACTCAGCTGTGCGCATCCACGACTTTGAAACTGGGAGTCGAACCTAGGACCTTTATTTTCTTGTTCAAACTCTACCAAACAAAATGATGTGGAAAATAAGTTTGTTTTTAGAATATGAATAGGCTTATCCGGTCATCATGTTGTACAGTTTATAGTTGGGGACAGATAAACGTTAAACAAGTAGAATGTTAAAATGGATGTTGCTTTAAAATAGGTTGAAAAGTTCCACGGGAATAATTTTGTTTCTCATATGAAGCAAGTCATAATAAAGATTCTTTTCAATAGAAGTAAACACGCAACGGTTTATTTAAAATACAGAGTTAAAAACAAACTAAAGCGAGTAAAAGGTAGGATATTTTGAAAGTGTATTTTCACGGAAGCTGTATGAATTCGGTGAATCTAAATTCTATTGAAAAGCTTTAGAAAAGTCCTATCCCCTGATGAATCTTGTGTTAGCACAATTAAAGAAACTCATGTTACAATGAAATAGATGTCCAGATAACTTTTGTTTTCAATAGTTGTTTAGTTAGAAATCTGTCCAGCATCAAAACTATCTCCAGATTGAACAACGCTTAAGGACATTCTACCCAAATATTTGTCATGCACTAATTAATAACTAACTTTAGTAAAAGTCCAAATGGCTCTGTTGACTTGACACAACCAACATAGTTAATTAATTTCCGGATGAGATTGTGGGAATCAATATCAAGACCAATTGTATTGACTATACAATTCCACTCCCGTAATAATCATCATATAACTTTAGTAAATATATATTGCTATGAATCTATGATGTTCAGCGGTAGATAATTTTATTCTTAATTTTACCTTTATCGACTTTTTCAAAGTTAGGTCAAGTCATTCGTGAAGTAAATTGTAACATAACAGTTATAAATTCTTTTTATTTACTGTGGCACCATGAGATTTTTCGGTAAGATTGTGAGATTTTGTCATAATTTATCGGAAGATTAGAGAATTGAAATAACAAGTCAGTGAATAGTGGAAATCTGTATCAAATATTATCGTAGACAACCTCCTCTCGAACAAAACGCATGATATCATTATTACCTGAATATTATAAACGACTAAGTGCTATGTTGTTAATATCATGAACTGATAGTGGTTAAAGACATCGGAAAGCTGTCTTATCTTCATATAACACTATCCAGAAGTCCACATATATGACTTTACTACAGGAATTCAAAACCAAGACCTGTGGTCCCGTGCATAAACGTTTAATCCCTAGATCAATGATTCAGAATTCAATAACTAACACATTGAACCAAGTCGAATGTGGGTCCATTGCCCATCAAGTACAGCGGAAGATGGTTGCATGATATTACGAAATGGTTGAAGTTAAACATGTACATCGTTTAATGTATTCTCAGTAATCTAGAGGTTAAGCATTCACTACGAGACTGAAAATTCTGGATTCGATTCCTAGTGAAGGAAGTTGTGGTTACGCATTCTCAAGGTGTCTTTTACTAAAATGTAATAGCTATCTAATGCTTGCCGGTTCTGTATGGTCGCTTAATGAATACAAGTCCGTGATTTCAATAAATAAATTGTAACAATTATCCCCATTAATTCTTGTAGTGATCTAAGTAAGACAATTTAAAGTCAACTAAAGAAACAAAAAATGAAATAGGTGAAATTATGAAGTACGAATTTTTATATTGATAAGTTTTTCAGTTGTTTTTTTTTACATTAAGACATAGATTATCAGTGTAATTATTCCTCCTATGATGTGTACAAGTAAACCTAGATATCTATATATCATAAAAAGTTATTTTGCGAATTCAGAATCATAGATACACGTTTGAAAATAGTTACATAGGCAGATAGATAGAGAGAGACAAAGATGGAATAATTTCGGGTCTATGAATATTCATTTATGAATATAACACTATAACAACTATAGAAAAGTGTATTTAAGTACACACTAACTACTACACACAATAATCATATAATTTAAACTTGAATCTAAATAAACCCATACACATATAAGAAAGTAGATATATATATATATATATATATATATATATATATATATATATATATATTGGTGAATGATAAAAATTTTACAGCAAACCAAAAAAAAGAAAAAAAACAGAATGAAAATGTTAAAACGAAAGAGAGAGAGAGAGGGGGGAAAATAGGTAGCCCAACAAAGACTATAAACGTTTACAAAGTTTAAATCGAATAAAAATGAAGATTTTTTTTCACTCTCTGATCCCCCTACTTTTTTTTCACAGATCATAAAGTTAATTTTACTGTTTTAAATTGGGAAACTTTCAATATTATCAAAAATAAAAAAAAATAATCCTCCATTATTTTCTAGCTAACTGTCTATGTCTGTACATATATATATATGTTTGTATGTGTGTACATATGCATTCCTCTACTTATTTATTATTTAATGAATATCAATTTTATTCAATCTGTGGTTACGTTTATTTCTTCTTTGAAGTAATCATTCAATAAATCATAATAACCATTGATGATTACGTAATACATATCATAATAAATTATACAACTGAAGTAAAAAAAATAAAAATAGAAACCCTAGTAGACTATTATTTAATCTTATTTTATGAATGAATATAAGAATTTATAATTTTTACAATGCTACTATAATGTGTATAATAAATTTTCGAAATAGTTCTTATGTTCATTGTAAATGTTTGTGTGTAGAGATAATCTTTTGGGTACAGTTTTAAACGCTAATTTGTTTCAATTTAAGTTTTGTAATAGTTTGTACTCAGTAATAAGGTACATCTGTAATTTTAAGGGAAGTGATGTTTACTACAGTATTCCAAACTGTATCACTTACTGTTTCAGTCAGAGGTAATATCACTGAGCTATATATTTGAACACATAAATATTGGTACAAAGGGGAACCGTACACACATACACAACACAAATCACTTGATTTGTGTGTGGGTTGTGTTACTGCCCGGATGGTCGGACCGAAGCAGGTGGTTTTCTTAAGGGGCCACACCCGAAACCTTGGACCTAAAGGTCTAATCAACAAGTCATTGACAAGTCTATTAACCATTGGATACTGGTTCAATAACCTAGAGATTAAGAGATCACAATGAAACTTAAATGTTCAGGGTTCGATCCCTGGTGGGATCAGAGTTGTACATTACTGTAATGAAACAACCATTCAATATTTCAGAATGTAAACAACAAAGTAAAAATCATAAAAAAATAATTTACTAACAGGATCAATCCTAATATTCACTGATCATCTGAATATTAATGAAATCTGTTGTTTCTGGTGCTTTTAGGTTTTTCATGGTGATCTAGCTTTAATTGACTCATGATCTCAACTATTAAAATTACTATAATATCCACAAAAAGATTCCTTCTGATATTAATCAACATATGCTCACTAGTGACTGGCTTCAAGAAATATTTCTTGGAGTTCTAGTGAGAAGTAGTGACCAGTGGAGTTCAACCAGGTCTGTTGTGAGATAGTAACTCACTGAAGACAATGGTGGACGGTGGGGCGATTTCGTGGTTTGGTTGAAGTTAGACATTGACGCCAATGGATTCCAGTTCAGTGGTCTGCAGGTTAAGCGTCTGCGCTCGAGACCGATATGTCCTGTATTTGAATCTCGCGTGGCAGGATCGTGGATGCTCACTGCTGAGGAGTCTCATACTAGGACAGAACGGTAGTCTAGTGCTTCCAGGTTTTCAATGGTTATCTAACTTCAATTGACTTATGATCACAACTATTAAAATTACTATAATATCCCCTTCTGATATTTGTTTTTGGTTTTTCTTTTTTGATATAATTTCGTAAATTCATAATTTATTAATCAAATTGAACTTGTTTTAAAAAGAAAAGATATAGAATTTTCTAAGTTTTTTTTTTACCATTTTATTCTTTAGTGTACAAATTCCTATTCAGAATTATGGGATCCAATTAAAAATGAAACAAAATTTTCAATGAATGTTGATCCATCTATTTCTATTTCAAATAATTCAATAAATTCAATTGAAAATAATCATAATAATGAAAATAATGATTATAAATTTTCTACTGTACAATGTAAAAATTTACCCTATGAATTTACAAGATCAAATATTCATAATTCATGTAATGTGACGGAACAACTTTGGTCATCGTCATCATTATCATCATCGTCATCATCATCAACAACATCAACATCATTATCATCATCCTCATCGATATCGGAACCATCAGCTGTAGAATCATCGTCATCAACATCATTAGACAGATTAGAAGATAAACGAACAACATTCTCACAATCATTTGAATTAACTAATTTACATTGTACTTCATGTCATGAATGTATACATGATAAATTATTCTTATGTATGGATAATAAATATTGGCATTTGAATTGTTTAAGATGTTATAAATGTGGTATTACATTACAATGGGAGAAAACATGTTTTGTTAAAAATGATATGGTTTTCTGTCGTGAACATTATAAAAGGTTAGTGGAAATAGAAGTTTTGAATTAAAATAAAACATTATAATTAAAATGATTGATGGATATTAGGAAAAAGTGAATACCTACTTCATCTATTGATTGTGATTGCTCAAAGTTCTTTTTTAATGGATACATTTAGTTTAAATACATGATAATGAGTGATGAGTATAGAACTCATATGGAATGTTAAATTTCTCATGACTAAAAATACATTTTGATAATTAGTACTAATTAACATGAGATCCAAGTATATGACTTGCTACCATTTACTTACAATCATCCAGTATTGTAAATGTATCATCTTTTTTTTAGCCGAAATCACTTCGATAGTTATTGTTTAAAAACAATACTAATATGAAAATTGATATGAGGTTAGGTAATTAAATATCAAATAGCATTTTGTTTTAAAAAAACGGTGGCATTAACTTAACAGTAACACCATGTATGAATCTAACAGAAAAGTGAACGAAAGTTTTTATCAGTAAGAGATTTGTATTCATATTTGATTGAGTGCCGAGAGAATAGGCTTTACATATGTATGTAAATCCACTATGTTGTGTTCGAATTTATTACCACTGTCAATCTAGAAGTTCTCGAACAAACTCTTCAGTTTATTTTGTTTAACAATAGTTTCCATTTATCTTTAATAATAATCGGTGTTAGTTTTAAAATCCTACATGAAGTCACCAATGCATACTGTATGGTGAGTAACATCTTTCCTTCAAGCATATATTTTTTAATAAAATGAACTTGGTTACCAAAGTTTTGATGAATTTCAATAAGTTTAAAACCTTAATTTTGAGCTTATTATCAGCTTCACTCACTTTTTTGTATTAAGCTCTAGATACCTAAGCCTTACGTAATTGCGAAAACATATTGCTAAAAATTTTCACATCCACTACTTACAATCCAAGGGATGGAACATTGTCTAAATATTCTTAAGTTACAACTTTATAATTGTTCAGAAATTTATATTTTCCTGAACCATCAGTATATCATCAAGAATTCAGTGTTACATAAGTAATTAAAACTAATCTGTTATAACCCTATAACAAAGTCGTCAGTTTTAAGGTGAAACCACTGTATTTTCAAACGTAACTATTTATTAGCATTACTTACTTGCGCCTGTTACCCCCAATGGAGCATAGGCTGTCGACCAGCATTCTTAAACCCACTCTGTTCTGAGCCTTCCTCTCTATTTTCACCCAATTACTATTCATTCTTCTCACGTCTGTCTCCATTTGTCTGCTTGGAGCACCTCTGAGGCTACTACCGGTCTCAAGCTCTGATAAAGAATGAGGGTTTGGCATGGAATTAGCGACCCCATCCCGTAGAAAACTAACTCGCTACAAAACATGCTATTTAGAAAAAATAATTCAAACCATTTATTAACATTAGGAATTGTTCATATTATTAGATTACATATATTATTGTTTTTAATCGAATCTACTCATAAGGATATTTATGTGGATTGTCGCGTATTAGTAGCATAGATTTTCAACAATGCTTTGTTTTCTAAGGTGGATGGATTAATCACGAAGCTTTCATTGTTATTTTCAGACAACAGTAACAACGCCTACCTCATGTGAAAGTGACTTTTCTGATCTATTAAATAATAATGAAAGCTTTATCCAGTCAACAGAATGCACTATTGGTAAAAGAATCCATCCGAACTAAAAAAAATCTTATCGTTTTAAGTATATTGATTTCTGACCATCGTCAATAGAGTAAACACTCATTGCTATCTTGATTTTAATGCTTTCAATGATACAGTGGTTACATCAGGCTGGCGAATCCCAGATGGGACGAAATGGGCGTTCCAGATTCCACTGCTAACCATATTCCATCTATTCTTATATGAATTATTATTACTGTTTCCGCTTAACCGATTGGAGATTAGCTTTTCTACTTTATAAAATCTATACCAATCATAGATAAAAAAAATTATTTCGAATTTTTCTTGACAATACTTATCTACTTATCATAAGTCGTAAAAAAAGTGAATGAATTTCAGGCACCATACTGTTGATAACTTGAATTGATCGAATAAACGAACATATGAATAAATATGGATGGTAAATTGAACATTTTTTTAAAAAAAAACACAACTAAGTTGGTTGACATTTCATTGAATCTATCAATAGTTACAAACTATGACGTTTCCATCTAACCTAATCTCTTATCTTTCACTACAGTCTCTATGTTTTCATCATCATTTCCTGTGGCTAATTTGTACGTTTATTTGAATGACAAGATTAGTGAGAATATGATGTGTGAGAATGACTATAGTGTTTATCCGTGATAATTTCCTTCTCGGTTTCTTTTCTTGTTGTGCTATTATGTCTGATACTAACTAATATTCCTTTATTCTATAAAACATCTGTGTGCACACAATATCTAACATGAAAATTTAGTATGACAAAAAAGAGGGCAAACAACGTAGACAACAATTAACTATTTAACTTCATTTAATTTTAAATCAAATATAAACCAAGTAACTAGGTGAAATTTCGATTGTTCACTTTTAATTCTGTAATATATTCAACTTATTTTTTTTCTCCCTCTCTGATATTTGTCTGTTCTAAACAGAAATGATATTAACCCAAACGATGCATGAAATTTGACATGTATTTATTATTATTTTCTTTTTGATGAAAAGAAGCAAATAATATATTCAAATGTTGATGATAGAGATGGCTAGTGGGAACTGTGTAAATAGGACAGATTTTGCACATATATATGTATATAATCTTTATTGCTGTTATTGGAACACTAGTATGGTGCACTTGCTTGTGCTGAGATCAGGTTAAACTAATGAAGATTGCACCATAGTCAATGAATCATTATTAGTTCTATTTAAATGTATGTTGTGGTCTATTGTGCTAGTATTTGTATGTATAGATTTACGTATAAAAGTAACCAAATGCATTTATTCATGTCTATAAAGTTTTATGTGATTTTTGTACTGAAGAAAAAAAACAACACGACATTACAATTGTGTATTATTTACCCATAAGTTACACACAATATGTGTACAAAAACAAACACATACATATACATTTGTGCATGTTTACAGTGTGTGTGTGTGCGTACTGCTTGCGAGAGAGACAATTGACAGTTAAACTAGTAATGAACATTAATATAAGAATTTTATTAGGATTTTTAAATGCATCATGTCAACATGAATACAACTAGACAGTGAAATAAATGAATGAAAGATATAAGGAAAATAAAGAACAATTTAAAGAAATCATAGAATAAAAGCACATAAACTAGCTGATTATTATTAAAAGACAAAATGTAATATACATTAGAGATTATTTTAGATTATAGTAATATCGGATATATGTAGTTGAGGTAATTATATAGCACGTGAATATATCTGTCTATATGTGTATATGGATAGAGAAATTTTCGCAAATCAAGTAATTAGTTTTTTTTTTCATCTTTTTTCATTTTTTTTTTACTCTAGAAGTAAATAATCGACAAAAAAGCATAGCAATATCTTGACCAAAAATCTTTTGAATTTTTAAGGAAAAAAATCTAAAAAATTTTTTTCTGGCCAAAATAAAAAAATCATACCACATGAGTGTAGTTAGCAGGGAATAGAAGGAAAATAATAATAATAATAATAATAATAATAATAATTATTATTATTATTATTACTATTATCGTTATCATCATAAAGGACATGGATACTACCAATAACTGAAAATGTAATGAAATTAAATTTAATAAAAAAAATAATAAATTACTCATGTAAAATTTCTAAAAGTAATAGAATTCTGATTATCAATACAATAAATCAGTGATTTGAACGAACAACTATGCAAGTACATGTATACACATACACATACACATATAGGCAGGCAGGTAAATAGGCAAGTTCATACAAGAACCTAAAACTAAATCTTAAATTTCATAAAGAGAAATGTACGAAACGAAAATGTTGTTTCATTTCATTTGCATACTGTTAAACTGTTAAATAAAATAATCATAATAAGACTAGAAAATCTCCAAAATAGAATAAGAGAAAAACGTATATATATATATATATATATATATATATATATATATATATATATATATATATATATATATATATATAGTTAATATTATATTGGTCTAGACACTTTTGAAGATAACACCGATGTATTTATACATTTGTATATTCGTTTATGATTATTATTATTATCGTTGTTGTTTGCATTCCTAGTGTGGTTACAATCACAGCATGACAAGTTATAAATTATTTGCTTTACTATTGGGTTGTATGATTGTTTTCTTTCCAAATTTCTATTTACTGTATTAAAGAGGAAAATTTAAAGAACGACAGATGAAACAGGTAGATAAATTCAAATGTTGATATTGAAGTTAAAACGACAATAATAATAATAACAACAACAACTAGTTCACTTGGAAGAAATGACAAACAATAAAATCAAATGTATACTGTTAAATTGCAAAGAAAAAAAAAGTAGATATATATTCTATACTTGTACTAATCATAAAACAGATTAAAGATAGTAGAGTTTGATTATTCATTATTATTATTATATATCTTGATATGAAGCAAGTTGATAATAATATTCTTCAAACGAAAAAAAAATGACAAAAAAACTGTAAATTCAGAATGATCAGGAATTATTGGGAAAAACAATTCAGTCCAATATCGTATAAAAGTACAAAGATTTATGGATACACAATTTAAGCGTACATTGTGAATACACACTGTTGAGGAGTACCATATTAGAATCAAACATCGATTCACTATGTTTCTTTTGGTCTTAATAAGATTAATCATTAGTGTAAATTATAAAAATTCAGCAATATACTTTCTTGAAAGCAGTATGATATAAAAAGTTTATTCACTGATTCCATTGTAGATGATGATGATGATGATGATAATGCTAACATGTTTCTTCTCTGTGTACGTATTTCTTTGCTTTTTATTGTAATAGTCATTCTAGAAAAAAGAAGAACAATATATTAAACAGTTTTTTAAGAAATATATTCTTAGGTATTTACTGAAGATATTTTAAAGTACACAGGTACTAAATAGAGATATTTTAACTTAAATAATGTAGGAGTATTTTAAATACAATAATGTGTATATACAGTACAATTTATTAGTACAAAATATCCATGATAATGATTTATAAGTGATAATCTGTTACATGTAAAAATCAGTTAGATTGAATGTGAAGAATATTAAATGACCATCATTGAAAACCTATTCCTAGTATGAGATTCCTAAGCACTGCGCATCCATTGAAGCTAATCCATGTAAGATAGAAACAGGTATCTACCTAAAACAATGAAGGATGGTTGCGCAATATTTTGTATTGGTTGGAGTTAGACATTAGCATTGTTGAATGCCAGTTCAATGAACTACAGGTTAAGTGTTCGCGTGCGAGACCGATAGATCCTGGGTTCGAATCCCATGTGTGTGATCGTAGATGTGCACTACTGAGAAATCCCATACAATAACGGAATAGCCATCCAATGCTTCCTAATTTTCGATGGTCGTTTAGCTTAGATCAACTTACGAATTCAACTGATTTCTCAAATTCTTATATATTGATTAAAATGTAAAATATTCAACAGGGAAATATGAAAATTCCGAATTTCTGAACAACTTGAAAAAAAATCCCTAATTTTCAGTTTTTTTATGTGCATATAAATTGATATTGATTAATAAATGAGATAAATTTTTGTTTGGTATCGCATACACTCATTACCTATCAATTTTTTCATTCACGTTTTCAGTATAGGGGTTGTGGAGATTACTAAGTACAATGGAAGATGGTCGCGCAACTTTGTGGATTGGTTGATGTTAGACACTAACATCATTGGATGCCGGCTCAGTGGTCCGATAGGTTAAGTGTTCGTGCGCGAGACTGAAAGCCCTGGGTCCAAATCTCGCTAGCGGGATCGTGGATGCGCACTGCGGAGGAGTCTCACAATAAGACGAAACGGCCGTCCAGTGCTTCCAGGTTCCCAACGGTGGTCTAACATCAATCGATTCATGATCTCACTCAAGTTTTATCTGTTTTTGGACAAATATAAACATTTATGTAATGAGTAAAATGCAATAGGTGTTTTCATTACTGCACATTTGGAAAGTTTATGGAAAGGTTGATTACTAAACTTTAAAAACAGAGTTTATTGTTTTGTCAAACAAAGAATCGGTATTCTAGTATTCCTGAGTCTGTAACTTCAAATGTCTCGGGGTAGAAACATTGGAAACTTATAAAGTTTTATCAGTATAAGGTTGTTGAGATTGATGACTTTTAATTGAGATCATGAATCGATCAAAAACCTAAAAGCATTGGACGGACGTTTCGTCCTAGTATGGTACTCCTCAGCAACCCACATTCATGATTCCAGGTTAAACGTTCACTTGCCCGACCGAAGGTTCTGGTTTTGAGTTCAGTGTGCAGGATGAAACGGCCATCCAGATCTTGCAGGTTTTCATTGGTGGTCTAAAACTGTTCGGTTCATGATCATTATTGTAAATTTCTGATAAGCGTGGCATTATTCTATTGTTTATTTCAAATCTAGCAATTTATATGTGCAAAAGTTCTGCGTATTTCATGATATATATCAGGTATTACCAATGATATTTTCTCAATGTTTCCTAAATGGTTTCAAGTTCATATATTTTAAAACCACATCAGAATGTATATTCATTTATAGATTCTACATATAGCGAAATACTATTATCCTTTCATTACGCAAATTTCTAATTCTGCTAGCATTGGAATCCAGGATAAGAGTTTCGTCCTATTTTGAACCAGTCATCTGGAACTCACAGTATCCGTGTTTATGTACGTAATGAAATTCAAACACAGTACATGTTATCTCAAACAACAATGCATTATCCACTGAGCTACTCAGTTCAGATGGTCACTAACTTGTTCAACAAGTATGGTGTTTTTATTAGTATTAAAAAGAATTTGAAGTATCCCAATGTCTAACACTTAAAACTGAAATTTGATCTTTTTATGATGCACAATTTCTAACAAAAGATAATCGAGTTTCAGTCCTGAATGTCAATAACAAGATAATTCAAACCTTTTACCAATAATGATATGTATTTCCAAAAATTAGATTGTGAAAACAATTATGTATGATGACATTATTCTTAATAATATATGAAATTTATCTAAAAGACATTGTAAGTCTAAGTTGTAAACCTACACATCTATTATATTTCAGTGAATTGATTCTTATTTATGATCAAAAAGAAATTAAAACGTTTTAATTAACTTACTAGATTTGAATCACTAACTGACCCTTATTAGACAACCATTAGGAACCAGTAGGCACCAGATATCTGTTCCATTCCTGTATGAGATTCCTCAGCAGTGTACATCCGCAACCTCTACCACTAAGAATCGAACGAAGAACCTTCAGTCTCGCGGTGAATGCTTAAATTCTAGATCCCTGTACCTGAATTTAATGGTGTACATCTTTCACTCCAATCAATTCGTAACATCACTCGACTATCTTCCAGTGTATTTGATAGGTAACTTCTTCATACTTGACATAGCGATATTTCACTGATCATGGCTTCTTATTTCCGGTATCACCTCAAAAAGTTAGTCTTAAGCGAGTACATGTTCAACTACAAAAAAGGTTAATGGACATTTTTTTCATTTTTGTAGTTAACATCAGTGGTCGTTTAACTGAGATTATTCTGTGATGTTAACTATAAAAACAAATAAATTAAAGAATTTCAGTTCAGTAAACCAAATGTGATTAGTGATAATTTAGAACAGAAACTAACTAAATCAAATATAAGCTCATCCTTCATTGTTAATGGAGTATGAATAGTTAGAATACATCAAACAACTAATTTCATTTTGATATCTAATGGATACTTGGAAACATGTAAATGTATAACTTATAAGATTACATATACCCTCATATTGTTATTAACACAAATGGGATCAAATTCATTTTTAAAATAGCACATTTATGAAATATGATATTACTATATACAATGATATTTCCTCAAATTAAAATCGATATTTGATAGTGGCTAGTAGCGTAACCCAGGGTGCTCGTTTCATTTCATTTGTGATTCACCAATTGAATGTACCTGCATCTTAGTGTTAATGTTTACATCAAGACACGAATGTAAAATGTGTTGTCCGCCTAACTACTGATTTGAGGTACGTGTTAACTTGTGAAAACCTCATAAAGACTTCTTTGATTTCATCACTTAGATGTACCATTCTTATTACAATTTAATTAAAAATCATTGCAATATACTAGAGGTAATTGGTTACTATGTAGAAGATATTTTGAATAAAATAGAATGGAATAGAGATATTGATCACATTTATATGGGAGTTATAATAATAAATTAATTGTGTGATTTACACATTGTATCATATTTATGACGTATGAGAGGTTACCGAAATCTAAATAAACTTCCGGTCAGAAGAATGTTTAGAAAGCTCTTAGAAATTAAAACTTAATATAATACTGATAAATCTTATTAGATCCTAGAATTCCCACTTCCTATATACATTAGAATATTCTTCCTGCGATTTTTTTACGTCCCTGAATATAAAGTGAAATATTTAAGGAACCCGGTGAGACTATGATTTATAGACGACCTTTGAGCGATGCTAAAGTGATCTTGAGAATGTCCATCTACTAACTAGGACCAAATGAAAGATTATAAACCAGTGCGAGGAATTAGAATTATGATTTACAGTTGATAATTAAGGCTAATAATTAGATTTAAGGTTTTCATCACCAACTGACATAAGCTAGAATGTTAAAACGCTCTTTAGACAAATGGATGAATAAATTTCGTCACATCAAGAACCCCATTATTACTTAAAGATATTTCACCGTGTAAAATGTTCAAATATTTGTGTATAAATAAACCCTATATATAAGAATAAATTACAAGTGGGTATATGGAATGAAATAATCATTTCAATGTTCACTTCCTATTTGAATTTTTCAGTTTCTTTAGTAATAACTTTTTGTGAAAATAAGAATAATAATACTCTATAGTTCATAAATGAGATGAATAGGTCGGAAATGATTTTACTTAAATTACTATAAAGGTTTTTTTCCTTGTAACATTGATAGTATATGGAATACAACACAAATCAACTGTTGATTGACAACTACATAATAGAATGATATTGTATTTGAAACCTTAGGGATAATTAATTGATTAATAAAATATATGATTTAGCATATAGTCTATACTAAGCAGTATTTTTTGAAAATAAATTGGCTACACAAAGCGATTACTTTCTAAACACATCTCAAAACACTACCTTGCATGGCTTTTAAGAGGAGAATACAAAACAATTACCAGTTCAATATAGGAGCATTTTATCAACTGTGGACACACTGCTCCGAAGGAGTCTTCTTTCAAAGAAACTGGATCGAAGGGAGGTCGGATCAAAAGCTTATGCACTGTTGAAGCATTAGCAATCCACCAACTCAAGCTCGAACTCTACGTTCAAAAACGATACTTACAATCTCTCATCCTTTTTTGACCGTAATTCCTTTTTTTATTTATTTCTTCGATTTTTGTTAAGTTGTTGTTTTGTCTGTTTGACTGTAATCAGTTATTGTTATCTTTTAACAATTCTTTATGACTATTATTCAGATCTTATTATTATGATCTTTATATTTTTCTTCTTATCTGTCAAGTAGACAATTGCCTTTTATAATTCTAACCCGTAAATTATTTTCATCCTTATATTCTTCTCTTACCCTCTGATTCTGGCATAACCTTATTTGATAATAAGGATTTCGAATCATTTAATGATGCAATCTTTTCCATCCTTCTATAGAAATAAATTTCTCTTTACCATGTAAACGTATGAATGACTATGATTCTTCAGTTTATTTAGATGGTGTGTAATCCAAATAATAATCATTATTTTCAGAATGGGGTTTTGTGGATATTGTAATAATTTTTACATAGTTGAATTCATGAGTCGATTAAAGTTAGACCACCATGGGAAACCTGGAAGTCCTAGATGGATAATAATTATCATTTGCTCACAAGTGACTGGCTTCATGAAGTATTTCCTAAAGTTCTTGTGAGAAGCAGTGAACAATGAAGTTCGACCGTGTTTGCTATCGAGGCAGTTACCCCTTGAAGACATTGGTAGACGGTTGCGCATTATCGTGGATTGATTGGAGTTAGACATGATACTTTTAGATCATTTATGATCTGTAACTACTAGCTTAACAATTTTATCATTTAGCTCAAATATTTTTCATTGTATACAAAGAATTTTAACGTACTATCTGGTCGACGTTGATTGTTGTTATGAATGACCTTGTGAATTTCAATCCACTTTTTAATCTGTTAAAACAATACCTGTAGTTTATGAAAATGATTATTTAAAAGTAGCCAAAAAATCTCTTATTTTTATTTAAAGTTGTACTTTAAGTTTCTTTATACCTTCTTCACTCATAATATTGAAATAATCTTATTTATTAATGAATATTTGTTTTAACATTGTCAAATTTTAGAGTTAGCATTTTCACATTTTCTTGAATAATCTAAAGTCATGTGATCTATTTATTGTTTTTATCTTTGTTTTCACAGAATGAATTTGTTACATGCATTTTATAATTATTATTTTCAGCGCGAGGTTGTGGAAATTGTTAAGTTTTTGTTTGAGATCATGAATCGATGAATGTTAGCGGATCAATGAAAACTTGGAAGTACTGGACAGCCGTTTTGTTCTAGTATGGGACTCCTTAGTAGTGCTCATCCATGATCCTGCATACGGGACTCAAACCCAGGACATTCAGTCTCACACGCAAATGCTTGACCTCCAACGGTGTTAATGTCTAACTTCAACCAATACACAAAATTGCGCGACCATCCTCCATTTTCTGAGGTAGATATCTGTCTCTATTTGACACGGATTAACTCCAGTAGGTGCGCAATGTTAAGGAATCGCATACTAGTATGAAACGGCCGTTCAGTGGTTCCAGGTTTTTAGTGGTAGTTTAACATTCATTGATTCATGATCTCAATCAAAAACAATTTTTATTTTATCATACTAATGTACACTGAACCAACTGAATATAAATTTCAAATGATTTACTTGTCAAATCATCGATAGGAAATTTTAAACTTATTTATGCTTTACATATACGTATCCTGACTTATTTTTCTACACAGATTTGTTCTCTCTGCAATCCTTTTGTTGAAATTTATTATATCAAATTATAATCAATTTATGATTATTTGATACAATCCTCAAAGTTTAGGGCTACTAACAATCAAGTGTCAACTGATTTCATAATAAGTAACCTGTAAACTAATTTCAGTCAATCGGCTGTGACGTTTTATCATATTTATCTAGATTTCACATTCTGTATATAATCATGTTGTTTTAATTAAATAAATGATCTATTCTTCTGTACTAGTAGTCTTGTCTTTAATTTTGAATTATTCTAAGGACAAAACCACTCATCATATCACTGTATTCATCTATTGACTAGCATACTATTCATTGATTTTAACAATTGAAATGTTCATCTAACCATATCATTTAGAAAACCTCCTTCATCAAAGAGTCATCTGATGAAATTTCTCTGTTATTACTTCAATTACAAATATAATGAATATTCTGATTACAGTTATCTAAAAACCATTGAATATTTATTGTGAAATAGATCATTT
The DNA here is from genome assembly GCA_946903255.1 of Schistosoma spindalis. NCBI lineage: Eukaryota > Metazoa > Platyhelminthes > Trematoda > Strigeidida > Schistosomatidae > Schistosoma > Schistosoma spindalis. Next base: position 12,328,960 of record OX336420.1, read on the forward strand.
AACTTGATATACAAAACAAGTGTTATGTCATTATAAGATCGTTTCTTATGCTCAAAAGTTGTTAATAAACATTAGAATATCTCTAAACTAGATTTTATGTGATTGCATACTCTTCAACGTGGTATATCTTGAAAAATTTTGAAAATGGTATTATCGATTATACTGGTTTCTTCACTGAATAAGTTATATGCACTGATTGTTATTTTGTTGTATAGATTTTAATGTTAAATAAGATCTGTCGTTCTAATGGATCGACTAACTTAAAAAAATCGATAATATTTCACACTCTATTAGTTGTCAAGTGATTGCTGGTATTTAACAAGAAGATGTAAGACTAGTTTTCTTGTCAATCAGTACTGATCACCAGGAAGTATCTGCAATTTTACACATTTACATACAGAAGTTGTACAAGAATAAGAGTTAGACATATGTGAAAAAAGTTGTTAATCAGTGGTTATTCTAGGTGAATACTTCATTTAAACAAGAAACCAGTCACCATACAAATAACTATATAGTAACACTCACTGTAACACTGAGTGAGGGCTTCTATTCTTTTAAAATTCAAACAGATCTTATAGAAGGACTAACGATAAACCAAGTCCATGGATCACTTGACGGTTGACTTCAAACAATTAAGTTCCCAGCCACGATTTCAAATATGTAATTTTAATTTATACTGTTATTTCAAATAGCCTATAGAGTATTCATATTCAATCAGCTTACAGTTTTTGATACACACAAATATACTTTCATCATAGCACTTAGTTCAAATGTAAGAATCTAAAGGAAATAACATTTTTCAGACTACATAGTAGCAAACGTTTTGGTTGATGTAACAAACCATCGTTTTAACTTATGTAAATCTGAGAGATATAAAACAAATAATGTAACTCCAAATTGTATTATTTTTATACATAGAACAAGAAATTTAAACATTTTATATAAGTTAAGGACTTAATTGTAAGTGAAAAAATTACATCACAACTATATTTTTTTCAGTATGAGGTTGTGAAAATTGTTCAGTTTTAATTCAAATAATGAACCAATCAATATTAGACCACCATTAATAACCCTCTCAGCAATACTCATCCACGGTCCACATGTGAGCTTCAAATCCAGAACCTTAGATCTCGTGCGCGAACCCTTAATCTTTAGATTACTGAATCATCATTCAACGGTATTATTATTTAACTTCAACCAATCTATGATGTTGTGCTAATATATTTTTTTTATCAGGATGCTAATCGTACACCAAGAGATGTATCAGTAAAAAGAATTCTATATGGAGTCCAACCATGACAAGTGTGAGCCAGTCACCCACTGAACTCAATGATGGAATATTAGAATAAATTTTCTGATATATTGTTGATAAGATAAAAAAGACTTTGTTACATAATACTTTTTAAGATCAGAAAGAAAACGGCATAATGAGGATTTGAGTAGCTTCAGTTTGACAATACAAACATTTAGTTTTATTCATTTATTTCTTTTTTTAAAAAAATATCTTAATTCTCTTCCAATATTTTATTATCTCATTTTAGACTTTCTTCTTGTTTCCGATGTGGTATTAAATTAAATAAAAATGATTTAATATTTCAAGTTAATTATGATACTTTATATCATGAATCATGTTTCACTTGTTATAGTTGTGGTCGATTATTAAAATATGGTGATACATATATATTAGAAAATCAAACTATTCAATGCTCATTACATAATCATACTACTACTAATACTACTACTAATAATAATACTAATGATGATCAATCATTTATTATGGATAAAACATTAATATCAACCGATCCATTAACTGATGCTAATCATTCTTATATTCAATCAACTATATCAAAATCTCATCATTCATTAAATATAAATAATAAATTCCCTAATTTAATTAATTTTTTACAATCAAATAATTCAATTAATTTAATTGAAGAAAATAATAATTTTCATAAAAATTTTGAAATCATAAAAAAAAATTATTTACCAAATTTATTAACAAAATCCTCATATCAACAACAAAATGATTTATCGATTATTTATGATATTACTACTACTAATAATAATAGTAGTTTAATTAGTGATAATGAAAAAAATCAATCAAAAAATTTTTCACTTCTTCAATTATGTAATACAAATGAAAAAAATTCAATAGAAAATGTAGTTATTGATTATTCAACAGAACAATTAACTCCTTTAATATTATCTAATTCAAATCATATTGATGATTGTCAAAATTATTTAATGAAATGTAAGTTGGGTTTTTTGTTCTTTAATTATCAGACTTATTGATTTATCATATTTCCTAATCGAAATAATGATTTATGGACTCAAGTTTTAGATTAATATTGAAATAAATTTAACTGAATTTCTTCGATTCTTCACTGAATATTCAAATGTACTTTATGAATTAAAGTTAACAATTGATTTATGTTAGATGACCGTTGAAAATTAGGAAGTAGTCGGAGACTTCTTATGAAGTGACGAGCTACGATTTCACTTCAGGGAATCGAATTTAGCATATTTGGTCTCATTTTTGGCCGTTTCGTTCCATAATAGAACGAAACAGATGTTCAATGCTTCTAGGTTTTCAATGGTGATCTAACATCAATCGGTTCATGATCTCAATCAAAAACTTAACAATCTTCACAACCTTTAAACTGATAAATATATTTATAAAATGCTTATTATTATTATTATCATTATTATTTTATTTCTATCTTTATTAATATTTATAGCTCATAATGAAGATATTAATGAATGTTTTTCTGATTGTTTACAAATTCCTATTAAAAATTTTTCATTGAATGATAAAGATTTCAATAAATTAAACAATTCACAATTTTGTTTAAATGATTCAAATATGAATTATATTACTGATTATGTTAATTCAAATTCAAAATTATCAACTATAAACTATAATGAATTAAATGAAACAAAACATATTCCAGAAATTGATAATAATAATAATGATAAAATTAATTTATTACCAAGTATAGAAACTGTTACACAATCATTTAATACTAAATCTAATCATATAATTGATAGTATCAATAATGATAATAATACAAATTGTATATTGAATACAATCAATAATAGAACACCAATTAGTACAGTTTTAACTTCACCATTATATTCATTTTGTTCTTCTTCATCTTCTTCATCGTCATCATCATCATCATCATCGTCATCATCATCATCTTCTTCACCTTCATTATCATCGACATGTATTTCATTATCAACTTCCCCACCATTATGTCCTATTGGAAATTTTACAAATGTTAATTCTACATCAAAAACTGTTATATCTACAAATAAAGATGTACATAATATAATGACATTAAAAGATACTAATCAAAATCATATTATAAATAAAAGAGAATTATCAATGTTAACAGATTTATGTGAAACTTCAATGAACAATTATAATGAAAATATAAATTCAATTCATAAACAACAACCTTCATTAAATGAAACAATAACAAATGAAGTAATGAATAAAACATCTGTGAAATCTGTTAATTTATTTAAAAGTCAGTTATAAGAAATTTTAATTTAATAATTTTATTCTTAACAATAAATTAAGCGCTTTTGTGTGTAAAATTGATAGGTCTTGGAGTTGGAATCTCTCGGGTGGCGGGGTTGTGGATGTGTACTGTTGAGTAGTCCTACAATAGGATAAAACGGCATTCCAGTGTTTTCAGGTTTTTCATGGTGGTTTGGCTTTAATTAGCTTATGATCTTGTAAAGTTGTAGCGTAGCGTCAAGTTGCGGTTGACTATGATCACCACTACACTGAAACTACATGCCAATTACTGCGTTAGATCCCTTTGTAGGCGAAAAACTAGAAAGTAATTGAAGGTTGCAGCAAGATGTATTTTTTGGCAATCTCGTAGTATTGAAAGAATACCGAAATTGTGCCAAAGAGTTCAAGTGAAACTACCGGGCGTAACCGAGAGTGTGCAAGGTCACAGTCAACGGAACAATGTATGTTTTTAGTACAGTTAAACAAACAAGTACAGTAAAATAATCACTGGTACAATTGGTTATAATAATAATTGTTTCCATTATACCAATCGTATTCTCTTGATAATAGTAGGTCACTACAATCCTAATTATTAAAATTACTGTAATATCCACAAAAACCTTTTTGACAGTAAATTAATAGTTGAATTCATGAGTCAATTGAAGCTAGACAACCATGGAAACCTGGAAGCACTGAACTAGAATATTCATAAATTCCCTTTTTGTTCTTTATAGTTAAAAGTTAATTTGTAAATTAAAAAGGAATTATTAAGGCTTAGTCACGTATTTTACTCAATTTTAAAATACAATTTGTGCATTATATCCTTGATGAAATACTATTTTGTAAATAATATATTGTCATTTTACCAGGGAAAAATCAAAAACTCTTAGTTTCTGTGACATTTTATTTACATAATGTAGTCATTAAACCATTTTTAAACGACCTGATATTAAACAAAGATGAATGATGGCTAGTAATGGAGTCCAAGAAGTACGTTTCGTCCTATTTAGGACTCTTCAGTTAGATATACATGCATCCGAGTCGATGTTCACTTCGGGACTTGGACCCAGTACTGTTCGCTTTAAACAAACAATGCAAAATGAATTTGACCTGATGTTAAGTTTTATTTCAATATTCTACATAGAATGATATTTTATTAACTGAAAACTTTTCATTTAGAAACAATCTGTTTTTTTTTATTTTGTTGTGAATTCAAAGCATCCAAAGAATTAAGGCATCATTAACCTTAATATATCAATGATCATTTAAACTAATGAAAATGTATTTTTGATGTAACATTGACTTAAAAGTCATATTCATAAGCTATTTATGTATAAATAGATTGTACTCTTAGTAGTTGAAATTGACTAAGTATCGAATATTTGAAAAATGTCAGGAATCAACAGTCATTCAATTGAGTTCTTTTGTGAAGGCTAATAACATGTAAGAGAATTGTATGTGAAATAACCTATCAAAGACCACAGAGAAAAATTAAAGATCGATTTTTATGTAATAATTAGATTCTGATAGACATATCGTGTCGAGTTGCTCTATGAAGAGAGTTATAGTCTGTAATATGGTTACTACAGACTGAAACAAAAAAGTATTCATTTTTATCCTTAATATGCTATCGAATCACATGAAGAGTTGAAAATTCCCATTTGGACATTTGATAAATACAGAAGGAACGAATTGAGCGAAGAAATTTCTTTTCAATTAGTTTTTCATCATGGCTCTACACTAATATATATATGATTTACAATAATGATATAATACTCATTGAGTGGATAAGTTACGTAATAATTACATAATGACATTTAAATTAGCATCTAGTATTTTGGGAGGAAGATGATTAATATTCAAAGTAATTAATAAGTTAAGAAGTTGCTAAGTTGCATAATATATGAAAAGAGGAGGAACAGAATTTGTAATGGTTGGTCAATAGAATAGAAGTTACGTAAGAATCAAGAGATGACTGTTGAGAAATTATAAAGTTTAAAAGAAAAGGAAAAAAAAAAATTAAAAACTATAAACCAAATGCTATAAGTATGGAAAATAGTTCAGTTAAATGGCCATCTGTATAACATTCCATTTAACTGAACTATTTTCCATACTTATAGCATTTGGTTTATAGTTTTTAATTTTTTTTTTTCCTTTTCTTTTAAACTTTATAATTTCTCAACAGTCATCTCTTGATTCTTACGTAACTTCTATTCTATTGACCAACCATTACAAATTCTGTTCCTCCTCTTTTCATATATTATGCAACTTAGCAACTTCTTAACTTATTAATTACTTTGAATATTAATCATCTTCCTCCCAAAATACTAGATGCTAATTTAAATGTCATTATGTAATTATTACGTAACTTATCCACTCAATGAGTATTACATCATTATTGTAAATCATATATATATTAGTGTAGAGCCATGATGAAAAACATGAAGAGTTGTTAAAGCTGACTATATGACCGTTTGAAACTTTATTTATATGGTTATTAACGTACGTCAGGTGGTTTATAGAAGTTCCTTCAACAGTTTTAAGGAGGGACTGACCGGAAAATGTTGAATGAATGTTTTGTTTCAATTTGGGACACATCAGTACTGCACAACATTGATCCCAAAAGAATATATCCAAAATCATTCAAGTTCCACAATAAACTTAATTCCTCCTAGCTCTTGAGTACTAATTGCATAGTTTAAATTTTTTCTAAATATATATTTTATGATATAATGTGACTGCTGGTTGATAATTGGATGGAAAACAGACACGACTAACTATAAAATTGGTGCTTTAAAATCTTGAGGAATCTACCTGATCATATAGTTAATATTTACCGATATGGGTCGTAGTTTGATCAACATTCAATGAGTTTACTACCATAAAAGGTTGTTAGGGGATAAGAGTAATGCTATTCAAATAATTATTTATATTATACCGACTATATATAAGGTGTTAGTTTGAACTTGATAGTATATTAAATGTTTAATTAGTAGTTATATTACAGTTGGTAGTAGTAAATTGTAAAGTTAGCATAAAAACCCTCCATTATTCTATAGTATATATTTGATTCATTTTATTTAGCTGTAAGCTAACGACAAATTGAAAAAGATCATATCGATGCATCACTACTTAATTCGATATCTAAACCTATGTTACAATAACATAGAAAGCATAAACTATAAACTGGATATGTGAAAATTATATTTGAACTAATCTCAGCGATGGAAATTTAAAATAATTCCAACGTTTCGATTAGCAAACTCGTCTAGACTTCTTCAGAATAATAATCGTGATCTTGGATCAAAAATTTTCGATTTTGATTATTACCCTGAAGAAGTTTCGACATACAATGACTTCTCTATACTCAGCGCTCAATCTTCGTCAAACTATTCGTTTTCATCTTGACAAATATTCGTATATAAACTGGATAACTTTTTATAAACCTTAAAAGAATAGAATTACATGAGAAGTATTACATGAAGAGAATATTGAAATTATTAGGCTCCTCTTTTAGTTAGAATATGTTAAATTAAACATTTATTTGATTAATATACTTTTCTTTTTTATTGATTAGTATTGATCAATTTTTAAAGTTTTCTAATTTAATTTTTATTACAGATACAAAATCAGAACAAATAAAATCGATAAAATCAATTAAATTTATAAAAAAATCAGAAAATGAACGTTTAATATCTAATGAAAAACTTCATAGACGAATAGATAAAAATAATGGAAAAATTAAACGAATACGTACATCATTTAAACATCAACAATTAAGAATAATGAAATCTTATTTTGAATTTAGTCATAATCCTGATTCTAAAGATTTAAAACAATTATCACAAAAAACTGGTTTATCTAAACGTGTTTTACAGGTAAGTAGAATACAGTTGTTGTTTTTTTCTCTTTATAATCAGTAAAGCTTATTTAAATAAGCAAAGATGGATAGTGATTAGCAGTGAAATCACCAGCTGGATGCAATTGCATCTCAGAGTTGATGGTCACTCTGTAACTTGAACCCAGTACCGTTTACTTAAAATGTTATTGTGTTATTCACTGAGCTACTGAGTCCTGATAGTCACTTGCTTGTGTAATGGGGTGAAGTTTAAATTCACTTGGTATTGTTTTACTTGAATCTTCCCATTGATGTTTAGGACTGCAATTGATTAGTCTCTCATATTGACATATGTGCATATTGTGTGTATTGTTTCAATATAGCTTTAATTTACAAGCTTTATAAACAATGATTGATAGTGACTAGCAGTGGAATCAATGACACTCGTTTCATCCTATTTAGGAATCATCAGCTGGAAATACCTGCATCTCAAAGTTGATGTTCATTCTGGGGCTCGAACCCAATACCGTTTGCTTCAAGTGCTATCGCGTTATTCATTTAGCTACGGAGTCCTGATAGCCATTTATTTGTGCTTATTTGAATGGTTATTAAAATTAATACTTGAAGTTCATTATTATTTTACTGAAAGTTGACGTTTTCTTTTATTATGTAAAATTCAATATATAATAACTTATTTTTCATTGTTTTAAAAGACTGCAAAATTATTTATTATAGTTTGAATCACTATTAAGAATTAGATCAGATCACACAGCAGCATGTATTTTACAACCACACCGACAGAGATCAAAATCAGCAACCATATTAAAATCAAATTTTATTTTGTTAACTCTCAGTATGGTTGTTTTTCAACTCACATAATTTCATTGTCTACTTACAACCTACTTCATGATTATATACATTCACCTAAACTGTCTTGACGTTTGTATTGAATATTTTGACTTCAATGTTGATTGATGGTTGCTTTGAGTTCTATATATTCTTCAGTTGTAAGAATGAGACCCTCTCTTTGCCAATTCTGGCTTCCACGTCTAAATCAGATCCTCCTTCTTCATCGACGATACTTCCCAGGTACATGAATGATTCCACCTCTTCCAGAGTTTCTCCATCGAATGTAGTTGTGTTGGCGCTCTCCTTGTTGTATTTGAGGATCTTGCGTTTTTGTTTGTGTATGTTGAGGCCCAGTGATTCAGTGGCTCCTGTCACACTGGTTGTCTTCACCCGCACTTGTTGGTGTGTATGGGATAAAGAACCAGGTCATCTGCAAATTCCAAATCCTCAAGTTGCATCTAGCCTGTCCGTCGTATTGGTGCTTCTTCTGAGATGTGGAGGACTTCATAATCTAATCAACCATTAGAATGAAGAGGAGGGAGGAAAGTTGGCAGACTTGTCTGACAACAGTCCTTACTTGGAATGCATCTGTCAGATGTCCTCCAGGCACCACGTTTTAGGGTATTCAGTCGTATGAATTCTGGAGGATGTTGATAATTTTCTCAAGTACTCCATAGTGTCGAAGAAGACTCCATGAAGTCATCCTGTCGTTGCTGTCAAATGCTTTCTCATTGTCAAGGAAGTTGATGGTTGCTCAACTAGACTCCATAGTGTCGTGATTTGGTTTGTGCACAACCGATTCCTACGGAATCTGGTTAGTTGATCTCGAAGCTGTACATCGACTGAATCTTTCATCCAGTTTGGCAACACTCTGTTGAAAAATTTTCCTAATTCCTTTAGTAGTATGATCGGTCTTTAGTTTTAACACTTGTTACAATCTCCTTTCTTTGATATGTGAATGGGGCACTTTTTCTCCTTACCAAATCTTCTTGAATAGAACATGGAGCATCTCTTCAGTTACTCTCGTTTTTTGTCTGGTGATCATTCTGGCTATCCTTAATACCTCATATATATTGATCAACAGAAAACAAATAAGTTATAAATTCATAAACTTATATCTAATCTCTATGTAATCTAACCATAGTTTTAATATATATATATATATATATATATATATATATATATATATATATATATAAACAAATAATATAACATTGATTTTATTTCATTTTAGGTATGGTTTCAAAATGCACGCGCTAAATTTCGTCGAAATATTACCAATCAAATTTATACAGATAGATTAAAACAAAAAGAAATGAATTCAATAAATCAATATAATACAACACAAAATATAAATCAATTAAAAGAGATAAATTGTCAAAATTTATATCCATGTATAACTAATACATATGATTATAATGAAGAAAAAACTGATAATCTTTATACAAAATCAATAAATTCAGATTTTAATATTTATGTACATGTTCCATCATCAAATTCAAATAATGGATCATTAATCGATAATTTAATACAACAAAATGATATTAAATCTGATTTATTATGTTCAACAAATAATTTATCATCATATTCGGATAATTTATCTCAATCAGTTCGATAATTTTAAATGAATGTTAAATATAAATTGTATAATTTGAAAACATTCCATTCTAATATTATATAACAGGTCAATCAATTTATCCTATTACCTAATGATACATACTTATACCCAATCACCCACCCACCCATTTACCCGACGACCCACCCACACACACCCACACATACATTCATACATATCATTCCCTTATCATAAAAATAAAATATACCAAATGTTCATTAATATAAACATTATGATTTTAAGAATTGTCATAGACTTATTTACTTATTTATTTCATTCAGTTAATAATAATAATCATAATAGTTTGATTTTCCTTTATCCCTTCATTTCTGTCCTGTAGAATGATGTGATATACATATGTATGTATGTATGTATGTATGTATGTATGTAGTGTGGTCTCCATTTTCTTATATATTTAATTTAATCTTTATACTTGATATGAAATTTTACAAGAATCATTGCATAATTGTATTTTATGCATATTCATAATATAAATTACAATAAATCTCATCTTTCCATTTGTTTTCCTAGATTGTTCTGTGTTTTTCTTTCCACTTTTTTCCCTTCTTCTTCTTGTCCGTCTTGTTTTCTGTTTGTTTGTTTGTTTTTGATTTCAATCTTGAATTATCTTATTTATATGAGTTCAGAAATTCAATACTATAAATAGTTGAATAAAAAGGCGCCAAAGTTTTTTCAAATAATACATTAATCTATAATGAAATTTTTAATAAAATATAAATATAATTTGTAATTTATTGTTGTTAAATTTAATTGAAAAGTAATTTATTTTATTTTATTTATTAATCAATTGACTTTGATCTTGATCACTTTTATATTTCAAAAAATTGATAATAAGTTACCCAGTGAATTCTTCATTATAGAAGTGAATAGTATGATATTTTATAAGATAACTATTTGATCTATACAGTGTACTTCAAAAAGTCATCAAGCCTTGATGATTTCATGATTATTATTATTATTGATTTAAAAGACTAAGCTTATTTTTAATCCTTTCAGTGTATCTTAATATGATCATCGTATATGACCCTTTTGATCATTTATATATTCATTTAGCAAGTGAGTAGTGTATATAAAAGTGTCATTCTTACTAAAGATCCTATTTTAATCTATAGTTGTCTGTTATAAACGTGTTCATTGAAGTACATTCTGATGTTTAAAATGAAATGCATAAGTATTTATTAAATGTATGGGTTTTAAATGACATTATGAGTGAAAATTATACTGTACTATGAAATACATACCTATTAAATAAACAAAAAAACTGATTGTAAGAGTCTGGAAAGAAACATTATGAGTAGTCTAGACTCTGTAAATGTTTTGTTGATTGTATTTTGTCAGCTATATGAAGCTGAAATTCAATTCATGTGTCTAGGATTTATACAACTTCCTGTGTCTCAAAATACTTATGCAACATTAATTCTCTTGTTTAGTAATGTTTGTTACTGAACATGCTCATACTATTTAGTTTCAGTGTTTTCGAATTTATATAATAAACAGATTTTCAATTAATTAAGAATTCCGTTTAAGTCAAATAATCATTAAAATACTGAAAGCATTAGATAGCCGTTGCTTCCTGGTAGGAGGTTCTTCAGAGGTGTTCATCCACGACCCTATAAGTGAAACCTAACCCAGGACTTTCATTCTCACACATGTGAGCTTAACCTCTAGATCATTGAGCAGGTATCCGATTGTGTACAAATCTAACTTTAATCACTCCATGAAATTAAGTGACCTCCTTCCATTGTCTTTGGAGGATAACTTACTCATACTCGACACAGTTTAACTCCAATGATCCCCACTTCTCACTAGAACTCCTTTAATTTACTTTTCAGAAGTAGTCACCAACGAGCATATGATAACTATCAATATGGAGTTGTAGAGATCGCTGAACTTTACAGAAATCACGGGCCTAATAAGAATATATTTTTTAATAAACCATTTTATAAATATTGCTACATTTAAAATGAATCTGCTTATTTGTTTACTAGGATCTTGAACAAATAGGAACCGGAGTCAATGAATAATTTAATGCTTAAAAAAGTCGGACGAAATAAATTTCATTTTCCATAGTATTATTAATTGAAACTATAATTACATTAATCTAGATTGTGCAATAATCTAATTCTAAATCAAACTGAACCGCATATATAATATGATAACCCAGAAAATTATTAACATAATCTAAGAGTTAACTAGTTATTAGTAAAGAAAATAGTCTGTAGTGGAAATGTTTTATAGATTAAAAGTATCAGTATACTCTCACTGTTCTGGTATATGTTAAATATAACTGATGAACTCCACACATTCAGATGATAAATTAGTTAAATACAATTTTTTCAGACACATTAGAAAAGGGAGTTCGAAATTCCGTTTATTTTTGAATTGTTCATAAACTTCTGGTTTAATTCTTCTGCTAGTCTTTCTGTTAACGATTTAGATTACACGACGATAACTCTAATGACAACTGTAATATTATATGCAACACCTTTGCTTGCTTCTAACCTCTTACCATAATCAATTAAAAAGACTAATCTTGTTAAGAAGATCTATTAAATGGGATCAAGAAGATTATCGAATTCATATTCAAGCTAATTTTATTATTTATCAATCTCGTGAGTATTAATTACAAAGTTTTATGAAGTGAACAATTGTTACTAAGTATAACATCATTGTGAAATAACCATTAAACAGAAAATGAATTGAACATCAATTAACTAAATACAATTAACATTCACTAAAAATTATTAAACTGAATTCATGGACATGTGTTAAGATTAACTGGAAGAAAATCACTACAAGTCGATGTACGATATAAAGAAAGATTTTCTTTCTCATACATTTTATTTAGGTATACAATGTAGTGAACGAAAACACAATTGGGGTCAATCAAATGCATCTAAATAAATCTCAAAACCATACTGTGAATATCTCATTTGCAAAATGTCAATCATTTGTCTCAAACTTGACTGTTCCTTTTGCAAATATCAGTCAATCGTCTCAGATTTCAATGTTCCTGCATTTCCATACCAATTGCTTTCTGTTCCTGTTCTGTCCTCCTTCATCTTATTGACCTTATGCTGACAGATATTCTGTTCCTGACTAGCGTTATATACAACTTATCTCGATATAATTAGCACAAACCACAACAGTATCTTTGATACTATCCATAAAATAATCACTGTTTTCATTGAATTTTATGTATTCATAAACGGTTACATTTTACAACGCATTATTTTATTCTGACGATACGATACTTTCAGTTTCTTTGATGATACTAGACATTACCTTTTTAATGTAATTCATTCCATCAGAATACAATATATTTAATACATTAGTCTACCATTGACCTAATCTTCCTTTTAATTTTTCCATATTTGGTAATAAATTAATGTTAACTATCGTTTGCTACGTATTGTTTAAGTAAAAAAATTTACTTCCATACTTCTAACTTAGGATATTCTATATTTTTCTTGTATCAAAAGTTTTCAGAACTTGTGATAATGACGTCCTTATCTATTTACTAGAAAATAATTCATATGTATTGGTTGTTTGAAACTTCCCATCGATGTTTATGATTGCAATTAATCAGTATCTTTTGGTATATGTACTTCCTGTGAGGATTGCCTCAATATTACCGGCAAGTCATAAGTATTATAAGCAGAGATGAATGGTGGCTAGAAGTGGGATTTAGGAAGCGCGTTTCGTTCTCTTTGGGACTTGTCAACTAAATCTACCTACAAACTCAGAGTTGATATTCACTACAAGACTCAAACTCAGTATTATTCGCTTCAAATGCCACCGATTTATCCACTTAGCCACTGAGTCTATATAGCTACTGGCTTGTGCAGTCCTAAAACTCAATGAAAAATTCAAACAATACATGTGAAATAAAATTCTACCAAATTCATAAGGCAGTAGCTATCAGTATACAGTAACCTGGTGGATAAAATGATAGTGTTCCAAGTGAGAAATACCTGATTTGAGTACATGAATGAGCATTAATTCCGGGTTTGTAGGTACACACGGTTGGCGAGTCACAGATAGGACGAAACGCTAGTTTTGGGTTTCATATTAGTCACCATCTATTTGCAGAAAGTCTTGCTAAATATTTCATACTACTTACATATTAAAAATAGTATAATTTGCTAAACATATTTCTGTGTGCATTATTTTAAAGTTGGATATTTCAATGGAAATGACCCATTCTTGTTAAATTTACATGAATTAGAGATAAACTGTTATATAATACTGTGGCAGCTACATTAACAAATAGGAAGCTTGCAGTTACTATAGATCTGGATACTTTAACTTTATTGTTCTGTATTTTATTACTAATGCACCCAACCCAGAACCAGTTTATTTTAGTTCTAACTGTGTATCCTATAAATTAACCTGCTATCTTTATCTCAGATTTGATTGTATCGATTATTCTCATATTCTGCTCCTCTCTTTAGACTTATTGCCTGTTTTCTAATCTTAGTTATATTTTAGTTTTATACGGTTAGTTAACCCTCAACCTTTTAAATACCTCCAGATATTAAACTCAACTTGTATGCTCTTTCATGAAAAATGAACACTATTCCTTCAGTATATACATTTTTAGCTTCAGAACTTTTGTAAACAACACCTACACATCACAGTTTATCATAACCCAAGCTGTTCTGTCAACCTATGTGCCTGATATCAATGGTTGTTGTGGCTTGCGATGCTGACTGATATCACTTGTCATAGTTACCAAACAAAAATCCATTATGACAAGTCTACGATCTCTTATATAGGCTAGTGTCTTAGACCTAATCAACTATATGTCAAACCAACACCATTAGCCTTGAGTTTGTGTAAGATAATCCCCTGTTGGTCTGTCATTCCCAAGCTTTTTCCTACTCCTGTTCTTGAATCCAAAGGGAAGCCAGCATGTAACACCATCGTTATTATATTTCAAGCAAATGTGGGTCCTCATTCAAACATACTGGACCACATTGTACCATACAATGAAAAACTACAACCATACCCAAACAACCCAAAAGTGATTGGGGATATGAAAAGTTGTAAGTAATAAACTCGGAACAATTTACGAACAATAAGTCATATTACAATAGTTAGTTTTCTGTTAATCATTTTTAAAAAGTGGAATACCGTAGATTAATTCAATTCGTTCTATAAATTAGCATTTAAATGCTGTTGAAAATGTATTCTAGTATAAATAAAACTGAAGTCCAGTTGATTTCAATCTTTAAATTATTTAAAAATATCCATCTACTTTTTGTTATTTTCTAGATCATGAATAATTAGAAAACGATTTTGTGGATATTGTAGTAATTTTAATAGTTGAATTCATAAATCAATTAAAGCTAGACAATCATGGAAAACCTGGAGGCACTGTATGGCCGTTTCTTCCTGCTATGGGAATCCTCCAGAGTGTGCAACCACGATCCTGCCCACAGGGGTTCGAACCCAGGACCTATGATGAATAATTGCTTAAGATTGGATCGTAGGCTGAAATTCGAAATATAAAAATAACTTCATGTTTTTGTAAACGTATCAGTAAGCAGTTTAAGAAAAAAAAAGAAGAGGAGACAATTTCACTTAAATAGAGGGTTAATGATGCTATATTATTTATAAAAAATTACTGGTTAAACTACATTTTAATATATTCACAAACTGAAGTAACATTATACTGTAATATGAAGACATTTAAAATCAATTCATTAATATGTTCTGTTATGAATGTCACGGTTATGCCTGCAAAACGGTTTTCTGACTTGCCTTTCGTACTGAAACTTCAAATCCAACAACACAGAAAGAAGAGAAGACCGGTGACATGGATTTACTTCATCACATAAAAAAAGTCAAAATGAATGATATTTATAGCACCAGTCGAAAGTAGGATGTCTGGCTTCAGAAGATTGAAGTACTATATCAATAAGGACATATGAAAAAGATCATAATACCAGATTACGTAATATGAATAATAACAATAGACTTAATAAGTTGGTAACAAAGGATAATGTGAATGCAGTAAGATCATTAAGATGTTTTTGTTACAATAAATAAAAGTCATTAAAGGTAATAGAAGTGTAAAAAATAAATGAAGTGATATCATGAACAACTATGAATAAAATCATGAGAATGTGAGACATAGGTATAGAGATAAATCAATAATAATAATAAATTAAGACCGAGGTAATGATAACGATGGCACGTAATTCTTCTGTACGTAGTTCTGGCTTGGGCTCATGGATGGTAAGAAATTAGGCTATTTTTAGTAGTTGGATACGAAGAAATCTAGATAAATTTGAACGAATCGTACATACAACCTTAAGATCAAACTGTGAATCAGTAGAATTATTCAATTGTGGAACTTCTAACTGCTTCCTTATCATCCATACTGACGCATGTTCCCGTGTCCCAGTAGAAAACGAGCACTCAAGTATATGCATATATAAAGGTATTAGATATGACTTCGTAAAAAATTTTAAAATGAAGTTGGGTGTTTGATTTGAATGTGATCGATTAACGCGATTATTGATAATAGTCTAAGTTGAATCAATATGTAACTGTATACCGATGCAGTTGGCTTTGATAAACACAATTCATGAGAGTGTGTCTCGTTACCTAGTTGCTCAGTGTGATCTCAGCAGAGATTTCCTCATTGAAACGTTGCCATTGCTTTCGACGACTCACCAGGTTCATATAGTCATACTGCATTCTGGGAAACGGGTTTCGTCCCACTCGGGACTCATCAACTGAATGAACCTGCAAGCCAGAGTTGATGTTCACCCCGGGACTCAAAATCGGCACTGTTCGCTTTATAAATGATCTGTCCAAATTTACCAAAACTAGGCTTTAGACAGTGTTCCACGGTGTAGTATTTAACGACTGATCAGTAGAAAATCCTGTCATGTTCAATACAGCATAATTATATTGTTACTGAATTTATAAATAAATAACTTAGGTGTACGATATTTTTCTAGACAACCGTTACATGTTTCTGTAACAACAAGTACTTTAATAAACGAGAACACAGCTGGATATAACCAGTTTGTTTAATACAAAATTGTTTCCTCCAACTCAATCTTCTTTGCCTTCTGACGTCAAGTTTTTCACTTCCGAGTGATATTGCATACTACTTATGTTTGCCGACATAAGTAACACATACCACAATACTATTTAGATTGTCCAACTAATTATTTCTAGATCAAATCCACCAAGACTTACATTGTACAATCCATCTTCAAAGATTTGAATTATTAAAAAAAATAATTTTTTCAGCCTATTTTCATTTTTGACTCAAGTAAAGTCACAATAAACAACTTTAAATGACAAAGATTATCAAAACTAAGTGAAATATTAGAGCAATACTTTTCGAACAATCTTATCATACAGTTACTTGTTCAGAATTTAAAAATAAAAGGTCGGCTAAACTAAAAATGGAGGGTAAAAGGAAATGAAGATAATAAAGTAAATAATATGAAAAATAATATGAAACTCACCATGCTAAATGATAAATTAATATTACCAGGGTAGATTCAAAATGAGAACAAACTATTTTTTATATACAATAAAGAGGTTAATATATCACATAGTTCTGTATAAACTTCAGCTTCATATTACACTATCGAAATTGTAGGTGACTTTCAGGACTCAATACCTAGGTGGATAACGTGATGAGGTTTAAAGTGAATGGTACTTGGTTTAAGTCTCGGAGTGAACTTCAACTCTGGGATGCAGGTCGATCCAGCTGACGAGTCTCAAATAGGACCAAACTCACGTACCGGATCCCATTGGTACCCACTATATATCTTTGCTTAAAAAACTTGTGACTTAAGGCTATATCAAGGCAATCCTCACAGGATGTACATATGCCAACATGAGACTGATCAATTGCAGAACTAAATAACAATGGGGAGATACACGTAAAACAACACTAAGTCAATTTAAACTGTTATTTATATACAATAAAGAGGTTAATATATCACATAATTCTGTATAATCTTCATCTTCATATTACACTATCGAAATGGTAGATGACTATCAGGACGAAATATATCAAAAGGACTAATTATTTCAAATTTTAAATAAACTTTTCGTTATTAAGCAACAACAACAACAATAATAATGTTTCGGTCTCATTTCACAGAATCTATGTATTATTACTATAATGCATAGATTACATTGAACATGGAACAAAGTATGATTATGTCATTTATATTAATTATAAAAATCATTAAATCAAAGTTTTATTTTAATCAATTAAAGTACATTATCAATAGAAAACACTTGGAAATTGTTGTTTTTTATTTTTATTTTTTAAGATAGATATAAAATACTCAAAGGTCATGATCATTATTACTATATCAATGGTGTATACAATAAACAGTTAGTAACTATTATTAATTTTTACAAAATGGTAAGCTAATTAGGAATATTTAAATTTTATGAATTATTTGTATAATTTAATTGTTGATTCACATATGAATTGTAGTTTATTTATTAACTCATTTATAGTTGATCATTTCAAAGTAAAATATTCTATCTATTGAAGCTTATTTATTATGAATAATCAGAATTAAAATAAAGTCAATCAAAATCATGAACAGATCTAAGTTAAACTTACTTACGCCTGCTACTCCTCGTGAAGGAGCATAAGCCGCTCACCGACATTCTCCATCCAACCTTGTCCTGGGCAATCCTTTCTAGTTCTTTCTAGTTGTTATTTATCCTTTTCATATCTGATTTTATTTCCCGAAGTAATGTGTTCTTTGGCTTTCCTCTTTTCTGCTTCCCTTCAGGGTTCCAAGTTATGGCTTGCCTCGTGATGCAGTTTGATGATTTACTTAATGTATTTCTTATCCATTTCCATCGTCTTTTCTTAATTTCTTCTTCAGCTGGAAGCTGGTTTATTCTCTCGCACAGTAGGCTGTTAATGATAGTATCCGGCCAATGGATATTGAGTATCTTGCGTAGAGAGCTATTTATAAATACTTGTAAATTGTTGATGATGGTTGTAGTAGTTCTTCAAGTTTTAGCTCCATACAGCAGAACTGTTCTGAGTTTCATATGTTCTTCAATTGTAAGAATCTAAATTAAACAATGAATGTAAGACTGAAAATAGTAGATAATTTCTTTTGTCCTAGTGTGGGAATCTTGAACAGTACATATTCACAAACCCGCCATGACTTTCGGTTTAGTTCAGAAACACTTAATCTCTAGACCATTGAGTTCGGCTCTAATGGTATACATGTTCAACATTAATCATTCTACGATACTAGAAGATCATGATTCATTGCATGCTGTGGACACTCTTTCCAGGTCGAAAGTTCTAGGGTCAACCCTTGATGGTGAGGTATTGGATATACACATATGAAGAGTCTCAAACTAGGGCGAAACAACTGTCCAGTGCTTCCAGGTTTTCACTAGTTTTCTAACTTATGTTGGTTTGCAATCTCAATAACCGTCAACAATCTCCACAACCCTCGAACATATGTATAATCAAATAACAGATAATGAGTCATATAAAAAAGGATCTAACTCATATTATCCATTGGTTTGGTTGATAATTAATTTTTAATATAGTTTTATGAAAAAGTTCTCTTAACAAGTTCATTCATAAATCTTTTATATTAGTATAAAGGGATCGGTGGAGATGATAGAATTCTCATAGTCTAAGTAACTAGCTGATTTTAGTTAGACTATTCTTAGAAACCTGGATGAACTGCACTTCCGTTTCGTTTGAGTATAAGGTTACTCAGCAGTGCGTATTCACAACTTCATCATAAAGAGTCTAACCCACAACTTTCAATTTCACGCACGTATGATAAACCTTTGAACCATTAAGCGAGCATCCAATGGTGTATATGTTTAATTTCAATCAATTTGCAATATTTCACAACCTTCATTCATTACCTGCTGTGAATAACTGACTCACACTTGATATTTCTTATATGCTTGTTAAAATAACAGATACATTTATTAACAAATAAACAATTAATTACATAATTTCACGATGTAAACAAATAACAAACGAAAAGATTATATCATAAGGGTTTTTTGTGAATATTATAGTAAATTCAATGGTTGAGATCATAAGCCGTTTGAAGTTAGACCACCATGGAAAACAAGGAAGCACTGGACGGCTTTTATCGATTCATGATCTCAACCATTGAAAAGACTATAAAACATGAGAAATATTCATTCATTATAATAAGTAAAAGATATGTGACTCCATTCAATTTAAATAGAGAAAAACGAACCATCTAATTCAAATGATAACTGATTATTAAAGGTTGCATATCATAATGTATTTATCGTATGAAGAAGAAATAACATCATTTTATAAACATTATCCAAAGCACACTGGTAACATACAATTTATGAATACATTATTCTGGTTGAAGTTTTTTATGGTGTTTATTAAGGATATAATCAGTAGACTTTCATAAGAATGTTTCAAAAGATTTTGCTGACTTATATAACCAAGTCAATTATAAACTAATTATCCGAAATTGATTATATATTGAAATATAAAAGATAAATTTGATCACAGTTTGACTTTGCCTACATTATGAAGGGAACTGTACTTCAATGAGATTTCAAACAACTTCAATGAACAATCTTTATAATGTAGGTCAAATAAAGATTCCATCTAAATCGTATATACTCCGTTGATAAATCTCTTTAATAACAATGTGAACAGAAAAAGTCGAATACAAATGTTTTGGTTGTTTATATTTCATACATTCTCCTCGACAAACAGACGAAGAGATGAAAAAAGGATAGGAGAAGTCAGCTATGCCTACTAAAAATATTATTCTTAATATGCTGTAATCTAATCTGAAATAACCAATGCATAGGGCAATAAAGAGACAAATATTGGATAGAAACAATAAGTGTATAAGGACACACACGGAGGCATATATGAGATGTGTTAGCGTAGGATTATAAGAACACGAATATAAGAGGTATATCTACTGAATGTCACAATATTCTATGGATAGGATAAAATTACGAGGATGGTAGAATTGACACAGTAGTAATACACTATCTGAGTTATTAAAGTCTGTTCAATTGTTAGGATCAGTCACATGGATTTATAATAGCATAGAAGCAGCTACAATATTAATATATCGTACAAAGACAAGCGTACAAGAAAATGATTTAGTTAAATAGTATTGTAGTTTGTTATAATGAAATATGTTTGGAATTTATCATAAGAGATGGTTTTTCAGATTATCACTAGTGATCACTCTCTAAAATTCAAGTTACTCAAACAGGATTTTCTCTGAATTCAATTACATGGTTTTTGGATGATTTAATTTCAAAATCACTAATGCAGTACGATCATCCATGAAATCCATGATCTATTGTGATAAACCAATGAATTGCATTCATGGTTGTGGTTCATTTTTCCGCAAAGTAAAGCCCTATATCCATTTATTTCCTTTGAAAATATAAATCATGGACAACCGCATTTTGATGAAGCACTAGGAGAAACAGCCTTATAAAATTGTTACACTTACCTCGTTCCTTGGGAACGACTAGGATTTCTTCTGACAGCTGTACGACCAATACTACAACACATAATTTTAATGTACGGTTTCCCATTCTGATGGTACTGAGAATGAATGACAAAATGTTACCTTCTTGAAGTTTCTTACTGTATGCTTGAGCGCTTCCAGCGACGGAAACGTTACTGGAAACAGCATGAATTTGAAGTAGCGATAGAGTGACTAGTCGGACTGATTGTTATCTAAATGTTCATCATCACACAAGTTATTGGCTTTTATATCAACACTAAAACAATGATAACCTGTAAAATCCTTTTTAGAACTATCGATATTATTGGAGGATAGGTTTGAGGATAGCAAGGGAAAAGGTGTGAAAAAATCTACTTTAATTCATGGGCTGGCAATGAAAGAAAATTTAAAACAGAGTCGGTTTAATGTTCTGGGGATGAACTCTACGTTGTCAATTCATCTGAACGTAGTGTAGTCAGTGATAACGGTTACGTTTCGGTTTATTCAGTCACTCAACTATAGATATGTTGGACTAATTTATATTATGGGATTATTTGGCGATACGACGTTTGCTATGTAGTCATTTTTCCTCTATCGTGACTGAGTGTGCTACACTTGACACGTCCGTAGCATGACAGAGTGATATTTTCGTTGAAGAAAACTTTACATTTTTCATGTAAGCCAGAAAAAACGACAGATAACGAAACACTCCTTCCATCATGGATTATGTTGATGTAAATAATAATTCCCGTTTCATTTTGATTGACTGCCAGGTATAAGGGACAAATTGCAAACGAGAGTGGGGTTTATCCTCACCTGTTTAATGTTATTCGTCAAAGTTTAGCAAGTAAAGTTTGTAACAGAGTAACGTTTTTACTAGTTATTAGAGTATTGGTCTTTTGACACACCCTAAAGAAATGGGCTATAACTGAAACAAATAATGAAGCCTTTCATTATTCAATCTGTCTGTCAATATATCTCATGACTAAAGGTTAAATACTAACTTGTAAATGTATAGATTAACATGTATAATGATTCAGTAATAAATAGATTTTACAGCTACGTTTTAAGGTTGATAGCTTTAAATCAGAACTTGTTACTAAATAAACTAATTATCTGAGAAAATCCCCTGGAATTTTAGTTATTCACCCAGTAAGTCAAAGTAATGTATATCCAGTTATCTGAATAATATGACAGAGTCGCGTATATTAAGGTTGGATAATTAGGTGAAAAATGTGTAGTCTTTGTGTTGTAGATATGTTAGAATTCAATCTGTTAAACTTCTGAAATGTACTTAGTAAATTATTTTCTATAACCTTACAACAACTTTTTAAAAATTTCTAAATACAGATAGATAGTGGGATTCAAGAGATGTATTTCGTGCTTTCTGTACTCGTCAACTGGATTTGCCTGCACTTGTGTTGATATTTACACCAGCACTGAAATCAGCGGCTTTTGCCTCAAACACCTAATAAGTAATCCACTTAGCTACTGACAAAACACTCGTCTTGGATCCCTCTGCTAAGCACTATTCATCTGTGCTTGGAAATTCACGTGACTGACGGCAATATCTCGGTAGTTTGCATAGGATACACATGTACCGAAAAGAGACCGATCAGTTTAAGTACTTAAAACCAAAAGTGGGACGTTTTAAGCCTTCAGAAATGAATTAACTGTCTTCCAGTCCTTCACATTAGATTTATTGCTTTAAAATGTAGTTTTCAAAATGCCTACTATATGGAAATTAAATGTTTCAATGGTATTGTTTTTCTCTAGTCTGAAAAAAAAAGAAATGATCAAAATGTTTCATTATCTTCAAGAAGCGTTCAGTTCATAATAGCAATGTTTGGAATACTTTCATTTACACTAGTCAACATCACAGTTATTGTGAGACAATTTCATTCTGAGTGGAGACATTCCCCAAGTTCTATGATATTTCAAACTGGAATAACTCTGTTTGGTTTCCTTATAATCATATTTCTTGTTGTAATAAGTCAATTGAATGTGAGTGATTATGTTTGTTGAATTATACATTGTACATTCGTCTGATTTGTTTCTACTAAGTAACATTTGGTGATAGATGGATCATGGATCGATTGAGGTGAGACACTGATACCGTTGGAGGCCAGCTGAATGGTTTGGAGATTAGTGGTACACGCGCGAGACCGAGGGTTTTGGATCCGAATCCCAACCATAAAGCCGTTGGTGCATGCTCTGCTGAGGCATCCCACAGTTGGAGGAAACAGCCGTCCAGCGCTTCCAGGTTTTCAATGGTGGTCTAGCTTCGATTGATTCATGAATCATGAATTAGTTTGTAAGTAGACAATGAAATTATGTGAACTGAAAAATAATCTAACTGAGAGTTAATAAAATTAAATTTGATGCAAATTTAGTTATTGAGTTTGATTTCTATCCGTGGGGTTTTAAAATACATGATCTTGAGTGATCTGACACTAATATGAAACTGTTGCCCATTATTTTCTAGTTTTCAATAGGGATTTGGCTAAATTCATTTCGTAATTTAAATTAGTTTCATTATTACTAATAGGTTGTTTTAAAAATTCTTATTATAATAGTTGACAATTAAAATTACTTGATGATAGTGAATCGAATGATTTGATAAACTCTTAGGAAACCATAACATTAATGAATATAAGTTAACTTACTTGAATAAAAAGAGCTTCAAGGAATACATATGTTTCATATGTGCTTTCTCATTCGTTAGAAAACGTCTGAAATGTTAATAGAAGAAGAGAGTAAACATGAATCAATAGATAAAGTAAGTTTATTGATGAGCTAAAGTTAAATTTGTGTACTTTGTTATACACTCAATTACTGCTTGTCAGTCAGTCAACTTGGTCTCGTGTGCTGTTACGGGTATGAGGGCTGATGTCACTTCCCGGCTGCCCACACCATGGAAGGGTATTTCTTGAGGAACCTGAAAAGGAAATCGGATAAGTGTTGGTCTTGAAGACCTGGGAGTGTGACCACAGAGCCGAAGGGACAACTGATTGATGCCGGTTGCGCACGGCGTTTTCGTGGGAGGTTTTTGATGTGTTAGCTCCGTTCTTCAAAGCTCCTTACCTCCGGAGACGGAAATCCGTGGGGTAAGGTGAGGTGTGACATTTCTAGCTTCAACCTTTTCTAACCCCTTCCTTCCTTGTGAGAAGGCAGCATCGCTGCAGATGCTGGTTGTCCGAGGGAAACACCTTACTGCTGTCACACCTCTGTGCAGTCAGCAGTACTACTTCGCCTTCAGACCTTGGGCTGCTGCTTTTAGTCTTACCGTTCTCTAATCGACCTGCCTGGCATGGTAGAACCTGGAGGGACATATGTTTCAGCCAATATAGCTCGGTTGGGTCGTCACGATAGGCAAGCTCGACCACCACGTCAAGGTAGCAGCTTGTAGTATCTTTATATATATGGAGTTTTTAAAGTCGAATTCCTTGCAAAATTGGGTGCGAATTATAGATCTGGTGGTGCAATAGAAGGACTTTAATACTCAGTAGTATTACTTCGATCAAATCAAAGGGTGAAATGACAAGAAAATCATCTACAGAATAAACTGTTCCAAATGCGATGAACATTATAACTAATAAAATGGACATTCATTTCATTTACGCTGCATGAACATCTACTAACTTTTCGATTCCATGATGTATCTCCACTTTCATCAGTGTACGTGGATAATTGTGAATATGTAGTCGATTAGGACAGTCTTGAGATTTTATATAGAGGGAATACTAACAAAACCGCAGAATTTTCAGAATCTGAACACTCATATCAATTAGAAATCATTAAACACATAAAAATCGCTTCATTTTGTTAACCAAATAGAAATATCGAGGACAACTATGGGGTCAAGAATCAGATCAAAAAGAGAAACAACAACAGGTTAAAGGTCATCAGTAACTAATCAAAATCAAGGTCGACAGGATTAGCCGTCAATTGTATATAGAAAAGTTCATGTACCTCACTTCTACCAAAATTTTATGCTGCTGATGATGATATTTAGAAGCTCTACGATTAAACACTCCATCTCAGTGAATGAAACTCTATCACAATTTATATAGTGTAAGTGCTAAGATCACCAACATACATAACATCAATAAGATTTGATTAGATGAAATGCTTGATAATAAATTCATTACAAAAACGATCCCTTGTTTGAATTATATATCTTTAATATTTCGGCAAAATACAAAATTATATATCCCTATATTAATATATTTCATTGTAGGAAGTATTGGCTCGTCAACAAACAAAAGATGATACATACATATTATCTGTTTAATATTGAATTTATTCAAGTAATTTACTATGTTCAATTCATTTCAATGCATTAGGTATCTTAACAACAGTTATCATCAAGATTTATCATATTTAATATTTTAAACATTTCATAAATAAATGAATTAATAAACTTCTTAAGAATTCATTACTATTTTTTTTTTTATACTTTAAGTTGTATTATTTATTGGGTATTGGGTAAACTTAAATGAATTAAAACAATAATATAATCATTTCTGTAGTTTAAATCACGAACTGGTTTTAGCTACATTATCTTTAAAAACTTGAAAGTACTAGACAGTTGTTTCTTCCCAGTATGGAACTTTTTAGTAGTAAGTATTCATAACACAGTGCTTCTTGGTTTTTAATGTTGATCGCAATAACATCAGTTCGTTATTTAAACTATGAAAAATCTACTATTTTTCATAAATTCCCCCCCCCACTCCATACAAATAAATAATCCTCAGGGTTTAGGAATATTAAAATCAATAGTTTCTAAGAGAAATATCAACCTTAATTGTGTGAGATGAAAACCATTGTAGAGTTTAATTTCTTTTAATTTAAGTTAAAGATTGAGTTTATCATTTTAAAAAAATATTTTTTATAAGGTATGATCAATATTGATTGGGTGTAGACTGAATTCAATGTATGTAGGTCAGTTTTTTTCACTGCAATCAACTGTATTGTTAAATTATAATCATTTAAAGAGATGGCAATCTATTACATAATCAATTGCGCAAACATTCATGATGGATAAGTGGAAAAACAGAGAAACTTAGTTCATAGGATGTAAGAATACAGAATAATCTTGTAAATTCTTTAATAATACGACCCATCCCATTTTTCATGAGTTTAGTAGCACTATAGTTCAGTTTATTAGTAAAGCCTCCTCTTCACTTCGTGTCTATACACTTGCGTAATAGGTTGGACTTGTGTATAGTAACAATACATATCATTATCTGAATCGGATGATCATCTAACAGAACAATAAGAAAGATCAATATAGGAAAAATAGTCTATTTTTGTTTTACCCAAACGAAAAATAATGGACTATTATTACATATATTCCTATTGGATAATTATTAAGTGACTGGATTATATATACTTTTTATCATAAGATTCCATTTGGCCTATTGGCTATTATTATGCGATTTATTATTCTTAGCTTATTCCCAGTTTATCAGTTACAGTATTCTACACTCACAGTTACTTTTGGCTTCATGAAGTCTGGTTAACTCGTATACAAACCACGTATGTCTGAAATGTGATTCATGCAGCGGAAGCTGAGATTGTGATTTAAACTGAATGGGCTGGACTAAACGAGAAGCTACTACATCAAGAACCAATAAAGATTCAAAGTTGTTTCAAGACTGGTGGTTCTGCTTGACGTGTCATTGGTTAAGCCGAGGAACAAGGTCATATGGACCAGTATTCTCATTGGTGACTTTGTCATGTGATATTTGATGGGGCATAGGATACAACAACTCTTAGCTTATTTACTCAAACGTTCTTTCCATTTAAAATATTACGTAAATGTTTATATGCCTTCGGGTCTTCGTAGAAGTAGGAATCTTATCTGTTCATACATAATGATGTTCGTTGAGTGGTAAGTCTTATAAACTTGATCTGATCTTTACTTTTAACATAGAGTTGTATGGTACAATTTTGAATCGTATATTGATGTAGATGTTTGTTTTGGAAACAAAATTCACCAGAGTTATTAACATTATTAGGCTTCTATACGGTTCTTATAAATGTACAGAGTACACCTTCTGTACATACTCCTCACTGAATAGTCTATCTGTTTTTTCATTTGCACATATTTATATTTATATCCGACATCACGGAGTAAACCTTGCTTGTATAAAAGTAATAAAAATGACTATAGAACATAGATACTACACCTACCATGTATATAACCTACACATACAACAGTTGATTAACTAATATCTCATCCAATTAAGAATAATTTAAGGAATAACCTTTACCCTATTCAGTATGCATTTGTAGACAATTTTTTTATATTCTACTGCAACCCTTTAATATTTAATTTAATTTAGTCAGTGATAAATTTCCAGTAAAAAAGTGTTATATTCTAAGCAAAGATGGATTGTAGCTAGTCATGGAATCCAGAACGCGCTGGATTTACTTGCATATGGGATGTAGGTACATCCAGCTGATCAGTCCAAAATAGGACGCAACGTGAGTCCTGAATTCCACTGCTATTTACTAACCATCTTCGTTTGTAATGCTTGTGACTTAAGTCACTATCAGGGCAATCTGTACAAGATACACACATATCAATAAGAGATTGATTAATTGTAGTCCTAAAAACCGATGGGAAGATTCAAATAAACAATACAAAATGTATTGAATATTATATTGTTATTTGCAGTTATTTACTAACCATCCTTGTTGAAAATATAACTTAAAATGTTTGTTTTAATGAAAGATATATAGATAACATCAAAAGAGTATGTGATAAATTCAGTAATAAAGTTTGTGTAATGGATTGGTATAAAAAAAACATCAAACAATTATGATTCTTTAATATGTAGGGCATAGTACAAAATAATTTAGTCAAGTATTTAGTTTATTTAAAGATGTTTTTTGATAATGTAATAAGAAGACAAAGATTATCAGAACTATGTGCGCAATACATTTCGAACAATCTGATCATATACATATGTTTGTTAAGAACATTTATATATAGAAACAAAAGATCAACTAGACTGGAAATGGAGTAAGAAGAGACAAGGATAATAATAATAATAAAAAACACGAAGTTCAGCGAAGGGATCTCTTTTCGATGAATTTATTATCAAGCTGTACAATCGTATATATATGAAAATTTTGTAATTCCGTGAGGAAATGTGAACACAGTAAACCATGACGTAATAAAAAGATTATAATACTAGATTACGCAATACGAATAATAGCAATAGATTTAGTGAATATAATGAGATGATTAAAATGTTTTTTTTTTTAATAATAATTAAATGTCATAGAGGTGTAAAATAAATAAATAAGGTAATATGATGAGTATTTACGAATGAAAACAATGGGAATATAAGACATAAGTAAAGGGGGAATGCAATAATAATAATAATAATAATAATAATAGAATGATCAAAATATTTAAGGCCAAGGTAACGATAGCGATAAGACGTACTTCTTTTGTACGCATAGTTCTGGTTTAAGCTCCTGAATGGTAAGAGCTTCGGCTTTTTTTAAAAGTTGGATACAAAAAATCTAGGTAGATTTGGACGAATCATATAAACAACCTTAAAATCAATTTGTGGATCTGTAGAATGGTTACAGTCGATTAGGTGTTCGAGTATAGAACTCCTAACTGCTTTCCTTTCACCCTTATAGAACCAAGCTGGAATATGTTCCCGTATCCGAGTTGAAAGCGAGCGTTGGCTACGGCCAATGTACCTTGCTCCACAAGAGCAGGTGAACTGATAGATGCACACAGAGGCGACCAGACGCGGAAGCTTATCTTTTATGGATACATAAAATAAGTTATTCGCAGTTTAGCTGCATTAAATGTTCTTCTAATCGTTGTTGTTAGACGATTTTTGATCACGTTTGATGTTCGATCACCTTTAAATTCCAGACTTATATAAAGGTTTTTCTTCGGAACGGAACAACTAGATTTCTTGTCGTAACTACTTCTATTTAGATTCTGTTCTATGAACCGTTCTGGGTAACCATTTTTCGTCAGGGTTTTCTTGAGGAATGCATTCCGTACTGCATATCTAGTGTATTCGATAACATAAAGAATGGATAAGGTTTCTCTTTCTACTTAACGGGACCCAGCTATAGAAGTTGGTTAGCTGGCCATTCCATGTTTGTTTTCTAAAGACGGATCTTTTTAAAGAACCATTACTCCTTCTCATCAGACGTACATCGAGAAAACGAATTGATTGGTCTCGTTCCCTTTCTAACGTGAAGTCTATGGATGGGTGGCATGAGTTAAAAGTGTGTAAAATATCATCTAAATCAATATTATTTTTACAAACGACAAACGTGTCGTCCATGTATTTCACCTATAGGTGAAATCGATTGATCATTGAACGGAGTTGGTCGTTTTCTACTTTTGCCATGAAACAGTCTGCTAAAATTGGACCCAATGGAGACCTCATTGCGACCCCATCCCTTTGTCTATATATTTCATTATTGAAATTGAATTGGACATTAAAAGTACAGCGTAACAATAGTTCTTTAAAGTGTTCAGTCGGTAAACCTAGATCTATGTTGTTCGAATCTATATACTCACATATATAACATATCGTTTCGGTTAGAGGTACGCTAGTGAACAAAGAGTTAACGTCAAGCGAGAACATGTGTTTTCCGGAAGTATTAATGTCCTTAATACGATTAATAAATTGAAAAGTATCATGAATAGAATATTTAGATACTTGGGTTCTAACCGGTTCCAATTTTTCCGCTAACCATTTGGCGATTCAGTGGTATGGTGAACTCGACATGTCAAAAATAGGTCGTAATAATAATAATAATAATAATAATAATAATAATAAGAGTAATAATAATAATGTGAATACAATTTAAAACCTAATCACTCTGGATAACAAGCCAATATTACCAGGGTAGGTTTTAGGTGAGAACAAACTGATTATGAATACACAAAGGGGGTTTGAATTTTCGTGTGGCTAAAGCTTCAATAAACCTAAGTATGCGCCCTTTTACACTTTTTGTACAACACCACAAAAGCCGAGTTAAGATCAATCTTATGACCTGTTTCAATTATGTGTTTGGCAATAGAGGATGATGGATGTTTATCCTCTACTCTTATTGGGTCACTTGATTCTATTTGTTTCTGCAATCATATTGTTCGAAATGTATTGCGCTAATATACCGTCACATAGTTCTGATAATTTTGGTCTTCTTATTTCAATATCGAAATTTATTACAGGGACTAATTGGTCTAAAGATGTTTGTTTCGAAAATTTTTTACTAGAATAAATATTGAGATTTATGCATTATTCACTGTGTTTATTTGCTTGTGACTGGCTTCAAGGGGTATATCCTGGAGTTCTAGTGAGAAGTAGTGACCAGTGGAGTTCAACCAGGTCTGTTGTGAGATAGTAACTCACTGAAGACAGTGGTGGATGTGTCGCTCAATTTAGTGGGTTAGTTGAAGTTAGACATTAACACCATTGGATGCCGGCTCAATGGTCTAGTGGTTAAGTGCTGGCGCGCGAAACCAGTAGGTCTTGGGTTCGGATCTCGCAGGGGGGGAGGTTGTGGATGCGCGCTGCTGAGGAGTCCCATAATGGGACGAAACGGCCGTCCAGTTCTCCCAGGTTTTCCATGGTGGTCTAGCTTCAACTGACTCATGATCTTAACCATTGAAACTACTATAATATCCACATAACCCATCTGACGTAAATATATTCACCTAAGTTTCTGGGTTTATAATTTTTCTAGAATTTAGCTATTTAATTTGAATAAAGAAAATAATGAATATATCGATGGTATCTGTAGTGATTAGTATTTTCATCCGTAAGTGTCGAATTTCTCATATTCGATCTTTTTGATGGTAAGAGTTTGAGTTCCTCCTTGTTTTTTAAGCTGTAATTCATTCAATGTTTTTTTTTCCTTAGTTACATTTTATTTACTTGTTAAATGAACATTAAGTTTCAAATACGTTGTATCTTCATGAATTCAAAAACTACCTTCACTTTCATATAGTTACACAATAACAATCATAGTTAAACGATCATAGTTGATCCTTATCAAATATTACCATTGAACTTGATAAGTCACATCGAATCCCTATGAATTGAAACTAATCCTATTTATTACAATTCACTGATGTAAATATACTTAACCAGATGGCTGTAGATGGTTGTGCAATCAAATCACATGACTGACATATGCAGTAAAAATAAATAACTTTGTTATATCTATTATACTAACTGATGAACTAAGGAAGGTAAAAATGAATATGTGGACAATGATACAATAAACAATCGATAGAACAAAATGTTAGCTACTCATGAAGAAGTTTTATTTGGACACTTCTTTCAGAAGTTTGTACTGAAAATGGTTTCTAGAGATTAAACTATTTAGCACAGAGAACTCAATTTGATCCAAATCTTCCTTTTAAACTATAAATGTTCTCCTATTTTATTTGTAGTCAATGATCTTCGAGATGATATATCAATCGCCCTGATAACTGTTATTGAATAAATCTCAACGGTGTATAAATTGCAGGAGGCAATACGAAGCACCGACTACAGTTTATTGTTGAATAACACTGATCACCAGGGTTACAAGCACACTAAGAGAATTTGAGCAGAAATGCTAATGCGAGCGAGTGAATACATAGGTGAATTAAGAGTCGGATAAAGAATAGAATGAAGAGACCAATAAATTAATAAGATATAAATTCACATGTATGGGAAAGTGAACGATTCATCGGCCGATTGAAGCATCTAACATCTAAACAAATTACATGGGATATGTGCGTAAGCTGTCAACGTGATCAAGCATACATGTTCATACGGAAATGGTAATAATACCAAAATATACAAAATTGTTACTGCACGAACAATACCGTCTGTTAGATAAGTTTATTGAAGGACTTAACAAAATTAAACGTAAACAAATTGAAGTGTACGATGCGTGTTATGTATTTCTCCTTGTACATCTAGATTGTATGCATGAGCTTAGAAAAATTAAAATCCCTTTTAAAGATAACTTAATGAGGGAAAAGCAACAACATACTATATATTTCATTCATAAAATGAATAGAATTCATATACCCCAAACTTACTTCATTACCTCTGAATCTAGGCTTTTTATAGATCTTATGCCATAGATGTCAGTGAGGTTTTAAGTTTACTTGCTCACTGTGAAAATAGTGTAGATCATCTTTGATAATTGAGGATTAGGTTGTCATAGTTTAAATATCATTGTATAACTCGAATGTTATTTCATAAACTTTAACGGAGTTCTACTACAAAAGCGAATGCAATTACAACGAAAGAATCTCATTGGGTTATTAAAGGAAGAAATGAAGACAACATTCAGAAAAAATTCGTATCACTAGGTGAAGCTATGGAATCCTATAATAGTTTATTGAAAAGTAAAAAAAAGATCATATTATAAAGTGCATAGAAGCTTTAAATTTTTTTGTCATAATTGAATAACAGATTAAACAAGCTACCTTTGCACATAAAGTTTAACTTTGAGCTTCTGAATCTCTGAAACCTTTCTTGGTTTGTGATTCCTTTTGAGCTTGATTATTTGACCAAATAGATGATTTTCAAAGGTACTTTTAAAGGAGCAGTTTGATTAGAATTTCAAACATATTCCAAAATTAAATTGTTGATTGTTTTGAATTCCCCTTTCGAAAGGTAAACAGGTTAATCCTAAGAGATCTGTTTAAAAGTCTCTCTTTGCGAGGCCCAATATTACATGCCTTCTAAGCCGAAGTAAATTTATTGAAGTTTATTGAAAACTCTCCTCACTAATAACAATTATATAAAAACCATATTCTATATACACTTGAAACTACTGTCGACTTTAAAATTATTCTGATGCAAATTATTTAAAAGCATTTGAACATAATATATTTTACAAGAGCATGAGAAAAACAGTACACATACTGATCGTAACTTCTTTATTGTTAGCATGAACAACGGTTAGATATGTATTCAGTGATCAATAGCCTCTGCTAAATCACAAAAGCAGTTACCTGTTTCATTCAAAAACCATCTCTATTCAAATAGTTTGTGAAATGAAAAATAGATTGTAATTGTTTTTTTCAGTTAGAACTAAATAAGTCAATTTAACACGACCGTTTCATTACTAATTAATAGAAAAAACAAATCCGTAAATGAAAGTTTATTGGTAGAGCAGGGTTTATTGGGACTATAGAATTTTCATATTTTAAATCTTGAGCTGACTGGTGTCTAGTTTCAAGATATAATTCCTGGGATTTTGGACAGAAGCTATTACCAGTAGAGTTCAAGCATATCACTTGTGAAATAATTGTCCACCTCATAAAATGAAAGGTGG
This sequence comes from Schistosoma spindalis, assembly GCA_946903255.1. Taxonomy (NCBI): domain Eukaryota; kingdom Metazoa; phylum Platyhelminthes; class Trematoda; order Strigeidida; family Schistosomatidae; genus Schistosoma; species Schistosoma spindalis. The sequence continues at coordinate 12,362,667 of OX336420.1, forward strand.
CCACCTGATTTCATAAGCTGATTGAAATTATACATGTACACCATTGGATACGAGTTCAATGGTTTTGAAGTTAAGCGTTTCAGGACTAAACCGAAAGTTCTGAGTTCGATCCTCAGTAATAGAATTATTTATTCTGCACTGAAACAAAAATGATCAACCATTCGAGATTTCATTATTAAAGTTAACAGTGAATGACCAAACAAAAAAATTATCTGGTAAAGAAAGAAGAAACCAATCGACCGAAGAAATTTCCTTTCAATTAGTTTTTCATCATGGCTCTACACTAATATATATATATATATATATATATATATATATATATATATATATATATATATATATATATATGATTTGCAATAACGAAATAATACTCATCGAGTAGATACGTTACGTAATAATTATTTAATCACATATCGACTATAAACTAACATCGGGTAGTTGGAAGAAAGAGGATTAATCATAATGAAAATATCAGGAGTTTTATGGATATTATAATAATTTTTTAATAGTTGAGATCATGAGTCGATTGAAGCTAGACCACCATGCGAAACCTGGAATCATTGGACGACCGTTTCGTCCTATTATGGGACTCCTCAGCAACGTACATCCACGATCCCACCTCGCAAGATCAAAGTAATTATTCGAAAATGAAGCAGTTACCATTTGCATAATATATAAAAAGAGAAAAATGAACTAACAAAAATATTTTGATGAATGGTCAGTAGTATAGTAGTTATGTAAGAATCAAGAGACGAATGTTGAGAATAAGTAAAATACAAAAAGTACGAAAAAGTGGAATAAATACGGAAATAGTTTATCAAAGTTCTGCTACAAACTCCCCTATACCGATGGTCAAGGTAGTAAGAGTGGTCGTACAAACTTCTTTCGGATGCAAAGGTTTGATTTGTGAACATGGATTGCAATAGCTTTAGTAATGTGATATTGCACATTAGCGTTCTGTCTAATCAAAATGAAGTTGTATGGTGTGTTTGAGAATAAGTTTCAAAATATTTGTAAGTCTAAGATTTTCAATAACCAACATATTATTCAAAATATTATGTATTAAGTTTACAAAAATTAGCTAATTTTTTTCATAAAACGATAGAATTAAACCACCCTATGAGTTTTAAGATATTTGAATCATAGCTAATAATAAATTACAAAGTATTTCGTCTTTTCTGAGACTCGTTATCTGAATTCCTATCTATATCACTGTTCATATTCATTCCAAACCTAGAATCAGGATGGAGCAAATTCCTATGATGATCGTTAACAACAGAATAATACAAAGATGGACAGTTGCTAGCAGTGGAATTCAGGACGCGCGTTTCGTTCTATTTGGGACTCATCAGCTCAATGTACATGAATCCGAGTCGATATTCACTCCGGGACTCGAACCCAGTACCATCCTCTTCAAACGCCAGACACACATATGCCAACATGGGACTTATCAATTGCAGTACTAAATAACAATCGGGAGATACACGTAAAACAACACTAAGTCAATTTAAACTGTTATTTATATACAATAAAGAGGTTAATATATCACATAGTTCTGTATAATTTTCACACTATCGAAATTGTAGATGACTATCAGGACTCAGTACCTAGGTGGATAACTCAATGGCGTTTGAAGCGAATGGTTGTATGTTCGATTCCCGCAGTGAACATCAACTCTGAGATGCAGGTCGATCCAGCTGACGAGTCTCAAATGGGACGAAACATGCGTCCTGTATTCCACTGGTACCCACTATCTATCTTTGCTTAAAAAGCTTGTGACTTAAGGCTATATCAAGGCAATCCTCATAGGATGCACTTATACCAATAAGAGACTGATCAATTGCAGTCCTAAATACCAATGGGAAGATACAAGTAAAACAACACCAAGGGAATAATACAAATGTTTAAAAATAACTCATGAGTATCGTACAATAATATTCTGGTCAATGAACTGTATAAAAGTAAACACCATAAACTATTATTGTAGTCCTAACTTATCTGTAGTTAGTTGGAGATATTCGTACTTTTATTATTAAACTTAAAAGTTTGTTCTTACAGCTCTCGATTACTGCTAAATCTTTTTTTCAGTCTTTTTTTCATAGGTTAGAAACAACCAAGTCAAACACATCTTTAAACTACAATGTAAACAGCTGAATCCTTACAAATTCTATGTATTGTTCTTATGGGTTACGTAGAATTCTAATTACGGAACAACTAGTCAACTGGAAAAAACAAAAATAACATATATATATATATATATATATATATATATATATATATATATATATCCTGAACTTTGTACAGACTTCAGTATTACTTAAAACTGTTAGAATGATTATGTAGTTGTTAAAAACAGCCACTTAGTATAATTAGCTGCTTATCCTTTAAGAGCTATCATAAACTTCTAACGTCATACATTTTGATAATATATAATTTTAATACTTTGATAATAATTTTTATAATTACTGATTAACATACTGTTAAATCTATCAGTGCATCTAATTACATAATTGAGATACGCGTGAAATAGAGATTTGTCTAAAAAAGCGGTTCTTTATTGAGTAATATACATAGATTAGCTACAAACCTCGATTTGTTAGGTATCTTTGGAGTTTGCCATGTCTGTAAGTCTGAAATAGAAAAGGGCTTCTTGTAAAAATAATATACAGAATAACTACAACATACGATAGTGAAAATAACAGCTGATAACTGTGTCTAAACTTGATAATATTTTATCAACAAGCAAAAACGGAACCAAGAGCAAACAATATGGAAACCGTTGCATTTAAACAAGAATTAAACAACCATACAAAATTGTGAATAAGTGTTACAAGGGTTGAGAGAAAGTGATTATTATGATAAATATAATAAATGTTATAAGTATATGTAGATATTTTAGAACATTACATGATACACTTGTGATACGACATTTACTAGGAACACAACTGTTTATTGAATATTAATAAGTAGTATAAAACAATACACAAAAGATTTCATGCACACACAAAAGAGTTGAAGGAAAGAGAATAAGGACTGAGAACTTAAGCAGACTTAACACATATCTTTTTGTGTGGTGATTATGAATTTCCTTTAATGAATGATTAAAGTTACACATAACTTGTACTGAATTATAGCATCATGTCAGTTATATTCATAAAGATAATTTTATTTGATTGATTGGAAAACTTAAATGGAATGGTGTAAACAAACTGTATAAAACAATTGAGGTTATGTTACATTTGTTTGCGCTATGATAAAGTAGTGTGAATAAGATTATGTAATTTTTACGTTTGAAGTTAAGAAATCAAGTGTGAGAAGTCAGTCAGTTTAGATCCTAAGTTGTCCAAAATAAATACCATAATTCTAGTTCACCTTTCCCTGTTGAATAATGAACAAGTTATACATCAGTTCATTCATACTATCCTGATTCCCCCTGCTCATTGATCTTAAAACATACTCATTCTTCAAAATCGTTCCTACTCTGATTCAAAGGGCACTAACTTTCGAAATGAATCATTAGTGGGAGTTCGATTTTTGAGGAGCTAGGTTTCTTAGAATTTTGACTAAACAGATAAAGTAACTCTGAAGCTCTGATAATTTTTTATGGTTAGATGGAATATAAAGATGCGACAACTATTCGAAAATTAGCAACGCCTTTGTAATTGGAGTATGCTAATCTAGTCAAATCACAAACCAGAAGTGAAGAGGTTCAAAGTTACATATATCTCTAGAAGCGCTTAACCTAAGCTGGCTAACGCTTGTGGGAAATGAGTGGCACGACGTACCCACTCATGATCTGGTGCGGATGGATGACCGAGTGCCTTCAGCTAGGTGAGTCCATTAAAACTAATGAGGTGAGCATCAAATTTCGAAGACTTACAGAACTATGCCTTTTGGGTAGTTATCATTACCAAGGTTTGACTTGATGATTTCGAACAAATTGAGTATTAGATAGATTTCTATATATAAAAATAATATATTTGTAATATCCCAATGAGTAGAAAACTTAAATTGTCTGACATTTCGTGACTCAATGTAAGACGCTTCTTCATAGGATAAATATTTCTTTTGCGGATTTATTTATTTATTTGCTTACCTACTTAGGCTTGTTGCCCCTCATGAGGGAGCATAGGCCACCAACCAGCATTCTCCATTCAATCCTGTCACGGACAGTCCTTCCCAGATCTTTCCAGCTACTATTCGTACTTTTTATGTCTGCCTCCAATTTTCGACGCATGTGTTTTTTAGCCTTCCTATTTTTCGTTTCTTTTTAGGATTCCAAGTTCGTACATGCCTCGTGATGAGGTTTGGTGATTTCTTCAATGTATATCCTACCCACTTCCAGCGTCTATTCCTAATTCTCCCCTCAGCTGGAAGTTGATCGGTTCCCTCCCAGAGTGGGCTGTTGCTGATAGTATCCCACTAACGGACATTTAGTGTCTCGAGTAAACTTTTGTTTATAAATACTTGTACACTTTCAGCTCTGTACACTAGAACTGTCCTGACGTTCGTATTAAAGATTCTGGCTTCGATGTTGATTGATAATTGCTTTGAATTCTATATGTTCTTCAGTTGTAAGAATGAGACCCTCTCTTTGCCAATTCTGGCTTCCACGTCTAAATCGGATCCTCCTTCCTCATCGACGATACTTCCCAGGTACATGAATGATTCCACTTCTTCCAGAGTTTCTCCATCGAGTGTAGTTGTGTTGGCGCTCTCCGTGTTGTATTTTAGGATCTTGCGTATTTGTTTGTGTATGTTGAGGTGGTGCTTTGGTGCCTGGTGGATTAAAATTTGCAAATATCTCCCCGTTGTTGTCCATTTCTCTTAGTCCATGTCGTCCCATGATATATTCATATCCAATGTTGTTCATTCCGACTTTGACATTTAGGTTTCTAATAAGAACAGTTATGTCCTTTCCTGAGCACTTCGCTATGATTGACTACAGCCTCTCATAGAACCAATTTTTGTCGTCGTCATTGCTATCGTTGATTGGTGCATAACATTGGATGAAATTTATCGTAATTCCCTCCTTCTTTATTTTGAAGGATGCTTTTATGATCCTGGATCCGTGAAATTCTCATCCTAGAAGTGCATTTCGTGCTTCTTTGGACAGTATCACAGCAAATTCTGAGTGTGTGAGGCATTTTCCTCTTCGTAGCCAGAATACAGAAGTACCTCTTTCGTATCTAGCCTTTGCTCTCCAGCTTGGGTCCAATGAGTTTTACTGATTCCGAGTACTGCCGAGTTGTATCCCCTCTTTTTTGTATTTATTTGATTGGTTCTTCCCGGTCTCCCACATTGTCGGTACATTCCATGTACCTATAAAAATTGTTGCTCTGGTTGTCAGAAGGGACGTCGGCCCTCTGGCTTCGGAAGAATCTCGGCTTTCATCATGAGGCGTCATAATTCTTCCTTCAACTCGGAGGGCAGAGTTTAAATGGTTTGCTTTTTAATCCGGTTAGCGGTTTATGTAGCAAGCTTTTTTACGGGACGGGGTCGCCAACCATCCCCCTTTGTGTGGGTTTGGGGCCGGTAGTGACTCTAGAAGAGCTACAGACGAAGTTGGGGATTCATGAGTACATGGTTGCGTTATTATTACTTCAGTCCTGTTGTGTCCATTCAATCCCAGCGTATTTTGATCCCATTTATTACTACTTTACTTGGTAGTTAGTTAAATTGCTTTAGTATGCATTGGGGAACATTGCCATTAGAGTTCATATTCAGTCCATTCACAATCGATCATGATTTTAAAGAATAATAACATAACACAGTAGTAACCTAGAAAGCTGGTATATTCGTGTCGACTACTGGTCTCACCGTATCTCAATATTTAAAACGTTTATTTTCGTTGAACATCCTCAGTGATGTACTCTTACCAGGATAGATACAGTTAGGGATAAATGACAGTGCTAGAATTCGAAAGTACAGAAGTTTCACAAGTCATATATGTTTCAAGGTACATGTCTACTGGCCTGTAAGTTCTTGGGATGAAAAGTTTTGAAAGGCACAATAAGCGAATGTTCGAAGCCTAGATCAAAGACATTTTGAGACCTTGTCAAAGTCACAGAATAAAGAGTCAGTGATAAATTAGTTGAATAAGAAACGCCCAGTTTTCACTACCGAAAGTTTTTATAGTAATAACAGATTATCAAGAAGTCAGACGCATATGTCTATCACTTTGCCAAATTCTAAGTATAGAAAAGGGGGGCGAATTCATGTACATGATGATCGCTCCAAATGGGGTTCCACTACAGGCAAAATTAATGACTGAAAACCATTCTTCCTGAAAGCTAATTTCACTGTTACTCTAAACGTTCATCTTGTAAAAACGTTATCAGAAGAAAAGTCAGTTTATCTCAGTGAAAGAATGAAATTTTAACTGAGCTGAAACAAGTAGTACAGGTCAGCTCTACATACTTTGACCGACAAGCATTGACTATTGGAGAATGCCAAGGTACAGTCATGCAGTCGGTATTATTTTTATCGTAAGGAAATGGTACCCCATATTTACCGTCACCAAAAATTTTGATAAGTGTTTGAAGAATTAAAATTCAGAGAGCTATCTATAGCAAAAAAATAGGACAGAGAGCGTCAGTAAGATCTCTATTATTTGATATACCAAAAATATAAGAGGCATGTGGTGTCATATTTTCTTAGCTTAATCGTTTATACAACGGTTTAATTGTATGTTTGTGCATATAGGCACATCACTTAGTTACATTTTTTGTTTGTCTTTGTGAATAACGCATTTTTACCACCCTTTGTGTTTACTTATACTACGTCCATAATGTGTTTTTTGCCCGCAGTTAACACATTATCATGGTGTTTGCTGATCCAGAGATTTAATGAATGGGCAAAGGCATAAGAAAGGACAAAGTGATCACGTGAAAAACTGGGTGATTAGTTAATAAATATCAACTTGCAGAATGTATTTGCACCATGAAATTAATACAATCACAGGAAACCGTACAATAATCAATAACAGGAAAGAAAAATATTAGATGAAGTAGAGTAAGATGCAAATAATAAGAATTAACTACAAACAAAGTTTTCCTGGGACCAATTTTTCTAATGTGATAACTATTTACAATAACTTATTGTTGCTGACTTCAGATAATCGGAACCGCTTCACTTAATTACTTCTGTTCTTATTATGTTTCAACTGAGTGCACACTACCTCCAGAAAGCTCAGATTATTTTATACAGCCTAAAAGTAAATTAGTGTTTATAAAAAAATATCAATGTATTTTGGAAGATTATCTATCAAGCTAAACCGTCTCTATATTAAACAATTGATTAGTTGACAGCGAAGAGTTTATCGAATGTCATGAAGTGACTAAATCGGACTGATCGGCCGCACCCTACTACTTGGCTCTTACTGAAGTGTGCTCACACCGTAGTTTTTTTAATTTTTAATTTTCAGTGCACGAAATCATTATGAAAATTTCTTTTCGTCTTCCACAAAATCAAAATAGATTACTACCGCTTATTGCATAAGGAAATCCAGACTAACTATCCGTCGTGTGATGTGACTGACGTGAAATGGCAATAACTAAGGGATCATACAATTAGCGTCCAATGCCTGCAAACTAACTTATATAGTCCCATGTGTATTCAACCGAGTTAACTTCCATTGTGTCTGTAGTGTCTGTCATTATGTTAAGCCCAAACGCCTCATTATTCTAACTTCCGGACAGCCCATTCTATTCATTCTATTTGAGTCACATTCCGACCTTGTTAATTATTCGCTTATCAATGTCTTGACTGTCTTTGTATGAGCGCGTAGGCGTATGCACACTTCTTATCCCGTTACTCATCACATGTCTGTAATTTACTTTTGCGGGCTTATAAATATTGATTAACTCTTTGTTAAGCGGGGAGTTGGCTTACCAGCCATCTCCACCGCTCGTCAATTTCGCTTTGCTTTCTTCTCTTCGCGTCGTTCTTCCGTTCGTTTGTCTAATCAGCAATTATGCGAAATATATGCATTCAAAACTCCATTCTCGTTATTTGACTTATTTAATTCCGTTATTAACTAACGCGATTTAAGTCAATGATTATATACGAGGGTAGACGATAGCAACCAATCATTACGATCAAATTGGAGTCAGATCACGGGCCACTAAATGTCTATCAGAAAAAGCAAGATGCACAAAGACAATTCATAGGAAAACAGAGTTCCTGCTTATCTATTAAGAATTCTTAGCAATTTTGGTAATAATGATCAATAATGGCTTATTACTGAACAAGCAGGCCTACGCCAGTTTTACAGGCAAGAGTAATAACTCAAAATACGGTTTATAAATGAGATATTATCCCACTAGTGTTAGTAAGGAGACTACATCATTAAATCAGTAAAAATTCGCAATAGAAGTTACGTGGACATTTATCAACTAGGTATTAAGTAGATTTACGTGGTGAAACTGTCCAATATGTTTATAGCCGTCATAGTGACTGCACCTTGTAAAGACATAATGGAAACAAGTTATTTGCATTTGTAAGGCTTATACTTGGCAGAAATCGTTTAATGTATGCAATGATACCGAATACCTGAAGAACGTTTGTGAGAGGATAGTGAGAGAAGCTCAGTAAAAATATGACATGAACTCCTACTACTGCTTTCTAAAGGAAATCTTCAGATCAACCGACAGAAGTTTGGAACTTGTCAATGGCTGAAAAATATTAGTACTCACTAATTTCCAGCTAAAGATAGAAATCAATTAGCAAATCACAGAAGTATTTTTAGCCACGAGAGAAAAACCAGTAAAACGGTAAATGAGGTTATCCATCTATGATAGCGTTTTACAGCATATACACTCCGTCCAAACGCGACTGCAAATAAAATGTTATTCAGCCTATGAACACAAAACCCACCATAGAAAGTCTAACATGAAATGCACTTTATGATTCCATACTCGCGAAGTCGTTGATGAGAAAAAAAATTAATTCCACCCACGGTTTAACTTCTATTGCTTTCATTTAAACATTAAAAATTGAAAAAACACGAAGTTCAGCGAAGGAATCTTTTTTCAACGAATTTATTAATAACCTCCTCAGTCTTATATACATGATAATGTTTTGTTAAAGTACTAATTCCGTGAAGAACTTTGAACACGAATAACCAAGATGACGCAATAGAAAGATTACCATGCTAGATTACGTAATACGAACAATAACAATGAATTTAGTGAATGTAATAAGGTGAATGGAGTGATCAAAAATGTTTTATCACAATAACTAAAGGCATCCATGTGCATCTACCAGTTCACCTGCTTTTGTGGAGCAAGGTATATTGGCCGTAGTCAGCGCCCGCTTTGAACTCGGATACGGGAACACGTCCTAGTTTGGCTCTACAAGGGTGAGAGAAAAGCAGTTGGGAGTTCTATACTTGAATACCTAATCAACTGTAATCATTTTAAGGATCCACAGTTTGATTTTAAGGTTGTATATATGATTCGTTCAAAACTACCTAGATTTCTTTGTATTCAACTTATAAAAAGAGCCAAGAGTCTTACCATCCATGAGCTAAAACCAGAAACGTGCGTACAAAAGAAGTACGTCCCACTGTTATCGTTACCATGATCTTAATTAATATTATTATTATCACTGAATTCCTCTTTACTTATGTCTTATACTCTCATTATTTTTATCATAAATGCTCATCACATCACCTCGTTTATTTTTATACATCTATGACCTTTAACTGTTGCAACAAAAATGATTTTTATTCATTTTAATGATCTTATTACATTTACTAAATCTATTGTTATAGTTCGCATTACGTAATCTCGTATTGTAATCTTTCTATTGTGTCATTTTGGTTATTCGTGTTCACATTTCTTCACGGACTTAGTAACTTAACAAAAAATTTCCATATTTATATACCATTGTACAGCTTGATAATAAATTCGTTGAACAAAGATTCCTTCGCCGAACTTCGTGTTTTCTTTGTTCTGCCGGGTTAATTTATCGTAAAGATGTCTCTTAGTTAATCTTCCTTCGTTATTCCACCCCAAGATTCATGTTGGTGGAAGTTTCAAACTCAAGTATACGCGACGCATCTGAAGCCTTATAAAACTAAGTTTTGATCTAGGTAATCAGAATGTTATAATATTGGTAGGTGTTAATGGTTTTTTCCTGGTCCATTTACTAAAAAAACGTTTATTATATTAGCAATAATAGTATATATAACTGACATAGCAGGCTCAAGGGACCAACCTTAATGTAATTGAATGGTTGTATTACCATCAAATGTAAAGACCAGCAGACGAATGAAATGTCCTGCTTCACGAAATTGGGTGGATTGGAATCGCTGATGCTTACTGGTTAGTAACTCTATCTTCCATTCCTTCTCTTTAATGGACTGTTTTCGAATTAATTATTAGACTGCAACTATTTGCTACATTCCATCTGTGCTCAACAACTTGCTAGAAAACGCTTTCTAAAAGCATTATGTACAAGCTTTATGGACAGTTAGTCTGACAGACCATAGGTAGAAAATCGAGACATACCTCAAGATAGCGCACGATAAAGTATTATTTTCCAAGTAAAAAAGGTAACGGAAATAAACTACCTGGTGAAAGAGTGATTGAATGGAATACTTTTAAGGTAGTGAGTAAGGATTTGAAAAGCAATGTTCGGATAGCAACATGCATGGTAAAAAACGAAAACCCATAGGAAACAAATAAGGAGGGACTCACATCACGGTATGGATGATAATGTTTCTTACGAACAGTTCCTGAGTGTTCCAGATTTCTCACCCGAGTAGTTTCTGGCCATATTAAATTTTGTTGGGTCGTGTTCCGAAGCTACCTCAGTTCCCATTCATAGTTGAGTAAAATGTTGTGGGGTCAGAAGAAAACTCAAAAGACAGCTGTCTATTAAATAGTTTTGAGAGAAGTATACGAAGTATGTAACAAAAGATGAAAAATTCGAAGATGTAGTGTAAAAACTGGGAAATATAAAATTTGAACGACGGAGGCTATAAGAGAGTGAAACATTGTTAAGTGATATGGTCACGGAGTGGCAAACCTTTGTTAGTTGCAAGATTAGGTGTTGGGTGAGTTATCGTGAAATCCACATTTACTTAGGTTAGTTGCAACGGGGATTTAGAAGGCATCAAAATGACTCATCGGTTAACTTTTTCTTCCGTTTTTATACCCTACGCACTTCTTCGTACTATCTCTCAGCATGCATCGAGCCTTCGAGCTAGGTAGGAACTTTACATACTTTCACCTAATCGAGAGGCTTACTCGCAGTGCACTTCTAGTCATCTGGTCAAATCTCATACTATATGTATAATGTGATGGTATCTGTCCATTTTCAGTCCCCAATAAAAAATCAACATCTGGCATTTCAGAGTATCTTCAAATTTGTTAATTGGATGAACACTGAATAAAAAATAATTCCCGCAGTTTATTTCGTTCCAGGTTTGTATGTGCTTCGCAAACATCGTAGACGAATAAAGTAAACAATGAAAAGACACAGAGCTACAACGATGATCCTCAGTATGCTTTATATGCATTGTTCAACCCCTAAAATGAGCACAAAACACCTGAAAATGCTTTCCATAGCACGCGTATTGTGCACAGAAAACAGATGCATAATGTCCGTAACGTTCGGTCTTTGACAGGTGGAGATCTAGCTCGAAGATACCTCAAGTGTTGAAGGAGTGCGAGGCACAGATTGTGAGAGAATCAAAAGGAGGAAAGATTGAAATAAAAAATGAGATTACGATTCAGTAAACATATGGAATGTGCCATATATCATTGATCAAAACAATTGATAGCAATTAGAGGTAACACAAACATGATATCAATGTATTCTGATAGACGTAACTAGAAATTCTTACCGTAAAGTTACACATGAGTACATGTCTTCTAATGTATTTTCTCGGTCAAGGCCGTTTGGGACAAGGAGGTAGGTTTGGTTTATCAGAGCGTACCATACATGACGATTTTAACCCCGTTACAAGAGTTTGTGTGGGGAATTATATTACTTTCTATGGGTGGGTGTTTTTTTACCAATAAACGTCATGAAATAAGCTACCTGATACTAAGTGATATGCCTTATAGTCAAAATCTCACGCCTTGTTAAAATATGCACATGAAGACTTGTATTCATAGTTTTATTGCAATGGGATCATATAACTCAAAAGTGTTTTTAAAGATGTCATATACCGCTCACCTTACTAGCTCATTTGTATGTACTTCTAGATTTAGTTACCCATGAACTAATACTTAGCAAATCTCACTGTAACTAGTGCAATCATTGGTTTTCAGTCGGCTATAGCCGAAAAACAGACAGTTCAACAATATTTGAAACATAGACATGGCGAGACTAATTTGTGGGCGACCTTTCAACGAATCTTAAGTGACCTTGATAAATATTAGCTATTCAGAGAACAATAAGTATAGAGTAAAAATATATTATACAAAGCCAAGGAAATAAAGTGGATACACTTCTTATACGTGGTTCAAAAACTTGTCAAATTTAGGAAGAGGTTCTAAAGTTGTAATGCATGCAGCAGAGGAAATCATCCATACGGCTACAGAACATTCGGTCTCTGGGGCCATGATAAAGTCTCAAAAACTATTTGGGCCTCGACCACATAGCTTCAGTATTGTTTATGTGCACTGCGGTTGTTGAGTACACAAAATGCCACTTGTGGATAACTATACGTTGCACATAAACAAGCGTATGTAGGAGACTGTACGCTCTCCAGACATCCGTATATATTGTAGTACCTGGCTGCAGACAGTGTTACTGGTGCCTTTATTATCCAGTTCGCGGTGATTGTGATAATTTGCCTTAGGAATTATATATGGGGTTTTCATCACGAACTGACATCAGCTATGATGCCAGGAATCTATATAGATTTGGTTAATTATTTAGCCAAGTGGATGAACGGCTTCTGCGTGAAAATCTGAGATCTGTTATCTTATACCTGATTGATTCGCTCAAAAATTATAATCTCGCCGTTTTATTTGTTATAGCCGCTCAATTATCACGTTTTGTACAAAATTCCCTGTAAACCGACCGTACGTTAGCATTAAGCACCTTGGAATCCCTAAAAGCGCTTCTGATTGGCTCGTCCATAAGTTGAAGTCTCGCCACCAACTGTCATACCCTAACTGTAGTGTCTGATAAAACGCACCAGCTAGTAATATACTCAGCATCCCGATATCTTTGTACTACGGTCACTGGAATTTACAAAATTCTTGGTCAGCCTTTATGTTTCTGCGGCACTGTAACCAATCTGTCCAGATGAACTGCACACTCGTTAGCAGTATGAGCTAGTTCTAGGTCTATAAAGTACTTGCTGTCTTGCCACTATAGTAGACACGCTCGCAACACAAGTATATATATATATATATATATATATATATATATATATATAACAAAAGAATACATGTCCAGGGTTGCTCGTCGTTTTCTGGGAGTATCTTTGCTAAACCCCAAATGATACAGTATCGGCTTGGTTAATCAATTTTTGGAGGGGGAATTAGCTAAATATGTGTAATGCAAAATAAGAATAATTCCTGGTGTTCACTGGCAATTAATTCAAAATTTGGAAGCATGGACGGTAGAATAGTACCGACCTACCACATAGAACAAACTAGGGTATCCTTCATATTTGGTTCTAATTGATAGGCAAATTTAGCACTACATGAAGTTATCAGGTAAACGTAAGGTGTAAAGACTTCTGATGGTAGGTGCCTTAGTTTCCAACTGTATGAGGGTTTCGAATGTCTGCGTTTATTGCTACACTACCACCTGCCATTGTTTTGGTTAGGCATTCGTACAAACTATGGAACCGCATTATCCAACTTATTTCTGCAGAAGCAGCCTGAAGTGTTAATCATAGTTAGGCATCTGCACGCGTATTTCAATAAAACTCATTTTTAAACAATTATGTGGTTAGTCTTGGCAAATCATACAAGCCGGTTGATCAGTTACTTCATCACAGTTACAAATAAACGCAACGCAGTCATCAAATTGGTTCATAATTTCTCGTAAACAGACAAATTGGCAATGTTTGTGGAATGATCTATAGTAGAATGAATGCAATATCTAGCTGGTGTGTCGAAATACTTAATAGTATAGTTAACTGCAATCCAAAAATCTCACCGAGTAGCGTATCTTAGAAGTCACGACTGACACTCCATGGAGTAACATACTTGTGGACCTATGTCGTATTAATATTCCCACTAACAAACCCAAGAACTATACGGCTTTCTAAGCCACACCTAACATGACTTGGACATGTTCTACGAATGTCATCCCAGAGAATTCCTCGTCGTGCATTATTTGCCGACTCTGGGACTGGTTGGAAAAAGCGGAGAGGTGGTCAGTATATGACATGGTGTCGTGGTATGAAAGAAAGCTGCAAAGGGCTAGCGTCTGTTGGTCCTTCACGACTCTCTGGCTGGGGTCCGAGAGATGGTGTAACACAGTGGCTAGAGACGTTATCAGATATGGCTCAGAATAGAAGCCAGTTGCGATCCTGCTGTAACCTTCTCTTACTTTCTTCATAGAGTGGTTGCTCCTTCCTTAACTGAAAGATTTCTTCTGATTGTACCTTTCCGTTTCCCCCATTATTATTCTCTCCTTTTTTATAATTCCCCACGTTCACTACTTTTTTTCTCCTTCTCTTCAAATTATCATTGCTTTGTGTGGCGCATATATATTTGGTGCCCCCTTGTACCAATATTTATGTGTTCAAATAAATAAATAATAATGAAAAGACAGCGACAAAAGTTGAATGTTTATACTGTTGAACAGTTCGAAACTCATGCTGATCCATGATCTTCGCAAATAATACTAGATAGGGAAACATTATAGCCGCCTTTTAGTACTTGCTTTTATAATAAGTTCCGGAGATACTATGTGTCACTGTTTTGTTCTCGTTTCAGCTTAACAATACACACAGTTAATACTGAAAATCTACAAGAAATAAAATGCAAGGCTATGCTTCTTATAGTGGAGGCCCAGTTGGGTTTGGTAACTTGCCTGTTGTTTTATCATGTCTAATCAGGTGATCCCAACAGTAAGTATATTTCAAGTACAGAACGCAGCAACGTAATTTCAAAATTTGTACAAGAGAAACTTATTAGTGAATTATGTGTAGAAGAGTGGAAAGATTGGCGAAAGTGCATACGAGGAAAACGAGGCGAGTGGTTCGGCACATGGAAATGCAAACCCAAATATCAGATATTTGAACAGTGTCAGATGAGGTAAGAGAATTTTGTCTAACAAAATATACGTTATCACTTAAACCAAAACAAATAAAACTGAGTTTGATCACTTATACCGGAAGCCATCTTAATATTTGCACAATCAGTCATTTGAATGCACTTCTCTTTTTTCTTCAGGTACCTTCTAGACCTAGATGAACTGAAAAAATTTGAAGAGGAATACTTAAGCATACGTAGTGAATATC
Source organism: Schistosoma spindalis (assembly GCA_946903255.1). NCBI lineage: Eukaryota > Metazoa > Platyhelminthes > Trematoda > Strigeidida > Schistosomatidae > Schistosoma > Schistosoma spindalis. The sequence goes on from OX336420.1 coordinate 12,378,112, forward strand.
GAAAAACTGGTGTGGGTCGCGCTTTCATGACGAAAGAACGAATACGAGAACTTTGCGAGTTGTAAATGCCCCCTTTTATAATTGTAGCACACTCCAGTTCATAAATATATATATAACTATGATTATGTGTATTTATCCAAATGTCGATTTGAAAAAGAGTAATACGAGAGGAAGCTGAACATAAGCTTTCATGATTTATGATAACATAAGTAAACGTAATTAATGCAAATCATACGGGAATTTTTAGTTTTAACTCCAGAGTTAAACAACAGTGAAATGCTTTACAATCCCTAATGGCAAAAATTAATAGAACTGACGCGAGACAAATGATACTGACAAAAGGTTTAACATGAGGAAGGAAATCACATACAAAACACCAAAATGGTGATTTCTTTTGTAAATGAAACAAGTTAGACGAAGATAGGAGGTCATCGACATAATGCATAGTAGGATAACTTAGTGATTAGGTTTCCAGATGCAGATTTCGCGCGTTAGCACGTGAAAATAAAAGATAGAGTAGTCCTATTGATTGGAATAATTTTCCACTTCTATGAATGCTAATAGTTTCTGTTTTATTATTAGGGAGTAGTGCCGAACATTGAAGCTTCCCGACGACGCCTGTGAGAAGCTTCATGCTTCAACGGCTGTTTCTGACTCTGAGAACTTGGTGCGGCGTGTTGCACTGGAGGAGGTAAAGCTGTTGGTGCAGGAGCTGCTTCTTGTTTCCTATGGAAGGAAAACATGTAAAATAGACTTGTGGTGGAAAGGATCTAGTAGAAAACAAAAAATTATAATAATTTATTAACCAGTTATAAGCATCTTTCCATACTCAACATTTCGGGCTCGACAAGTCACAATTTTATACTAGTGAGATCACCCTTTATACACTTAGTGTGGTATATATCTCAAGGACTTACTCATCTGTACGTGTCATTAACCCACTTAGAATGAATATAATCGGCAAGGATTAGAGGTTGCATATCAATGAACTGATAATTTGGATGACTTCCAAAGTAAGCATGGTCTTGGAAATTATTTTAACCGACTTTCATTCTTTGTTAAGTTACCCATTACTTTTGAATAATCTAACACAAGTTGCCCAAATACTTGCGAAATTTAGAAAGATCATATCTAAATTTAAACGAAGTAGCGCAGTATGATCTAGGTTAACACCAGATATCTTTAAGGATAAAGGATCAGTTAGGTTGGTTGCGATACACTAGAGAGTAAAAATGGAATCTAGTCATATCTTACTGGCCTTTATTAGTGATTGTCAATCGGAAGAACAAAGCAAATTTCAGGAACCTGGAATCAATCGACAATTCTAAAAAATATTGATATAGACTCGAATTAAAATACATTGTCGGTGTGAACTAATGGTTAAAACGTTCAACTTTCAGCCACCAAGTCCCGGGTTTGAACCCTCGCTCCCTTTACTTTCGTTTGGGAAACCGGGTAGCATTATCAGTTCTCACAGTTAGAATGTGACTTATGGCTAATTACCTGATGAGTTAAATTAATTATCACATAAAATAAAGTGACAGATGAACTTATAAAAGTTGTTTACACCATGTGTTGCTCAATAGTACGGACAGCATACACCGTTCAAACAACTCATAATAAATTGACAATATCTAAACTTTGCACACTGATTCATACTTTTTAGATAAACCATGTGAAAGTCAGAAATGACTTTATGAACAAAAATCCATATAATAACCTTACGGGGTGAAGGTATAGTATACTGGCGGCTCCAGTTAAGATAACGTTTTATGTATTTCGGTAAAAATTTAAAGTGCAGTGATAGATAACTTGTATGTTATCATTAACGGATGGAAAATAAGTAGTGTTTAGTTCGTCAGATTCTTGGAGTCAGTAAAAATACCTATTATCCAACCAAAAAAATAGTTTTAGGTGGTGCTTAAGCTAAATTACAAAGCATGTCTGCTCCTAAGGCAGATTGTGTGCTAAAGTACTTGATGCGATTGAGTGCGTAGTTCAGTTTTCAGTGAAACTAAATAATATTCCCTCTCTAACTCTAAATTTTAAGCTTGTAAACAGAAGGAAAACAAAACATTGCGCCATACCTGATGTCGGTTGATGAAAACTATAAATCTTATTTGGAAATCCAAATCGGAACCTTAGCTTAACTCTGACCTTTTTGCATCACAGATGGTGACGAGAACTTTATGGGATGATAACCCTAGCTCACAACACTAATATGTGAACATAACCTTTTCCTTTTACTACAACCAATAATTCGACACGTAAAGGCTGATTATTTAGATCAAGATTACTATACCATTATATTTTATTGTCTTTTGCTGTTAATTGTTTTGTAATTAGGCAGTTTCTTGACCGGCTGATCAGTCATTTAAGTTCGTCAGTATCGCATACCTTCACCTTAATTGTCTAAAAAACTCACTAAATATCAATCTCAAACAAATTTTCATTGTCCAATAATAAATAAACAATTTAACAATGTGCACCTTAAAATGTAAAGCAATCCGCAAATGTTTATTATTGGTTAAGTGACATGATAAAAACTGAATATCAGCTAAATAAAGTGTAAAAATGAGAAGTGGAAGAGACATGTGGAAAAGGCTTGCACAGAATAATGATCGCCTGTTATTGTGCATAGAGAAACAGAAATCTTATGTTCTTACTAATATGCAATCAATGACAGAACAAAACAATCGTATAAGATATTACTCTAAGTAATCAAAAGAACCGGCCGATTAGTCAACATCATGATAAACGTACACAACACTGTGATAAGCAATTAACAAAAAATCCATTATCACAGTCAAATAGATAAGCAAAAACAACTTACTTCCCGCCAAATATATACCCTGTATAAAATGAATGGACAAAAAAGAATCATGAGAACCGGGAAAAGGGTGTGACAACTTTAACAGGCTACTAGAAATCTTTTAGCTAAATGTGCATAAAATAATTTAAAAACAATATACTAGAAGTTAAAATATAAAATGTAGACACTTCTGAAGATGAAATTGAATTGTGGGTTGTCTTTCTAGGTTATAGACATATTTGACTGTTGCTTACATGAGTTGACTTGGATAGTCAAATGCTGCAATTGATGGTTTTTAGATAATAAAAACAACCAGCCATAATTTTATCAACCTAATAAAAAACTAGCAAACTCTAGCTAGACTTTCTAGAAAAACAACTTTTCCGGTTCGACTGTTCTAAACTAGCCAAGAAAAATGCCCCCAAATGTCCTGGCACGGCCGAGAGTGGGGAGAGTCCACTCTCCCTCTCGAAATGCTCTCACATGGTCACGCGTATGTAGCCTCTGCCAGGGAAGTCCTACTCACTGCCTTCTCGTGGCGCGGGTGTTGTTTACGAAAATGAGAGGACGAAAAACGAATGTCCGGCGCTATAACCGGGTCCCAAATCAATGGTTCACATGGGCTCCAGTATCCTGAAGGAACAAATGGCGTATGAACAAATCGTTGGTCACCGGCTACCATGGGACTGCATCTCCTTACGATGCTCCACTGCCTTGTGGGTCAGACGTTCAGATCGAAGGCTCGGGGTGTGGTCCCCTAAGAAAATCACTTGCTTCGGTCTGGGCATCCGGGCAGTATCGCAGCCCTCACACATATCAAATGAGATGTGTGGCGCATATGTATTTGGTGCCTCCTTGTACCAATATCTGTGTTAAAATAAATAATAATAAATAAAGAATGGATATCAGAACAGAATTATTGGCGAGATCAATAAAGGTGAATAAATTTATCAACATAATGTAGTACGTAATAAAGGATGAACGAGATAGAGAGCGAGACAAGGAAGAACGTCTTTTCTGAGTGAACTTATCTATAATACTTGTCTTAAAAATCAACCTTTGTGTGAAGACAGGTATATTTACTGGATCATAGAAAATACCATGTATTACTGAAAAATATCCAGATAAAATAACTCCCTTTGTGCCAAACACCAGAAAATTTCGATTACTTTTAATTGGAAACCATATGTTAGTGCCTGAAGAAAGACCATAGTAACGAAACAGACAGCACAAACGAATACTAAAGCGAGTAGGAGTTTTTAGTTATCCAAAAAGCAAGGGATGCTAGTGCCGAAAATTTAAATCCACTCAAGTACCATGACATTAAGAGTAACGGATCGATAAAGTAGGGTGCTTAGAATACTTTTATCTTTGGAAGGAAATCTTAAATAAGCCCAAGGGGTGCAGATTAATATAAACATATTTAATTATAAAATATGCCGACCCAATTTTTGCCAAGAGCGGCTTCATTGAGTTGATAGACTGTGAAGACATGGATCGTTAAACTGAGCCATGTAGTCAGGTGCAGACTACCTGGTTGGTATCCGCGTGGTTATCTTAGCCAGTCGTAAGACTTCGGGTGACATGGATCAGAATCGTTCGCAGTGGCACAGATGCATTTACAATTTGTCTTAGCTTAGATCCTATCTAAGCTTCTGAATTCCCCATAAATTCATTTTCTCATTTTTTACTTCACTACATATTTTTTCGAATTATGTTTTATGCTTAATCTTTCCTATTACCACTAATACTGTTACTAATTCTACTGCTCTGCGATTTACCATGACAATTCCATCTCTGCGCTAATTGGGTGTGGAAACTTGAACTGATGTATATATGTGCCAGGTCCAACTTTGTGATTGGCTGAATGCTTATGTCAGCAATAAATTCGATTTAACAGAGTATGCACAAAAGGAACATGAATCACTGTGAACATAAAATTTACGATAAAAATGACTGATTTTAATGCACCTTATTCATGTGTCTACAAAAATGGAAGCTTATAAAACGTATGTGGACATATAACTCACCAAATAACACTCACATTTTAAAAGGACACAACATCAACGACATCAAGTGCCACAACATTCTAATTAACAACAAATGCAAGAAATAACAAAATATCCATGTTAAAAACTTTAAAACTCCAAAATTGCACAGCGATGAATGATATAAAGTTTACAAACAGACACCTGCAAACCCAGGAATTGTATAAACTACTCTCTTGAATAGTCAAGGTCTTTTGAGTATAAACACACGCCAGTTAAACGTTTCAGTCTAAAAATGTAGCAATTCTATAAATAAAATAGCATTTTTATAGGCAAAACGGAAGTAAAGTCATTTTTCCAATGCAAACACTTCGTTTAAAAGTGGAATTATAGTCGACGTAAACACTTATTTTAACAAATGTCGATTTGATCGATCACAGAGCAGTATATGAACCATACACAGAATATGAAATACAACAACAACGGATGAAACATGCAATAAAACAAATTCACATACTATCAGCATATACTTACATCCTAGTGCTATTATGAGTACTAATACAACTGCACCAATGATTATATTCATCTGAAAATAAACAAGATATTATTTATTAATATGAATTTCAGGAATAAAATCTTAGTGGTTGTTCTAATTGTTCTGTCAAGATATACAGTGCTCTAGAACAACTTAACTCGTAAACCCCATACACTACATATAGGTGACTACAGTTCAAGAATGTGAATCAGATCCGAGTCAGTCATATGAGTTACCGACTTAGTTTGTTACCGAATAGGTCACAACGGTTGATTACTAACTAAATCCCAATAATAAAAAGGGGTTAACTGTGGCCATAAAAATACTATTATTGATTAAACTTATACTGTTTATTCTAATACTAATCTGTTAATATTAGGATCGATTAAGACCGGGAACTACTGTAAAGAATGTGAATGACGAACTTCATTATTCACGAAAGTTTAGAAGAGTAATGAGGTTTAGGGAGGCATTAAAAACATCACTTTAAGTCGGATCTCGAAGTGATCTACATAAACTTGATTTTAATTCCACTACAACCTGTTGACCAATCATTTTAGAAACCGATACCAATAAAAGTGATCCAAAAAATACAGTGCCAACTACAACACTGCCTTCACGTGGCGGGGGTGTTGTTTACGAAAATGAGAGGACGAAAAACGAATGTCCGGCGCTATAACCGGGTCCCAAATCAATGGTTCACATGGGCTCCAGTATCCTGAAGGAACAAATGGCGTATGAACAAATCGTTGGTCACCGGCTACCATGGGACTGCATCTCCTTACGATGCTCCACTGCCTTGTGGGTCAGACGTTCAGGTCGAAGGCTCGGGGTGTGGCCCCCTAAGAAAACCACCTGCTTCGGTTTGGGCACCCGGGCAGTATCACAGCCCTCACACTTATCAAATGAGATCTGTGTGGCGCATATGTATTTGGTGCCTCCTAAAAATAAACATTGTGAAGTACGATACTTCTGTAAACGACTACATGATTGGTTGAGACGTACCGCGGCACAATAATAATCTAAGAATATTACGCTTAATTGGAAAAACGAAGGCGTAGCAACATAAGGATTTTAGCAAAGTTATGTAGGTTAACCTTAGTCTAAACGAAGAGGTTATTGCATCAGCTTCAGTATACTATGCAATCAACAGAATTGTAAATTCAATGTGACCTTTTATGCTAGAAAGATTTTCGTACCACTGAATAACCTTTCCCAGCAGTTGTGTTACTAGGATTCTTAATAACCCCAGTAAGACTAACTCCTAAAGACAATAGGTTATTTCATTTCAGGTATGTGTTGCAGATCAACTTCGTTCTATATTTCGATGCCAGAAATATCTTTGATCTGCCAAAAATGGTTCCACCCTTGGCTTGTTCATTAAACAGTAGTGCACCTGAAGATGACTAAGCCTCAAGAGGGTCCTTTACATAAATTAATTAGGTACAATAACAATACACCGTTTTCGCAACTTCAATCGTCTTTTAATCTATCACCGACGATAAAGTTGTTGTGCTATTATATCACTCGCGGAAATAGGACGGAATAATTATCAACGTAAAGTATGCGAGTTCATTAATATCGATATTCACTAATATCAACAGAAATCATACAAGAAACTAAAACCACTAAGGGTTTTCAAATATCTGAACATACATACCTTCATATTTTTCCACCAATATTTGTTCTTTAATTTACCTGCACTGGCCTCGAACTGTGAAGCACCTGCCTGTAAAGCATCTGTGAGAATGAAAATCACAATGAATCCCATCCATTAATAAAAAAATATTGAGTGAGTTGTCTCTTATTTTCTGTAACTCTGCATTTTTAAACTGAATCGACTGACCTGTCTTTACACACAATTTTCCAGATGTTGAGATGGATTACATGTAGATACTGGTATTATGGGAGTTGGAAGAATATTTATAGCCCCGATTTTCATTTAGCTGAATTTCACTTTTAGTCATTACCGAAAAGACGTTGACTTCGACACCACGAACATGGTGTTGCTATTTTTCAGACACAACGATGATCGAACATGGCCATTGGATAATGTCTGGGAGACACATTCTTCTGGACACTGAGCATATCTAAGATAATTGTCTCTCCTTAATAACAAAATCGTGATTCAAGATCGGTCTGTCAGTGCTTAGATAAATAACAGGAAGTGAAGTGGGTTAGTGTGTCAACAGAGTTTACTGTTTACGCTTCGTGACGCTTTTTTAAGTCACGGCAAGCCAAAAAGATTTTGATCAGAGATAACTCCCTACATTAAAAGATTGTTATAAAACGACCAACAGCATTTTTTAATCAATTCTGAAGATAGTATGCAAGCTACACCGCATATATAGAGTATTCATCGCGTGAATATCAGATAAGCAGCTTCCCTAAACTGAGTTGAATTTCCACCACTGACTTGAGGGTTGTAAGTAAGTCTAAACTTAAAGTCTGACGTCCCCGGAATGATGTGAACTAGTGACCTGGTACTTTGAACGAAATACCTTATTGTAACAGCTCACGCGCTCAGCCTCACCCATCTTAAATGGTAATCACTTCAATACTTGTAATTATTTTTTTCTTGTCGAGCTACATACTTATAGTTCACAGAAACAGGTAGCGAACACCACATTTTATTCCTAAGTAGCAAGGTAGGACTTAGAATCGTAAAATGCAAACACATTAAACCTATGGTACGGACCCTACCTGCTCGATCATCCAACTGGCTAAGTTTAGCGTCGCGCTCCAGAACTTTCTCCATGTTTACTCGCATGATGTCTACTACCTCATCAACCTGAGCTTGTGTTTGTTGCAGGCGCTTGTTCTGTGGTCGCGGTTGAGGAGTTCCTCCATTAGCAACATTAGTGGCTCCTGCATCGGCTGACCTAGATAAACAGAAAAGCATTTAATTTATACGGACAATTTAAGTTTAACAGGAGAGCTATGATAAGATACCTACATCTTCGTAAACAGTTCAAGGATACCGCGTAATTCCGAGATCCATATACTGATTGAGTTGATGAAACAAAAGCAAATGGACTAAATGGCAGCCATGAAATAAACGAATCTCAAGCTAAACGAGCTTTAATGTCTAATAGAAATTATCTTCTGACGCATAACAGTATTGTATGACTTATTCCGCATGGTTGTATTAGAACCATCCATTATCTTTGTGACCAAATAATTGACTTCTATGAGCTCGCTTCCTAATGTACCGGTATGTTTCCAGACCTTTGATCAAATTTTTAGTAGTCTAAAAACTCCACCGCTCCAGTTCTATTTGTAGATTTGTGTAACCTTAGTTTATATCAGGGCAGTAGGTTTTCTGTAATCAGTTCCAGATTGAAAAGGACAGGAGGCTAGGCGGTCTGTGTTAGTCCTGACAATGGTGGTCTATCAGTTAATCCAATTTTACTTTGAAAGAGTCGACAGATGGGGTTTTAGTCACGTGTTGAGGCAATGAATTCGATGAGAAATTTGACATTCATCTGACAAGTAATCTGTTCTGGGGTTGTGAACATTTTTAGAGTGTTTTCGTAAACTCTCTGTTTTGGAAGATGAAAACGTAAGGGAATATCAAGTACAAATTTCTCACTTAGTAATTTTAAGACTGCAACCAAGTTACCTCTAGCTTTTCGATATGACAACGGGAATAGATTTAGTTTAGCCAGTCGAGCATCATACAGGAGCTTCCAAATTCCGAGACTTCGCTTAGTTCTTGTTCTTTTTACCCTTTCTAAAATCTCTCCGTCGTTTTAAGAAAGAGCTAGCCGCTTATATGCAGTACTCAAGTTTAGGATGCACGGATGCTATATACGAAATCAAAAAAGTATTAGCCTCGACATGACCAAAGGCTCTATGTATTGATTTTAGGGTTCTAAAACCTTTAGCGGCTATTGCACGGCAGTTTTGGCTAACGATGACTCCTAATTCATTGTGTCTGGACAACGGGTAGCTCACTGTTATTCATCATGTATGTATTTGCACCTCGACGATCTGTATGCGTTACAATGAATTTGGAAGTATTTATCGGAAACTGCGAAGTTTGAGCTCAGATAATTTCTTCAGGTCAGTTTTAATGTTCTGAGCTACCACCTTTACTTCTTATCGCTCTCCATATATTGACATCGGCAGCATATAGCAAGACCCATGATGACAGGAAACGAGGAAGGTCACTTACACACAGGAGGAGTAGTACTGGCCGCAAGACTGTACCCTGAGGCGCAGTTTCTCAGTTGAACAATTTGGGGTTCACCCATACTCTTTGTTAGCGCCCAGCTAGGAAGTCTTTTATCCAAATCAATAGATTGCCCCCAACCCCGACATTTCTTAACTTACATAACAGCCAGCTGTAAGGAACTTTATCAAAGCTTTGTTGAAGTCAATATAGGCTATGCGTATAGATAACTTTTGGTTTTTAGGAGCGCACCAACTTCGACGAACCACTAATAAGTTAGTGAGACAGGAATAACCCATTCTAAAATCATGCTTCTTTCCCAAAAGGATCCCATCTTCATCAAAATACTTATACAGCTTTTTCCGAATAATCTTTGATAAAATTTTAACAGCCACGCCAGCTAGGCTAACGGGTCGGTAGTCTTCAGGTTTACGTTTCGTACCTGTTTTGAAGACAATACTTACTATTGAGTCCTTCCATTCCTTTGGTAATCGACCTTGGGTTACAAATAGATCAAAACATATACCTAAGAGGTTTGCAACGAAGTTAGCTAATCCCCTTAGAAACCTAGGATGCAGTCCATCGGGTCTATATGAAGCTTTTTTAGCAGACCAAACACATCGAGTTCCTTAATGGTCACGTTTTCCAGTGTGTGTGTGTGTGGGGGGGGAGAATTTGTATGGACTGACGGGAAGGGTGTTTCTACGGTACATGCATTGCCAATGTAGTATGAGAATACTAGAGGTTTACCATAATCGTCCTCCACTAATGATGAGGCATTACTGTCTCCCCATATTGCTGGAATGTTTCCTGTTCTTTTAGTCCTTTGGTTTATAGAGTAATACGAGCATTTAGGGCATTCCATAGATTCCTTAACACTTTTCTTCGTACAACATCCTAAACTTACGAAGGGTAGAGGCACAAGTATTTCGAGCTTCTCGATATCGAGATTTTGTCTCATAGCTACCCAGTAACCTAAGTCCTTCCCACATTCATCTCCACTTACGGAGAAGGGAGAGTGTATAATATCTTGTATATTTGTTTTATAGACGTTAGTTTTGGGTTGAACTGACGCGTTCTCATTTTTGACAACTACATGGAAGTCAAGGGTTAGAAGTGCATGATCACTTTTATCTGGGGGTGGCATGTAATCGAGGTTCGTGACGTCATCCTCATAATGATTCAATATAAGATCTAATAAGGACGATTCAGATTCCGGGTCTTACCTAGTCTCTTCTCTCATATGTTACATGTAATATCCGCATCAAACAGTTTCTTCTAGAAAGAATTTTATGACAGTTCAGTTCTTAAGATTTTCTAGTCCACCATGATTGCATTAAAGTCTCCTAGGACTAGACATTGACCACTTTGTGACCAAGTGTTGAAACTGTCTACCAAGACCTCATTTACCTCACAGTCTGAACTGCGGTATACCAAACCAATCAGCAGCTCTTGTCCCTTGCATTACAAGCGGCAATTAGCTAATTCACACGTCTCACTCTCATAGGATACCCTGTCAACAATGGTAAATGGGATAGTATTCCTAATGAGTACAGCTACTCCCCTTCCTTTACGCTTCTAGATTCTGTCGTCTCTTATCAATGCAAAGCCTTCAAAATCAAGTTCCAACTTCTCGACATTTCACATAGTCTGCGAGCGGTAAGTCCTTGAGGACGAAAAATCCTTCCCCCTTAGTTTATGTTCATTCTGTTATATCAAGTCCCGTTCATCAGACGATTTAAAAACTACTTTAAGCAGCCTGGTTTGATTTCGTTTCAAGTTTGTTTGACTACTTAGTCCATCTAACTCTAGCACCGTGACTCCGAAGATATTCTGAGGCATAAGTTGATTTAGTATATGCTTTATCAACCCGATTTCATGCTCAAAACGAGTTTCAGGTTCTAAGCTTTCACACTCCTTGATTCTATGTAAGATGACTGACCTGTCACTGAAAACAGTCTTTAACTTCTCGGGTACTTTTTGGAGGGTTGGGTTTTTCATTAATATTTTGATAGAACGATGAGGAAACGGGGTTGATCTGAAAAATGTGATGTATTTGTGCTATACATTTCGAACAATCTGGTCACACATATATTTTCAGAGCGTTTTACATGAAAATTAATAAAGGTCAGTTAAATGAAAGTTCAAGTAAAAAAGTAACAAAGGGGAGAGGAAAAATTTTACATCGTAAATAAAGAATAAAAAGTTGTCGCGTTATCCTAGGCCATAGAATTACATAAGGATTATCGAGGTAAATTCAAGGTTACGACTAATTGTTTTTGTACACATAAGGGGTTTAAATTTACGAATAGCCAAGGTTTCAATAAACTCGAGAATTCATCCTTGATAATTTCTATAAAATGTTCTAAAAGCTGTATTAATGTCAATTTTGTGCCCCTTTTACATTATATAGTTCGCTATCGATGAACCTAGTTTTCTACCTCCCACGTTGGTCGGATCACTTGACACATTGATTTTGAAGCGATATAGACACATGTTGAATGACCCTTGATCGCATTGTTTGATTACTCCTCCTTATGTATGTGTGTCCACACAAACATGTAAATTGGTAAATACAAAGGGATGTTACGAAATCATTAGTGCATTGTCTAGGTCTATTTGGAATCATAGGCTTAAACTTTTCAATTACAACCATTTTAGCGGCATAATAGGTATTCACTATGACTGCTTTCAATCTGTCTTAAAACTATACTGTTGGATTCACGTCTATATGATCACATCCCGTTTTATTTACCAATTTACATGTTTGTGTGGACATACATAGGGAGGAGTAATCAAACAATGCAATGAGGGGTCATTGAATATGTGCCTAAATGTCTTCAAAATCGATGTGTGTCAAGTGATCTGATCATCGTGGGAGGTGGAAAATCAGGTTCATCGATAGCGAAACATATAAGAGAAACGAGGCCTGTACCCATTCATCAACCTCAGTTGGAGTAACAAGCATGATCGCGTCAAACATACTGTAGGATTCCGGAAGGCTATCAATAACTCGGGCGATCAGGTTGTTTTTACGGCTGGAAACAGATGTAGGCTTGCGATCGGGATTCTTAGGCGTTTCCTGTCGGCTATCATATAAAGAACGCGTTACAGGAAACTTTCTTTCTTAAGTTTTTATTTAGGACGGACCTCATTGAAGTCGGTCTCTACTCCCTAGATTGATGTAGGTTAGTTGTTACCGAGCTTATTTGATGTGGCTTCACATCAATTTGTGTGTCGACAGAGCGAGTACTGTCCGATGTGTCCCGGCTTCGTTTTTTGATGCACTTTTTAGCAGCATTTACCATTGCAATGGCCTCGGTAAGCAAGCGGTTTGCGTCCGGGCAGCACTGCTGACAAAACCACTCGCAAACATTTTTACTAAACCGTTGGTAGCTGTTAAATTAATAAGTAGAGTGTTTGGTTGGCTGCAGTGTGAAAAATAATTAAAATAAGGCTCGAATACTTTCAGGTTTTACATGGTGGTCTGGCTTTATTCGGCTCGTGACTTCAAATATTAAATTACTACTGTCCACACAAACCTCCATCCTGATAGTAATCATCATGTGCTCACCAGTTGCCGGCTTCAAGAGGTATTTTCTGGATTTCTAGTGAGAATCCATGACCAGTGGAATCCAACCGTGTCTGTTGTGAAGCAGTTACATATTGGAAACAACGATAAACGGTTGAACAATATCATGTACTGGCTGAAGTTAGACATTAACACCGTTGGATGCCGGGTCAATGGTCTAAAGGTCAGGCGTTTGTGCGTGGGACCGAATATTCAAGGTTCAAGTCCCGCGCGCGGGGTTGTGGATGCGCACTAATATGGAGTCCCATACTAGGACGAAACGAACACCCAGTGCTTCCAGGTTTTCAATCGTGGTTTAGCTTTAATCGGTTCGTTAACTCAATTATTAAACTACTACCATCTTCATAAACCCCCATTCTGATTAATTAGTTTGTTTGAAGGATGATAACATTGCAGTTGCTGTGAAATTAAACTCTGAACTATTTATCACTGATGAAATCGGACCTTCTGTCACAGTTGCTTCAGAAACTTGTAAAGATGAAAGCGATATGTCTCCCCGATTTCGTGTCAAATTAAAGTCTTATATACACCATATTAATAGGGAGAGCTTATATGATTTGCAAGTAGCTTAACCGTCCGGACGATACGAAGAAACGGCCCCAAACAATCAGCTGAATTTATGGTCAGAGTCATTTTATATTAATAGTTCTCATAATAAAGAGCGTAGAAATCCGACTGAAGTTTCAAAGTAGGACAATGTCCCCACAATATATGACAAAAAAAACGTCATACTGTCGATTGTCACGCGGGACGGGTCAGTACAGACAATAATATGACTTTCACGTGAGTCCATATGGATTAGGTAGTCACAGCAATATCAACATCTACAATATTGGGATAAGATCTATTATTATACTTGTACTAATACCGAACTGGGCTATAATCCTACAAGTTCTTTGTAAATAAAAACAATAGGGAGTTAAAGTCTGATATAAAATCGTACGTCTATATATATGATAACTTGTATGAACTTAAGGATATGTTTTAAATTTTTTAGTAATTGAATTATTTGTACCACTAAAAATGATGGCGGGACCGACATCGGAATACTTCATTTTCGTGGGGTACTGAAACTGACCATTGGCACCTTCCCTACTTAATTTATAGCATTAAATCCTAACGGGATAGGACGTTTAAAATGGTGAAGTACCCAATCTTCGATGTGGTAATGTGGAGAGACTGAACGCAGTTGTGTTCATTATTGAATTTTTGCCATACACCATATTAATTTGCATTTATCCGTTCTTTGTATTGTCATGGACTGTGATGTGTGATACCCATGTTGGCAGATATATGCAGTATCTATCACCAACCGAAAGTGGAATACCTGCCAGTAGAAGATTGAGCTGAAGAAAAGAGAAGGGGAAATAAAAGGGAATCGAGAATTGGAAGAATTGTGAAAGATGTAGAGTACAACTGATGAGAGATCTGCAAATGAAGTATTTAATGTACGGTTTTCATAATTTACGAAGACACTCAGTAATTATGCACCAAACACTAAAATTCGTTATCTGCGCCACGTCTTCGTTTGCTACATTTAGTTTCGCTGCCAAACGGAAGACGGATAGGGTGCAGCTCGCTGGACGCCTCTGTGGGGCCGGAAAAGAGGTCTGCAGTCAGAGCGGTCTGGCGCAAAATGAGATATTCGGTGGAGTTCCTGACGATTCTATGTTGACTGTGGCAGTTGCCGTGAACGAAGAGAAGCAATGGAACGTGAGACTGCTGGGTGAACATTGAAAGTAGATGGTTGAGCAGATCGCTGGAGCGCGGGCACTGAACATCCATAGTGCCGGATGAACATTGGATTTTGAAGACCCCGCAGGTCGACGGAGCCACGAAGGTCAAGGTGCCGCAAACTCGGCATTTTGACGGTGTGCGTCGCACAAACTGCTACTTATGTTTGTAAATATAAATAATATGTAACACCAGTCGAAAATGGAGTGCCTGCGATCAGAAGGTTGAGAAAGTTGAAAGAACTAGAAGAGAAAAGGAGAACAATCAAGATATATATATATGCGGTCTCCATGATTTACGAAAACACTATATTTCGCACTAAACAATAAAATTGGTTATCCACGCCAAGTCTTCGTTCACCGCAAGATTAACGGGGTATGGACTTTTACATTCAGAATTTTAGCCAATGTAAGAAGAGAACCCGTTCGGTTCTCATAATTTCTCGATCATCCGATTAATAGCCATTTGACTAACAGGCCAGTGTTGAATGTGCCTGTTATAACTTGTCAGTTGAATGCTACTTGTTATATCTGATTGTTGTATCGGAATCTCTTATCGCTTATACTCGAAACGAGAGACCTCTGCAATTGCCACAACGCAAAAGTAAGAACACAAAACATGACGACGACGACGACCTCATTCGAGAAACGCACTCATTTATATATTGATTGTATACACATTTTAATTGATAATTAGAACGAAATCACATATATGGAAAATACTTAGAGTTGTAAAAAATCATATACTGAGCATAGTTCATGTCAATCGAATACAAGAATATCGTATAATATACAGAATAAGATATTATACCAGAAAACAAAACAAATACTACATTGAGTAATTATTACATTGTATCAAAACGGAAGTAATGTTCAACAGAACTTATAATCAATAAATTAATCAAAATTGATTTTTCTTTCCATCATATCAGTGCCTAAGTTCATTGAGTTTATCTTTAATTGGGTTGTAGTTAAAATTAATTTGTGGTATAATTTAGGAGAGTAAGGAAGGTATGAGAATCGAGCAGGTATGATGATAAGTAAGGCTGTAGAAATCAATCATAAGATTGTGAGCAGGCATGTGGTGCAACGTAAGGACAAATATGTTTAGGCGAATTCCAATACGAACTGTATCAAGTGGGTGGTTATTGGTAAAGGAGTCCGAAATGAGGTTTGCTTCAGATTGTATGGCAGAATAATCATGCTCAGTTAGTGAGTTATAATCTCGGTGGTAAGCACGACGTCAGAGTGCTCAGTCAAGCTAATGGTTAAGAATGAGGATTCATGTAAAAACGATTGGCATGGAATCTAAAAAAGCTAGGGCTAAGAGCTGGCTTGAAACAGGGAACAGGGTTGCTGATTATGAGAAGCCCATGGTTAATACGCAACGTGGATTGTCCTTTCATCGTACCCATGTACTATGGCCACTTTGATGACCGTGCGACACAAACAAGGTTAATAGAGCCTGAAGCTCTACGTGAATGTGTATCCATGATTCAAAGTGTCCTCAATAACTCTACTATCTGGAGCGAAAAATGGCAATAACCATTTAACCTCAACAAGTGTGGGATTATGCATTTTGGAAGACATCCCTATGAATTACAACTTTACTTAAATAAAATTAGAGTTCAAACAATCAAGTCAGTGCACAAAATATCTAAAATTTGAATAGCATGCCTTCTTTATTATTTTTAATCTAGACGACTAATTGGCTTCATAATGTAAAATCGCTTCACACTTTACAAAATATGTATACGACCGTACTTTGAGTATTGCTCTTTTATCTTCTCAAACATGAATACCACAGACAAGATAAGAATAGACGTCCAAAGACGCGTCACATGCCTACAGCTAGGATGTGACTGCAATCTCGACAATACAGATGAATGTCAGCACTACTCCTTAGAACCTTTATGGCAGTGTTGGCTAAGGAACAATCTAATATTTCTTTACAAAGCAATATATGGACTCCCATTTCTCACCTCATGATTATAACAGACCCTAGTTTCATTAATATGAATATAACCAAATGATAGAACATATGGTTTATCCTCTCCAGTTATTAATTGAATATTAGTCATGCCCTTATACTTCTACTACTTACTTTCAGACACGTAATCTCTGTGATGGTTGAAGTTACATTATTCTACCTAAGCGTCATGTTCTTTTTTTCTATCACAAGTAAACAGTTAACTAACTAATCTCATGGATTCTTACTCACGATGGTCGATCAAAAGAAGCTCACAATGTCCTAAATTCTTGTGAGCCGCTCAATGCTTTGTTTTAGTATTATTATTCACAAACATTTAATGGTTATGATTTTCTAAAATCCTTTGGGTACATAGGTGTTGTGAAGAAACCATTCGGGGTTTCTTCAGAAATGCAATAATACACAAGTTTCAATGTTGGCATATTCCATGTTTGAAAAAGAAAACAAAGAAAAAAGAAGAAGTGATGATGCCATAATCATAATGGAATAATAATAAATCAGGTTCTGTGTAATTGAGAAGAATATTGAGTTGACGTTAGGGAAGGAAAATGGAAAAGTAAGGGAACAAAAATGAAGGAAACACGAAGTACGTAAACACTTTAACGAGCGTGCCTGTGAACGCTTATGCATCTATCACCAAATGAATAACAAAAATAAAAAATCAACTTCTTTCTCTGTAAGTTTGTAATCCTAAACTCTTGGATATTATTTGATTTCCCATATGTCCTTACCATTTCTAAACCACATATAATTTGACCAGCGTTTTATAACTTGTATCACTAGTTATCTTCGTAGCAGTGTGATATACTAAATGGATGTCTAACCCACAGTACAGAAGCTTTAGCCATCTGATTTGCTTGTAACATGGAACTGTGTATTCTAGTAAGGAGCTTAGCTTGAAGCAATATTCATGCATACCACAAATGTAGGAGAGCCTAACCACGAATGGAGGGATGGTGGCGTTACCGACTATGATGGTGGGGAGATGATTTCAATTCACCCATATCTGCAGGGCAGAACATTTGCTTATTTACGGCTCATTATGTTCAAGTGAGATGTCACGAACCAATGCTATTGATGATAATTTATTATGCGAAAGGCCCCTTTAAATCGTGTTTGTGACGAATTTATTCTACTTCCTACCGTGTGATCTTATAACAAGCAAAACTAGACAAACCGCTGAAAACGAAGCCGGCTTATGACCATATAAAATCAGTAAAAATAAAAATGAACTGAAATAGATTTGACAAAAAGGGAGATAGCCATTTGTATATCAGAAAACTGTCTTCTGTACTATATTTTAAAACTACACATAATTCTAAACTTTCAGCTACTTTTAGGGCCACCCCCATTTACACAGTTCTCCGTCCATTCATACCATAGTTACGCTTGTTTTCTTTAACCTAATAAAATGCTGTTGTTTAAAAAGTACCTTAATAAAAGAGGATTAGACCAAGTAGTCATGCCTTAGCTACTCGACCACAAATGACCGAAATTCAATAGGCATGAACATTGTCTGTTCTGCTTTTCATCCTTCCTTTTTTTACCCTCCTTTTCAGCTCTCTCGAGATATGTCACCAAAAACACATGCGGAACGGGTGACTTTGTCCTAAGTCATCAATAACGCCCCAAATGTCCCAGGAAGATATAAGGTTGAGGTTTCTAGAAGCTTTCAACTTTACGTATATTTGTTTCCAACCGTCAGTTGCACGTCGCAGTGTAACCTCCATAAATCGCGCCAACTGACATATTGACAATATGAGTCCTACTAATATCATTCATATGTAAGAAGTGTTATTTCCCATAATTCTATGTCCAATGCATCTTATAAAATATTAATATAACTCAGTAACATACTACAATGAAGTTTGTATCTTCCGTAACACTTTGATCTTGCATGTAAACTGGCGTGCCTCATATAACATACTGTTATTTAAGAACAAGTTATTATTATATTGATAAAAGTATGTACAGGAAACGCTGTGAGCACTGCTGCATGGGCCGGTTCGTAGCGTGCAATCGATTAATGTGTGTTCGTTGTCATTTGACCTTAAAGAGGGTCGGTAATTCGTTCGATATTGGGTGATCGTACTGCCGGATGATTTAGTTAAGACCTATTAATATTGCTCCGGCCCTACATCTGAAACAAATGTGACTGTAAAGTTTCATATTTACCTGAAAACTGTATGCAGATCCTAAATACTGTTAGGTTTGTGTGCTTCACGTCCAGTATGTTACTCACATATGTTAAAGAGTCTCGTTTGAAGTTCCAACGAGAGTTTTATAATGCTACGTACTGTCGAGATATAGTTAGTATGATATTGGTCTAGATGAAAGTTGAAAGCTTCATGTATTTGAACGTAATCATGCACAATGTTATTATAAGTGGCCTTTTTCAATAATATATTTTGGTACAAAACAGAATTCTAAGCACAAAAATATTTCAACAATTTCTCTTTACGAAAGAAAAAAAACGGCAAGATGAAGGGAAAAAGGTTAAAAAATCTGAAAACACAACTTTCCAAATTAGAGATGTTTGAAGATACAGGCTATTGTATAGGTCAACTCTGACAACCTGTTCGTCACAGAGTATATTTGCTAGGTAAGGTATTATGAGACTTCTATACTTTTGCTTGCGTGCATGAATTTTAATGTATTGACGTCTTGTTCTATCAGAAGATATACAAGGAGAAAGATATGAGTGAAAGGGATGGTTAGTATCTGATAAAATAACACCTGCCAGGAATTTGCATGACTTTAGATGTCTATCCACAACCATATTAATTATGATCTCGAAAGATTCACCACACACTTTGCTAACTGCCTTCAGCACTTTTCGCAGTACAGCAAAGTCTTTTCTCAAAAGCCCGGGGAAGAACAATGGAGAACAGTAAAGAATAATAGGTAATATGCAAGAATTGACAGATTGTAGGAGTAAATGACGAGTGATCCCAAGAGCATGCAACCTCTTTATGTAGTAAGTCAGACGGAAAACCTTCTTCGACAACAATGAAACGTGAGAAGACCAAAAGAGATCAGAGGAAAAGGTAACACCAAGATAATTGACCGTCGACACTGTGTATATCAATGAGTCGCCAGCGACACAAGCATCATGGGATCTCAAAATGGTGTTCAAATGCCGTTCATGTCTCATGCCAAACCAACTGTCTTCGAGATCTAATTTGTAGACTGGATCGAAGGAATAGTGCATTAAAGGCTTATGGATATGAAGTTAAGGTACTGGTTGTTATACAGCTATTTTAACTAATGGTCATCGTATGCGAATCAGAATTCATTTTAAGTTCTGCATTCAGTTATATGGACAGTTTTATGAAAATGACCCAGTTTACTACATTCCTGATGATACTACATCTGGTGATAAGAATGTGAAATCCAAACTTATTGCAATAACTTTACCCTTTCTCAAAACAATTGAAAAATTAATGACACTTTCACTTCAGCCTGCGATAAAAGAGCACATTGACCCGTATCAATTTGCTTACAGACGCAAAAGAAGCACCTTAGATGCGGTTGCTTTTCTGCATCACAATATAGTGTTCAACCTAGAAAAGGGTAAGAAGTATGTTCGATTCACTTTCCTGGACTATACTTCCGCTTTTGATTCTATATCAAGACAACGTTTACTTCACAAGTTAGCATCAACGCTGACAGATGGATAACCAACTGGCTGTGTTCCTACTTCTCTGGAAGGGAACAGTACACAGTGTTTGGAGGAAAGCGTTCAGAGTCTCTAGTGTTTTATGAAGGTGTACCACAAGGAGCTGTTCTTTCACCTCTGCTTTTCTCTTTTTTTCTGCATGATCTGTCATCTTCCACAGTAAACACTTTTGTGAAATATGCAGATGATCTCACTGTTTGTTTGCCTATCTCTTCCTCTTTACACCCTATATAAGTGAATGAGTTTTTGTCTCGTATTGATAGTTGGTCTGTTGTTAATGGTCTCATACTTAATCCGTCTAAATATCAAACTGTTAAATTTAGCACGAGACATGAACGGCATTTAAACACCATTTTGAGATCCCATGATGCTTGTGTCGCTGGCGACTCATTGATATACACAGTGTCGACGGTCAATTATCTTGGTGTTACCTTTTCCTCTGATCTCTTTTGGTCTTCTCACGTTTCATTGTTGTCGAAGAAGGTTTTCCGTCTGACTTACTACATAAAGAGGTTGCATGCTCTTGGGATCACTCGTCATTTACTCCTACAATCTGTCAATTCTTGCATATTACCTATTATTCTTTACTGTTCTCCATTGTTCTTCCCCGGGCTTTTGAGAAAAGACTTTGCTGTACTGCGAAATGTGCTGAAGGCAGTTAGCAAAGTGTGTGGTGAATCTTTCGAGATCATAATTAATATGGTTGTGGATAGACATCTAAAGTCATGCAAATTCCTGGCAGGTGTTATTTTATCAGATACTAACCATCCCTTTCACTCATATCTTTCTCCTTGTATATCTTCTGATAGAACAAGACGTCAATACATTAAAATTCATGCACGCAAGCAAAAGTATAGAAGTCTCATAATACCTTACCTAGCAAATATACTCTATGACGAACAGGATTTTAGAGTTAACTTAGTCAATAATCTGCATTCTTAACATGACTCTAATTGAAAAGTTGTACAGTTTTTCAGATATTTTTTTAGTTTTTTAATTTTTTTTATTAACCGTCATTTTTTTTCTGTAAAAGAAACTTATTGAAATATTTTTGTGCTGAGAATTCTGTTTTGTACCAAAATATAATATTGAATCAAGCCATAAATAAAATAAACTAAGCTAAACAGAGCTTGCCAAGCGTTTTTGAGACACTCGTATTTAATTATATCGAAACACAAACTCTGTGCTCAATCCAGACGGTTCTAATTTAGGAAATAGAACAAACTATACCAAAGATACAAAATACCTCAAACGGTACAGCCTGTGCTATACAGTCAGAAGTTTCTCTAACGCAAACTGGCGCGCTAAATAATAAAAGAAACAGTTAATACCAAAGGGTTTGATACCTGAGGATCCATAAAAGTATCCCCAACAAAATGGGATGAAATATCTATCTGCAGGGATTTCAGCAATCCTCCCAAGGAGACAGTCAAAAGGTTAACAGTCACGCACTCAATCACACCGTGACCTTGAGCCTAGTCAAACACGACCTTACTGTTAATAGTCCGGCAACATGCAATAAAAAATTAGGTAATAAAAGATAAGTCCTTAGTCAAAATCACGTAATAAAAGCTCAGACGAGAAAGACTGAAGAACAAAAGGTGTGGTTAAACGAGATCTGAACAAAGGTTAAAACACATGACAGGGAGAAGAAACAAATAAATAACAGTACTGTTCAACAAAAAAGCTGCGAGGGGATTTTCTCTTTCCGTTACAGCCTGTGATCGACCAAATCTATTGACTAGCAAACAAAATGCAAGAAGCTTTTTATTTGTTGTTTGTTTAATAAATTAATTGATATTCACTTGTTGCTGCGGTTTTAGTCGATTTGTTGATTTGTTTCCAGTTCTGGGCTATCATCGGGTTTGTGGCATAGCATAGCCCTAAGTATTCTAAGACAATCCGCGTACAAGTAGCACCTAGTTTCATCGTTCATGAACAAAGTGCATTCAATAGCTGCTGATTACAAGAGTTAATAGCTTCAATCTCTGGTAGTGTGGTCAGATCGTGCTGGTTAACTGAGATTACTCTATGTTGATGAAGAATTGAGCAAATACGATCAGTAAAGGACAGAGGAACTGAGTGCCTTCAAAGTTGGTGGAAGTGTGGAGTAATCTGGACAGAGTTGGCCAACATGTAACTGTGGAACTAGTAAGTTAGACTATCAAGAGCATATATAATTTAATCGAACCCCATCCTAAGAGTTAGTGTCTTTGAACAATTGATAAGGACAAGGGAACTTAGGCGTATTGTTGTAAGCCCTGCCCGCTTCTCGAAGTTAACCGAATGTGAAGTTTTATTTAGCTCGTCTGTGTGTGATTTGCTTGTGTTCTCTCTGACTTTTCTGTGTTTGCAGGCTAGTTTTGATGAACAAAAGAGTAGTAAAGCAGTCGATTCACTTGTAGTGATCTACTTTTGTCAATGGTTCAATGAAAACAATTATTATTATAACCAATTGTACCAGTGATTGTTTTACTGTGCTCGTTTGTTTAACCGTGCTAATGACAACCATTACACTCTCTCTCCCGTTGACTTTGAACTTATACGAATTCGGTTACGCTTAGTAACCACGCTTGTACTCCTTTGGTACGATCTCGGTATTCTTTCGATACCACGAGATCGCCAACAAATACATCTCGACTACAGCCATCATCTGTCTTCTGATATTGGCCTACGGGAATCTTATTGGTTATCGGCACGTAGTCTTGTAGCGGTGTTCATAGTCAAGCTCAAATTTACACCACGCTACACACTAAAAAAAAGTTGACATCATCCTTTTTTTAAAAGAGTGTCAAGGTAGATGAGATAGTGAACCATAAACCTTGTTTGGTCGTGCCAACATTCTGTTTTCTGGGGGCCAGTATCATCATATTATGACCCCGTTCATAACTGTGTAGTATGGGATCAGTGGTTTGTGGTTGGAATCCAGAATCAGAGAGCATGTGCGACGAAAAAGATTTTAACTCACATCGTGTAGTATTACTGTAACAGTAGATGAACTTTCTGTAGTTGCTGAATGTGTGGATTTCTGTCAGATTGTTTATTCAATAGTTCTGGTTCGGCAGTTATGGATAGCTAATCAGATGAAGGAGTTCTTTCTAATTTCGTTTTTAAAGGAATTGTTTCACCTGTGGGGTGGTGTCGAGTTGAGCTTGACTATGAACACCGCTACCAGACTACGTGCCAATAGACCAATAAGATTCCGGTAGGCCAAAAATCAGAAGGCAGATGATGGCTGTAGTCGAGATGTATTTGTTGGCGATCTCGTACCAAAGGAGTACAAGTGTGGTTACTGAGCGTAACCGGATTCGTACAAGTTCAAAGTCAACGGGAGAGCAAGTAAGTGTAGTGGCTGTCATTAGCACAGTTAAACAAACGAGCACAATAAAACAAGCACTGGTACAATTGGTTATAATAATAATTGTTTTCATCGAACCAATCGCGTTCTGTTGACAAAAGTAGGTCACTACAGGAGCCGCCCGCTAGAAAGGGTTTACACTTTCGATAGTTAGCGGTTTGATTCGTGGGACTGATCGGCAGAAGTGCGGTTGTAGGACGAAGGAAATTGGCGGAACAGGAAGTGATCGTTGATCCTCGAGTTGCCAACGAAGGTCTTTTGCGCAGAACGGTACCAGAAGTGTGCTGTATTTGTTGGTCGAATTAGCATACTACACCAGAGTGGTTTGTATCCAGAATCTGATGATTGCGTTCGTAGGGATGTGAACCAGAAAACGCTGCAGACGTAAGACGAAACCACGTTGAGCCAAGAAACCGGACGTGACCATTAAGACCAAGCGTATGCCAGGCGAATTCGAGACCAGATAATCGACTGAGTGCGTTGACTAGAGCATGAGTGGCCAAGCCAGCTTTTGCCAAAGTTGACTGAAGTCGACGTTATCAAACGGGCGAGGTCGGAGGCGTGGGCTCAGGATACAAAAAAATCAAAAAAAGAAAGGTGTAGCATGCGTGTAGTATAGGAATAATCCTACACCGTATCCGTTATTGACTGTGAGGTTAGTCGCGAAAGCGTACGGGTAATCGTACTCGGCGACCGGAACGTGAGACGGTAGTCTCGTTCGTGCTTCATGAGCCTGCGATCTCATCCGAGGTCAAGGGCGGCGTGGTCTGCTGATCTGGACGTGAGACGGAAGTCTCGTCCGTAGATGGTGCAGATGACGCGTGCTGTTGACCGGGACGTGAGAACGAGGTCTCTGATGCATCTAGCGTGGGATCCGAGGTAGACGTAGAGATCCCGCTAGAAGGTTTGGTAGGTCTAGCATTGAGTCTCAAGTTATCGGGTAGGGCACTGTCATCGACGTGTGCTGGTTTGAGACGATCAATGCTGACGATCTCGACGCGGCCGTGTCGATCAACTTTTCGTGACGAGAGATCACGTGAAAAGGTCCTTCGTAAGGCTGTTGCAGGGGTTTGCGTACCGAATCTACTCGTATGAAAACATGTGAACAGATAGATAACTCTCGAGGGAAAGCGACCTGTCGATGTTGTATTCGAGTTGACACCGGAGACAGCGTTCGCATAAATGCAGACAGTCGATGGACGTAGTCTGATTTACCGAAATCATTACTGCTCCGTGGTGTGAAGAATTCCCCAGGCAGACGCAATGTCGTGCCGTATATAAGTTCAACGGTGGAACATTGGATATCTGCCTTCAAACTCGTTCTGATGCCTAAGAGAACGAGCGGTAAGTATTCGTACCAATTATCGTTTTCGTGTGGTCGAAGAGCACTTTTAAGTTGGCGATGAAACCTTTCGACTAAACTATTCGATGCTGGATGGTAGGCGGTAGTGCGTATGCGTTCCGTACCAAGCAGCCGGGTCAGTGAGGAGAATAATGCGGACTCAAATTGTTGTCCTCGGTCAGTCGTGACAGTCGAGGGACAACCGTACAATGCTATCCATCGTTCTACGAAGCGGTGAGCAACTGTCTCCGCCGTGATAGACGTGATGGGAATAGCTTCGGGCCATCTTGTAAAACGGTCGATGCACGTGAGTATGTGATCATACCCATGCGATGGTGGCAATGGTCCTACAATGTCTATATGAACGTGATCAAAGCGAGCATCAGGCGTAGCGAACGTGCCAATGGGGGCAGCTACGTGCCTGTGCACTTTTGATCGTTGACACTGTCAGCATTGCTTTACCCACATACGAACATCTTTATTCATGGACGGCCAGACGTATCGTGCAGCGATGAGGCGTAATGTGGCTGCGATACCTGGATGAGACAATCCATGAAGGGCATCGAAGACGAGACGGCGATAGGCAGAGGGTACGATGGGTCGAGGAAGACTGGTAGAAATATCACATAAGATAGTACCTGAGCTAGTAGCTAGGGGTACTTCCTGACACTGAAGGGACGAAGACTGTGGTGCTTCTGTACAGACAGGATCGTTTGCTTGCGCGGCGGCCATAGCAGGAAGATTGAGCACCGGTAAAGTAACTGCATTCGTCTGGATACGTGAAAGAGCATCGGCAACATAGTTCGACTCGCCTTTAATGTGACGAAGGTCTGTCGTGAACTGTGAGATATAGTCCAAATGTCTGCACTCTCGTGGTGAGTAGCGGTCAGACTTGGTATGCAGAGCATACGTTAAGGGCTTATGGTCGGTGAATAAAATGAATTGACGTCCTTCTACTGCGTGGAGGAAATGTTTGATGGCGCAGTAGGCTGCAAGCAGCTCGCGACCAAAAGCGCTATATCTCGTCTCCGTGGGAGTAAGTCGTCGTGAGAAAAATTCGAGCGGCTGCCAACTACCGGAGATATTCTGTTGCATAACGGCTCCTATAGCAAAATCTGATGCATCAACCGCTATACTAAGCGTGGCTGATGGGTCAGGATGAGCGAGGAGTGTAACTTCAGCGAGAGCCGTTTTGATCTCTGAGAATGCAGTACGTGCGGTATCGTTCAATTCTAATTTGCGTGGATAACCGCGTAGTAAATCGGTTAATGGTCGTAACCGTTCTGCCGCGTGAGGGATAAAACGTCGGTAGAAGTTAACCAAACCGAGAAAAGCCTTCAGTTCCTTGATTGAGGACGGCACGTTGTACTCCTTCATTGCTCGAATTTTGTCCTCGCAAGGCAGAATACCCTCTCGTCTGATGATGTGACCCAGAAATATTATTTCTGATTTACCCAATTCACATTTCTCTGGGTTGACCAATATTCCATTATCCGAAAGACGTTGGAATAATAGCGTAAGGTGTTGATAATGTTCATCTACGTTTGATGATGCGATCAGCAGGTCATCAATATAGACGTGAACAAAATCCAAGTCTCGTACTATGCTATCGATAAACCTTTGGAAAGTTTGAGCAGCATTCCGTAATCCAAACGGCATTCGTAGGAACTCAAACAGACCGAACGGAATCGTGATAGCAGTTTTTTCGATGTCTTCAAGAGCGACTGGGATCTGGTGATATGCTCGTACCAGATCGATTTTAGAAAAGATAGTCGTGCCCTTGAGCGATGCCGTGATGTCGTGTATTTGCGGGATGGGGTAGCTATCAAAGCGCGTAACTACGTTTAATGCTTGGTAGTCGCCGCATGGTCTCCAACTAACCCCATCCTTTTTGCGCACCATGTGTAAAGGAGAGGCCCAAGGACTGTGAGAAGGAGGAATAATACCAGTAGATAGTAAATTGTCAAACTCACGTTTAGCGAAAGCTAATTTGTCCGGTGCTAGTCGGTGTGGTCTTGCCGTGACTGGTGGTCCGCGGGTGACTATGTGGTGTACCACACGATTGGTCACCGATGAAATCTCCTCGAGTGGTTTAGTTATTCTGGGGAATTTCTCAAATAAGGCGTGGAATTTATCGTCATGCGAATAAAAAGTGCCGAGGATTCGGTACGCGTTTGTGTGAGCTTTAAAGCCCAAGAATTTACTGTTCGACGAAGTATCGATTAGCTGCAGCCTACGTGAATCGACTAGCAATTCATAGTGCTGTAGGAAATCAATACCTAGTATGGCTGTGGGAACATCAGCAATGATGAACGTCCACAGATACCGTCGTCGGTTGCCCAGGTTGACAGCGAGTTGTCGTGTACCGTAGGTAGGAATGGCTGAGCCATTTGCAGCGCGTAGTCGAAGCATTGTAGCTTGTGACTTGATGCTACCTCGTGGTACGACAGAAACTTGGGCACCTGTATCCACTAGGTACCTAGCGTTTGTGCGATAATCGTGCACGTAAAATAAACGGCCAACCTGGGGGGCAGGGCCGGCGAGTACGGCCGCTTTTACTCGCCGGCTTTGGAGTTTCCCGCCTTGTATGAGCACGAGGCTCGACAACGGCGGGCACCAGATCCGAAGGATCGATGAAACCAGCACCAACCTTCACTCGCTTCCGAAGCCGCCTTTTGGCGTGGCTTGGAAGATGCCCTCGTTGGGCGGGTGTTGACGGCTTTTCGAGAGCGTGAGCGGACTCGAGGGACGTAGGGTTGGGGTACGTTACAACGGTCTTGAAAACTAAGACGTGTGGGAATACACCCTTCCCTGTCACCTTGAGCCGAGGAGTGGCTGCCGTCGATATCGACTTTCGGACGCGACGTTGAGGCAACTACGTAGTTGTCTCGGTTGCCAGTCCTAGCTAGAATTTTGTCTGCTGTGAGGGCTACCTGTTTCAGTGGTGCGTCCTCGAGCAGGGCCGTAACCGTAGGTTGGATAAATGCTGGTAGAGATTCGAGCCACAGTTCTTTAACAATTTCAGAATCGGCTGCCGTGGGTCCTGCAAGTGATTGCAGGCGCGTGAGGTGGTGGCTCGGTTTAGCATCACCCAGGGGGTGACGTGCTAATAACGTCCTCAATCGTTCCTCCCTCGATGGGAGGAAATGTCTGAGGATCGCCTCCTTGAGACGATCGTAAACATTAGGCACATTGGAATTGAGGACAACCTCACGGACAGCTACCAAATGGTCTCCCGGTAAACATTCGAGAGCGTAAGTGTACTTCTGCCGTTGGCTTGTAATATGACGGGTCTCAAATTGAGACTCTATAGCAGCAAACCAAACTTCGGGATCGTGAGGAATAAAAGATACAGGTCGAAAGTGTATAACCTGTACGTCAGAGTCTATTACGTTAATACTATTCTTATCGTTATCCGTCATGTCAAATATATTATATATTAAAAATTAATATGAAAATATGTGACAGACGTGGATAGATAAAACAATAGACTCACCGAATTGCCTTCTTTGAAAGATTTGACCGAGGTTGAGGCGTGTTCCAATATTTGGCTCACCAAATGTAGCGTGTTGTCGAGTTGAGCTTGACTATGAACACCGCTACCAGACTACGTGCCAATAGACCAATAAGATTCCGGTAGGCCAAAAATCAGAAGACAGATGATGGCTGTAGTCGAGATGTATTTGTTGGCGATCTCGTACCAAAGGAGTACAAGTGTGGTTACTGAGCGTAACCGGATTCGTACAAGTTCAAAGTCAACGGGAGAGCAAGTAAGTGTAGTGGCTGTCATTAGCACAGTTAAACAAACGAGCACAATAAAACAAGCACTGATACAATTGGTTATAATAATAATTGTTTTCATCGAACCAATCGCGTTCTGTTGACAAAAGTAGGTCACTATACACCTATTATATTCCATGTATTTTTAATTAATTTTACCCGATCACTAATTCCGAATTATATCACCCATCGTTCCTATTACTTTACATAATTCGAATTCGCCATTAGTGTGGCCATGATTAACTTTGCCACCCGGCTTGACGAAAATTGATATAAACTAAACAAATAAATCAAAAAAGAAAAGCAACCAGGATCTGGAACTGAATTATACATAGGAGGGTTGCATTTTTTTCAGATTCTTAATGATCTATAGTAATTTAGGGGTGGTGGATTTGCGGTAATTAGAACTATCAGATTTATTTTGGTTAATGAATACATTTGTTTGTTCGCAAACTCCCCCAAATGCCTGACACGGCACCGAAACAATAAGAAGCAAACTCAAAGGAATGAATCGGTTTATATTTCATGACAAACATAATGATTATTGCATTTAAATCTAGAGGTCCCAAAAGTCTGAAACATAATGTCTAATTCCTATAAAATAGTTCGAAAAGTTGAATGATATGTCCGCTATTCCCATCAGATGAGTTTTCTGGATCAAAAATTGTTTTATTAGTGTATTTGCACATTTTCAACTTGCAAAGCGCACTAATCAAAAGTTTACTTTGTAATCACTGTCAGTGGTCATGGATACTAAAAAAATACAGGCTGATACAAACACATTTTTTGGCCGATTTTCGCAGGTTCAAAGCTTTCTGGTTTTTTTCATCAAAGTCTGATGATAGATTGTCGAAGAGGCATTCGGGACTACTGAACGAACAAATTACAGTCCTGATCTAGCTGAGTTAATGAAAGAAGGTGAAAAACGGAGAAACTGGGCGGTGAGCATTTTGGCACAACTAGAAAATGTGATTCAACCGAATCCAGGTATTGTTTTTAGAGATATTAGGATTCCATTACTGCTTGTAAAAACTCAGGAAGGACATATGTTTGTGGTCAAACAATATGTAAAACTTCGGAGAAAACTCGCGGTTTTCTCCGAAATTCATTTCAAAATTTTATTGTTTGTTCTAGCACACAGTGCATCTCACCCACATGCCCCTACATGACGTCATGTCTCACTGACTGCACTGTATTTCCATGCGAACTTTTATTGTTATTTACATAATGGACACATGCCAGAGTTCGAACTAAAATCTTCATTCATCTAGGTTTAAGCACCAAAATTGTACATTTTTATGCAGATTTCACGTAAAGTACGGTAAACTCAGAATTCCTCAATTGTTCCTTTCTTCAACGTAGACTCAATTAAATTGCGTCATCACTAACGGAGCAAATGTAAGATATTTTTCCTTGTATAGATTCCTTAAAAAATGTTCACATCCACTCAAATAATAACCATATGTTATCTAGATCGTCGTCTCGTGATTCCATTCTATCGAGAAGTCACTACAGTAATATTGTGAAGGCTGCGGAAAATGTTTACGAATGTATTTATAAGCCAAACATATATTATGCTTTTTAAGATTAATAAGATTTGAGGATAAAGGGTCTTATGCCCTTCAAAGTCTGCCTTAAAATTAAGATACTGATTAAATATCTAGAATACACAATCTATGTAGAACCAACACATAATTTTAAACATCATGACCATTTATTGGGACGGAATCTTGCTTTTAATTTTGAGTGCGATAATAGACATGAAAACTCAAACATCATTCAAGTTTAGCAGTGAATCATAAATTTACATTGTTTTATAGTTTTTAAAATATTTAAAGTTACTTCCACAAAGACATCTGTTCTATGACATTAAAATACCTCTCAGAATGAGGGATTTTACAAGTTTGTCAACAGTTTTTAGTGATTTACATCATCTTGTTGCTATATGAAACTAGAAAACCTTGCCACAAACATATTTAAAAAGGATGATTTAATCTTATTAGTTTCAAACCATCTATTAATTATTTACTAATTGAACCATCGTTGGTTGTTTCAGAACATATCACTGTATATATATAGTATATTTTAAAGCAAAAATTTTGATTTGGTTTATGTTTATTTATCTGGTCTATAGAATTCCTGTGTACTTTGGATTGTGTAACAGGTAGCTTGACTCTAAACTTTTATGTAGAACCAAAGTTAATTTAGACAAGAAAAGTATAAATAATTTGATGTGAAATCTATTGTTAATAATTGACAGAAAAATCCAGTGCGCCACAAAACGCAAACAGTTGTGTAAAACAATTTATCTATAAAAAGGACCAAACTTTGCGTAATTCCGCATCTACATCGGTCTACGGTCAAGGCTTCATTGGGAATGGCATGAAGCTGTGAAAATTAAAGTGAATAAAATTCTCATGACTACAGAGGCATGTGTTGTTCGACATATGTATGTTTATGACGTTAAACACTGGAGGTAAACGAAAAAAATGTTATTTTGCCATGGTAATTGAGATTTATATATACTCCAGCGACTATAGCACATGGATACTTCTGAAAGTTATTGATAGAACGTGAAATTTCAGAAAAAATGACTGACTTCACTCGATGAGAAACAAATCCAGTTTTTTTGTCGTCTTAGTTTTCGACATAGACATATTATGAACTGTCTATATTAAGGATCCTCCTTGGAGACCATTTAAAGTTTGGTAAATAACAAGGTAATAGAAACTGAGAACTACTGTCCTGGGAAAGCTACGGTTTCAACTATCTACAAGCTAATGAAATCCGCGTAATACATTTATAGATCCTACATAAAAAATCACACGCCGGTGGTGCGTTCTATTCCACACTACATATCTTGTAGCCCGAGAGAGTAGGATGAGCGGAAACACTTGCAATTCTAGAATGATTTCGTCAAAAATTAGCTCATAAAACCCTATTATCTATTCAATGTAATCTGGGAGGAAACACATTTCAATGAATTGAAGTAACTCATTTTTCTTTATCATATGTGCATGACATTCAGTTTTTCGAGAAATATCCAATAGTTTTGGCCAATGTTAGTTGTTTATCTAGTATTGTTCAAAACCATGTTGGTAAATGATCATGTTTAGAAGAATTCTAGCTTTGATTATTATTACTTAATTTCGTGACTAGTCTGCTTTTTGTGTCTAGTTTGTAAAGTTTTCAAAATGCCAAGAGAACTTACTAAGGCAAAAACACTACCATAACAAAAACTCTGTAGATACAGTAACTACTGTTTGAATGACATTGTAGTATGTTATGTCTAAGGTTTATCAAAATTTTTAACTATAGATCTTTGGGCTAAGCCAATATTTTTAGACTTCACTAGGTATTCAATCATAGTATAAGGTTGGTTAGGTGTGACACAAAACTGAACTGTATGAATAACTCGAGGGCAAAATAACCACAGCTTACGCATTAAACTAGTTTAATAAGCTAACTTTCATTTACTGAGATTTTCTGTCATCCGAACCCGCAGTGTTTCTAAGACTTATTTTTTTAGTGCATTAACTATTTTCATGAAGATAGCATAGATACAAGCTGAGTGAAGAAACATTCCTTTCTCAATTAGTTCTTTATCATGGCCCTACGCTAATCTATTAGTTTTATGATTACGAATAAAATCAATGTGTAGTAGATGATCTTAATTTAAATACCTTACTTTGCTTACTGTCATATTACTCTTGTATTTCTAAAAATTAGATATTTATCCCTCTTAAAAACAATGAGTGAATTTTTGGACTTTTATTAATGACCACGTCTTACCAATAAAACTTGTTTAACTGGAAATTACGAGATACATTGCTTAAAAACTTTCGAGATGTTGCTTTAATATTTTCACGAGACATGAATTTTTCATTGATTACTATCTGCTCAACAGTTAATTATTAGCAAACAACTGATTATGAACCAAATATAGTGATTCATATGTATTGGTAATTTGAACATTTCCATTGACGTTTAGGACTGCAATTGATTAGTATCTTTTAGAAATTGTCATCATTGATCCTTATTAGATTTTTTTAATCAGAGCAGTTTTATTTATCTTTTCACTTTTATTTACTACTTACATCTATCACTTCAATTGGTCGAATAAAAGAGATGAAATTAATTTAAATTAAGCTACAAGACGTTTCCAAACTTTAAAATAAGTAAAAGCTTTTTCATAATTTTAAGTTCTTAGTTTTCACATTTTCCACCAATAA
The DNA here is from genome assembly GCA_946903255.1 of Schistosoma spindalis. Classification (NCBI taxonomy): domain Eukaryota; kingdom Metazoa; phylum Platyhelminthes; class Trematoda; order Strigeidida; family Schistosomatidae; genus Schistosoma; species Schistosoma spindalis. The sequence goes on from OX336420.1 coordinate 12,411,327, forward strand.
GGTCAGCCTATTCCAAGTAAAACTACAGATCAGACTTTCATAAAAAACTCAAGGGTTATAGCGGTCACTTTGGTCTGAGATCAAATACATCAAAATGGATATCTTATATCGCTAGATATCGAGAATCTCTCCTAACCACTTGCGAACCAAATGCTAGATAGCAGAATAGAGAGTGAACATCCAAATCTCTGTATCCACTGATAATAATTTACCTAGGAGGCATCTAGTTTAAGTGTTTCGTAAGTTATACTGATCTTATTGGTTGCTTAGCTCCTGTTAGAATGTTTCAAATCTACATTTGGTTAAAATAATTATGACCAGTTACATATGAAGTAATTGCTGACAATAACATTTATGAGAAAGTAAGGTGAGGGATAGCTAAAACGGTGTAAGTTCTTAAGTTGTGAAATTGTGGAAAATAATTTTGGAAGAAGAAAAAGAACGTCAACTGTTTGTCAGTTTATTTGTGGCAAGATGTATATTGCCCCCAAACCTCAGGTCGATTGGCAAGATATTCAAGCAGTTGTAAAACAAGAAGTGTCCTTAAACATTCTCCTAAAAAGGCATAAAAATGGCTTTTAAAAGTTTTTCCCAGTTTTTGAATTGCAAGTCGAGGTAATTAGATCAAGAATTTATCTCTTAGAGATAATATCTAGGACGAAAATTATGTATGAAAGTGTCCGATAGATTGTTGTCTGAAAATAAAAACACATTTTAAGTTCAACTTGATCGACCATTATAAAGTCTTCAAGAAATCAATATGGACTCAATACACCTAATTTCTAGCAACTATGTGTTTTACTTCATTGACCAAACAACGTTTTGTCAAAAAGTTATCCTGAATTGTTCTAAAACGTTCATTAAGACAGAACATTTGTAAAATGATAATAATATAATAATAACTTCAGCTTATTTGTTCCTGACGTGTGAAACACTTTTATTATCAGAACTTTTTTTTACAACGGTAACATCAATAAAGACAATATTTCGTTACTATCGAGGTCGTCAGTGAATAGAATAATTACTACAATAGCATAATTTCGTGTAAAAGATGGCGATTTATTGTAAGACTCGTAAATAATGTCGCATTCAGGCAAAACAATAGCATATCTTACTGGCTTTAAATTATGCTGTTTAGGAAAAATATTCTTCCAATCTTATCAAAGTATTACAAGCATAATCATATAATTAATAATATACAGGCTTAAAAATGTATTTACTGAAACATGTACTGTTCTGATTTGTGTTATCATTATTATTCTACTTTTACAAAATTAACATTAATCTTGTGTAGTACTCTTCATTAAAATATTTATCCTTTGGTTAGCTATAGTCTATGTTTAGGTCTTTTTCCAAAATGCTACCTCAAACCTAGTTGCTAAAAAGCGTTGATTTTAAAGGAGAGAACGTGCGCGAAAAAAACTTCAAGTTTTTTTTCAATGAAAACAATCAAAAATAATTAATATATGAGGAGTTTCTTTGTAATTACAACAAAAACGAAGTATTAATGTATCTTCAAAACAAAAAAAATGAATGAAATACCTTATGAAGTTGAGTGAATGTTTCTTGATTCAAACACGTTATTCGTTACAAAAATTATTCACATAATACACTAACTTGATAACTATTTACATTCTATTTTCAGTTGGTCAGTTATTTATTGTAACTGAAAATACTTAAAATACAGTAATCTTAATTTTTTTTAAATAGGATATTTATTAACAATTGATTTTTCTAATTTTTTTTCCATAGCCCTACGAATTGAAGACCTTATACTTAGAGGAATGAATAGGGAGAAAGTTCGCCTGAGTGCTAATGAACAATTGGCTGAAAGTATGGATCGTATTAGTAGCCTAATTAATAAAAACTCACAATATGGTAAGTCGATAAATGACGTAATTAGCCCTTCAATGATTATGGTATTAAAATATCCAAACCAAACTTGTTTGATTTGACAATATAATTTAAACGATGGTCTGGTGTTGTTTTTGGTGTACCAGAGAGATCTCATTGTCGAGAAAATAAATCTTATTTCAAAGTCATAGGTTAATACGTGCGTTAGTATATTTTTTATAGTTTGGATTGATATGATATGATGCACAATTATTCAGCTAGACGTTTCCATAATCATGTCAAAAGAGAAACGCATCCCAAACATCCAGGCATTGTTGCTCAGTGCTACCAAAACTCTGAAAAGAGATCGACTCCTGAAAATTCAGTCGACAAGAACGTTATTTCTAGCAGTAGGTCTATGTTGAAATTAAACAGAAATGCAGATAGTGGACAGCCTTGACGGACACCACTTGAGGTTGCAAAATCAGATGACAGTTCTCTACTGTTTGTATATGTTTCAATGCAACATCTTGGTCAGCTTCGTTTTCATAACTACCTAAGTGTGACCTCACTTGTTCCTGGAATCTACTTTTAGTTTTCTCGTCACCGAGTTCAACTCTAATGGGTCTTCTTAACGTGGTTTTCCTGCGTCCAGTGAGGTGCAAGCAAACGCGTGCTCGTAATAGAGCAGGCATTCCAGAACGTGCGACAGTCTTCTATCGAGCCTCTCCAACGATGACTAACGGCAATATGGTCTATTTGAGTCCATCATTGGTTTGATGTAGGCGGTCGCCATGTTAGACGATGTCTCTCTTTATGCTTAAAATTAATGCTTGCTAAAAATAAACGATTGTTTGAACACAGTTGCAATAGACGGTCACCATGATCTGTTCGATGAGCCGGAATATTAAAATATCCACCTAAATATCTTTCTGTTTGGTTTAAGCTACCTACCTGGGCTTTAATGTCACCTGCTACGAGTACTATGTCTGTGCGTTCAACTTTTTGAAGTTCAGAAAGCTTTCAATAAAAGTCATCTTTCACTTCATCTGGACTGCAGTCAGTGGGAGCGTAGGCAGAGACGACGAAAAGGCAACGATGTGTGTCCCTATTCTTTCGAGTTCTTATGGAGCCGTTTAGCCAAACGACTGTTAACGGGGATCCACTCTAATAGCGCTTGTTCTGCTCTCGCAATTAATGCTATGCCTACACTCGCCAGTCCGCGAGAACTAACCATCAGGTCGCGAAATAAACAGAGGGTGTATCTCGTCGGCTCTCCGTTTTGGCGAGGTGAGGTCAAGTGAATGACTATACTAGGATCCTGTATGCATATTTCAGTGACACTGCATACATCAATGGTACAAGATTCCAGGGTTTTAGCCAGGAAGTCCTGCTGGCCGATTTGACATAGAGTGCGTACGTTAAAGTCTCCAATGTGTAGTTTGGAGAGAGGTTTCAGTAGACCTGGGACAGTGTTTCGCGCACCAGGATCGTTGGCTGTGGTAACACTTGAGGATAAATTTGATAGAAGAAGTTTAGAGTTGAAAGTCAAGATAGGAGGAATAATAGGAATTAAAGAGGGTGATTGATTATGAATACAGTGATCTTGAGTGCTGTTAGAGGTATGAGGACGGTTTTTAATTTCTGGTTGACCTCACCGTGGAAAGGTTCTTCTGTAGGTACCTGAAAAGGAAATTGGGTTAGGGGGTTGTCTTAGTGACCTGAGATCTTGACCGCAGTGCCCAAGGGGCAACTGTTTGAGGTCGGTCACACACGGCCTTTTTGTGAGTAGTTTTCGTGTTAGCTCCATACTTGCCGAGAACTTACCGCTGGAGACAGAAATCCATAGGATAAGGTGAGGTGTTTATTTTAAGGGTTGACCTATTCTAACCCCACCCTTCCTTATGTGAAAGCAGCATTGCTGTTATGTTAGTTTTCTGAAGGAAACACCTTACTGCTGTCACACCTCTGTACAGTCAGCAGTACGAATTCTACCTCAGACATTGGGTTTGCTGCTTTTAGTCCTACCGTTCTTCAACCGACCTGTCTGGCATGGTAGGACCTTGAGGAACGATTGTTCCAGCCAGTGTAGCTCGACTGGTTTATTACAATAGGCAAGCCCGACCACCATGTCAAGGTAGCAGCAACGGTCTGGCCGAATAGGAGTACTTAGTATTTTTGAAAGTCCTTATCGCGTGCAGTTATACAAGCTATTTTATCCGTTACTTAGATATAATGCGCTCTAGATATCCTTAAGCCCATTTTTCTGCTTATTGTTGAGCATTTCTATAGTTCCCTTTCCTCTGGTTCAGTGATTATTATTCTATAGAAATTATAATCTATGAACTACATTTCTTAGTCCAGTACAAAGCTTGTTTGCATAAGATAGACTTTTCTAGTTTCTGTAATCACTCTAGAGTCTAAACTGTTTTCTGCTAGGTATATATTTATTGAATATCATGTCACCCCAGTGTTTATGATATTACATTCACTGGAATCGACTATATACCTTAGTATCTATCGTTGCAGGTGAGATTTAGTCTAATGAGTATATTTCGTTAAATGTAATCTTACTTTTTGACCTTATTATAAAGAATTCTGATGGTACAGTTTCACACGATTATCTAAAACCAGATATGCACATACAAAATTCTAAAATCATATTTATACTCTTCAGCAATGGTATCTCCTAATTTATGCAAATAAAGATAAACAGAAAAGACGTTTAATGTAATAATTTATATTTTCTGAATGGTCAAGTCCGTCCAGTTCCAGTTTAGGCTGGCCACTTAGTTTGTAAGTATTCTTCTAAGTATTGAGTTAATATTCTCACTAGCGAAATCTCTCTTCTGCATTTGAAGGACAAAGAACCTAAACTACAGTCAGCATAACGAACAAAGTATTGGTTAATTATAAAATCGGAATCGACATGATATATATATATATATATATATATATATATATATATATATATATATATATATACTTATGGATCTGATCTACCAATTATTCTTGTAGTTAAATATGCGGGGAAGTTAGTCGCGGAGCTAGTTAACGGTCTTGATGGTCTAGACTATTCAATATAACCTTGAGACTGAGAATGTGTGGGCTCGATTTGTGACTTATTAGCCTTGAGGACAGAGAATCATACTATTCATTGACTACTGCTCTGCTACGCGGACAGTGACTGTTTAGCAAGACTGGATAAAAAATGACTGGCAGGAACATCAATATTCAAATTCTTTTTTAACATAAGAATACACGAATAAATAAATAAACAACGGGACCAGAACTCACTATAAATGAGAAAATACAATATGTGTCAAATTAAGGTATTTGTGGTATAAAAATAGACACAGGACGCGTATTTAAATTACAATAAATTTGGAATAGAAGATATGACTATAGTTTATAGATTAAATGAAAGCTTATAATTAAGGGAGTAAGGGAGTTACATAAACTGAATGTTAATAGTTATAGTTTAATAATTAACCATACAAATGTCCCAAAAAGTAGTTTTCATAGTTTGTCATTTGTTCCTAATAAGCTACACGGTAAAATTTATAAATTTGTTTCAAATGAAGTCTTCGTGCTGACCATAGTGTCGCATCTATGTTAAAAAATATGTTAGTCACTTCTTTACATAAGTAACTGTAGAGTAGATGAAATGATCTTAGATTACATTGTTCATTAGTTAATCAACTCAAGCAAGTGAAACTGAATAAGATGAATTTCTTTCTTTCGTGGAGTTTTCGTTAGCTCCTTATAATCTAGAAACACCAATAACAATCATACTAATAAAGATTAGTATAATGACGACAATAGTTATGAAGGAATTATAAATATGGTGAAACAAGAAGTAAGTGAATCGAATTCGCTAATGTCGGAAGAAAGCCAGCATCAAAGTTGATGAAATAATTAGCATGATTTATTATTGACAAAATGTTGCACCGAAAACGACGTATTTATTCGCTAAACTAATTTTGTTGTGTTGCTCATTAAAATAGGAAAAGTAGACAAATTCGCACCCCATATTACCTCCACTTGTATTTATCAGTTTAGATGTTCATGCCAAAACATTTTTATTGGAGGAACAGAAAGGAGGCTTATTGTTTGTATCTCGAAACACATCCCACAAAGGTTGAAAAAAACCAACGTATTTTCAACAGTATTATTGTTCACCATCTGCTCGATAATGGAAACAAGTTTGGTACTTTAAAATCGTTTAAAATAACCAATATTCAAACATATTTAAGTTTACTACGTTCCGTTAATGCCATCGCTGTTAAAAATCTGAAGTTGAACCTATGTATTCAAAAGAAAATAGCTACTTAATCTCTAACAACCGTGGTAACTTCTCGTTTTCAACATTCAACTGCCCAACACTTTTATCCTATGAAAATTCCCTTCTTTTAATCATGAGCTATTTTTTTGATCTTTACTTATGTTACTCTATTAATATAATCAATTTTATGGCTACTATAATGTAACTTCGACATTAGTTTTTTTCTCTAGAAACATCTCTGTCTGGAATTTTCGCATCTGATAACATACAAATATTCATTTACTTTACTAATTTATAATTCTTTCATACTTACTATGATTAATCTACGTTAATATGTTATAAATGATGTACATTAGCTGTAAAAAAGTTGTTACTATTGTTTTTAGGTTGTAAGCAGTTGAACGGAAACCACAAAATAAATAAATTCATCTTATTCTGTTACGTTTTTTATTCTTGTTCTAACCAAATTTATAAGGATAATTATAGGGAATCAATTTTTTTACTTTGTATTAGCCGTTTAAATTATCGTCATTGTCATCATCATTGAATATTGACAGTAAAAACTATACTGATTCATAATCAAATGTGATACACATGACGATGTCTCGATTCGAATCAATAACAAGATCTTTTTTTGATTGACAACTATCTTGTGATCAACATGGAAACATGACATTTATTTTTCCAGAGTTGATCAGTATCAAATTCCTAGTCACTGGTAAATGATATGATTATGACAAAATTTGAATTTCTATTCATTATCTCAGTAGGAATAATAGTTGAGAGTTTACCGGTTTTTTTCTTGTGAATAAAACATGAACTCAATAAATCACTAGTTGAATGAATACCAGTACATACAAAAAATCTTGTTTTCTTTGTTATCTGTGTAGAAAATTCAAGCACATGTTTTTCAGTTGTAAGACACACATTTACATTGTCAGGTAAGACATAGACTTGGTAATATTTTTTTATTGAAATCACCAACCAATCTAAGTTAAACAACCATTAAAAACTTGGAAGCATTCAACGGCTGTTTAGGCGTAGCATATGACTCGCCAGCAGTGCACAACCATAACACCACAACCAGGAATCGAATTCAAAGCCATTGGTCTCGCACGTGAACGCCTAACCTGTAGACCACTGAGCAAATATTCAATGGTTTACAAGTCTATCTTTGATTAATTGTTAACACATTATTTGTACATTATCAATCTTACTCTTTCAAACGGTAGGAAATAATTATTCATGTGTATTCGTTTGAATCAGTTATACTTCTATCTGACTTTTTTGGTTTACATTAAGACCATTCGCGAAATAAATAGTGTCTCTTTGTTGGCAGCCAGAAAATATGCTTTAATGACAATATACGGACGTAAAATAATTTCCGATGTGCAATTACATTTTACATAACGATATTATCTTGAAATCTATGCCGCTAATTTTGTTAACAATACAGTAAGAAACAAATATCTGAATGGTGATCAATGGAAAGATAAATACTAAAGAACCACTATACGTAGAGCTTAAAATTCTCAATTGAAATTTAAACTTGTAATCATCATGATAATTGAAATCAATTTAAGTTCACTTTTCATGAAAGTGTTTACCAATAATAGAATCTATTCTAAGTTATAAACATCAATGGTCATTTAACTGTACTGGATTTCTAATGATCTTTAGGAATAAGCCATAACAGAACAGTTTTTTTTTCGATCAATCCTAGACAACATAGAAGGGATACAAATATGCAGTTATATATATATATATATATATATATATATATATATATATATATATAATGATTGGAATAAAACTTTGTTTTTAGGCTCACCAGGTGAGGCACTTAAGAAATGTGCAATGGCTCAAATGGAAATTGGACAATCTGAAAGAAAATTGCAAGAAACTGTCACTTCAGAATACATTAAATGGTTACGCTGTTACATAGCATCTGAAGCCAAATTAGCAAAAGTAACTTTTTTTTAAATATTGTGTTAATTTTTTCTGATTATCAATATTTTGAAGAGTAAGTCAACTTTTTATTTTTTGCTGCTTTCTCTTACTTTTTTCTACATTATAAATTCATGTTCAAACAAGTACATTTCTTATAATTGGCATTAATATCAAGTTGTTTCTTTAATGCACTTACCTGTATAAACATGCTTTCTGTTTTAAAATATAACACTCATTTCACTCTATTTGTGTATATTTAATTGAATGACTAACATGTAATGTTTGGTTGCATAATAATTTATGTTCCTATTTGTAAAAAGCATTCGTTGAATTTCAGCAAAACTATTGAATAATATTCTACTCTCTACTCACAAATAATATTTGACGTGTTCGTATTTTCTCTTAAGTTGAAAGCCGAAAAGTAGTTAAAATAGAACGCTGAACACAATTAGTTAATAACAACCTAACATTTAACATTGTATTATCATAAGGAGTTTGTGAAGATTGTTGAATTTCTAAGTTTATCGAACAGATCGATCTTAACTGGACAATCCTTGAAAATCAGGAAGCACTGGACCCATGGTAGAATCGGAGATACTCTCCAGTGTTTTTATAGTCTTCGATGTTCAGCTAAGAACAGTTCGTCAAATAGGTCGTCTTTAAGAAAAGTATTGAACTTTGACTTAAACAGTAAACGATAGTCATATGTTTAATTGATAACTGTCCTGATATTCCTAGTTTCATTTTGTAGTTTTTTGAACTCTGATTATTGAACTTGATTATTTCCGTTAATACATGAATATGATTAAGATTTTTAATAGTCAATTAAGTATAATAACGTTTCAACATGTTTATTAATAAGTACTTTGTACATTATGTCAATGCATTAGGCATACTAGATATTGCAGCATCTATATTAATTTATTCATATGATTTCTACTGCTGAGCTTATTACTCAAACATTTAGATGCCAAGTGTGTATTAGCTACTATAAAACTTACCGAGCTAAATAATGCTATGAATTTATAATTTTGGTAACGCAACTGAGTATACAGATGTTAATTTGAGTCATTTAAGTGTCTATAATTTCGGTAATATTTTCACGTTATTTGATATGATGACATCTTCATTAATAATGGATCAGAAGGTGATCTCTCTAAAATCTCATGTACTAAAATTAAAAAGTATTGATGAATGACCGTTAATATTCAGAATAGCCTAATTAAATAAACACGATAGTACGTAGCTTACTTCTCTTTCGACAAATTTTAGAACTGTCATCGAGCTTTGGTTCAAAATGAAAAGCAATTTTGATAATACTGATGACAATCATGTTCTCATTAGTTATTAGTTTCAAGATGCAACTCCTGGAGTTCTAGTGAGAGACCGTGACCAATGAAGTTCAGTCCGTATCGGCTACGAAACGGATATCCACCTTAGGCAATGGATGAAGCTTTGCGTAAAGTCATAGATTGATTGAAGGTAGGTATTAACACTGTCGAACGTTGGCTCAGTAGTCTGGAAGTTAGGTGTTCGTGTGCGAGGCCGAAGGTCCTGGGTTTGAGTTCTGCGTGTGGGATCGTGTATACGCAATACCGAGGAGTCCTGTACTAGGATGAAACGGCCATCCAGTGCTTCCAGGTTTCCAGTGGTTGTCTAGCTTAGACCGACTTGTGGTTTCAACTGAAAATTCTGAATTTGATTCACTTCATTCCTAATAATCACAAGTTTTAGTACTTCATGTACTATATCAGTTGGTGTACCTCTAAAGATTCATTTTCTGGAGAGTTCATATTGCATATACACTCGTTATTTTTATCAATAAATTTTGTGATTAGATTTGTTAAGGGCAAATACACTATGTATGTCCAAATTGTCATTGGTTCTTTTATTAAACAAAAATTAAAGGCAATTCAGGAAATAAATGTTTTTTTTCAACCATATCGTGTGCGCAGGCTATGCAATCGTATTTATAATTAATTAATAAATAGTCTTTTAAAAATCGACAGAGGATTACATAGTTTCAGGCGTCAAAAGAAAATTGTATAACGACAGACAATTTAAAGAATGGTATTAAGATGAATCCAAATTTGTGGAAGATAACTTTCCACTTGTCAAATATGAGAAAGGTGATGAATAAATTTGATAGAACGTGAAGGTGATAATAGCTCTTCAAAATTTTTGCAGTAGTATTCCCCTTAAACTCAATGTTCATGGAACAAACACCTTTATAAACTGTTACAAGTTTATAGATTGTAATTTTGGTTTCATGTTTTTTTCGATGGATCTAGATGGATAGCCGTATGTTTTCGAAACATATTTGCCCAGCTTTTAAGGATAAACATTGAAATAAATTTCTCTTCCTTTTTAACGGAACCCAGCTATGAAAATTCATATATTGGCCATTTCAGGTTGCACTATTCTATCTGACTTTCTTAATAAGAAATCAAAGAAGTGAAATTCTAGATTCATCTAAGCCCAATGTAAATTTAATTGATTAATGACAACTATTTTACTTGTCCAAGATGACAAATAGGTCATCATTTTCATCACAAATGAGCCAAGTGTCATCTATATATCTTTTATGTAGATGAAAGCCGTTCGTATTTGGTCGAAGTCCAGTATGCTCACCGGTGACCATAAAAAATACGCTAGAAGAAGGCCAAGTGGTAACTCCATACTTTTCCTCTTTCGCTTTAAAGAGTTCTTTTTTTTTCAATGCTTTGTTCCTGTATATGACTGGATTTGATTTTTTTGGTGGATATTTGCAGCAAGAACGAGACAAATTGGAAAATGCTCGATTGGATTTAGATCGTATTAAAACATCAAAGAAACGTGCAAAAAGTAACAAACAACATGTAAGGCTTGTGTCTTGCTTTAAATGTTTTGTGTTGTAAATTTAATTTATCCTCTAGTGTACCATTTTTTAAACGATTAGTTCTACAAGCTTATTTCGCTCATCTAACTAAATTGAATAATCAAGAATTTAAGTAAACAAGGATTCGTATTAAGTTAGATGTAGTACTGGGGAAAATGTTCAGAAGAATATAATGTTTACAATGATTTTTATTGGTCAAGTTTTGTGATGTTGAGGTGAACATGAAATGAGATAGGGAAATCAAACTGTTTTACTAAAATATGCAAACCATACATTATATGCATTATTTGCACACCTTCCTTCAGTTATCCTTTACGTGCTTCATGATTCTTTCAATTCTGTTGTTATTACAATTGTACTTTGTTTTCCTTTATGTTCTCTTCAATTCAATCTTGTGTCGACAGGTATTTCACTTCCGATTGATGCTACATACTAATTATATCTGTCAACACAAGTAGCGTACACGACAATATGACTATTATCTGTTCGTAGCGACGAATGTTTGGTAAAGTGTACTTAACATTGCTGGGGTTTATAGAAATTATTGAACTAATGTTTTATACTAATGCTACTTGTGTGCTTACTATTGAGTAACTTTGAGAAGCGATTCCGGGAGTTCTAGTGAGATGCTTTGTCTAGTGGAGCTCGACCTTGTCGTGTATAAGATATTTATTCATCTCAAGCAACGAAAGGTGGTAGCAAGATGTCGTGAATTGATCAAAGTTATACACGTACACCATTGGATACAGGCTCAGTTTTCCATAGGTTAAGCGATCGCCGTGAAATCCGAAGGTCCTAGGTTTGATCCCCTGTAGTAGGGGCATAGGTGAGCTTCACTGTGGAATCCCATACTGAAACGAAACAGCTTGCCAGTGTTGCCTGATTTCAATAGTTGTTTAGCTAGGATCAGCTTATGATGTAAACTTTGAAAACGTACGTACATATAAAATGATCAGTGGTCTTGAGTGCTTTTGGGAGTTGGACGTAATCCTATCTGACTAGCCACAATCACTGATTGTCCCAATATATAAGAAAGGGTCAAAATCATCCTTTGACAACCGTAGAGGGATTAGTTTGAATAACATAGTACCTAAAATACTAGCATCAATAACTATAGGACGCTTAACTAAGAATCGTGAACTTCAAACACGAGGAAATCAGGCTGGCTTCAGACCTGGTCGTGGCTGCATCGACCACATATTCACCATTCGTCAGGTTCTGGAACACAAGGATGCTTATTGGCGTCCGACAATGGTGGTCTTTCTTGACTTACAGGCAGCATTTGACTTGGTAGACCGTGAGGTTCTTTGACGGTGTCTGTCGTTGAAAGGCATACCCCAGAAGTACATAAACCTGATGAGGTCTCTTTACCCGAACACTACTAGTCGAGTCAGGGCTTATGGCAAACTGTCATCTGCTTTTACAACATCAAGTAGTGTCCATCAAGGCTGTCCACTTTCTCCACTTTTGTTTAACTTCATCATAGACCTACTGATGGAAATAACTCTCTGATCGACTGAATTTTCGAGCACTGATGTCCCATCAGGAGGTCCACTTATCGACTTGGAATACTCAGATGATATAGTCCTGTTTGGTCAAGACGCTGATGAAATACAGAGTATTTTGGTTGCACTAAGCAACAATGCGTTTCTCCCCCTCTAAATAAAAATTGTTGCTTCAAGACTGGCCTGCGTCAACACCTGAACTAAGGATAGGGAGTGAAGTAGTCGAACGCGTTGACAACTTCACTTATCTTGGAAGTCTGTACAGTCCCAATGGGTTGGTGTCTGACGAAATCTCAGCACGGATTCGAAAGGCTCGTTTGGCTTTTGCCAACTTACGTCACCTGTGGCGAAGGCGAGATATCCGTTTATAAATTAAAGGACAAGTATGTTGTGCAGCAGTTCGTTCTGTTCTATTTTACGGCTTTGGAACGTGGCCATTAAGAGTAGGAGATACTCGTAAGTTATAAGTATTTGATCACAGATGTTTTAGAAGTATTACCAGCATCTGCTGGGATCACCGGGTAAGTGATAGTGAGTTTAAACGCAGAGTATTAGGGAATGATGGTATGTCAGTTGATGGGGTTGTAAATCGTTATCGACTGAAATGGTTGGGCCACGTGTTACGTATGCCTGGACATCGATCACCACGACGCGCAATGCTGACTAGTTTTGCAGACGGTTGGAAGTTAGGGACGGCCAAACCAAGACGTGGCATCCGTCCTTGAAGTCACTAACTTCTGGTCTGAGTCATGTCGGTAGATACAGACAACTTGGTTGTTGTCCGTGCACCTATCGTAACCAATGGTTGGAGACTCGGGTGACATTGCTCAGAATCGATCACAATGGCGTAGGTGTATACACTGTTTGTCTTCCCTCAAACCGTGAGGTTAAAATTACATTATACCTTTTTTTCTACGAATTAATTCTTCTTGTACTATATCCTTATACACAATCTTTCTTTTATATATTACTACCATTGAAATAACTACTATGAATTTGGTATTCATCTTGTTGTGCTAATGAGGTATGGCAACTTGGACCGATGTACAGATTTGCCTGGTCCTACATTGTAGCTGACTGACTGATAAATGGCTATATTTTTCATCATTTTTTTCTGATACATTTAAATTACCAGTTCAAATAAATATTTTGAATTTTTTAGGGTAAATAGGAAAGGTTACCATTGATCATAATTTTCTTTGATTACGAATCAATTAAAAGACAGCCACTATTTTCACTTAACGAATTTAGTGGTTGTCATAGGTTCTAATTTCAATAAATTTCACAGCAATATACTACCAATTATTGCTGTTACAATTCAAAACATCTTAAGAGCTGATCATCAATTAGTTTACTTCGTTATACATAAAATTACTGTCAGTTAATCGTGAGAAAATAGATACATGTTTAAAGTTTCAATTCTTAGATTTATTGACAATAAAACCATTCATACATCCTTAATAATCGGCTTTACGGTTAAGTATCCTGTTTTAGTTTCGATGTGTTCATCTGAAGAGAAGTATGTCAACTGGTTATTCAATACACTTCTAGTTATCTCATAAAGAAGTGTTCAGAAAGTTTAACAAATCTTTAACTGCATAGCTTATGTGACTGACTGTTCTTAATCGAACAACCATTAAAAACCAGAATGTACTGAATAGCTGTTTCATCCTAGTATGAAACTCATTAGACCCAGGGCTTTTAGATAACACGATAATTACTTAACAGTTGAACCATTAGGTCGATATCCGGCACCAATCTATGATGTTAAATGTATAATTTTCCGAAATCTCCAATAACTTCTTGGATATTAGTTTTCATGCCAAATTTGTAAAATTATTTCATCTACATAAATTTACACATATGATTATACATTCTTTTCCTGCTGAAGACATTTGATCAATCGTTGAAAGATGCCGAATCAGCATTCAATTGTCAGTGTGAAACCACTCGACGTTGTTTACAAGAAAGCATAGACAAATTTGTAAGTTATATGCAGTCATTTTAAATTTTTCGATTGAGATCATGAATCAATTGATGTTAGACCACCATTGAAAACCTTGGAGCACTGGACGGCCGTTTCGTCCTATCGTGGAACTCCTCAGCAGTGCGCATCTACGATCCCGCTCGCGGGATTCGAACCCGGGGCCCTTAGTCTCGCGCGCGAACGCTTAACCTACTGGACCACTGAGCCGGTATCGAACGGTGCTAAATTGTTGGCTATTAATAATTTTGTCATTATTACCATACATGAATACAGGATTTTGAAATAGTTAAGAATTCAGCCTGCCACTGACAATTTCCGTGAGGTAAAATTGTTGAAAATCATGTCAAGAAATAAACCATAACCGTAAATAACATGTAGTTAATTTGAACAGTTGTGACTATTATTCGAAATGTATTACTTGCTACCACTGATGAAGTACCCCGCGTAACTTTCTTGCTTTCTAATAACCATGTATTATTGCATCTGTGTACTATTATCCAGTTTAATGTGTAATATTGAAATTGGAAAATTAGTTAGCCAGCCATACTTGTTTAATATATTATTCATGTAGAATTTATTAATTAGAATCTGTTGCTTAAACTTATTCGTCGAATAAATTCTAAATCAAAGTAAAAAATCTACAGCATCATAAAAAAGACAGGAATACGCTTTTTCTCCGATCCTCTGTTCTCTGAGTTGAATGGTTTGATCGAGAAGTTCTTATTGTTCTTATGAACAGCATCATCAGCATAAACTTAAGATAAGAATAAGATATTTCGGTTTCTTCATATATGACTGGCAGCTTGTCGTCGTCTTCATGAAAAACAACTAGCCGTCAAACGTTATGATGTATTTTCGCTTGTATCAATGCACATGCGAAATCGCGGGCACATATTCGACTGGGAAAGTCTCAAGATATTTGGTAGAGAAAAATAATCAAGACCACAAAAGTTTCAGCATTTTAGCTCTCAAGGTAATCAACAATCAGTAAAAACTCCGAAATCAAACCAGTTTATCAACTTATCAGAAAAAGGATGGACAATTAGGGGGTCGAGAATCAGGTTAAGGGGAGAAACAATCAAAACAAATATGCAGACAACAACAAGTTAAAGGTCAACGACGACCGGTCAGAATCAAGGTTGAGAGGACAAGCTACCAGTTCTATGGGGGAGGATTTTGACTATCTCACTTCTATCTGAAGTTTGTGCCGATGATAACATTCAGAAGAACAACGGAGGCTTCACAATTAAACTATCCAGCTCGGATAACGAAACCCCACCAAAAATCACCCATCTGAGCTATTAGTCTTTTCCACCATCCCAGAATTCATTTCAAAGCCTCTAAATTTGAATAACGAAAACCCCTGAGACATTGTTATTTTTTGAGGTAATGTTTTGAAATGAGCTTGTGTAACACATATTTATTTGTTGTTTGAGTTACATAAAGCATGATTGACGCTTTAACAAAAGTCAATTTCATCATAGAGAAAAATCCAAGTATTCTGTGTATTGAATCCAATGAAATCATTACAAATGTCTGGGTATTGGTTTTCTCTTTTTGTGACGACGGACCGCGGGTAAACTCGAGGAAGCTATAAGAGGCTCAGAAGGAGCCGAAGATATTCCAGCCAATCACCATTAGCAAGAATATTCTAGAATCCCTACGTGTAGCTTCCCGATTGGACAAGGCTAATAACCCCCTGTATGCGGATTGGAGGACTATAATGATGATTTTTGTTCTTACTAAAACTATAAGTACCTGACAATTTGTACCCATAATTGACTCTGTTTGGAATAACATTCCTTTCACTAGTCTTCTGTCTTCTCTTTGCGACTTGGAAGGGTTTGGGCGTTCGTGTGTTCAGTTGTACTCGTTATATCAAGTAAATCAACCATTTCTAGATATAACAACTGGCGACGGGTTATCATATCAAGATGTCATTTACCTTTGAACAACTTGAAGCCTTATTGGAACGTCAAGAAAAACGTTTCGAACAGTTCCAGATGCGCATGATAGAAACACTGACCCAGAAAATGAACCTGAATCAAAAAGAAGTTGCAAATGATCCCTTCAAATCTCATGTTGACCATATCATCGATTCTATCCATGAATTTAACTTCGATGCTTCAGCCGGTATTACTTTTGAAACCTGGTTCAACAAATATGAAGATTTGTTCAAGGTCGACCTCAAAAAACTTGATGACGCCGCTAAGGTCAGAATACTCTTACGAAAACTTGGAACTGTTGAACATGAACGTTACAGTAATTTTATCCTTCCAAAGAATCCAAGAGATTTTTCTTTTGATTCAACGATCGAAACTTTGTCGCAAATATTCGCTGAACAGTCATCTTTGTTTAATATTCGTTATCAATGTCTTAAGATAACAAAAGCAGTTGACGATGACTGGGTGAAGCATGCGGGGTTAGTAAACCGTGAATGTGAGCGCTTCAAACTATCAGCATTGACAGAAGATCAGTTCAAGTGTCTAGTGTTCGTGTGCAGCCTCCAATCTCCTGAAGATGCCGATATTAGAACCAGAATTTTGAGTAAAATTGAACAATGTCCAAACATGACACTACAGGAAGTAACCACAGAGTGCCAAAGATTGGTAAACTTAAAACACGACACTTCCATGGTCGAAAATAATGGCCAGTTGCCATACGTTCATGCTGTAAGTGGAAAGAAAGATACCGGCTCAAGAAAATCATCACACACAGACAATCAGCCCTCATCTCCATGTTGGTCGTGTGGAGGTTGGCACTATAAAAGGTTCTGCCCATATAGAGAACATTATTGCAGTAAATGTCACCGAAAGGGCCATAAAGAAAACAGATGCAGAAAAATAACCCATAAACGACATTCTTCGAAGCCCTATCTCAAGAAATACAGACATAATGCACTAACTAACAAAGTATTGGTATCACATAATCGAGCACGAATTTGCCGCCGACGAAAGTATGTGAATGTAGATATAAATAAAAAGCGTGCCCGCCTGCAGCTCGATACTGCTTCCGACATCACACTTATCAGTCGAAGAACCTGGAAACTTATCGGAAAACCACAGGTGCTACCGACAACCCAGTTAGCTCATAGCGCTTCTGGAGGAAAGTTGAACATTGTTGGAGAGGTTTGTTGCACAGTCTCAAAAGGAAACGCGAAGACAAAGGCAACACTATATCTCACAGAGAACCCAGGACTAGATTTGCTGGGTCTAGACCTATTAGAAACACTACAATTAACAAATAACTCCATCAACCACATATGCAGCGCCGTAAGAACCAGTAAACCAGTTGAGAAGGATCTGAAGAATGTTGTGTTAGAAAGACATAGTCAAGTGTTTACAGAAGAATTGGGGGAGTGCAAAAAGGCAAAAGCAGTACTGATTCTTAAACCGGGAGTTACCCCAGTCTTCAGACCAAAACGTCCTGTACCTTATGCAGCGTTACCTATTGTTGAGCAAGAACTAGAGCGTCTGCAAAGTAGTGGAATAATAGAACCAGTGAACTTTTCCGATTGGGCAGCACCAATAGTGATTGTCAAAAAGCCAAATGGAAGTATCCGGTTATGCGCAGATTATTCGACTGGATTAAACGAAGCACTTGAAGTTCATCAATACCCTTTGCCGGTACCAGAAGATTTATTTGCAAAACTGAATGGGGTTAAGTATTTTGCAAAATTAGACCTGTCAGAAGCTTATCTACAGATTCCAGTAGCGGAAGAATGTAGGCATTACCTGACAATAAACACTCATAAAGGATTGTTCCGATATAACAGACTTCCTTTTGGAGTAAAAACAGCCCCTTCAATCTTCCAACAAGTCATGGATACTATGTTACAAGATATTCCTGGTACTGCGGCGTATCTCGATGACATTCTGATCATGGGTACAGACTATGCTGACTTAGAGAGTAAGGTCGACACGGTGCTTAGACGCATAGCAGATTATGGGTTCAGGTTGCGTGCTGAAAAATGTGATTTTTACATGGAGCAAGTCCGTTATTTGGGATTCATAATCAATAAAAACGGGAGAAAACCTGATCCTGAAAACGTTGAAGCCATCAAGTCCATGCCCCCACCGACGGATGTATCAACTTTACGTTCTTTCTTGGGAATGGTTAGTCATTATGGCGTCTTTCTTCCAGATCTGCATCGCCTTCGTGCTCCACTTAATTGCTTGCTGAAAAAGGATACCAAATGGTTTTGGTCAACCGAATGTCAAGAAGCATTCCTAAAACTAAAGCAGCTCCTATCATCAGACCTTCTACTTACACATTATGACCCAGATCTTCCAATTATAGTCGCGGCAGATGCGTCAAATTATGGAATCGGAGCTGTAATTTCACATACCTATCCTGACGGGTCTGAGAAAGCAATCGCCCACGCAGCAAGATCGCTGACTATGACTGAAAGAAACTACAGTCAGATTGAGAAAGAAGCTCTCTCCATCATATTCGCTGTAAAAAAGTTTCACAAGATGCTGTTTGGCAGACAGTTCACTTTACTAACAGACCATAAACCGCTATTGACAGTATTCGGATCTTAAAAAGGTATCCCGGTATATACAGCAAACCGGTTACAGAGATGGGCAACTACGCTACTGGGTTATGATTTCAAGATAAAGTACCAACCAACAACCGACTTCGGACAGGCAGATGCCCTCTCAAGGTTGATTGATTCGCATGCAAAACAAGAAGAGGACGTGCTTGTAGCTGCCATAGAAGTCGAGGCTGAAGTTCACAAAGTATTAACAGACGCAGTTTCCGGACTCCCGGTAACATTCGAAGCCATTAAAGAAGCTAGCAAGAAGGATAATACATTGAAGATTGTTCACCGCTGCATACTCAACAAGTGGCCTTCATCTAGACTACGTGGCGAACTCTTACAATATTTTCGTCGACGAGATTCCCTAACAGTTGTCGACTCGTGCATCATGTTTGGCCACCGTATCGTTATCCCTAGAAGCCTTCGGCACCAAGTCATTAAGCAATTTCACTGCGGGCACCCGGGGATAAGTAAAATGAAATCACTAGCTCGCAGCTATGCATACTGGCCGACAATGGACCGTGATATAGAACAAAAATGTCGCAGTTGTTGGTCCTGTCTAGAGGCTGCGAAGAATCCAACAAAAGCTGAACCACAACCATGGCCAAAACCGGACGGGCCTTGGCAAAGAATACACGCCGATTTTGCCGGACCAATACAAGGCAGAAATTACTTAGTTGTTGTCGACGCTTTTACAAAATGGCCAGAAGTGTATGATATGCCGAAAACGACATCAGACAGTACAATAAGAAGATTGTCAGGATTGTTTGCTTGTTTTGGGGTTCCAGAGATTTTAGTGACCGATAACGGCACTCAGTTTATGTCATCAGCTTTTAAACGCTTTTGCAGTGAAAATGGCATATCGCATCTACAATCTCCTCCGTACCATCCTCAGTCGAATGGCCAAGCAGAAAGATTCGTGGATACGATAAAAAGAGCTCTGGTAAAGGGGAGAGGTGAGGGTATCCCAGAACAAGTAATCAGTAAGTTCCTAATGTCTTACAGAGTTACTCCCAATCCGGCAGTACCAGAAGGAAAGTCACCAGCCGAGTGTATGTTCGGAAGAAAAATTCGCACAGTCTTCAACAGTATGTTGCCACCTAGGAAGACAATAAAACCGATGAATGAGTATCGTACGATCACTCGTAGCTTCCAGGTGGGGGAAAGGGTACTTGTCAAAGCCTATCAAGGTAATAGGAGATGGGAACCAGGTGTCATAGAACGTCGAATCGGAAATGTACTGTACCTAGTCCGGAAGGGTGTCGGAAAATGCATAAGACACATAAATCAAATGCAAAGAGACAGCAGTACAATGGTCCCAGGAAGCCGGCTCCCATTTCAATTGCTCGTGGATTCACCTCAGAAAAGCCATCATGAGCGCAAACATAGAGGAGGAAAACGACGCAAGGGAAAAGTTGTACAACCCCCGAGAGTGATGGACCGTAAGAGGAATGCGACCATAAAGTTCCAGGTGGATCCGAGAAAGAAGTCTTACACAACGGACTTTAAAGGAGGGAGGTGTGACGACGGACCGCGGGTAAACTCGAGGAAGCTATAAGAGGCTCAGAAGGAGCCGAAGATATTCCAGCCAATCACCATTAGCAAGAATATTCTAGAATCCCTACGTGTAGCTTCCCGATTGGACAAGGCTAATAACCCCCTGTATGCGGATTGGAGGACTATAATGATGATTTTTGTTCTTACTAAAACTATAAGTACCTGACAATTTGTACCCATAATTGACTCTGTTTGGAATAACATTCCTTTCACTAGTCTTCTGTCTTCTCTTTGCGACTTGGAAGGGTTTGGGCGTTCGTGTGTTCAGTTGTACTCGTTATATCAAGTAAATCAACCATTTCTAGATATAACACTTTTCTCATTTAAATAGATGTGTTTCCTACCCTCAAAGTAGTTTTAATATTACTAGCCTACTGTATTGCATATATTTCTGAACAAAATTATTTTGCTGATTATCAGCTTTATAAAAACGTAACTATTTAGTTTATTTTTTATTTCTTTATTTATTGAAAAACAATGCTACTCACACTACTACTATTTACAATAATTAGGACTCACAAAAAGAAGAGTTGAAAAAGCTTTTAAAAGCTCAATCGGAACACTTTAGAGCTTGTTCAGATGCAGTGGATTCCGCATTACGTGCGATCTAAAAAAGTCCGGAAACTCAGGCTAATTCAAAATGAAGGTAAGGTTTTATTGCAAATTTACATTTGTATCATACACACACATACATATTTATCATTGTAAATGATGCCGTCTAAACGATTGCTTTCTCTGAAACACATTTTTTTAATACAAATAAATTGCCGGTGTTGATTTTCAGTAGTACATCGTTGTTTATTTTCTTTTTGTAAGCAAAAAATGTGTCAATGTGTATAATCGAAAACTAGATGACAACAGAACCATATTTCATAGATCACATTAATTGATTTTATGTAAATTTTAATCATCCATATGATAAAGGTTATTTATGCAATTTCATGAAAAATCATTTTAAAGTGCACCTTAATTTGGTTGTACATTTTTTTACTTTTCATTTTATTATATTTATTACTTATTATTCAAACACTTCTTACTTATACCATTTTTCTAGAAACCTTCTATATTTACTGTGTTTAAACTTCTGATATAAAATAGTTTACACATTTGTATTCATTATTATGCAACTTTTTAAGAAAAGAACTTTTGCCTAAAACATAGGGTTAGCTTGTTAGTCATAAACAATGTGAACACAAATATGGAATATCTGACGTTTCTATAATTAGCATCAGAACGAAACGAAAAATTTATCAGGACGAAAATCAAGGAGCTTGAATTATTTTTGTTTATATTATAAAAAATCAATGTGACCGAAGTAATGTATGTACCTAACAAATATGTGAGAGTCAGTAATTCGTATTTTCAGCTTGTTGAATTATAACCCAATACGTACGTCCTGGTTGACGGAGAGACTT
Source organism: Schistosoma spindalis (assembly GCA_946903255.1). Taxonomy (NCBI): domain Eukaryota; kingdom Metazoa; phylum Platyhelminthes; class Trematoda; order Strigeidida; family Schistosomatidae; genus Schistosoma; species Schistosoma spindalis. Next base: position 12,433,280 of record OX336420.1, read on the forward strand.
TGTGCTGTTAGCAATTAAAATAATTTTGAAAGTTGAAACTGAACCATGGTAGGGGAAGTTATTGTAAGTACAGAACTATTTGCGCGACTATAATTTGTTGATGAACCAATCAGATTTCAGGACACAGGTCTTGGATTTTGGCTCAAAATTCATTCACTCATTTGGTTTTATACCATTGTGGTATTATAGCTGATGCCAGTTCGTGATGAAAACATTAATAGTTCAACTGTACTAATATATAACCCTCATTTAATCCTAGTAGTTAAGTGGACATTCGATTTTAGCATTGCTAAAAGGTTGTCCATAAATTATATTCAGCGAACTATAAAATAGGAGTTTCTTGTCAATAATCATAGGTCAAACGAAATCGAAATATGCGACCCAACTGATATGTACATATGCTAATTATTTTAGCTACATTTATCATTAATTTTTGAGGTTTGATCACTTTTAATCTCTTTTATTCGTGTCTTATCATTCATGTAACTCTAATATACTGAAAATCCAAACAAAACCGATATACATCGACGTACTTTGTTGAAAATGATTTGTCAAACTAGTTACACTAGTAATTCAAATACTGTCTATCTGCCTGGTTGATTTTACTTGTTCAAACAAAAACCCACTTTTTAATCCTGGTAAAAAAAGCAATAAATTATTAAAACTTTGAGGTAGATCTACATAATTAAGTCATTTATGCTACAGAACAAGGGAAGTTACACTATTATATATATAACCTTTTCTATTTAATTATAATTACAGAATGAAGACGCTGAGGGTCCTCCTTTAATAATATTATTGATAGTAATAAAACAAATGGATTTCTGATAATGTTCTTCAACATTTAAATCATTTTATCATTTCGTATTTACAAACTACTTACATTTTTACTTAAATATCTGTGATACATTTAGAATTTTTGTTTTTGAATGTCACTTTTTCATACAATTTTTTTTCTTTAACAATTACTTATGTTGTTTCATAACGTTTTCACACGTATAAAAGAAAAATAGTCAGAATAAATGTTGATTTCTTCCTCGTCTTATTGTTATATATTGTTTTGCAAGAGAAAATCATTTATTATTTTTATAGCAAATAACATCACTTGAAATTCTACTTCACTGGTGATTTCTTTCCGTGATCGAAAACCGTTTTCCAATAAAAACTGATCTGAACCATTGAGTCAATGATGCGGATGCTAATCACCTTAGAGTTACAATGCATTTAACAAAATAGGGTTAGGAATTAATACTGGGAGTCAAAATAAAGTGTGGGTTAGTTTTTCTCAAGGTCCAACATCAGCTATTATACAGCAATTCTGAAATGTGTATACCTTAGTCTTGAAGTAAACAGTAATTCACAAATTATAATAAGCAGATATACATGGCGGCTATCAATGGAATCCAGGATCCACGTTTCGTTCCATTCGGGACTCGTCAGCTGGATGTGCCTGCATCCCAGAGTTGGTGTTCACTCCGGGACTGGAACCTAGTACCATTCGCTTCAAACGGTATTGTATTTTCTACCTAGCAATTATGTCCAGGTAGATACTCGTTCGTGCCGTGGGGTGAAGTTTAATTCATTTGCATTGGTCTTTTGAATATTCCTATTGATATTTAGGACTGTTACTCATTAGTCTGCTTTTGGCTGACGCGATGGAGTTTGAAGTGGATGGTCGTAGATTAGAGTCCTGGAGTAAACATCAACTATAGGGTTCAAGTAAATCCTGTTGAAAAGTTCCAAATAGGATGGAATGAGCATACTTGATTCCATTGATTGGCACCACTCATCTCTGCTTATCATGGTAATATCGAGGCAGTCCGTATAGGATGCATATATGCTAAAAGAGATCCTTCACTCATAGTCCAAAACATTAATGGCAAGATTTAAAGAGCCAGTACAAACGAATTATTTCATAAATCATTTCTTTCTCCTGATTGACTTTATGGATTATATTCTCAAATGTACTCAGCGGTAAAAGTCAGCTTAACCAATTGTACTTCAATTAAATATACTAGTGAATATTCAAAAAGAAAACGCTTTAGTACCAACTTAATAAATAAGTCGATTTTTTAGAATTTTGTTGTGGTGAGTTATCCCTTAACACTGCTTGTTGAGTTGACTGATGTTTTTTAGCAAGTAAATGGTCATCTCATTACTTGTGCTATAAAGTGATTAATCTCAGAAATTAACAATATTTTCCAAAAAAGGATTAATCCACTACTCATTTTATTATTAACTTTTAATTTGTTTGACACATTTCAAAAATATTTCTCACGATAGGATGATAAGTTTTGATGGAAACAGTGCAAGTTTGACAAAAACCTAGTGAAGGGTTGTAAAGTGTAGAGCAAGTTGATTCCCTGAAATTTTGGTAATGGAATGTTATCTAGGTTTAGAGTGAAAGCTTAAGAATCCGGTTAATCATTTACCTATGATAAGCCCCCAATTGCCCTACTACTGCCGTTATGGGGAGAGCCAGCTCTCTCTGTCTAAATGCTCTCATATGGCTATGCGTATATAGCCACTCCTAGGGAAGTCCTACTCACTCCTGTTATATATTGGGACCGCCGAGTAGAGGGCAGTGAGTTATCGATCGGATCAAGGACGGGTAAAACATGTGCAAGCAGCCTAGAGTTCTGAGTGGTCCTACTTTCCGCCTAGCCCAGACAGTTAAGTCCAGAACGTCAATTTCAGCCTCTGCAATATGAATCATTATATTTCAAACATACGGGGTTTATATACCAATTAAACAGACGACAACGTAGCATAAAACAGAAAATAACATTCGTACAAAATTTGGCCAAATGTGGCTGTGAATGTGGGAGGCAGTGACTAATAAACAGGGCGTAATTCAAGAATGGTAAAACGTATCATAATGGTTCATAGGTCAAAATAAAGCTTATAATAAAAGGAACATGAATATGAATAGTTTAGTTATTTAACAATTATACGATAAAAATATACGTTTAGTATTAGTCCACAAATGGATCCCAAAATTACCATTCATTATTCATGTCGGGACATATCACTCCCTTCTCATCACAGGGATGTTGTTTACGAAATTAGGTGGACGGAAAGCGGATCATCGGTGCCTAAACAGGTTTGATAGGTATGGAAGATCTGTGTAGAGGAGATAAAAAATCCTGATTCAAAACCAGTGGTGCATATGAGCTTCAGAATTCTGAAAGAAAAAATAATGTATGAACCCATTTCTAGTCACTGGCTACCATGCGACTTCATCTGCTAACTTTGTTCCATTGCCTTGTGCATTAGACCTCTGGGTCAAAGGGTCGCAAAGTGACTCTAAGAAAACTAACTCCTTCGGTCTGGGAACCGAGCAGTATCCCGGCCTGCAAACAAGCTGAATAATAAATGTTTTGTGTGACTAATAAATACGTTAGCACCTTTTTGTAACGATGTTTATGTTTAAATTAATAAATAGAAAAGTGAAGGCAGGATTAGTTTAAAATCAGTTATTGTTTTTTTTTTTGGTATTGGGAATACTTTCTGAATTGTGATGCATAAACATGAAGTTATTTGGCATAAAAGCGATTCCTATAGACCGCCATTAAGAAAATAAGCAATTTAGCTATTTTTCTGAAGTCTGTCACCAACAAGCTATGACTATCGTCTATAGTTAAAATCTCATGTAGATAAGTTGACAAAACGGCTATAAACAGGAAAAATCATTTTATCTTGATTTCTTTAACGTCATAAGTTTACCTAGAATTAAAGTTTTGGCTTTTTGTTAACCATGAAATCGAATTAAAAGTTATTCAAATATTTATTGGAAAATTCCAAAAAATAATGGTCAATATTGATCGTACGAAACAAATGAAATGTAGTTAGTAGGAAAATTCAGGGTGCACGCTTTGTTTCATCGTGGATTCGTCAGTCATATGTACCTGGATTGCAGAGTTGATATTCATCCAGGGGTTCAATCCCAGTACATTTCACTTCAAATACCAATATAAAAATTGAGATAATATATCAACAGATGTAACTCACTTCCTAGATTCCACTAATAGTCACATTCCACCCACTCAATACAAGTATGTAATGGATACATGGAGGAAATTCACACAGGATGCATATATACCAACTAAGAATATTCAAAATCGCAACAATAAGATAATCCAAACCATTACAAATTATATCAGTATTGATGTATCAATAGAAAATATCCGTTATTTTCTCCTTCATAACGTTTAAGAGATTAATCATTTTTATATGGCATATTTTCTTTAACAAGAACCATTTTTAATCGTTTCACTGAATCGATCAATACTTCAACAACAATAATAATTTATGATATATAATACTATTAATTGATGTTTAGATTATGTTGATTAGAATAAATCTTAAAAACTATGGTGATGAATTTCTATCATGTGTTCAATGAATCGCTTATAATATTGACACATAATGGTAGGTGAATTCGAGAACAAGAAGAAGAATGAAATTGTTATGTGATTTAATCAATTATCAATCTTTTTTATAGATTTTTATGTTTATGTGTATCCGTAGGAAAGATGAAAGGCGTTTAAATTAAATTCATATCATTATAGATGAAGAAAAGAAATGTTTGATTGAACCGAATGTGTTAACTAGATAAATTTTTTACAAAATATTGAAATACTATGATTAACAAATAAACAAACTGAGGTACTGGGTTCGAGTTCCAGAAATGAACATCAACTCTGAGATTCTTCTACATTCAGCCGATGAGATTCAAATGGAACGAAACACGCTTCCTGGATTCCACTACTAGCCATTATCCATCTTTGCTTAGAATGAGGTTATATAAATTTAATTTCAAATTACTTAATCTACATCAGTTTTATCTTTTTCAAAATTAAAGCAATCATTTTAGTTTTATGTAAAGCATTCATCCATTCTCCGAAAATTTAAGGTCCATACCATTATAGTAAATTTTTTGCTGATTATTTACCATATCTCCGTAAGATTTTCAGAAGAGAATATCACTATTTTCTATAAAGTACTGATTTCATTGCCATTAAGAATAACTTGTAGAGGCTAATATCCTCTATATCAGACTCCAGTAAATGATATCCCGTTAACTGAGTATTTAACACCGGCTAAATCTCCTAGTAGAGTTATGAATTTACTCGAGATTATTCTAAAGCCCGAACATCAGTTATAAAGATAGTTTATTGTTAAAGATTAATAAAATCCGCAAGTGTACAGCAAGCAAGCACACAAAGAAACCAAGAGTGTGTGTGTGTCTGAGTGCTAAAACTGCATATATATTTTTGAGTGTTAATCAATTATGGAAAAATTATTGGTTGTCTGTGTATTACAACCAATAGGAGAATAGATTAAAAGTTGACATGTGCTCAATCAGACTCACACAAAAATTTACATAGCGGATTAAGTGTCTAAATTACAGTGAGTGGACGAATAATATAGTAGTGGAATGGTCTTACTACAAACTATACGTTAAAATTAAAATCTACAAATACTGTTTAATTCCTTTTCGTCATTTTAAATAAAACAATAACTGAATGCTTCAATCTGATTCTGCATTATTCTTTGAAAGTGTTGTCAGTTTATCATTGAAAGTGTAGTTCATTCTACATTTGTCTATTTTATTTGAACAGCCTAATTACGTCATCTGTATGTTTGCATTGGTTATTTGAAATCAAATTGAAATTATACACCTCATCTCATCGTTACATTTGACAGTAATTCATGTTTTATTCAGTAGATTTATGTATATCATTATTTACTATTTAAAGTTAATACATCTAAATTATCAATGATATACAACATCAATTCAAAAAAAAAAAAATTTACAAAACATGATCATATAATTTACATCTAATAGAGATCAATAAATTACAGGTTCTCAACTTGATTGTTAAATTAGATACTATTTATACTGTATACATGAAAGTGTTCCAGGCGTGATTCATTATTTAACTCATTTATTGCCAAAATGTTTGACACAATTACATACACATTAAAGAAAAAAAAATTATTATTTGTAAATTGACATGAATATTTAATCAATTAATTGTAATCGTTATATATGACCAAAAACCTAAGACTGATGTTCTAACTTTTCGTGAGCATAGGTTTCATTGTCTTCGGTGTAATTACTTGTAGTGTCGGATATTGTGTTAAGCCCATATACTTTATTCTGGCTTTCGGACAGGCCAATCTATTCATTCTATTTGAGCCATATTTTGACCTTGTTAAATTATTCGCTTATCAATCTTCACTGTTTTTATATGAACGCATATGTGTGCGTACATTTTTTATCCTATTCATTACATGTTTGTAACTTAATATTGTGTGCTTATGGATATTGAATAACGTTTGACTAAATGGAGTTGGCTTCCCGCCATCTCTACTACGCGTCGTTTCGGTTCATTCGCGCTTCACTCTCGCTTCATATACAAAATATGTGTTCAAAAGTCCATTCTCGTTATTTGACTTATTTAATCCCATTATTGACTAACGTGATTTAAGTCGATGATTATATACGGGGATAGGCGACATACATATTTCGACAACGATCATTCATGCGACCTACTTGGAGTCAGATCTCGGGCCACTAAAGTGGAGAGCCCGTCAACAAACATCGTCCGATCTAAATGATGACGAAATAAACGACCCCAAAAATACTCTTGATCTGAAGAATATATTTGTGAAAGTTTTATTTTGGAAAGATTACCATCAACGTATAAATACAATGCTTTAGTTTATTTTTTATATATTTACGAGTGTTAATGAAGGTTATTGACATATGTTTCGATGTTAAATGGTATTTTGATGGAAATCCTAAACCTTGGTTTTCATGCTAGTCGATGTTAATCAGAAATGCGTATCTGCAATCTCCGGAGTATTGATTATTCGGCAAAGACTCGAACCAATATTACATATGTCCACAGTCAGAAACGTTACCAAAAGGCTATTTAGGAGGCGATTGTATAATTCAGATATTTACATTAATTGACCTTTGAGTATTCATCAACAACATGTTTGTCTGGTCCTTTAATTTTGACTGAATTCTATTGATCAAGCTGCATCTAGATATCATTTAACGACCTCAAACCTTAGATACCGCCCAACATTCAATCTTAACAATAAAAATGAAAGAGAAATTGTCTGGATTATTAGATTTTCAGTTCTAACTCCTTTTGTAATGCCACCTATGCTGTATTTTTTAGGAATTCCGTCCTTGTTTCAGATCAACATAAAATGAATAATCATTGAAACCATCCAGCGCTGAGGAGTTATATCTTCTTAACCGGGAAGTCATAAAAAGTGTACGCCTACAAAACCACGTTTGAAATCAAAACCAATTTACATTAAACCGTTTGATTGTTAGCATTTGAAACTTCAATATTAAATGGGTTGTTTTTACAATCACTGTCAATTTTCTTTTAAGACAAATAAACAAAACTTATATCGCAAGAATTTCGTTGAGAAATTAATTGAAAGACTTTTAGAATAAACAAATTGTAACATGATGGATAAAAACAAAACCGCTTGATTAGATTTTATACACCCTGAACTCTGATGTACATCATTCGGTTTATATGTATTGCAATTTAATATATATATATATATATATATATATATATATATATATATATATATATCGGGTAGAACTGGAACTCAAAGAAAGACTAACAACCGAAGCTCTACATATATGCGCTAATCCAAACAGTATTAATATGAGAAACAGAATACAACTAGCTGTGCTATGGCAACTAATAAGTAAATTTGAACTCCTCAGTCCATTCTATCTATATCGTATTAACTTATTAACAGATATTACATTCGACGGTTCGAATCAGTTATCTTATCTGAATATGCTAAACGATTGACCGGAACTTTAAAAATAACACAAACATTCAGTTACAGATACATTCTTCCTCTTTGAATTCATTCTTTTATCTTGTTTATTTATTTTCATTTTATGCATACTGTGATATTTCTGATTCATATCATATATAAAAATTATATGTTTTCTTAATATTTACCGACCGAAGACAACATATAGTGAGTGAAATTTCTTCTTCTCACTTATGTATGCACACAATCTGTTATCTTAACACTTTTCGTTTCACACCACATGTCTCTTACACAATAATGCAAATACCTACTTCAAACAGTGTTCACGTTGATTAGATGGCCTATTCAGTATACAGTAAACCGGATAACCATCTACATATTTATATTTGATAATTTTGATATTTGATTATATTTTCTTGAAAAAGCTTGGACCAGATTACTAGGTGAAACGTTGGATTTACTTCGCTGAGATTTTACAAATACATTTTTCCTCTTTAATGACTGGAATCTTTCTTCAGTGATGTCTTTACAACTAATTATATTTTTTTGTCCACCTTTATATTTCATAACATTAATCAAAGCTGAGAGATTTCATTATATTTCCATTAAAAAAATTCCAGACAAAATTTTAGTATACAGTTAGTCTTAATGTAAATTTCAACTGAAATTTTTGCATAAGTGAATTTCTTTAATAAATGTAAGCAGACTTCAAACAGGTCATTCTTCAAATAAACATCTCAATTTCAACCGATCATAACAAGCGAATTGATTGTTTTCAGATTTGAAAATAGTCGTTCTGTTCAACACTGCTATAAGCAATGGAGAGTAATAACAAAACCATGTTTCATTTTATTCAGCAGTGATTAATGTAACGAAATAATGATACATTTATGGTATTATAATGAGTAGAAATTAGAGTTTCAGACGTTTTATAATTCATTGTGAGTCACTTATTCAGAGTATAAATAAATAATTGGGTTAAATGAACATAAAATTAAATAGTGCAGAGAAACAGGAAGAATATTTAATTCAATCAAAATAGATCTGATTATGTCGATATCATTTGATCTATTTTGGTCAAGGAGATTCTGTTAAAGAAATCACTATGTGCATTTTCGTGTTTGGATCATTTTTAATTTGATAAATGTGAAATTTGTGATAAGAAGGATTAGAGTTGAAATTTCAGTATTTGGGTGTGCTAGTTTTCTGAGAAATAAGTAGTAGATTGTTCGAATAAACGATATAAGTTGGAAGAATGGTCATGCTCTTTTTCATTTGAGGGTAGAAGAAATTAGGATTATATGATATACCTAAGCTATTCGCCCTACTTTATAATTGGAAAAATCTTTCTGAATTAAAAGTTAAAAGTTGTATGCAGTGGTATTGGCAGTTTGATTTGTAGAGTTTTGATTTCTACAAGATAATTAGGAGGTATTTTCGTATATTTCAGGTGTTCTTTGGTACAAGTACAGACTTCACAAGACTCTCAAATGTAGAATGAGTCACATTCAGCACAACGTAATCTTAAGATCTGATTCTGTTAGGGTCTAAAAAGGATCTTCTTAATTCCAAATGAAGGCTTTTTGATGATCTTTAGTTGTTCACAAAAAGTTATAATTCTGTCTGGTCTTAAAACACGTCGGAAATTTTTTTGTATTACCACGCTGATAAAGTTAAACTACGGTACTGATCCATAATTTTTCATTCCATTTTTATTTTAAGTATGTTTCAAACAAAACTCTTGGGAAAACCAATTAATCGCACGATGTATATTATTTTATTACCGAAAGAAAATTGTCAATATTTCATAGTCGAGAGCAATCCTCATGCATGTCTCCGTAAAGCTATTTAATAAAAAGTAATAATATGAATGTGAATTGATTTATCGTACATTAATGAAGTGAAGATTTTTAAAGGTATTATATGCTTTATAGCTTTACAGAAGTTTCAGAAATTGTATTTATAACTATAGTGCAAAATTTCATCATTGACTGGAAACGTTTATGGCTTCCATGATTCAATTGTAAAAAAATATTACAAATGTTGATGGAATGTAGTTACAACAATAAATAAAGCGAATGTTATTTGTTTATGTAGATACTAGAAAACATTATGAAACCATACATTACACTTGATTGCAAAATATTATTGGTACTCAACTGGTTATTGAATATTGAAAAGTAGTATAAGTTAATACACAAAAAGAGTTGGTTGAGATGACAATCAAGACAGAGTGTAAATGAACTTAACAGTACTGTTGCAATCAAGTTATACATCCTGTAACAGTGGTTATCATGATGTTCTCATGTTGGCAAAAATGTCTAGATGATATCGTTCTGCGGAATGATTGTCCAAATTCAAGTACACTTCTATACAATATATTATTGTTCTGCAAATAAAATTCAAAAAATCTTTATCGGTTTGTTTAAAAAAATGAATAAATAGTTACTTACGATTCATGTAACTAGGAGTTTTGATAATTTTCCAAGAACAGGGATTGGATCACGATGATTCTTTCCAGCTACTGTTTACATCATTGTTTGAATACAGTGAACTTCTTTGTGAAGTGCCAACATTTTCGTCATATGATGAAATATGTTTTATTTCCTTTAATTTGTAAGATTAACTGCTGCAAATATTGAAGGAATATTCAATTCCATGGAATGCTTTTCTATGAGAGATTTTCGTTTTTATTCACTCTTAAAATCTGTTCTGTAATTATACCAACCTCATATAATAAATAAGCAGAAATGGATGATAGCTAACAGTGAAATCCAGGACGTGAGTTTTACCCAATTTGGGACTCGTCAGCTGTACGTACCTGTGAGTCCAAAAAAGGCGAAATGCGCGTTCTGGATTCTTCTACTATCTATCACCCATTTCTGTTAATATTGCTTGTGACAAGGTCATATCGAGGCAATCCGTACAAGATAAACGTATGTCAATAAGAGACTGATCAATTGCAGTCCTAAATATCAATGAAAAGATTCAAATAATCAATGGAAAAATGAGTCATATAATAAATATATGAAAAAAGGCTTTGTTCGTACTCTGCTGACTCAATTTCGTGAATTGGTTGAAGTTAGACATTAATATCGTTGGACACCGGCTCAGTGGTTTAGATGTTTAGCATTCGAGTGCTAGATTGATAGGTCCTGGTTTTGAATCTTACGCAGTGGGATCATGTATGTGCACTGCTGAGGAGTTCCATACTACGACGAAACGGCCGTACAGTACCCTCAGGTTTTCCATGGCGGTCTCATGAATTCATCCATAAAATTACCAAAAATCTCTACAAAAACCTTTCTAATAAAAATATTTTTCAAATAATTTTTATTGACGCTTTGTATACACAATTAATTAAGCTGAAAATAAAAGAAATAAAGTGGAGTCTACTGAAAACAGAACTCTGTATTGAATTAATATTAAGCATTATATTTATCTCAATAGGTTTATTTCGTTTCTTTAATACATTTGTTGGGAGTTTATAGAGATAAATTCAATTTGTTTTTAAAATAAAAAGGACTAATTCAACAAAGAGTCGTCTATTCGATGAACTCATTCTTAAATCTGTACAAAAGTGATATTTAGTAGTTTATCGGTTAATCACGATAAAAATAACACTAATATTGGAAATAATGAGAATGGATTTGCTAAATAGGTTAACATAGAGATTAATTAAACTAAAGCACAAAAAATGTCTATTCTGATTAAGAAACATAACAAGCTTGAATATTTATCAAGAAGATAGATCAATATTATTACTTGTGAAAATGGACTGTGCAACGTGATAAGTTAACAGTCTCAATTTGAGATAACCTCTAGTCAGGAAGTTGGATTATTTTCTTTTTGTATAAATAATTTTGGTTTGTCTAAGTGTATCCCTAATAGAGACGACTTTAAATCTTGAGTCTATTTTTGTTGAATGGTCAGTGTTTAAAAATTATTTAATTAAAACGTCTTATTGAGCCATTTCTGTCTCTTTTCAACCAAGTCAGATAATGCTCTTGGATTCTCTTAGATACACTTAAAATATATATATATATATATATATATAAAATGAAATTTTCGTTCCTACTAATATGGATCCAGGTGGAGAAAGATGATAGTTGGCCATTCCGTGGGGATTTTCTGCAAACGATTTCCTAAAACATTTGAGCACAGTTGGATGTTGGCTAGCAGAGGAATCCAGTACATACGTTCTGTCAGTAGCTAAGTAGACAGTGAGATGACATTCGAAGTAAACAGCAGTAGGTTTGAGTCCCACAGTATGTATGTACATCCATCAGACGAGTCCCATGTAGGACAAAATATGAATCCTGTATTGGACTGCTAACGAACATCCAACTCTTCTTAGAATGCTAATAATGTAATGGCTTTAAGCAGTCAATTCATATAAGACACACATATGTCAAAAATGACTAATCAGTTGGAGTTTCAAGTATCAAATGAGGAGATTCAAACAAGTAATGCAAATGAATTTGATCTTCGTAAAGTTCCATAAGATTTTCTCGTCATTTAACGATTGGAAAACTTGTATTACTTACTATCCATGAGCTGACATCATTTTGGATACCATAAATATTTATAAAACGTTCGTTTCAGTATGAATTTTGGCTGAGAAAATTATTTAGAAAGATAGTGAATAGTTCTCGCTTTGTAAAACTTCACTTACAACATATAATTTCATCCAAGTCATAGTCCTGAGCTACTTAACTGCATTAATTCAATATCTGTGTTTAAGATTACCGCTGACAGAATTGTACTTGGCAAATTTAACAAGAAAATTCCATATACAGTTGAAAAAAATAACTGTGATAATGATAAAAACACAGAAACGTTTACTTATATGTTCTTTCTATTTAAGTCATTTATTTTTTTCCACCTAATTTGACATTTTTGAAAAAAATTATTTGCCTACTAATAAACAAATAGTAAACTTTGAACAAATAGTTCAAGTAATTTAAAATTAGAGAGACTATCCAAATAAGCCGATGCTTCAATAATATACTTTGTCAGTATAGGGCTGTGAAGATCATTTAATTTAGTTAAAATCACGTACTGAAAGAGTTAGAGAACCATGGAAATCCTGGAAGCACTGGACGGTCATTTCTTCCTTTAATATGACTACTCATTAGCTCATATCCACGATCTCACCCCTAGGTGTCACATGAGAACGTTTGACCTCCAAACTACTGAGGTGAGATACAATGGTAGACAAGATGAATCTCAATCAGTCTACGAAAGTGCGCGACCATCTTTCATTACTTGAGTATTTTGGATGAAAATAATGGTTCTCAAAAACATTGTTGATGGCGATCTATAGATTTACTAAACTGTTCAGTTGAAATCATGAATTCATTTCTTACACTTATCAACTGTACCTGACACGGTAAGGTCTTTCAATTAAATATAAACTATGAAATCAGTTTACATAATGTGGCATTGCCATGCAAAATGCGTGTGAATTTTACCACGTTTTCAGCGAAGAGAAGAATAAAGAGAATAAACTTGATGTGGAAACTGACATTTAGTATACTTGTTTTTCTTTTTCAACATACAATTAGCTATTCAATACATATCGTAACTGTCTTGTAGAAATAACACAAACACTCATTCCGTCATTTTTATTTTGCTTATTTATCTTCATTTTATGCATTCTGTGACATGTTTAACTCATATTATCTATAAGAGTTTTCTATTTTCTTCAAAACATCACCGATTAGAGTGAGTAAAATTTCTTCTCACACCTCAGATCCATTCACAGTCTGTTATCTTAACACACTTTTCATTACACACTTCATCAAATAATTACTTTCAACATTGTTGACATGATTGGATGACCTATTCAGTATAAAATTAATTGAAGAACTATGTTTCTATTTATATTCAACCATTTTGATATTTGATTATATTTTTTTCGAAAAATCCTTGACCAGATTGCCAAAAGAAACAGTGGAATTACTTCAAATTCAGTGGCTGAGATTTTACAACTACATTCTTCCTTCTTAATGTCTTACATCAACTCGGTGTCCATATATTATAAAACTATTCGATCAAATTTAGACAAAGTCTATATATATATATATATATATATATATATATATCTTCTCATAGTTTTTCGTTTGTACTTTTTTATCTTGACAATTGTCTACTTAGTAACAATCGCCCACATATTTACATAAAAAAAATCACACAAATTATATGGTTATATATATATATATTTTTTTTTAAAATTTGCCTATCTACTCACATCAATTCGAATGGTTTAGTGCTTCATATATTCACTGATTTATTTTCCCTTACTTATCATATTTTTTTGATTGAGATCATGAACCGATTGGTGTTTAACCACCGTAGGAAACCTGAAAGCACTGGACTGCCGTTTTGTCCTATTGTGGGACTCCTAAGCAGTGCACATTCACAAACCCGCTCGCGGGGTTCGATTTGTTGTTGATAATTTTAGTAATTAAACAACATTGTTAATTTTAAAAAATAGAAAAGAAAATATTTTAATATTAAAAGAATAAAACAAATTAAATTGAAAGGGGATAAAATGATTGATTATTAATTGAATTTGTCAAGTTTCACTTTAGATAATAAATATAAAATGTACCGTTAAAAAATGATTTATTATTGCTTTCTTTAATATCATTAATACAATTATTCTGATCGATTCTGATTGAATAATTGATTCTGACTGACCGACTAACTGACTGACTGACTGACTGGTAACATTACCCCTCTCCATATTTTATTTGTATTTATTACGTCATATATCATTTCAATTCTTTTTGAAGTTTAAATTACATCATTGTCATTTTTCTTTAATTCAGAACTGAATGATTTTAATTCATATCCTTCTTTATTATCATTAATCTATTTCCAGTTATTTTATTACATAATCATTTAATATTTGTTAACTCTATGAGTTCTAATCACTCTTTCAATATTCTGGAACTTTCTCTGAGAAATTTTATTTCACCGAAACAAGAAATATTTTATGACCTTATTAAACGGAATGTTTGTACACATTAATGAAGTTTTATACACATCGTTCCCGTTATCATTTTGATTAGAGCAAGAACAAACATTCTAACAGAATAGCATGAATTCATTTTATTTCGTTGGTTCTCATCAGCTGCTTACAATCTGTGATATTTAGAATGAAGGTTAAAAAAATTAATCTTTTTAGTTAGTGTACATAGTAACCAAAAATATTTCAAAATGTGCTAAAATATATTGTTTTTTTGTAATATTTAAAATAATTGTTGTCATTGACCTATTAAGTAATTGATTTTTATGTTTTATTTGGTTCACATAAATAATCCATTTCGCATGTGTATGACTAAATAATTATTTTATTAAGATTATGAAACGTTTGAAATTAAATAACTGTTGAAAATTAGGACTACTCTGTAGTATTTGTTCGTAACCACACTATCGTGGGTTGAACCAAGTTTTTTAATTCTTGCACTCAAACTCTTAACCTCTAGACCATTCATTCAGGATCTAATTCTGTACAAGTTTAAATTCATTCAGTCCACGATAATTGGAGACTATCTTCCGGATCCCGAATTAATGGTCTAGAAGTTAGGGATTCGTTAAGGAGACTGAAATGTATGAGCTTGATCATGGGTTGTGGGATGGTTGTTACATACATCTGAGAAGAGCCGTACCAGAGTGAAATAGGTGTCCGGTGGTCCACGATTTTCTATAGTTACCTTACTTAGATCTGTTTGTGATCATAATAAAACCCGGAAATCTCAGAAACCCCTATACTGAAAATAATTATTTGTTGATTTTATGAAAAAATGTTTTCTAAATTTTTCTTATTCTCAGACATATCTGTTGAACTGTCATACTTTGTTTTAGAGATGAGCGAATAAATAACAAAACTGTAGCTGCCAAAACTATTCATCTATGCATTTATTTAATAATTGGCATACGATATTTCTGGACGCTCATGATTGTAAGCCCTTATTTAAAATAATAATGGTTAATTAATCGTTCTTCGTTCATAAATTAAAGCTAGTTAATTATGCACGTATCTGTGCATAGATCGTAGAGATTGTCGAATACCATCGAGATTAAAAATCTCTTTAAGTCAGATAATCAGTGAATAGCAGGAAGTATCGGACAGAGCTTTCATCCAAGTATGCGAATTATTGTCGATAAGTCTTCATCTATTCACCGGAAACGGAACCAAGACGGTTAGTCACAAGTAACAATGGGAGATGGTAGAACAGTATAGCAACTTAACTGAAGTTAAACATGTAAACCACTGGATGATGACAGGTTCAAAGCTCGAGATTTAAAGTAACTGAGTTTGTGGATGTCTATTCCCGGCGGGACGAAACAGATATCCAGTGTTTTCTGGTATTCAGTGGTTATCTAACTCAGGTCTGTCTATGATTTTAATTGTGTACCTGTTACTTGATTTTAAACTACAAATGTCCTTGTTGCGAACCGATTGCTAATTTTTATTAATTATGCGTTGTAATTCTTCATCTCATGTATATAATCTTATGAGTTTTTGAGTTAAAAGAGCAAAAAACACAACTACCATTTTTTCTTACTTCTTTATTGAGGACCAAGTACAGAAGAAATATGTGTTTGCCAGTGAGCGCTAGCATACATCTTGGCTGTGTTTTAAGCAAGTTTAGGTAACATATTTTGGAAAATCTCTGTTAGGTATCTGGAAACAATATTAACATGATTTCGTCATCAACTTTTTAATTACCAGGTATATGTTACATATACTGTTGAAACAATACAGCCTTTAAATGAAAATACTCATTATCTGAGCTGCTAGCATACTACTTTGTAGACAAGCATAGAGACAATGAATCCAGGTTAATATGTAGTAAATTTTGGTTTTATATAAAAGATGGAAGCACTGGACAGCCAATTCATCCTGGTACGGAACTCCTCAGCAGTACGCATCAACCTCCCCTCGCGAGATTCGAACCAAGTCTCACGCGCTAGCGCTTAACCATTAGACCACTGAGCCGACATCCAACGGTGTTAATGTCTAACATCAACCAATCCAAGAAGTTGCGCCACCGTACACCATTGTCTATAGTGAGTTGATATCACACGACAGACCTGGTTGAACTCCACTGGTAACGGCTTCTCACAGGTCTAGTTTCAATCGACTCATGATTTCAACCAGTGAAATTTCTAAAATCTCCAAAAAACCCCTTCTGATTATACATAAGAGACAGGAAGTAAAAATTTATCTACTGAAATGTAGTTATAACTGCTCCTGCTTTACAAACAAATTTATCAGCTGATTTTAAAATATAACAAGAACTTAGTGATGTATTATTTTTTTACGTTTTATATCACGCTGTAAGAAGATGTATTTCTGTGAAAATAAATGCATAGAGATTATGATTATTTTGAGTTGTTAGCAAACGTTAAATATTTAAGTTTTATCAAAAGAAAATAGAATCTCATCCACTTTTATGTAACTGTCTAAGAATATTTAGTGCTGTAGATTGAATAAATCTTTCTATGGATACATAAAATATCTCGACCATAGTTGCTCAATTGACGAATGTATAGTAATGAAGGCAGATAATACAAACATTACAGAACTGTGCTTCTGAAGTGTTTTACTTCAATGTCAATATTCAAAAATATATATATGTAACACGTAAATTTTGAATGGTACTTGTATTCAAGAAAGTATTAAAGCCAATCGATTCCATATTGTACTTCATTGAAGATTTGTGTAAGCATACTGTTTGTTTTCATATACATGAATTAATGTACTCGATTGATATTTTACGATTGAAATGTTATTTGAAATCAAATAATATATCAATCCCAATGGAATGATTCGTAGTGAAGTTCATTCGTTTAATAATTGTTCTGTTTTTTTCTAAATATCACTTCTATCCATTCATTCCGCATGATTACAATCCAAATCGATTATTCTCTTTATTGCATTTGTAAATAGGTATCAATATTATTATTATTATTACTAATACTATTTTGTCTGTTCATTGATAGCACTTACAAAAGCGAGTACTAGAAACTTTATATTCATAACCTAACAACAAGTTCTTTTAAAATAATAATCATATTTTCAACACAACATAAGAAATACACTTCAAATATGGACGAATATTTCATCAGGTATAACTGACAATATTCCATGTGTAGTTAGTTAGTTTTTATTTTTTCTATTTTTTTTAAGTACAAGTCAGTATATAGCAGAAAGTTTATTTTTTGTAATTCTTAGTAAAATTTCAAGTAAACTACATCGTATCTTACAGGATTTTTTTTTAAATTTAATTTTTCACTAATTTTTTTCTCTACAGTAGCTAGGCGCCTAATATTTGTAAGATATTATGTTACAGGGTAATAATTATTTTTTATGATAGTATATTGTAATTTTATATCATGTGCAGATTAGATAAACAGTTAAGTGATGAAACAAGAAAAAGAAAATGGAGTTTCATTAGAACTATGTAATGTATTAGCATAGTTTATAAAGGTCAGATTAAACCAACTTAAATATAGGAAATAGCAAAGATAATGAATAAAAAATAACCTAAATCACACTATAATAAATGATAATTCAATATTATTGGGGTTAGTTTAGAGTAAGTACAAGATATATTTAAATATACAGTAGGTGGGAGTTGAACTTATGTAATATTTAAGGTTTCATTAAACCTAATTAATTATCTTAGGTAATTTTTATACAAAAAGTAAGAAAAAAATCTGAGTTGATATCAAATTTATGATTTATTTCAGTTAGATACTTAGCAATTTAATAGTTGGATTTATGAGTTAATTGAAGCTAGATCACCATGGAAAATCTGAAAGCACTGGATGGCTGATTCGTCCTAGTATGAGACTCCTCAGCAAGAAGCATCCACGATCCCTCCCCAACGGCTGGATTCGAACCCAGGATCTATCAGTGTCGTGCGCAAGAGCTTAACTTCTAGACCACTCAGCCAGCATCCAACAATGTTAATATCTAGCTTCAACTAATCCACTTAGCAATGGAAGATATTAAACTGAACGAACTTGTAAATCACGACTAGTTATTCATGTTTTTATGTGTCCAGATATATATTAGATTTTTATATAATAAAATTCTATTTTCAAGTGTTTTGATAAAGAATGGTCATTTTCCTCTTGAACATACTAACATTAATGTTATAAAGAACACAAATATAGAATTCAGTGATGAATTGTATTTCTTAATTAAGTTGATCAATTTATTGATTATACAATTTTACACACACACACACAATAGATTATTGATTAACTACTAGCCTAATTCATTCAAATTTCTTGATTAACCGGACATTTAAAATGATACATAATACATCAACATCATCATTATTATGGGTATCACTTAATTAGTGGTTGATCAATAAATTAACCTTCTTTTAAAGTTTTCTTTCCTTTTTTACATAGGTATGATAGTTTTATTCCATTAAAACAAGTAGCGGTTATTAGTTACTCTAATATCACAGTAAATAATCTTATCGGTAGCATTAATTAATGATAGATACTGTCATTATCGCTAAATAATATATACAAAAATAGAAGTAGATCTTTTATTCTATAATACAACTAAATATAAAGCATTCAACTTTAGATTTTGTCCATAAAATAAATTTAAACATTTAAATAGATTTAATTGTGAATTCAATGCAAGATGTGTAAATTTCGTTTTCTATAAAGTCTCAATTTTTATCCTATTTTTATATAATAAAGTAATCTTTGTATTAATCTCAATGAAAATAAAAAATATATATTTCTTAAGTTAAAGTTTATATTATTGATGGAGATCAAGAACCGATTGACATTAGACCACCATTGAAAACCTGAAAGCACTAGACGACTGTTTCGTCCTAGTATTGGACTCCTCAGCAGTGCTCATCCATGATCTCGATCGCGGGTTTCAAATACAGGTCCCTCGGTCTTGCGCGTGAATGCTTAACCTGTAAACCACTGAACCGGAATCCAAATTGTTAATGTCTAACTTCAACCAATCCACGAAATTGCGCGACCATCTTTCATTGTACGAAGGTAGATATCTGTCTCTACCCAACACAGATTAACTCCACTGGTCACGGCTCCTCACCAGAACTCCAAGAAGTCCCTTACAAAGCTAGTCACTAGTGAGCACATGGTTATTATCATTATAGGGTTGTGAAGATTGATTGAGATCAAGAACCGACTGAAGCTAGACATTCACACCGTCGGATGTCGGTTCAGTGGTCTAGTAGGTTGAGCGTTCGCTTTCGCGACTGAATGCCCCGGATTCGAATCCCGCGAGCAGGATCAAGGATGCTCACTGCTAAAAAGTTACACAATAGAAAAAAATGGCCGTCCAATGCTTTCAGGTTTTCAATGGTAATCTAGCATCAATCAGTTCTTAATCTCAATCAATAACATAATAATCTCCACGACCCTATACTGATCTAAATTTATATTTCAATAAATTTTTAATTAAAACTATACAGTAATTTTTCTTGTTATAAACCTATCATAAATTTAGTAAAACAAATATTCAAATATATTCATAGACTCATAAATTTATGTTATAATTTATATATATATGATCATACAGTATTGAAAATGAACTCATTCTAAAGGATTTCTTAGTTGAACTAATACTACAGTCAGTTAGATGTGAAGAAAAACACATTGCAAATCTTTCAACATTTTATGAGAGATTTGAATAATTCTATATAATATATGTATACATAATACAGTATATTATAATTTTCAATATTTTATAGTCACGAAACATACAAATGACATTATTTTATCCATATCTATTTAATATTTATGTATGTATATAGATAGTAAAAAGTTTATGAAATATATTCAAATTGAAATATAGTCGGTTAACTATAATCCTTTGTAGACAAGTACTACTTACTTGTAAAACAAATCAAAACCTAAGTGTAGTGATAACATTGTTGATGATAAGTATATTGTATATGTTATAACTTGTGACTTTGTGCCCTATTAATATATAATCTAATGATACTTCCAATTAGAGAACAGTTATTTATCAGTTATTCTAATGACGTATAAAGCCATACGAACAGTCTAGAGTCCTTATTGGTCCTTCTTCCTGTCTAGCCTTGTCTGTTAAGTCCAGAACACTAATCCCAGCCTCTACGAAATGATTCATGTATTTCAAACATACTGAGTTTATATACAAACCAAACAGACCACATCATATTATAAAATAGAAAATAACATTTGTACAAGTTCTAGCCAGAAAGTGGTTGTGAATAAGGGAGACTGTGATTCATAGACTGGATATAACTGAAGAACGGTAAATAGTATAATAATAGTCTATAGGTCAAAGTAAAGTTTGTACTAAGAGGAGTATAGATAAACATAATCTAGCTACTGACAATGTAGATAGGGGAACGTTATGGAAACTTCTTCGACACTACGGAGTTCCTGAGAGGATTGTCAACATTATCCTGGACTCATATGGCGGACTACAGTGCAAAGTAGTGCATGGAGGACAGCTGACAGACGTAAAGAGCTGTAAAGGATTGCCCAGCACAGTGTTGGATGGAGAATGCTGGTGAGCGGCCTATGTTGCTTCACGAGGAGTAACAGGCGTAAGTAAGTAAGTAAGCTACTGAATATTTCTACATTAAGAATAGACATATAATATTCGTCCATAAATAGTTCTCAAAAGTTATCCTTCATAATTCTCACCGGGATATAACAACATATTCTTGTCTCAACAAACTATTTTCCTTAAAAAATAAATAATAATAAATCCTATAAACAATATTTTATTTTTAACAGAAAATAAATAGAGTAGAATAACTGTTTTCAGTGTTTTTTTGTTTAATGTTCTCTTTGAATGATTACAGAATGTTATAATTATTCATTCCTAACTTAGTTTCAATAATTTTTGATAGATAAAGTGTGATCGAAATTGTCATTCAACTTAATTGTTTAAAAGTAATCACTAAATATACTGAACTGTTATGGAAGCAAACAATTTTTTTTTATACTGTCAAAATCAACAGGTTTTTAAGTCTGACGTCGATCACATTCGTTTTAGTAGGTTAAACTGACGAAAATTTTATTATAGAATGAATAAACTGGTAGTGATTAAGTCATCACTAACATACAACACACTTTCAGTTATTTCAATAAACAATATGACAGTCTCATCTTTTTTTTATTATTAAAAGTAATTAAATATATTATGTTTTCATACTCATATATATTTCTTTATTTGTTGACCATCTCTTAGGTTAACGCAAATCACCCAAGTGCAGTGTCAATATGTTTGCACTACATATACAGACAGATATAAGTAGTATGAACTAAGATTAGAAATAGGAGTCTTACTGACATGAGAGAGAGAGTAAGGGGAAAAAAAAAGCAGAAGCAGTTCAAGTAACAACAGGAATGAAAGAATGATGGAGCTTGTAAGAGACGAATCGAGAAAGATGTGTAAATGGTGTATTCAATGTATTGTTTTCACATTTTACAAATAATAAGTGTGATTTTGCATAATACTATAAATTGGGTTACCTTGCCGAAGTCCTCGTTTGTTACATTTATAGAATAGTTATGTTAATGTTGGAAAATCATGTCACACCAAGTTATTTCCGTTGTTATTCATTTGTGATACACTTCTCAATCAGTATCGAGGAATTTAAGTAAGGATACAACACTTATTTAATGAACAAACGTTGTGATGGTAGTCAGTGGCTAACGTGAACTGGGTTTATAGTAGTTCATCTTTCAACTTTCTTTCCACAACTTATCTTGACACATATAATATAAAACTAGGTCATACAAAGGTCATTGTATGTCCTTTACTGCAATTTAGTTATGTTATGATTTGTCTTTATATCCTTGTGTGTGTAACTAGTTATCTGTTTGTTATCTATTTTTAAATAATTGATCTCTTATTGGTTGTAGACTCAATTCATCACTATTTTACTCTCTCATGTATATATATATATATATATATATATATATATATATATATATATATATATATTGACACTCAAAGCACATTCTACACAGTCATTTCATATGTTCAGCCTTATCGCTAGCGTGTGGTGATCTGTTGAGTCAATTGACCCTTAGTAAAAATCAATTCTAACTCAACTCGTGCTTGACCTCGCAATTTCTCAAGTGAATATAAATTTATCTGAATTCTGAGAATTATCCTGGGAATATACATGAAGTTATAACGTCAGTTACACTTGTAGTTAGTTAAATAGTAATCTGAAGGGTTTTAATGGATATTATAGTAATTTGAATGGTTAGGATCATGAGTCAGTTGAAGCTAGACCACCATGGAAAACCTAGAAGCACTGAACGGCCGTTTCGTCCTATTGTGGGACTCCTGAGCGGTGTGCATCTAGTGAGAGGCAGTGACCAGTGGAGTTCAACCGGGTCTGTTGTGAGATAGTAACTCAATGAAGACAATGGTGGATGTGTAGCTCAATTTCGTGGATTGGTTGAAGTGAGAAATTAACACCATTGGATGCCGGTTCAGTAGCCTAGAGGTTAAACATTCGCAGGCGAGACCGATAGGTCCTAGGTTCAAATCTCGAAAGGCGGGATCGTGGATGCTCATTGCTGAGAAGTCCCATACTGGGACGAATCGGCCATCCAGTGCTTCCAGGTTTTCCATGGTGGTCTAATTTCTATTGACTCATGATCTCAACCACTGAAATAGTAATTTGTCAAATGGTGCAAATCTGAGATCATCTGTTTGATAACTGACTACTTCAACCACTAAGTTACTATAAAATTTTAATGTGCTAAGATTGTTTTCTGAAAAGAATCTATAAACTGTAGTGCCTTTAATCACTATCTAGCTAGTTAATCATATATTTTCTGGAATTGTCAAATAAACATTATACAAATAAAAAAGGGAGGTCACAATTTAAAAAAATTAATGTCTAAGTTTTTTGGTGGAAGGGGGTGGGTGGGAGATTTCAGTACTTTTGTAATCTAGGTGATTATTTTCATAATCAATTGAATGTCATTAAAACATCAAATGTAAAAATAGAAAAAAACAGCTATTATCTGTGAATTCAAGTAGTGAAAATACATTTTTTGTAAATACATTCATATTATTTAAATAAGAATAACATTCATTTTGACATTAATAAATAAAATTGGCTATTTGATTTAATGGAATACACAAGTATATATATATATATATATATATATATATATATCCTATTCTTCGGTTAAATATATAATTAAGAATGAGACATTATGTTTGTTTGTTTTGTTTTTTTGTTTGTTTTTCAATGATCTTAGAAACGATTAATACTTTTCAATGTATAATTATCATTTATTTGGTCAATAATAAATATTAATCGGAAACCATAAATTTTAACCCTGGATAATTGATTGATTCCTAAAAAAAACTATTCGGAAATATTACATGAAATACTAACTCTTTTGATTTATAAATAATCGGTTAGATAATAAGCCAATTCTTAAAACAACTTTCATTTGACTTATCAAATAGTTTACTTGATGAAATATATTTGTAAAGATTTACCTTTTTATTTGGATACTGATAAAAATGAATTGGGATACTTTTGAATAAAACAAAATGTAAATATCATACATATAGTTTCTTTTTATTATTTTAAAAGAGATCAAGAACAAAGATTGTTGAAGTTGCTTACAATCTAAATGATTTGAAAATCAAAGTTAATACACTTATTGACCTATTTATACATAAGAGGGTGATTAAATGATGAATATATGTGTATCATGATGTAGTGAAGATTCCGATAGAGTTAATGAGGTTATAAATAAAATGAATTCATATGATTTTGTACCAATCATTGTTCTTGCTCTCATTAAAAATGTAAATACTACTAATAAGCAATAAAAATGTTTATCAGTATAGGGGTTGTGGAGTTTGTTAAGTTTTGATTAAGATCATGAACCAATTGACATCAATCTCCACAACCCCTATACTGATAATTAACATGTACTCACAATTGACTAGCTTCGTGAGAAAATTCTCGGAGTTCTTGTGAGAAGCCGTGACCAGTGGAGCTAATCCGTGTCGGGTAGAAACAAGTGTCTACCTCAGTACAATGAAAGATGGTTACGCAACCTCGTGGATTGGTTGAGGTTAAACATTAACACCATTGGATGCCGGTTCAGTGGTCCAGTAGGTTAAGCGTTTGCGCGCGAGACCGTTAGGTCCTGGGTTCAAATCTCGAGAGGCGGGATCGTGGATGCGCACTGTTGAGGAGTCCCACAATAGGACGAAACGGCTGTCCAGGTTTTCATTGGTGGTCTAGCATCAATCGGTTCATGATCTCAATCAATAAAATGCTACGTATTCTATATTTGAAGTTCAAAATATTTCGAGACTCTAATTGAAGAATTTAAATGATGTGAAATTTGATTGCTTTGCACACATAAGAAAGGTATTAAATTAAAAGATTATGTCTCAACTAAACATTTGTTGATTGTTATCTGTAATATTTGTAGCATAGGTGAATACCTTTTTCATAGCATCTTACTTTATACTTACCAAATAATATTTAAAATAAAACGGTGTCCAAATATAATTTTTTGTTAATCCATGATATTGATTAACC
Source organism: Schistosoma spindalis (assembly GCA_946903255.1). NCBI lineage: Eukaryota > Metazoa > Platyhelminthes > Trematoda > Strigeidida > Schistosomatidae > Schistosoma > Schistosoma spindalis. The sequence goes on from OX336420.1 coordinate 12,458,731, forward strand.
ATCTATGGGATTTCAGTTTATTGGCTTTATGATTGAGTGTTGATATACGAGATTGAATGTGTTGGTTTCGATTACCGGTGTGCAAGTTGATGATGCGCAATGTTAAGGAGTCTCATACTAGGACAGAACAGTTATCTAGTGCTTCCAGGTTTTTTATGGCTTTGTATCTTTGACCATTTAGTGATCTCCATAACATTTAGCTTTGAATATTATTTAAAAAAATAATCAAGTCACTGCCTGGATTATACTACTGAGATAATGGTCCCTTTGTTGTACTGAGGTTTTGGTTTATAAGTATGGACATAAATGTTTGTTTTAATGAATGAGCGGGCATGAAATGTGGTGAGACAGGATGTTTATCAAAACTAGCTTATAAAACTGTATGTCAGTAATAAAAACATTTCAAATAAATAATGACGTTTTTAATTATATTAGTACATTAAGCGCATTAAAAATAATGCTGAAATGTAAGCATTTTAATTTATTCATAAAGAATTGTTTGTTAGGGTTGGTTGATACGTTTGCCATAGTTATGAAATCCAGCTATTCAAGTATTTACAGTCTAATAAGGTCACTGTCAAGTTACCTGTTGAAGTGTCTTTGTATCCGGTGAACATTGTGTAACCACATTGGTGAAACTATTTGCATGGTTGAAATAGCGAGTCGATTTCGGACGAATCATCATCGAGAACCCGGAAGCATTGGACGGCCGTTGCGTTCCAGAACGGAACTCCTCAGCAGTGCTCATCCACGATCCTGCAAGCGAACGCCTATCCTTCAGACCATTGAGTCGGCACCTGGCGGTGGTAATGTCTAACTTCAATCAACCCATGATTTTACCCAACTCCCCATCCATTGCCTGGGATGGATAACTATCTCACATCTGTCAAAAAGTAAAAACTAACTTCGCTTCTATTATTTCCTAAAAGGCATCATTAATCTACCGATTGTTCAACCATACTGTATGTTCGAAATCTACCCAACTCTTTCTATACAAAATACTGACCTCAAGAGCATTATTTTGAAGACATGCACATGATAGTTAAAATAAACCATAGTGTCATTGAATAAGAAAAATGAGAATTCAGCGAAGAAAATTTTCTTTTCGACGAAATCATTTACTTAAGCTGTACATTCGTATATGTAGTTATATATGGAAAATATATGTTTATAGGAGGATAGAAAAGATTGCATCACAAAAATTGATTCGAGAATAAATAACAAATGAGGTTATGTACTAATCAAGGGATAAGGAAGTAAATATTTTATGGGTGAGATAATAGTCCAATTGACAGATATGAAGAAAAGTGACAAACATGAAAGTCATAATAATAGACTGAATAATAATCAAGAAAACTTGTATAAAGTTATAATAATAATAATAAGTGCACGCAAATTTCAGGCTTGAGTTCATGGATTGGCGATGCCTCGACAGTGCATAAAATATTGATTCGATCCCCCTTTGATCCAGTTCCTCTGACTCCGTAGATTACTTTAAAAGAAGAGTCTTTTGGAGCGATGTGTTCACAGTTAATTAACTGTTCCTGTACATTCTCCTTTTAACAGCCAGGCCTAATATTATGACCTTTGTATTTTTCGCTTTTCTTCATATCTGTCAATTAGACTATTATCTGATCAATAAATTATTTTGTTCCTTACTTCTTGATTAGTACGTAACATGCACATGACTTTCCTACTTACAGAACGTAAAATTTAGCCTCAAGACTAATACAAGTTTATATTTTGCTCGACATTAGTGAGTAGCTTTAGCCTCCGAGTGCCCTAGTATAGCTGAAATTGGGGACAGTCGGCTCTCACTATCTAAATGCTATCATATTAAAACTCCAAGGGAAGTCCTACTCACTGCCTTCTCGTCGCAGGGGTGTTGTTTACCGAATCGATAGAACGGAAAGTGAGTGTTCAGTGCCTAGACCGGTTTGGTGGGTACGAAGGATCTATCTATAGGTGATGGAAAATCCTGATTTGAAACCAATGGTGCACATGGGCTTCAGAATTCCGAGAGCACAAATGGCGTATGAACCTATTCTTGGTCACCAGATACTCAGTAGCCGTAATTCATTTTTATAGGACAAAAATGCTGAATATGAATACAAAGGATTTATTTGTTGCCCGCCCGCATTTATGACGGATTAATGCGGGTTGACGGTATTACATGGAATGTATACTGTAATAAATCTTTCAGGCACCAGTGATTACTTACACTTAGTCTGAAGAATGAAAATAATTAACTATCATAACTTAAAATTATAAAAGGAATCTGATATTATTGTTTGTGACTTCTATATTACAAAAAATCTCCTATACTTATTAGTAGTTCTCCAAAGAATTTGAAATTATCTGAGGCATCATAATGTCAAACTTCTAAGATAATGAATAATTCACAAACCAATAATGTTAACCGAAGACTAACCTAAAATATTCAATTGTGCTTCCTAAAAATCTTTTTATTTTATTTTCGTTCAAAGACTAATAAGGAGTATATTAACTTTAGTTCACTGAATCCATTTCTAACGATCGATATTTTAAAGTCCACTCAATTTATGACATAAAATTAGTTGGATAAATTATCAATTTCGACTTTAATCTAAAACAATGAATGAAATATGATCGAGTAATAAGCTTATATTTATATTAAAATACCATAGAGATTACATAAGTTTTTTCTCCCTCAATTTATCAAACACGTTTTTATTACCGAGTCAATGTTTTTTCTTCTCTTTTTTTTTCATTTTCTCAAAGAACTAGACTGATTAAATTTGACACATTCATAAAGAAAAAAGAACAACTTTTCCAGTATATTTGATGTTACTTAGATAATTTAAAAATTAAATGAGTTAACAAATAGCTTAAATCAAAATGAATAAAAAGGAACTTAAATAGAGCAAGAACAATGATTGGTGCACGTCTGTAAAGTAAAATATGCAAGAATTTCCACGTAATTTTGTCAAAGACTCTGTCAAAGTAACAATTATGCTTTGGTCTTTTGGAAAGCCTTGAAAATTCTCTTTATAATCTATCAACAGTGAAGTTAAATCAAATAGCAACAGAAGCTATGTCGCTTGGATTTAAGTTTCACTGCACCAATCTTCGTTCTTGCTCTATTTAAGATAATAAAGGGGAACTATATGTATGTAAAAGGAAGTTAATGAAGAAAAGTTTATGCATGAATATTTCAATCATACTGAAAAGATCTGTATAGGGATCAAGACTGATGGTAAATATCGGGTTAAAACTATAAATAGGTTATTTATAAGATCATTTTGCCAGTTTATAAAACTATTGATTGAACATACACTTTTTATTTCACATTACACTTGTTATAGTTTTAGAAATTATCGTATTCTTTCTTTTAAATTATCTAAGAAGTAATTTTCTTCGTTAGACTCATTTACATTTTTATCTGAGATCTTCGTTATGACTTCTTAGTTTTATATGTTGTATACGAAAACATTATTAACTATCATAATCTTTCGTATGTAGTTATCCATAGGAAGCTCTGGATCTAGATTTTAATTTAATTGAAACACATCATCAATATATATGAGATCCCCATTACACTAGCTAGTGATCATCAGGACTTGGCAGCTGTGTAAAGCATTGAGTATTTGAAGCAAAAGCTGTCTTGTTTGAACCCCACTATGAACACCAACACAGATGGTGTAGATCCTGAAGGCGAGTCTCAAATACGGCGATATGCGCATCCGGGGCTACAAGATTATTCACTACCTAGCTCTACTTAATTTTTCTGCCGTCTTCTTAGTTGTCACCAGATTCATATATGTAATTCATTTCAGACAAACAATGACAAAAATTACTGAAAACCTCAGCTTTAATTTAGAAAAAACTTAGGTTATTTAGAAAAAAATAGTATTAAACTTATGAGTTTTTGTATTATAATTATATCCACAAAACTAAGGGGATTTCGTTATTCTTGCAAACAAGACTTCGATTCTATTCATTCTATTACTGAATTTATTGAGAATAGCGGAAACATTTAGTAAATGTATTCTAAGTATGAATTAATTGGGAAATAGTTTATTTGAATATGTTCAAGTTTATAAATGATAAATTGATAAACTAGATAATCGGATATCATTTTGCATGTTAGACAAACTAACAGGTTGTATTATGAATGTCTGGTCGTAAATAGTTTCGGGCAGTTTCAGACACCAACTGGTTTTATTTGAATAACATCAGAGACTCCAGAGGACTGCTTAAATCAATCTGAAGACGTCATGGACACACAAAAGTTGACAACACTATTGGCCGAAATCTCTTCTGACTCAATGACCCCAGAGCTAATAAAATCAGAAGTTGAGAGTGACGGGATTCGGAAGTACACTTGGACCAAACGTCAATGTATCATACTGTATAAAATTTAATCTGACTTCTTATCGCAGATATGTAACGTGTTGGCGAAAATGCTATATATTGTGGACACCTAATTGACCACCTTCAGCTACGTATATGTTCAGGAAAAATAGTATCAGAATCAATGTTAAAGATTTAAAAAACTATTTATCCAAGTAGTTCATTTGTCAATACTACACACCGACCTAATATTGAAGTAGTGAGGATCGTTAAACTGGACTAGTGAGTAGTTCAAACTCAACGAGATTGCCGTTAATTAGTACTCTTCTGACAATCTCCTACATTGAGCCGCATTTGGTTGTCTTTCCCTACTCTAAGGAGTCCATGGAGCCATTGGTTGTGAGGATTTACTTACCACTGCAATATCTTTTACACCAATATTATTGATACCATTACCCCTCTTGTTTTGAGATGATATCTATAGTTAATCTGTGACCCAAATCACATCAACACGGATAGGGATATCATGAGTAATATCTGATAATATTCGGAAAATTTACTTTGTTCACTAGTGAATTACCTTGAACACATTTGTATTTTCAAGAAGTAATTGCATTCAGTTAAACAACGGATTTTTAAAGCTACAGAATTCTCAAGAGATTATTTGATTTGTAATAATGTTTTAGAGTTGACTTTATCTTCAAGCTCAGTGTTACTATTTTTAGACACTATGATCAATCATATCACTGTTTAAAATTTAAACTCTTTTATATAATGATCTCACCAACTGATTTCCTCAGGGAATGTTACCATACAAAATACAAAGTTATTAACTAGCAAATACGTAAACATACTTTTTGTAATGAAAGTTGTGTCATGTTGTCATTGTAAATGTGTTTATATTTTGGTTATTTATGAGGTGGCTGTATTAGTCAGAACCACTTATTGATTTAATAAATAAGAACTTAATCTGGTATATATATATATATATATATAGTTATTGTTAACATTACGTCTCGTTCTAATTCTCCCCATCACCATTACCAACCGTTTTACATGTTATCATACTTTAATGCTACATTTCAATACATACATGATTGTAAGCACCTGATAAGAAATTATGAGTTTTAATAAATTCATATTATTCTGCTTCAATTGATATTTTGACTTTGTTCAAAGAAAACGTTTAAAATAACTGACATATTACATGATGACAAACTAACTTAGATTGAAGTGGAGAATAGGACGAAACGGCCGTCCAGTGCTTCCAGGTTTTCCATGGTGGTCAAGCTTCAAATGACTCATGATCTCAATCATTGAAATTACTATAATATCCACGAAACCCCTTCTGATAATAAGTATTGTTATTACTACTAACCTGTTCTTATCATTCTTGCAAAGTAAAATAACAGTGTAAAAGAAATGTATTCAGATAGATGAAGTAAATGTGTGAAAAATTTTCCTGGTTAAAATGAATTCATGGAAAGAAACATAATTTTACATATAATTATGCATAATACTAAATAAGTATATACCGGTAAATCCATAGGATACTAAAGTGAGGAATTAGCTTAGCTAATCAATGAACAATAAAAATAAATGCGTACTTTCTCCAATAGAAGGTAGGGAAATTTTGCTAACGTCATGTTAATTTCTGGAAGCTGATGAAGGGTTCTGTAGCCCTAATCCCGATCTGTTACATTAATATCTTAACACAGACACACTGGAACCCTACATTTAACCCTTACGAATTATGTCACTCAATAGTTGAAGACCATGAGTGATATGGTTCAGAATCATTTTCATTTGCACAAGTTTCATCAATCTTTGTCTTTCCTTAGATCATAATTTCCTAAATTACCTTATAAAAATTTCTGGTGAGATTATAATTTATGGACAACCTTTAAGCGACGCCAAAGTGGAGTTGAGAATATCCACTTACACTCTATGGTTAAATGAGGGTTTTAAACTATTATGAAAAATAAGGATTATCATTAGAGTTAGGAATTAGATTTGAGGTTTTCATCAAGAACTAACATCAGGTAAAATACCAAAAAGTTATTTAGTCAAATAGATGAATAAATTTCACACCAAAATCCAAGACCTATTTTCATAAATCTAATTAGTTTGTTCATGAATGATAGTCTTACCAAATTTCTTACTTAAATATTATATAATTTCTACTTTCATTATATTTTCTATGCTTTATCTTTATCTTTATTTTTTTTTTTAGTTATTTTTGTTAATATTACTATTAACTTCACTCTTAAAACGAATACCTAATTAGTTTATTATTGAATAAAATAATATAAACATAAAATGATGAGCATTGAAGTGAAAAATACCTAGAATTGTATTCATTTTAGCGAATTAAATGTCCAATATTTAGTTAAACTTACTGAATACTGATTAAATGTATGCTTAATACATTTAGTTACTATAGAGAGAAAAAAAAAGTAGTATACAGACTATGACGATTCAATTTTGTCTAGTTTTGCAAATGAATAGATTTTTAATTTACTTAATTCTTTATAAACAGGAAATAGTACCATTCTTTTTAAAGAAAAAATTTTTTTATTCATATTTATTAATTCAATTTTCTACATAAATATTCCAATTCAGGTTTTCTTTTCTTGTTTTTTTTTTTTGTTGCAGAATATATTAAAGAACTTCTTATGTTGCATACAGATGTAAGACATGTTACTACAAATTGATATAATCAGAGTGAGGGTTTGTAGAGATTGTAGTAATTTTTATTAATTGAATTGATGAGTCGATCCAAGCTGGATTATCATTGAAAATCTAGAAGCATTGAACGATAGTTCGGTCGTAGTATGAGACAACACAACAGTGCATATTCACGATCCTGCATGTGGAACTTGAACTTAGAACCTACTATCTGTCGTGCTAACGCTTAGCCTTTAGATTACTCAGCTGGCATCTAATGGTGTTAATGTTTAACTTCAATCGATTCATGATTTTGCACAGCCAAACATCGATTGTGTGAGGTAAATATCTATCTCTACTCGACTCGGATTGAAATTCACTGGTTACAACTTTTCATTAGAATTCAAAGAAATTATCTTGGAGCTATTCACTAGTGAGCACATGATGATTAATGCTAGCGCTTCCAGGTTTTCAATGGTGATCTAGCTTAAATTAACTCATGAGTCCAATTATTAAAAGTAACAAAGACATATTTTGAAGATCATTAGGTACTAAGTAGTTACTTTATCTGATTTTGTTACTTCCTAAGAAAGTAAACTCTTGTGTTCCCAGGAATTACATCACTGATCTCTAGGGTGAGCTCTGACTGTATCTTATACAGACCAAAGATCTATATTGTAAACTTCATTTAATTCGTGGCTATCGTTCATATCTGTCAGTGCTGTTTGTATGCGAACTGAAGCATCTGTAAGACACAATAACTATTATGTTACATTGCATTAAATAATATTGTAAACGGAAAAATAAAGTTCTACTCTCACACAAATATTACAAATGATTACACGGAGAATTCGTTATATAACAATCAACTTTGTAAATTAATTCACTATGTTTAAAATTTTCGTCTTTCTAGTGCTGATCGGAAATCTTCATAGCACAATTTTTATTCGTGTTCTAACCTTCCTGTTAGTGATGTTAAGGTCTAAATTTTGACTAATTTTTCATGGAATATGTGCATCCTCAGTGTATCGCCTCGATATTTTTAGTATTTTACAAGTTCTCAAGTAAAGTTGGATTGTAGATACCATTTTTTGTATACACTTGTAAATAAGAAATAAAAATTATTCACGTTGCACAAGCTATTTCGTGTTGGTAGCTTGGTAGAAAGCACATTGTGTGACTGAAGTAAAAAATGCTGGGTCCCAGTCCGAGAGTGAACCTGGAAGCCCTGAACAGCCACTTCTTCCTATTATGAGACTCCTCAGCAGTGCGCATCCTCGAACCCAGGTCTCGCGCATTTAGCTTCCAGACCACTGAGTCAACATCCAACGAGGTCAATGTCATACCTTAATTGATCCACGACATTGCTCGACCATCCTTCATTGTCTGTAGTGTATAACTGTCTTACACCCGACAGTGTTGGACTCTCTTGATTACAGCTTCTCACTAGAACTCTTAGGGTTACATTTTGAATCTAGTCACTAGCGTGCACTGACTATAATGTTTATAATAGCATGCTTTTAATAGAAAAAGTTTTAATGTATGTTTTTATTCATTGTTTATAAAATCATGTGTAAATGTCATATCCATAAATTGTGCATTGTCAATGGTTGATAAATAAACGGATGATAAATAATTACAGTAGTTATTTAAAACTTTTCCTTTCTCTACTAATATGCATTATTTAAAATCATTTATGCAACATTAAATAAAAAGCTTTTAATACAGTGTGTTTATTCCCTATGCTTTGTCAATGATAGAACGAAAGAGCCATTTTTTCGTGTGTCCAGGATATTTATTGTAGTACAAAAATGTATGGGGTAAGGAAAATGTCACACTCATTCATGTGTTATGTCATGAGAAAAAAACTGTTCGCTTGGGTTGTATCAAGTCCAGTGTAATCGGTCCGTAATTGTATGATCTGTGTTTCTCTCTCTAGTCAAATTATTGATGAGTTCACTTATACCGCCAGGTTCGGTAACTTTTTATTTGACAATCGACATATCAACGAATGAACAACTATCAAGACCCCAACACCTATTGGTCTCCAAAAACCCTTCTAATCGAGTAAATAATTAGATGATGAGAGACAGCAGAGCAGCTCTCTATCTTGGACAATTCAAACATGACTCAAAACTTATGCAGAGATGTACCTTAGATATCTGACAACATGGCAACGCAATCCGGCAATAACCGTACGAAAATGACGCAAAACCAGAGTAATAAATGAATAATTAATTAATGATAAATCTGGTACAACAAGACATATGATAACGATTTATAGTTCTAACGAAGGCTCGGAAACAGGAAATTATATAACTACTAATTATGCGACAAAAGTGTCAATAATAATCCTTCAAATAATAGTTTTACGAGTTACACTTGCACACTATTCGTCCCATTACACTAATATGTTTGTGGCTTTCCTAGAAAACGATAGCACAATCGCAAATATTGAATGTACGCTAACAAACAGTTTCAATAATGTATTTAATTCTAATGGTTGAATAATAATATTTTTGGGTAAGTGGGTTACCATATGAATTAGTCAGAAAAAAATAGTTAGTAATGGAAACTTACAGAAAGTATGGTTTATAATAGGTACTTTAAAAATATATTTAGTTTCTGATCATGCTAATTACTTATTTGCCTGTGAAAATTCTTATTGCTGAAGTGATATAACGTTTCAGAACTTATCATTTGGTAAACCTCCTACGAAGTAACACGACCAGATAAAATGTTTAGCCAAATATAAAAAATTCCAAGTTTTTGTGAATAATAGAGATACTTTCTTAACACATCTTTATATATCCTAATTGAATGATAAAATAAGAATTCAAGCCATGCATCAGCTCAGTCTGCAAACACCTTGTCAATAGTGGTCACTACATTACATGGTCGTCAGAGGTGAACATCAACTCTGAAATTCAAGTACATCAAGCTGACGAGTCTCAATTAGGACGAAACACACATCCTAGATTCCACTACTAGCCACCATCCATTTCTGATTATAATGCTTATAACTTAGGTTAATGTTGAAGTAGTCCAGACATGAAGTACATATGCCAATAAGAGACTGATCGATTACAGTCCTAAACATCAATGAGAAAATTTAAAATCCAATAAAAAAAAACGAATTAAAATAAGAGTATGTATAATAAAAAACAAGACTGTTAACTTCAAGATATTTCAGCTGATTTCCATGTCATGTGTTCATAACTTAGCAGTAAAAAATTTACAGTGTTTTTTATTGATGCTAGTTGATAGCGGAGTGTACTGATTTTCATTTTTTATGGATAAGATAAATTGTATGCATATCATTTAAATCTTAGGATTATGATAATTACGGTAAATTGGAATTTATTTCAGTAAACATTACAAAAGGAAAAAAAGGTAATATTCAACAAAGAAATGGATCATCATGATAATAATCAAGATTTCCATTGATAATATAATGACAGATAGTTACTCTTGATTTTCATAATCTTACTAAAATAATGTATCTTGCATTATTTCTGGAATATTGAATATGTAGTTATATTGGTATTCAATATATGTTTTGTTTATATGCATGATTTGTACAATATATTACTTGTCATGTAAGTCATATAATTCCTATCGTTGTTACTATGTGCAAAGTAAACTGTGCTTTCTAGGTTTAAGTTTTCTGCTTTATTTAGATAGATTATTGGGGGTATATTGATTACAGTGTGTTTTTTACTGTAAACCGACCTACGTTTTGAGGGATTCTCGGATAAAACTGAATTGTTACGCTGTAGGGATATACATGTTTTGATATACAGTTGTCGTACGGTTGCTTGGAGTAACCATAAAGAATTAGGTGGACTTATTTTATAGGTAGGTTGCTAAATCGATTATTTTGTAAGTAATTGGTGTAGTATCAATCAGAAGAACAATTGATGGCAAATCAGAAGTGACACAAAAGACAAGTGAATTTCATTGGGGTCAATGGGTCAATTTTTAAAGGACAGAATGGTTTATATATGAATGAGTATTTGTGCATTTCATTTGGTAGACTAATACACTATTTCGTTCACTTTTGATTCCTCGCTCAAGTAGTCAGTTGAAGGGGGCTAGCGCATAACAAACCGTGTAAAAGCATCAGATTTCGCAAACCCCACTTCACAACAGTAATTATCAGATGTTTTTGTAGATATTATAGTTGAGTTCGTGAGTCAACTTAAGTTAAACCACCATGAGGAACCTGGAAGCACTGAACGGCCGTTTCGCCTACTATGAAACTCCTCAGCAGTGCGTATACACGATCCCGCCTAGTGGGATTTGAACTCAGGACCTATCGGTTTCCCTCGCGAGCGCTTAAGCTCTAGACCACTGAGCCGGCATCCAACAGTAATTCAATATTTTTGTATTCTAGGCTGGATTTATTATTCATCATCATCTGAACTGTTTACATTATAATGTTTGTATCTTATTTTGCGTGTGGTTCTGGTTCAAACATCCCCAGATTTGGGATACTTCAGTAATATATGAAATATTGTTCTACCAAACTTCGAATAAAACATTTAAGCAATAAAGTTTTAAAATTTCCTCCTTATATTTTGCATAAGTTTCGTATTTTGAATAAATATAAATTTTTAATTGATTTCCGCATCCATCTTCAAATGAATTAGAATTATCTATGATATGTACTTCTATCAATAAATCTTGTCACTTTAAGTACTCGATCACTAATGCATATTATTCGATATTTTGCTATCTGTCGATACGAAAAAATAGTGAGATATTAATAACCTAAGAAATAACATGAATTTGTAGTGATTCATATACATGTATCATAAACTTAATCAAATCAACAGTCACTTCTGTATTGGAACGCCGGCAGATACAAATAGTCAACCTATAAAAGTTTAGTTGTAACTTTATTGATTATATTACATATGCACTTATGTATACAATTGTTTGAATGTCTATTTCTGTCACTCTACACATTCATCCCCTGTATCTAGCATGATTGTGAGCCCATGATCTGTTAAAACAACCCATTTATGATGAAGAAAGATTCCAATCTACAGAATCTTTTAAATCTTTTAGTGTGTTTGTTTATTGATAACTGTACAATTTATTCATGTTCAACAATTTAAATGCTTACACTTACTATATTCAATGTATTTCGTCAGAAAATCAACAACTCACGGGTACTATAAGAAAGCAACTGAAATGATAAAGCATAACATATAACCTTTTAGAACAATTATTCCTATATTAATCACATAGGAAACAAGTAACTTAAATATAATGAATTTGATGTGTGTCAGTTAGTTGGAATACATGTCAGGTTATGACACATGTGCAATGTTTTTCCATAATTTTTCAGCATTCATAGGACTTTTTATGAAAGAAACTTCCTAAAAGAATGTTCGACAGACATACCACAACTATGGTGTTTACATGATTGATTGTTTTTTCATCAGTGTTGCCTTTGATAATTCTTTTCAAAAATTAGTGGTGTCCTTGAAGGAACCAATCCAAAATGAGATCAAATATCGTGGATGTTTGCGCGAAATTAAAAACACAGACAGTTGAAATAGGATGAGTTTCAGAAAATTTTTAGCGTATCTGTTTTATACTGTTTAATACATATGCAATATCTAACGTTTTTACGTTCGTTCGATGAATAATATCGAGCTTGAACTTTCTATACTTCTGCTACTCTCATCCGGTAAGTTGGAATGCGTTACAGTGATGCGTTCAAAGAAAATGTGTGTATATAGCTTTAAATGCTTGAAATGAAATATCTAGTGAAAATCATGGTCATCAATACGACATACAACCATCAAGTGAACTGAAAAATGCTGAATAGAGCACTTTCACTGAACATTAAAAAAGTTGATAGTTATCCTTATACGGAAGATTTGTATGTTATAATCAACAAAGTGGAAATTTTTAATGACTTTTTCTTAAAATAGTTGAAATACATAAAAAGATGTCTACTATGCAACAAAATAGTGATTATCACATGATGCTTAAACAAAATTGAGTGAACTAAATGCTACCAATGCACATCATGTATTAGACTGCTTGATTTGATCCAATGCATAGACAATAGTATTTGTGTGGTTATATAGCATCCTGAAACTCTAGTACCTAACTCAAAATCTTAATCATAATCTACTTGAGTTCATTAATAGAAGGATGACAAAATAGTTATTTCATTAAAGCTGATGTCAATCGGTCCCGAAAATCACATACGGTCGTAACTTTAACTCACAACACTAGCTCAAATTAGAAATTTTTGGTTACTATAAGGAATAAATTGAAATGAAAGGGTTAATTATTGATATGAAAGATATTATTCCACTCTAACTTTTATTGTTAGTTATTCCATAACCGAACACTGTGTTCTGATCGGCTAGAGAGGGGTTCAAGATCGTCGGTAGAACATACATTTACGATTTTTTTATTATGGATTACAAATCTCTAAACATTTGTGTTGCTCTGATATCATTGTGTTGTGAATGTTTTCGTTGAAACGCTTTACTTATAGCTAGTTGCAACATGGTTTGTATACATTTGAATTATAGAATATAAATTGTCATAAAGTTCATGTCGAATAATATTAATTAGAAATGAGAAACCTTATGGATTTAGTTATAATTTGTTACTGACAAAATTTTTAAATCTGTTTATTTATTCTACAACAAGAAATCGCTTTTCGAGTTAGAAAGTCATGTTTGCAGTTCTCAATGTCAACAATGGGGAAGTACAAGTACTTACATATAAAATCCATGTACCTCCTACAGGTCGGTGATTATCCGTATTCACTAACTCAATAGATATTACTTTGATATATCTAATGAAAGATACTGAAATCGATTGTTAACGTGAACATCAACACTGAGGTAAAGACATATCCTCTTGATGAATCATAAACAAGATGAAACGTTCTCCGGTTATTTCCTTCCAAACTATTATCCACTTTTAGAAAATGTCGTGACACAATTGTTAATATAAATGTTGTAGTGTCGGTTATGTTAAAACTATATACTTTATTCTAGCTTTCGGACAGGTCAATCTATTCATTCTACTTGAGTCATATTTTGACCTTGTTAAATTATTCGCTTATCAATCTTCACTGTTTTTATATGAGCGCATATGTGTGTGTACATTTCTTATCCTATTTATTATATGTCTGTAACTTAATTTTGTGTGCTTATAAATACTGATTAATGCTTGATTAAATGGAGTTGGCTCATATGCTTTCTCCACTGCGCGTTGTTTTGCTCTCTCTTTTCTTCGCTTCCTTCGCTACGCCCCTCTAATTAACTGTTTAGATCAATGATTGTACAAGATATATGTATTCGAAATCCATTCTCGTAATTGATTTATTTAATTTCGTCATTCACTAACGTAGATTAAGTCGATAAAGATATATGAGACTAATCAGAATGTATATTTTGACAGCAATCATTCATACGATCAACCTAGAGTTAGAAATCAAGTGAACCCATCAACATTATCGTCTAATCTAATTTACATCTAAATGAAAAGTCACTAAAATGTACACAATGATTATTATTATGAAATAATTTAAAGAACAAAGCAGTTATAACTGTTATCTATTCTAATGCTTACAATTTTCTAAGTGTTTAAAAATATGAGCACAAAAATTAAAAGAAAAAAAAAACCATTTTCAATAGTATAGGAAATTTGATTATTTTTCCACAAATTTCCCAGAAACAATTTTTTGTCTGAAAACAAAAACTGACATAAATAATTAAATGATTGATAGATTATTTCATTATATTACATAATGAAAAGTTGAATCATTGTACCGGAAACTTGTACTTTATAAAGAACAATAATAATAATGATATTAGTAATAATACTATGCTTACTTTCATTGTACGAATGTCAGTTTACCTTTATACTTGTTAAAAAAAATTATATAGAAAAAAAATAATTTTCTTGAGCAAACAACTACATTGGATATATTGTTACCGGGTGTAATATCATTGAAAAAGTGACAGATTTTAAATTGACCTCATGAATGATTTTATCTAATGACCAATTGAATAAATGCTACAATTAAAGAAATTCAATCAAATCGATTATAGAATGTTCTTTTACAATATTCAGTCTGTTAAATTTATTTACATCCTTGTTATACTATACTAATATGTCTTTAATATAACTTTCAACTAAACCGTCTCATGTAAGTAATTTAAACCAATTATGTAATTATGATTCTTAAATATCACAGGTTGTAAGCAGCTGATGAGAACCAAACGAAATAAAAATGAATTCATACTATTCTGCTAAAAAGTTTGTTCTTAATCTTTTTAAAATGATAAATGGAACTATGTGTATAAAATCTATTGGTAATGAAATAGTGCTTAAGTCAAATTATCTTAAACTAGAATTTATTTAGTAGCTAAATTCACTCTATTTTTAATTCAATAGGCCATCTTTTTAAAGTTCTGTGTGCGTAAGGAACTTGTTTTCCTTAATTTATTTTGTATTGGTTGTTTGAATGTTCTCATTATTGTTTAGGATTGTTAGTGACCATCAATCTCCGCTTATAATACTTGTGATTTGAAGCAATATCGAGGCAGTCTGTACAATATGCACATATACCAATAGAAGACTGATCAATTACAGTCCAAAATATTTATCTGATGATTTTAAAAATCAATCCAAAACGAATTAAAACTCCATTTCATTGAACAAGCTAGTGGCTGTCTTTGCTCAGTAACTTAGTGGAAAACGTGGTGGAGTTCAAAGCAAACAGTATTAAGTTTGAGTCCAGGGATGAGCATCAACTCTGAGATTAAAGTACAACGGGCTGACGAGTCGAAATTAGAACGAAACGCACGTCCTGGATTCTACTACTAGCCATCACCCATCTCTGCTTATAATTGTTCTCCTTACTTAAAAAATATTATTTAGCTGAAAAATAGTAGTTAACAGCAAATATTTAGTTTGATGATATATTGAGACAGCTTAAAGCTCTATTTCTTCCGAAAACCCTCGCTGCTACTGGTACTATTGAACGCTACTTGTTATATCTGGTCGACAAAACACATGATGAGTAAATCAATCGAATTTTGACTTTTCTTCCCATCATATCATAATTATTTACTTTCTATTATACAGAGGTTTGACTTTATATTTTTCTTTAGATAGTATGTGGTATTTGAAGATTATGGTGAAAACAAATGGTATTAATTCTATACTATCATTACTGTTCTTAAAAATGTTTAAAAATGTAATTTCTTGGGATGTTTTTAAATCTACAGATAATTGATTCTACGGCATTTTGTCCTGAGTTATTTAAAGTAAGAGAGGACCTTAGTCCTTATTACATTACTAAGATTGTTTACGACATAAATATTTAAGTCTTTATTTAGAATTGAATTTAGGCTTAATAAGGAGATACATTAAAATCAAAGCAATATAATCGCTACGTTTTCTGGATGACAATAAACGTGTTGTGAACAATGAACATAGGCGGGGCAACCAGATTTATTTGAATACAAAATTACAGAATATCTTGGTAAAATCTGAGAACCATAGAGTAAATACTTGATTTGTAAATATCAATCATTTGTTTCAGAAATGACCGTTCCTTCGTTTACACACCAATCGCCCTCTGTTCTCATTCTTTCCTCTTTGATCTCCTTGACCTTCTGCCACCTGGCATTTCACTTTCGGTTGGTGATACATATTACTTATATCTGTCGACATCAGTAGTACACACCACAAACATAGTATATACTGATAGTTATTAAAATGTTTAATCACAACGCAAATCAAGGCTACACTAGGGAGCATATCCTTCAGTCTATTCGTTGCCAATACGTTTTTATCTCATATGTGTTAGTCAGTCATATTGTATTATTACTGACAGGATAATGACAGCGGAATTTATCAATTAGATTGCTGTCAATTACACGTTTCATAGACAACAGTAGTGTAAACTTGAATGTGTGATTTTATTTGTTAGGTTGCTACCTACAAATATTTTTATCATAGAAGAAATTAATGTTCAATGAAGTTTATGTGTGTTTCGATTTTATTTAACTATTTTGTTGTGCCAGATTTCATAAGAAGTAGTACAAAATTGATATACAAAGAAATGATTGCTTTGAATAATATTAGTCTCAGATTCGCATCTATTAATATATGAAACACATGAGTTCACTGTAACGATCCTAATCAATTAATATATCAAATTTATCCTAAATAAATGCTTATTGATATTTAGAGCAAGAATGACTAGCACAACGTTAAGTAAAGGCAGAGGCCTTCATTACAAAGTAAATCGTCTGAAATATTGATTATCATCTGAATCAACTTTTGCTAAAATGAGTTCATTATAATTTTTTTCATTACGGCCTATTCTACAAATGTTGAATGACATTTGACATTTATATTCAAATTTACGGCGCTGGTTGGGGACAGTCATCAGAAAACCCTGAAAACATGCTTCATGCTATTTTTGACTCATCAGAAGGATGTATCTGTAAACTTTAAAAAAACCATGCTTTTTGACTGACTTGGTGTTATGGTACCCAACTACATAATCTCAAACGTTACAAATTAGCTATATGACTAGCAACTAACCTCCTATAAAACTGAGATGTACTTACAACTAAATAGTCACTAAAAATAACCAATATCATAAATATCTAGTCCTCCTTCTTACCAACGTCCATGACTACGAATCTGGTTGGTACAATATTAAATCCGTCAGGAATTAAAAATTCTCTTAAGATTATAGTTACACTTTATTGATTAGTAATAGCAAATTACACAACATTTAGGTTCAGAGTATTACGCTGACTCCATCTAACACCTACCTTACATTCCAACAAGTCAAAATATAAAATATAATATCAAAAATAGTTATTGATATTAAACATTAAAGAATAATTACCCCGCCCCCCCACTCAAAATAATAAATGAGACAATTTTAAACATTTTGCATATTACATATTTTCATTTTTATCAATATAATATACTATTAGAAAAAGAAAATCTAAGCGGAACTTTAATTTATCCTAACTGAAAAATTCATTTTCACAATTAATATTTAAATATGAAAATTCTAAAAAAAGTTTTTTATATTTTTTTTAAACTAAAAAAAATTTTTTTTTGATAAAACAATTTTACTATCCACAGAAATAAATTTTTTTTACTTAAAAACTTTTGATAAAATAAAAAAAATTTTTTTTTAAATTTATTTTATTGAAATAATTTTAAACTTTTAACTGAATAATATTCATGAATAATAGTCAATAAAAGAGATAGATTATTATTTTGTATCCATGGCATTCATTCATTGTATAAGAATATTTACTTAAACCATTGGTAATTGTTTGTTTTTTTTTTGTTAAAAGTAATATTGTCTCTGTCTATTTGTTTCTTTTTTTCAAAAAATAAACGATTATTCGATAGAAATTATTTGAAATGGTGAATTTTTAAGATTTTAAAAATTATTTATTATAATCTGTCAATGAAATAAAAATATTACCGTCTCATTTGTTGATTATATGGATGATCACATCTTATAAAATGACAATCTTATAAATGCTTATATTTGTAACTATAGCTCAATCCATATAGACAATTATAGGGATATTAAATGTTTGATGATAGTTTATTATTATTATTAGGACTGTTATTATTAATAGCTTTATTCAATATTATATATTAGATACTGTTATATCTTAGCAAAGATTAAATTATGAGTAACTTCAGAGAACGATTAGAAGTATACCTATTGAGTAACTAGATTGTATATATTTATATTAATCTTATTATAAGCTTCATTTTGACTCAGAGATTATTATTATTGTACGATCTACTGTTCCTAAATTATGTTCAATTTATTGACTATCGTCTCCCACGTTCACAGCCACTTGATTTCGTATAAATGTTATTTCCTATTTTATGGTGTGATGTGGCCTGTTTGGTTGGTATATAAACCTAGTATGTCTGAAAAAAATGATTCACATAGTGGAAATTATTATTGGTGTTCTGGACTCAACTGGACAGGCTAGACGAACAAAGGACCGATAAGGACGCCAGGCCACTCATACAGATCGAATGTCTTTGGTTTAGCAAAGTACAAGATTGAATAAGTCGTATTTTGAATAAACTAAATGATAAAAAGCCGGGCTTAAAGTTAAAACAGGTACAATATAAAATTCTCAGAACAAAGTATTTCAACAAGATTCTTTTTCTGATTGGTTGATTGATTCTGATGATAAATATTAAAATCTTGTAGTGATATTGAGCAATCATCTTGTAAGTCATTTTAACTAGCATTCTTGAATTATAATTACACCACAATTATAATTCATGTTCAGATTTAGGAATTGAAAACAATCCATTTAGATTTTAGAAGTTTAAGAGTATACATCCGAATAATGTCCATACTTTCTAATGCATATTGCCAGTTACCACGATGTCTCTGATTATACTTTTTTGCAAGTTCTTCAGCGAAAGGTTGTAAACGTTTCATAAACACGCCTGGATAGGTTATGCGATTAATAGACATAATGATGTGTTAAAACCAACGAAAACAGGCAAAGTTGTTGAAATATCTAGATGGCAGGAACAGGTAGCTCAGACATTCAAGCAGTCAGCCAAACATATTTACAAAGTTCATCACTTACACTAACGGTGGTCGATTTGATTGATTTTATATAATATCTGTTCAAATCAGTGTATCATAAAACAGAATACCTATCATAGCAATTTCTACTGCTGTTATTCCGTACTTTCTGACTCCATTTTCTTTCCCCATCATATCACTGAGAACGATTTTTGACAAAACATTCGTACATTTACAATATATTTTTTTGTCACTCTGCTAAGAATTGATAGTTCATAACTGCTCCCTCAAACTATCATAATCCTCGTGACAAATGCCCTTTTAAAACAATTTATAAACTATACTTCGTTCAATGTAACCTTATAGCTTTAAAGTTTACCTGAATTATTATTATTTATATCAACCTTATCATGTCCGTAAATCGCCATGCATTTTGTACAGAGTACAGAGTATGATGATCATAACAATTATGATAATAATATTATTATGCAATCGGTTAAATTTGTTATTCTTACACTAAATGAATAGTCTTATGAATGGTAGAATATCTTTTCATAAAAATAAGTACAATCAAGCTTATAGAAAACCTTCACTTAATCTTAAATTATTACAGGATTTTTCAATAATCAATTGAAATACTGTTACTTAAGTAGTATATAGATAACTTTAAAAAAATATGGAATTATACTTTTGATCTGAACTCCATTAAAAATCTTACGTGCAACATTACACTTTAAGCTTATGTATATTAACGAAGTAATTTACTATTAACCAGGTTTTTGATCCTGATATTTAATAAGTCTATCTTATAATCAAAATACGTATTGGTGAAATTTGAATCAATCAGAAACTATCTGTATACCATTTAAAGTGTTTAGAAATAATAGTAAATGATAAATATGAACAGATCTTTCATTTAATTTAAACTTACTAGGTCTGCTGTAATTGACTAAACCTTATTTTAAGTTCATTCTCTCAGGAAAATATATCTCATAGTCCTATCCATAAATAAAGTTTTCAGTGTTGTATAACTACATAAATTTCGAGATTGTGGGTAGTCGGTCAGGAGTATGTTTTAACTAAACAAATCAATAACTGGTTCTATGGACTTATCAAAATTGGTTTACTAAAAGATCCACATAAAGCAATTTAGAGCAATGTTTTCTAAACTATCTGTCAAAATATATTCGTTAATTCTTAAGCAATCCTTTCATACGACCAACTGTCTCGAAGAAATTATTAGTTCCAGGGTAGTGAACGAAAACACAAGTGAGGACAACCGGATGTATTTCAACATAAAACTGCAGAATATCTTAGTAAAATTTAAAAACCATACTTCATTTGCAAAATTTCAATCAAACTTGACTGTTCCTTCTGCATATACTAATCATTGTCCTTTGGATTCCATACCAATCATTCTTTGTCTTCATTCTTTTTTCTTTGATCTTCTTAACCTTCTGCCTCCAGACATTTCACTTTCAATTGATGATACATACTATTTATATCTGTTGACATCAGTAGCATACACCACACCAGAAAACATAGTTTTATTTACTAATTAAGCCTAAGGTAAACATTTAGTTATATAATACATGAAAATAACTGCGTCTCAGTGCAGATATTTACAAACTCCAGACTTATAACTGCTTACTGTTATACATTAGTATCAAAAGGAGTTTTTGTGGATATTATAGTAATTTGAATAGTTGAGATCACGAGTCGATTGAAGCTAGACTACAATAGAACGAAACGGCCGTCCAGTGCTTCCACGTTTTCCATGGTGGTCTAGCTTCAGTTAACTCATGATTTCAACTATTGAAATTATTATAAATTAGTTTAAATGGAGATAAGAGTTGTACTGGAACAGATAACGGTTTCAATGTTAGCTATATGAATGAAGTAAATGAATGATATTCTTTGTTTTTTATGAATTTTTAATGGTTTTGTCATGGAAACATGAAAACGTATGCAATAACTGATCCAACTTTACCATAGTTTTGCTAATTGTGAATTAAATGTAATTAAATTTTATGCCAATATTTCATTCATTTGAAAAAAGGGAGATTATAAACTCACAGTAATGTAAATAATTTGGTGAAGATAATAAACATTTAGAAAAAATACACTTTTTTTTCTGTATGATGGAATGAGTAGTAATAATTATGTTTGTTGAGAGCAATTAATCTGTGTAAACATTGTCATGAAATAATGCCTACTTGTGTATTCTTACTGGAAATTAAGGATATATGGGATCATGTCTAACATTCAGTCAGTTAGTAACAACGTAAAACTTCGTACGTGCGTACATCAGTTCGAGTTGCCATACCACATTAGCACAAAGATTCAGTTGTCCATTCAAATCCCATAGTGGTAGAGGTAGTAAAAGTATAAGCAGTAATCGGGAACATTAGGGCTTGAAGATGTTGTTCAAAGAGTATAATCCAGTGAAATAAATTTGTAAAGAGAAAAAAGAAAGGGACATGAAGAATTCAGAAGATTAGAATTTGGGAGAACACAAAGAGTGGATGCACCTGAACGCCATATCATTCAAGGCCGGTTGTTATCGCATCACGGATCACAACAAGGTAGTCTACACCTACCAACATGGATCAAACCACTTGTCAGTGGCTTCATGGACTTGTAATATGTTTGGGTTTGGCCGCCCCTAGCTGTATTCCAACCCATTCCTACACCATAAAACATCGCACGTCGGTGGCTGGGCGAACGTAACACATATCCTAGCCATCGCAACTGATGAAGTTTCACTACTGCATCAATTAGTTTGCCTTCCTAACTATTAGATTAGTTACTCGGTGATCCCAGGATATACGAGCAATGCTTTGAAGACACCTGTGACCGAATACTAGCAATCTACGAATATCCTGTACTCTTACCGGCCATGTTTCACAGCCATAAAGTAGGACGGAACGAACTGCTGTGCAGTAAACCCGTCCTTTGTTTGGTAGACAGATATCTCGTCTACGCCATCAATGACGCAAGTTGACAAAAGCCGGTTGGGCCTTCTGTATCCGTGCTGAGATTTCATCACACAGCAGACCACAAGGGCTGATGAGGTTCCCAAGATAAGTGAAGCGGTCGACACACTCAACTACTTCACTCCCTATCATTAGTTCAGGTGTCGATGCAACCCATACCTGATCTGTAATAATCAACATATGATTGAAATAGAATTGTATTCTCAAAAATAGTAAAAACTTAAGAGTGTTTTTAAAAGATCTATTAATGTTTTTTTTGAGGAAAAATAGTTTACAGGAAGAATTAAATTAAATTAATAACAATCAAGAATCACTCTTAGATCTTTGAATCACAACTGAATCGTGATTATTTTAATGTTAGTTAAGATATTGGATTACTGTCTTCCATTGTCATTTAAAATAATTATCATCCTTAAACACGTTAATTCTGAATTACATACGTAATCGTAATTATTGAGTTAGATTTTTAATTTTTAACTAACATTTCTATTTAGTATTCCAAATAGTACTAAGGCTGATTTTTATTAAATCCACCAACGTTATTCAGAAGAATTAGACTGTTTAGAAAGATTTTCAAATGGTGAATATTCAAACATTAACTACAGAAATGGACCTAGAAAGATATTTTATCTATTTGTTTTTTACCTCCCTCTTGACTTAACAAAAGTATATGCCTTAAACAAAGAGATTTTCATAAATATAAACAAACCTACACAAGTCATTTTCTCGTAGAAAACATTTGCACTGATCTAAATGTTCTAAAATAACTTATAATTTATGAACGCGAAACCGCATAGATGAATGTATGTTAAATGTTATAACAAGAACGATTAATTGACTCGAGTTTCTTGTTAGCCTATACTAAACTTTACTTCCGAACAATTGAATGATTTTTCAAAATGCGATTGAACGTATAGAAGCACAAATAGAGCGGATGTTTATCACACAGCAACGCTTCAACTTTAACAATTCAATGGCTAATATCGATAAATAAGACATTACTTTCAGGATAATTTTATATTCCATACAGATTTCAAAATATTTAGAGGAACAATTAGGTTTAACGGTAACAAGCAATGACTTTGAGGTCACCGCAAAGTAAACTAAAAGATATGCATAGGCCGATAACCAGCATTGTCCATCTAACTCTGTCCTGGACAGTCCTTTTCAGTTCTTTCCAGTTACTATTCATTCTTTTCATGTCTGCTTCCGATTCTCAGGGCAGTGTGTTCCTTGACCTATATTTCCGTTTACCTTCAGGATACGACGTCAGGGCTTGCTTCGTGATTCGATTTGATGGTTTCCTCAGTTCCTTCCCTAATTTCCTCTTCAACTGGAAGCTGGTTCGTTCTCTTCTACAGTAGATTATTACTGATGGTATCCGGTCGACGGATGTTGAGTATCTTGAGTAGCCGATTGTGTTCATAAATACCTATAAACTTTTGATGATGGTTGTGGTAGTTCTCCACGTTTCAGCTCCGTACACTAAAACTATCTTGACGTTCGTATTGAAGACTCCGAATTTGATATTAGTTGACAGTTGTTTTGAGTTCCATATGTTCGTCAGTTGTAGGAATGCGGCACTTGCTTTGCCAATACTTGCCTTTACGTCTGCATTAGATCACCCACGTTCATTGATGACGCTATCCAGATATGTGAATGTTCCCACCTCTTCTAGAGTTTCCCCATCAGGTGTCATTGTACTGGTGTTCTCCATGTTGTGTTTGAGGACCTTACTTTTACCTTTGTGTATGTTGAGGCCTACTGATGCAGAGGTTTTCGTGGTATCCATTCTCCCTGAATGTATTACGCAAGGCTGAATTTGTAAAACGTTATCGACTATATTCTTGAAAAATAAGCACTAACATATCATGACATAAAACTAAACGGCCTGATATCGTTTAAGCAATACATCACATTGAATGTAGGATAACAGATTTGAATCAAATTAACCGTTTAATCTGAATAAATGTTAAATAAAATGAGCCAATGCTGCATGCATTTCCATAATGAATTTATTTTACTGCCTATTTGTGCAAAATATCGTTGCTTATAATTATTATATGATTTTAAATAATATATCTTGAGAAAAAACATTGAATCCAAACAAAAATACCATCGAGATGAGTCGGAATTGTAGGAGACATACTAAAAAAAAGTTATTCATCAAGAAATCGAGGAACACCGAACATTTATTGAATGATGCGATATTCATTAAGGTTAGATCTGTCTATTCATATATTCAGTAAATTATAATGAATAACCAACCAAATAATATTGATTCTCATGGAGTTTTGTTCTCTGAGCAGGACGGTTTGGTTGTGTAGCTTTCATCGTTCTTGTGAACGACTTCATTAGCACAAACTTTAGGTAAAAATGAAGTGTTCAAATTTCTCCACATGTGGTTCACAGCTTGCTCTGTACACCTTGATGTTGATTGGTTCTTGTTGACCTTAAACCTGTCGTTCAGAAGGTTGATGAAAGCTCCACGACCAAACCAACCAACTCAGAGAACAAAACTCCATACAAATCATCCACCTGAGCTATAAATCTTTTCCACCACCTCAATATTGATTTTAAAAATCCATCTAATATGTACATTTAGACAATTTAGACTTAAGGTATATATGATTTACTTAACAAATTTCAATGAACTCCGTGATTTTGAAATGATCTATATATTTATATTTTACAAAGTTGATTGTTTGTGAAATCATCCTTAACAATAAAAGCACAATTTGCCTTCATTTCTTTCTAACTAATAAAATAAGCTATGGTTTCTCTTTTGAATGCTTATGGTTGTTTCTTATATAAGTGGGAATAATTTACCTTAAATACTTTTCATTTTCAAAGGATCAAAGATTAATTGTTCACGCGTATTTAGGAACATCATCATCAACACTAACATATTTTTACACTTATAGTGTTTTTAAATATTTACCTTCTATTGTTTAAATAACATTTCCATCATATAAATAACTGAATTTGTTATCAATTTATAATCTTATAAAAAAAGGATGGATGGTGACTTGTAATCGAACCCAGGACGAGCATTTTGTCCTACTTGGGACTCGTTAGCTGAATGTACCTGAATCCCAGAGTTGATGTTTACTTCAAGACTGATGATCTGCCGTCTTAAACATCAATGAGAACATTCAAACAAACAATACAAGTCTGTTACAGAAAAGTAAACTATCCAACTTCCAGAAGAAAATCAGATTCATTGATCCTAATTATTTACAGAAATTGAATTAAGTCAGACTCCCTATCCCATATATATGTGATAGACAAATGTATATATGAGTATGATTATCTCCAAGTGTTAACTGACAATGACGTACATAAACTGCAGGAATTATATAGTAGATATAAAAAAGTCCCTATCGGCGTTAATCAAGCTTAACGAAATGCAGAAAATTGAATAATATTTATTCTATTGTAGTGTAATTTTTCATACTGATAAACATTCTACCTTTAAATATAAAGTGTTTTGACACCATCATATAAAATCTTGACACCAGTTATACTAAAATTATAGTAAATGATATTGTTAGTTAGTACTATATTAAAGTAGATATAAAATGTTAACAGTTTTTATATAATTACTTTGTTTATATCAATAAGTTATAATAGTTTCTTCAGTTTCGCTTAGACTTCAAGTTCTAAAATGGTCAAGACATTTGAAAGTTTATTTTTGTATACAATAATTTTGAATTGATATGCCTTGTTTATAATATATGTATAGGTAAAAATGAAGTAAACTTATAGTCAAATCATCATTCAATTTTAAGGTAACTAAAATGTATAATTGTTCATTGAAGTACATCTTAATATATATATCATTACCATTAATGATAGTTAATTATGAATATAAAAATAGATATTAAACGAACTTAAGCAAATCAATTCATCTCGGAACTCTTAGTTGTTGTTTTTTTATTTCTTCTTTCTTTGATATCGTTATTGGGATTTATGTTAACAAAAAGATTAAATATGCTAATGAACACAATGTACTAATCATTATTCAATATTGAATGAAGTTGTTAATATTTGTCGTAAATATAGTAGAATATCTAGTTGGATCAGTATGCAGTTCAAATATATTTATGTATAATTTTTTTTTGAAATATTCATTAATCTTATTATTATTATTATTTTATTTCATTAGGCTTCTGTATACAGTGATTTTAATATTGATCCTTAAAATGTTTTTAATACTTTGAATGTTTCAGAATATTCAATCTTACTTAAGTCAGTCAATTTATATCATTAGAACGGGAATAATAAATACATACTTGTTTAATTGATTGATCACATTAACTCAGTAATTCAAAATCCATTAAAAAAATTTCGAACTCTATGAAACAGAAAATAATGAGTAAATTGAAAATGTTTATTCAATTTGTACACATATATGTGGCGAATTAAACAGTAATTACAACGATGGATGGTGGCTAACAGTGGAACTCAGGAAGCTTGTTTCATTCTATCTCAGACTCGTTAGCTGAATTTATCTACGTCCGAGTTGGTGCTTATTCTGTGACTCGAATTCAGTATTGTCCACTTCAAACGCCGCCACGAAATCTACTCAACTACCGAGTCCAGGATGAGTCACTAGGTTGTAAAATGAGGTGAATTTTCAATTCATTTTTGTATTGTATACCTTCACAATGATGGTTAGGGCTGTAATTGATCAGCCTCTTATTTGCATACGTGCATCATTCTATTTGGACGAAACGTGCATTCTGCATTCCATTATTAACCAACATCATCTCTGTTTATAATACTTTTGGCTGAAGGCAATATTGAGGTAATCTGTACAGGACGCACATATGACAATAAAAGACTGATCAATTACATTCCTAAACATTAATGGGAAAGTTCGAACAAACAATACAAAAATGAATTACTAACTACAATGTTTCATAGAATAGATAAAATATGGTTAACAATGAAATTCAAGGCATATATTTTATCCTAGTTGGAATTAGTTAACAGGATGTACTTTCATCACAATGCTATTGTTTACACTAGGATTCGAACTTAGTAACGTTTGCTCGTAATACCTAACACGTTATACACTTACTCATTAAAATGAATAAAAATAACTTTTTCTTTAATCATAAAATTGAATATTTACTCATAATTTCATTGTATTAATCTTTATTTTCACTTTCATTAGTGAATAATCATTGTCATAATTTGTTGATCTTTCAAATACAAATGTAAACAAATTTTGTTTGTTTTCTTTTTTCAATTTTTTTTTTAAATGTTGATTTCAAAATACTCATATCATATTTCTATTTTCAATGAATTCATTGCATATACTTCATTCTTCTTCTACGATAAACTGATGATTTCATTGAAATATTGTATTGTTTTAAATAACACTATTGATGACTATTATGTACAAGGTATTTTGTGGATGTGTTTTTATCTGGATCTTGGAAAATTGAGATGAAAGATAACTCTGTTCTTTTTTTTGTATCATTAATTTTGCTTAATGTGATCTTGTTGTTTGTTTTCTAAAGAAAATTTTTTTAAAAAAAAAAAAGATAATCAAAATTTCAGTGATTTTTTGTTTATTTATTTGTGTATACGTTATATTAGTGTAAGCATATTTATTCTTATTGATGTGACATTCGATATTGTTTATCAATAAACTGAATGATTTAAATATCCTGTTTTTTTTTTACTTTGTTTATCTTGTTTATTTGATTTAAGTAGATTATGACAAGTTTGAATAAATTTCGTTATTTCACTGTAGTAGTGGAGAGTTACAACGAGTGGCTAGCAGTTTAATCCAAGATGTGAGTTGAGACCTATTAAATGGATTTGTGTAAGTGGTGAACGAATATTTAATTAGGGAAATCAATTCACTGTAATATGTTTACACAATTACTTTGTAAAATAAGAAAACAATACCTTAAATACACTATTTCTGTATATCTTATTTGAGTTATGCCGTATAAACTCCGTCGTTCTTTTATTCCTGTTGTTGATTAAGCGCTCTTTGTTTTCCTGTCTTCTTTATTCATTTCATTCTTTTGTCAATAAGAATTCTACTTTCAATTTCTGACAGATACTACTCATATCTATCGTAAAAGTAGCACACACCAGACCTGCATCGCTATTTTGATGTTCACACTGTGACTCGAACCTACTACTTTTGATTTACTTGGTATTGTTTGTTTGAATCTTCCTATTAATGTTTAGGACTGCAATTGATCAGTCTCCTGTTGGCATATGTGCATACTGTACGAATTGCCTCGGTATTGCTTTGATTCACGAGCATCATATGCAAAGATGGATAGTGGCTAGCGGTAGAATTCAGAACGTGCGTTTCATCTTCATTGGGACTCGTCAGATGTATGCACATGCATCTCAGAGTTGATGTTCACTTTGGGACTCGAACTCAGTACTGTTCACTTCAGGATCCAGTAGATAAGTGGATAATACGATGACATTTGAAGCGAACAGTACTGAGGTCGAGTCCTAGAGTGAACATCAACTCTGAGACGTAGTTACATCCAAATGACGTGTCCGAAATAGGACGAAACTCACGTCCTGGATCCCACTGCTATTCGCTATCCTACCTTTTGGTTCAGACATCCAATACGTTATTCAACTTATGACCTGATGGTAATATCGAAAAAATTCACACCTACTCAGTACATGGATCAAAAAGACACTGATCAATTGTAGACCTTAACAACGGATAGATTAAAAACAGCTCTTACAAATAAATTATAAGAGAAACATAATTCATGGGTAATCTGGTATTTTTCGGAATAACTGGAAAACCATTCTAGAGAAATTGTTAAATTCCAAACTTAATAACCATTTCAAAAAATAATTCATACATTAAATATAAGTAATTATGGACCGTTTATTTGGTGCTATAAATGAATGAAATCAACCTTAAGGATAAAACAAGGTAACACTGATCATTACAGAGTAAATATTACTAACACTTTTAGTGATAAAATAAGTTAACTGTAGCATATATAATTTGTTTGTTTCCTTGTCAAATCACATGACAATTCAATGTTAAATTCATAATAACTGATATTCAACTAAACTTATAACGAATTCTGTTTCTATGCTTCATAATATTGTATATATAGAACAGGTACGAAAGGATTTTTCGATTGAAGTTATTATTAGAAAAAAAAGAAAATGACCATGAATTATTCTTAGAGGAAATATAAATCAATAAAGACAAATTAGATATTATTCAGTAGGCATGTGTTTAAAAAATTGTGTATTTTTGTAAAAAAAAGGCATCATATTATCCGGGTTTTTTTTCTTGTGGACATCATGGTGATTATCATTGAAGTTGATTAATCGTATCTTGTATCAGGTTAAATTACAGAATATATGTAAATCAATGATTTCCATGTTTGTTTGTTTGTTTTTCTTTAAAATATGTCTGTCAGAATAATATTTAATTGTAATATGTATTTAATCATTAAAAGTCAATCTTTATCTCATGCATATTTCTATATTATCTGATTCTTTCTTTAGTTTACCTGTCCTTTTAGTTAGTAATACTATGATGTGGGTTACTTATATCCATATCAGTAGTATATAATGGTGGTCAGGCATAGATAAGGAAAGAACGGGTACGGAACTCAATTGGGATGAAAATGCATGAACAATGAAATCTGAGACAATTGACTGATATTTGCAAAATGAACAGTGAAGTTTGAGACGATGGATCGATATTTTGCAAATTAACTATTTACTATATGGTTCTCAGATTTTATTGAGATGCTCTGTAATTTTGTGTCAAATACATTCGATTGTCCCCACTCGTGTTCTTGTTCACTACAATACTATCATGAAGAGAATTATTCAGGCTTCTGTTTACAGTTTAGATGAACGATTTTAGTAAATTTGCACCTATTTTCACTATTAATTTTATTTTATAGAATTTCAATTAATTTTCTACAGTTCACTAATTTGAGTAAGTGAACGATATATAACCCGTTGTTTTATACTTCTATATTAGAACAAAACAGCTATTGAAAGCTTCCATATTTTTAGTGATTAAGGAACTTTGATCGATTTCTGATCTCAATAAAATTCAAAAATTTCCACAATCATAGTGCTGATAATTATCACATGCTCAAAAGTGACAGAATTCGAGTAAAACAAATTCACCGAGTGCTAGTGTTTACTGATGATCAATAGATTTCAGCTGTATCAGGTGTGAGGAAGGTATTAATGAAAGATAATGGAAAATAGTTGCAAAACATTATGATTTGTTCGGAGTTAGATTTGTAAACCACTGAACACTGGCTCAGTGGTCTATAGTTTAAGAGTTAGAATGCAAAACCAAAGGTTATGAGATCAACCTCCTGTGATCGAATCATTGATATACATTGCCAAGGAAACTCATAACGCAAAAAAAAAACAACTTTTCAGTGCTTCCTCATTCTAGTTATCGGTTTAGAAAAGATCAGTTCATGATTTAACTTATAAAATATTTTAATTTTAAGATGGACTTTTCAGAAAATCTATTGGATTAAAAATGTGAGAAAAAAAGTGGTAAACAAACTGAATTTCATCTCAACAGTTTATCAAGAACAATCAAATTAATTCTTCTAAAGTAGTTCTCAAGCTGATTTTTTTTAAATGAACAAAACAGTCAGAATTATATTTAGAAGTTCGATTACATAATCCTAGAATTAGTTGAAGTTTAGCTAAATCTATTTTGAAAATCATCGAATAAATTAAATATCTGTAATATAATAATAATAATAATAATAATAATTTTCAACCATCTATGGATCTATTTGATTTGATTTTGAAGTATGGGTAATATTTCGATGTTTAATATTACTTCTAGCCTGTTTAAATTAACTTAAATAAAAAGGAATATCATAGTTGAAACATATTGGTTGAAACATTAAAGAGAAAGAATGTATTTGTAAACTCTAAGCGAAAGAATTTGAAGTAAATCTAACGTTTCGCCTGGCAATCTGGTTCAAGCTTTTTCTGAAGGTATTCATTAACATTAAGCTATTGATTCAATGGTTAAAATTTCAATTGATCATTTCGGATTGTTACATTGTGGAAATTGAACGTTGTCAGAATGTTGAATTTATTTGATGTATATCAATTTTCTATATTTGAAACAGCGACAATAAAGAATGTGGTAAACAAAATTTTGTATGTCATTAGAGAAGAATTACGAATAAGTCAGATAGGAAAATGTCATTTACGACAATGTCGTTTGAATAAACATTAAAATCATATGGATAGTTAACTTTTAAAAATACTAGTCTGTTATAAAATGATATAGTATTGTGCCTAGAAGTATTATTAATAGACATCAAATGTGAAGAACAGATCTCTTTGAATGGAACGACAGGTGTCATATGTAATTATTCTGAACTCCTGCATTTACCAATACATGAATTCAAATAGCTGCTGTTTCTGTGTACCGAAAATATGAATTTTCAATTTCACAATGTGTTTTACAGTCAAATTGATGGGGTAGCCATGAGTAACCCTTTGGGTTCAATTCCGGCTGATATATTTATGGGAATTTTGAAGCAGAGGAATCCGAAGCACTCAATCGATGAAAATACACTCTACTGTAGATTTTTTGATGATACATTTCTCATCTGGAACAATCATAAGCATTCGATGAACCTACTCAATCCGTTTAACAAAGCACATTAGGATAAAGCTTTTATTATGAAACACGGAGTAGAAGGTAAATTCTATTTCTTAGATATTGAAATCAGATGAACCTCAGACGGCATATTACAAAGACACATTCGCCGCCAAGTTCCTGGAGTAGAATTTATATCAACTAAATCAGTTTCTGTTCAATTTTGTACAAAAAGGGACTTGTACAAAACGATTTTGACGGCGCTCGTAAACTCTGCTCGAAGGAAAGCATGAGAGAAAAGCTTGTCTTCATTACAAATTGCCTGAGTCAAAATGCATATCCAGTGAAATTCATTGAGAAATATGCCAAAACCAACCTTCGGGTTAAGTACGATACTGTTGAAAAGAAAACCTGCTTCTTATACTTGCACTTCAAAGGAAATGAAATCGCAGAATAAATTCTGTGTAGGGGATAACTTACCCATCAGCAAAACTGTCGACGTTATGAGGAACAAACAGCTCGCCTAAAAAAACTAAAATTGACAAGTCCTCCCTTCTCAGTACCTCCAACTATATTTACCAACTTACATGAACGTGTCAAAGCAAATATATTGGGAAAACCGAGTTAAGAGTACACGTTTGCATTTCCGAGCACGTTCTAAAGAACTTGAGACTGAGAAGCGCAACGGCTCCTAACAATGCAATAGCTTGGTATTTACTTCATACTGGGCACAACAGTGCCATTTTTAAAACCTTCAAAATTATCACTAGACAAAGAAACACAGCGTCTCTTCGGTTTGCTGGAGCAATTATGATAAAAAAACTTAAACCCTATTTGTGTCTCAAAAAAGAGACAGTAATAAACCTATTATTACCCCGGCAAATCATTTTTGGTAATTATCCCTATTTTGTTAGTGTTCATTTTTTTATGTGATCTTTCCTTACCGAATTCTTATTTTCTGTACATTGAAATCAACTCTTCACTCATACATTTCCATTGACTTATTTCTTTCAGCTAATGTAAACTCCTGTTCAATTAGTACGCGACCCATCTTATCAGTTTTTAATTCCAAGAATCATGTGTAAACCCTTCATTACCTCTAAAGTCATCACACAATTTATCCTATTTGTCTCTGAACTCCACTCAATTATTACATCACCCACTCCTTATGATTCTTTATTCTAACATTAAATGACCTACGACCTGCTCCTGCACATTCATCTATGTCAACTGTTTCACACTATATCTTACCTCAATGTTAACTTTTAATACATATTTGGTTATGAGCAGCTGATGAGAAACCATGAAATATAATGAATTTATATTATTCTGCATCCATGTTTATTCTAGCTTTATTTAAATTCATAAAGTGTACTTATTGCATGAAGGAATAGTATAGTTATATCATGTCATAATGGTTAACTAATATTTACGAAAAAAGGGGGTAGAAAACAACAGATTATTATGAATGAAGGATAGAAAAGCTAGTCAAAAGCATAGTAAAATAAAGGACTGTAAATAAAAATCTAGCTTAAATTGATGCATCGCTTAAGCCTCTATAGTAATTACATTTAAAAATTTGTATGCCCTATGGATTAATTCTTTTAACTGTATAATTGATTTTGTGAACGGATGTTGGTGAAACAGTGTGACCATAATTTACAAGGTTATCCAATATTGACTTTTTGACCCATTTGTGTAATTTTCTTTTGGAAAACCACGGTAGGCGAATAGATTACTGCAAAGTTCTCGATACTCATCACTGTCACTTTGAAAATCATAAGCCTTCAAAAATATATAATATCTATTTATATAATGATAGACTACTCGTATTCGATATTTAATACATATGATGACAATTAGAAGGGGTTTTGTGGAGATTTTAATAATTTCAATAGTTGAAATCATGAGTCAATTGAAGCTAGACCACCATGGAGAACTTGGGAGCACTGGACGGCCGTTTCGTCTTACTACAGGACTCCTCAGCGGAACGCATCCACGATCCCGCACCCCGCGAGATTTAAACTCAGGACCTACCAGTTTCGCACGCGAGCGCCTAACACTTAGACCACTGAGCCGGCATCCAATGGTGTTAATGTTCAAGTTTTTCATGGTGGTCTAGCTTCAATTGACTCATGATTTCAACTATTGACATTTGACGACTATTTATTCTACTTATAGGCATACTACCATATCATTTTATAATAGACGGCGTGCCTCAGAAGATAGTCAATATCATACAGAATTCCTATGATGGATTAAACTGCAAAATCGTGCATGGAGGACAGTTGACAAAGTCGTTCGAAGTAAAGACCGGTTTCAGGCAAGGTTGCTTACTCTCACCCTTTCTCTTTCTCCTGGTGATCGATTGGATCATGAAGACATCAACATCTGAAGGGAAGCACGGGATACAGTGGATAGCTAGGATGCAATTGGATGATCTAGACTTTGCAGATGATCTGGCTCTTCTATCGCACACACAACAACAAATGCAGGAGAAGACAACCAGTGTAGCTGCAGCCTCAGCAGCAATAGGTCTCAATATACACAAAGGGAAAAGCAAGATTCTTCGATACAACACAACATGCACCAATCCAATCACAATTGACGGAGAAGCTTTGGAAGATGTAAAAACCTTTACATATTTGGGCAGTATCATCGATGAACACGGTGGATCTGATGCAGATGTGAAGGCACGGATTGGCAAAGCAAGAGCAGCATATCTACAACTGAAGAATATCTGGAACTCAAAACAATTAGCAACCAACACCAAAGTCAGAATTTTCAATACAAATGTCAAGACAGTTCTACTGTATGGCTCAAAAACCTGGAAAACTACGAAATCCATCGTCCAAAAGATACAGGTGTTTATTAACAGTTGTCTACGCAAAATACTTCAGATCCGCTGGCCGGACACTATAAGCAACAACCTACTGTGGGAGAGAACAAATCAGATCCCAGTGGAGGAAGAAATCAGGAAGAAACGCTGGAAGTGGATAGGACACACATTGAGGAAAACACCCAACTGCGTCACAAGACAAGCCCTCACATGGAATCCTCAAGGTCGAAGGAGGAGAGGAAGACCAAAGAATACATTACGCCGGGAAATGGAGATAGATATGAGAAAAATGAACAAGAATTGGATGGAACTTGAAAAGAAGGCCCAGGACAGAGTGGGTTGGAGAATGCTGGTCGGCGGCCTATGCTCCATTGGGAGTAACAGGCGTAAGTAAGTAAGTAAGTATTTTTCAAAGCTAACTATTTATATGATTGTAATGTTTATTCAAATGATATTGTTGAAAATGACATTTCCCCATCTGAATTCTATGTAATTTCTCTTCAATAAATATTATGCTTTAAGTATAAAAATTGTATACATAACTTAGATTTAAATGAAGTAAAATTCTTTAGTTACATAATTAAAAATAGGATTGTTACTAAAGGTGTTTCTTTTATCAAAATTACACCAGTTAAAAATGTAAAAAAAACAAAATATGAGTAATTTCCATAGAAATAAAAAATTATATTGTATTTGTAATTGACATTATAATCCCATTTCCTGTCTATATATACCAAGTGTAAATTTGAAATAATGTCATAATTACAAATTTCAATATTAATAACATTTCTTCAAAATAATTTAATATAGTTGACATAAAGGAATTTAATTCTACATTATAATAATATGAATTGTGTAATTGGTTTGGTAAGATCCAATTTCTTAAACAAACGTTTTATTAAGTTTAATGGGATACACAATGAAAATGTTGTTTGATATAAAATATGAACTGAACAATATTAGTCACATACTATGAATTAAATCTTTACACTGGATGTAACATTAAAACAATTCAAGCAAGAATGTATATGTGTCTTTATAAATGAAACAAAATTCAGATAAGTAAAATAATCCATAGTATCATTGAATAAGAAAAATGAGAATTCAGCGAAGAAAATTTTCTTTTCGACGAAATCATTTACTTAAGCTGTACATTCGTATATGTAGTTATATATGGAAAATATATGTTTATAGGAGGATAGAAAAGATTGCATCACAAAAATTGATTCGAGAATAAATAACAAATGAGGTTATGTACTAATCAAGTGATAAGGAAGTAAATAATTTATGGGTGAGATAATAGTCCAATTGACAGATATGAAGAAAAGTGACAAACACGAAAGTCATAATAATAGACTGAATAATAATCAAGAAAACTTGTATAAAGTTATAATAATAATAATAACTGCACGCAAAGTTCAGGCTTGAGTTCATGGATTGGCGATGCCTCGACAGTGCATAAAATATTGATTCGATCCCCCTTTGATCCAGTTCCTCTGACTCCGTAGATTACTTTAAAAGAAGAGTCTTTTGGAGCGATGTGTTCACAGTTAATTAACTGTTCCTGTATCGAACTAGTAATTGTTTTACATTCTCCTTTTAAGAGACAAGCCGAATAACGTTCCTAGAAGCGTTTGGACAGCAATTGCTTTGTGCAGCCTATATAACGTGACCCACATGAGCAAATAAATTTATAGATACATATTGATGTGGCCCAAAGCAGAATTTTATTCTTAACACATCCTCGAATGGTAGGTCGGCTAGAGAAAACAATTCGGAGCTTAGCTGCGTAGAATATTTTACTCATCGATTTTGAAATCCGTTTATTTCAACAGTTGTGTCTTCTCTAAATTCCATGTTCATAAACAGAGTTTTCTTCTGCACTGTCGACGCGTTTTCCTGATGAAGTCTAGGTGTTAAGTTGCTATCGATGAATCTAGGTGGATAACCATTTCTGATGAGAATCTGTCGAAGATGAAATAGTTCCTCATCTATTGTGTCATGATTTCGTTGAAAAGAAAAATTTTTTCACTGAATTCTCTTTTTCTTATTCGAAACAAAATTCATCTTTATTACAAAAATCCATAACTATCCGAATTCATTGTCTGAGTAGATAAAGGGTTGAGATTTGAAATGAAAGAGATTGGGGTCAAGTCTCGTAATTAACATCAATTCTAGTATTCAGGTATAGTCAGTTAAAGACTCCTCAATTCCACGAAACTTGGTTCTTGGATTCTACTTTTATACACACTTATGACATGATGATTAGATAAAGGCATGTGCATAAACAAAGTAAGTCTGATAAAAATTCATTTTACGATATTATCATGATAAATCAAATCATTTCAAATTTAATTACGTCAAATAGTTACAACATTTTTATAGACAGTCTTCAAGAAGTCAATTGTTTACTAACTTCATAAAGTCATTTATATATTGTTCATTTATTTTCGGATTATTTTAAATGTATGGATATTATTAGTCAAGGTAACGTGTCTTACAATTTCACTCCTCCCTAGATTATTATTATTATTATTGTTATTATTATTACTATACATATATATGAGATTCGGGGTTAATAGATGAACTCTTATCGAAAACGATTTTTGTAACGATTATGAATTGAAATCGATAAGGTTGAAATACAATCAAACGATAAGGCATACACATTATGATATACACACACAAATTTATGGATATATATATATATATATATATATATATAAATTTAAAGGGAGAAACGATAAATACAACAGTAGAATCCAGACTAAAATGAATGTCAAACTTTATAATATATATTTCGTGAATACCCTGTACCTTTGTAGTATATCACAAGAAAAATGCAAAAAAACACAATATTTACTTTTTCGATCCAACTTGTCCAAATTATTATTTTATACAATTTTTTTTCCCAATTTAATAAATATCGGCAAATTGATTTCAGTAAAGGTGAATTCAATAATATAATAATGTATTACAGTAAAGACTGTCTATTATAAAATCGGATGATATTTGTAATACATTATAATTTCATACTTATAATATTTTTCGTTAGAAGAATTATAACATGATGAACCAGTGTTGGATAACTGACACAGTATCTGAAGTTATCTGTTACTCTTTGATCTGAGAAGCATGTATAAGATGACACTTGGAAATGGAATTTCAGTGATATATTGACAGTGAGCTGTTTAATGCATAGATGAATGTATCTGTTTGGCATACAAAATTTAATAAGAGTATGTTGTTTGAAATAATATGCTAATCGATCGAATAACCAAGTTAATTAGATGAAATCAATTGACACTTAATTTCTATATCTTCCAATGGCTGATTGTTTTAGTGGACATTGTTGTTAGAACATGCTGATGAAGACACTCGTGTAGAAAATACAGTTGTTTTTGATTGAGATCATGAATCGACTGATGTTAGACCACCATTGGAAACCTGGAAGCACTGGACGGCCGTTTCGTCCTAGTATGGGACTTCTCAGTAATGCGTATCTACGATCCCGCTCGCGTGATTCAAACCCAAAGCCTTCAGTATTGCGCGCGAACGCTTAACCTACTGGAAGTCTGACTTTTGGAGAAATTCTCGCATTTCCGAACAACTAGAAGTGTATTACATTTATATGATTTTGAGATGGTAGAAAAGATTTGTAGTTCAGGTGAATGTGTTTGTTGTGGTTTTGTTCTCTAAGCTGGATGATTTAGTCATTGAGCTTTCATCGTTCTTCTGAATGACATCATCAGCACAAACTTCTGGTAGAAGTCTTCACAATAAATGACGATTATTGAGTTGTGATTTCATTACTGAATTAAATTTGGGATCAGATTTGGAGACAGTACGCAATGTTTATTTTCTTACGTCTTGGAATTGAACTCATCTTTCGTTTTGCAAATTGCATTTCTTAACTTCTGTAACAGGTTAGGTGAAAATAATCCAGTAAAGTCTAATGGTTCTTTGAAATGACCAACTCTAATATCAATTCCGAAGTTGTATCTAACATATTTGTAAGTTTTAATCACCAATAGAACTTGGTTCAATCATAATCAGTAATTATCTATGATAATTATCTCAAAGTTTTAGAGTTTATCACTTTTACTTAATTCAGAATAGAAATTTTTCCACATATTCACACCTTTCTGTGGCAGATATTCTCGTATAAACAGATAGAAAGAGAGTAGTATTTTACAATGAAGACTTGTATAACATGGGTTTGGAAGATAGATCTTTAAAGTTCATATTTCAAGACTGAGTAAATTAGACAAGCATGTTTCACTAAATGTAAGACGAAATAACAAATAATATTATTCATTATAAGATCGAATTGTTTGTCATGAAATTACGACACAAATTATAACCGACTCTTACTGAACTCTTTTTAAAAGTTTTTAAATATATGGACCCATTGATTGTAATTTTATAATGATAAGTTAATACTACATTTAAATGCTAGTCTGCAAATGATAGTAATTTGTGAAATATTCACAATCAACAAATATGTTTAATTATTTTAAAATACAGTGTAATATGATATTATTGGTCCAAAGTAAATTGACTCAGTCACCATAGTGACTAGTAGATGAAAGGTTAATTAATTACTTTTTTATTATACCAATATAGTCTATCAATATAAAGATAAAAATCGATAACTTGGTCATAATCATTTACTTAACGACATAAGTGTCATTTCTTAAAAAACATAACTTATGATATGAAATTATACTCATCGGGGAAACATAACAATATTCCACATGGTATTATTTTGCTTGTATCTTCCCATTGAGGTTTAAGACTGCAATTGATCAGTCTGCTATTGGCATATGTGCATACTGTGCGTATTGCCTCGATATTGGCTTAATTCACAAGCTTTATAACAATATTCCATTAAAAAAAACAATTAAATATGACTCAGTGAAGACAGTTTTCTTTTGAAGGATATTATTTGTACAAGCTATACAATTGTGTTTATCAGTGATTTAACAAAGAAATGTTGTGTTATACAACTTAGTCTCATGATAAATTTAAACAGATTACGAACAACTTAGTTTGAAGTGTCTATTTCAAGGTTTCTTATCTTAACTGAAAACAGTTTATACAAATACAAAGATTAATTTATTTGTGAATTAAATTTTAACATAGTTTAGTTATCGAAGGTTTTTCCTTAGAAAGGAAATCATCAAATCGTATTACGAGGCAAACACAAACTTGAAATCTTCAAGGGAATCGATAAAGAGGAAGAACAAAGAACACACTATGCCTAGAATTGGAAGCAAACATCAAAAGGACGAACAGCAACTGAAAACAACTGAATAGGATTATCTAAGACAGAGTTGGACGTAGAATGCTGGTGGACGGCTTATGCTACTTCAAAAGGAATAACAGGCGTAAGTAAGTAAGTTATCGAAGTTCAGATAGATGTTTTAAATGGGAATTCAGATGACAATAAAAGAAATATAATGTAAGTTATTTGATGAGACCACAGATAAGACTGATGTGTATTTAACTGTTAAAAAAATTTACAGCGGAGAGTAGAGGCTATGTGTTATAGTTACTAATCATCAATATATTAATTAAATAACTCAATATGGAATTTCTTTATTCGAGGAAGATTCTTCTGTAATGGTGAACATTTGGTTGAACGTGTAATTTTAAACCTTCACGGTGAAAGCAAACCTCTGCTTTTTATTATTTTCAATGTAAAACTAAACATCAATTTTATCAATATTTTAATACCATTTAATTAGTGTTCTGTTCTTTCACTTAAATTTCACTAATTAAAGTATGTTAAAGCTTTGTTTACAACTAAATTACTCGTTGTTATTGTAGACTATTTCCATCTGAAACCATAAGCTTTGAAGTAGAATGATGAATTCATTTTATTCTGTAAATCTGGTCATTCTTATTATATTTATATAAAGTGGTTTGTTGGACGAAAGAATAATATAGAAACTGTTGGAAAGATACCAGTATCAAAAGCGGGTTGCACAACAACCGAGGAGTTAAACAGAAATATTAAGATGAAACAATATATGTTAAAGATAATTGTCCAACAGACAAGTATGTGGTAGATGGAGAATTTATAAAGAAATCGTAGTGATAATAAATAATTTCGATCAGGATTGAACAGGATCATGAATTGATTGAAGTTAGACATATATAACACTGGATTCTGAATCGGTGGCCTAGATTTCTAGTATACGCGAGTGAAACTGAAGATTCTGGGTTCGGATCCTGAATATTTGGTCTTGAATATAAACTCCCAAGGAGTTTCATACTAGAAAAAAACAGCTGTCTAGTGTTTCTTAGTTTTAATGATGATCTAACTAAAATCTCTTCGTGATTTAAATTATTAGAAGAAATAAGAATTGAAAGACGTTAGAAGACAGCTTTAAGAACTAACTTGTCATATACAAGAAACTTAAAGTTTTAGAAACTTGGCAGAATGAAAGCTTATGCGAGTGTCACCTCTTCACATAGGGTTCAGGTATAAATGATGAGTTCCTAAAAGTTATGAAATGCATAAGTGATTGGTCAGTTCTCCGTCCATACCTAATTGTTCAATTGTATAAATGATTTTGAACATTATTCATAGAAAATCCGACATTGAATATTACTTGCTTTACATGCTCCTCTTAAAAGACACGTACAATAGTGTTGGTAGTTACGTATAAAGATCTCACGCTCTATTTGGCCGATACAGTTTCTTACCTACAACAACATTGATGATGTGAAATAACTATTTTCTCATTAGTTAGATAAATATTTAGTTTATTTTAAGATTCCTTTGATTATATCTGTCAACTTGATTTTATAATTTACTGAAACAAATGATATGAATAACTTGTAGCTTAGGTGTACATCATCGATAGTAGAGTATTTTACAAGCCTCTTTGGACAATAGTAACTAATGTAAATGACATGATTAATATTCATTTTATGAATTTTGGTTTATTGTTAACTATTCTTACATTATTATTTTGTTTTATTCTTTGTAAAATTAGTTACTGTTTTGAAACATCTATTACTTAGTTCATCACTGTTTAATAATTATGAAAACTTACTTAAGGTATAACAAATGAAGTTATTGTTTAATCATCACTTCTGAGTATATTGTAATGCTTGTAAAACTATTATATACACTGATGAATAATTCATATCATTTGAGAGTATGTGATGGTTGTTCTTTGTTAATTAACAAGAACGTAAAAATTACAGAACTTAGTAAAATCTCAGAACCATACAATAAATACTTAATTTGTAAAACGTCAATCAATTGTATGAATCTTGACTGTTCTTTTTGTAAATATCAATCAGTCGTCTACAACTTCATTGTTCCTTCATTTTCACACTAATCATTCTTTGTACTCGTTCTCTTTTTTCTTTGATCTTCTTAATTTTCTACCTCCAGACATTTCACTTTCAATTGATGATACATACTACTTATATCTATCGACATCAGTAGTACACACCACACATTGACTAAATATAGTACATGGCTTAATAAGGATCAATAATTCAAAAAAGCGTTCTAATATGTTATAATTTTTTTTAACAGAAATGAAAAATACATGTGTAAACTTCTAATAGAAATGAATTATACAATTTATGTTCCTCCGAAATTCTCACATATATAGTTATGATCTTGATTATCTTACTATTCTATTAACTAACTAGTCAACATTCTTTTATTCATAATCAATTATCAATCTTCCCAATTTTCCTATTAATGATATTTAACTAAGTATTATGAAATAAGAAATGTTTATAAATGTCAAACAAAGTATATTATTGGTCTTACTCTTATATCTAATAGCCTTATTGTTGATATCACTTTTCTTTTGATTTCACCAATATTTTCATAACTTTGGAGAACAAAATAGTAAATGAATTTACATCCAGGATTTACATCCAGTTCCATATCAAAAAGTAGTGTATCGTTTTTAAAGAGCGAACCAATATTATTCAGTATACTTTAAACAATAATTTTTGTGTCTAATAACAACTGTTAATAGCAGGTGGAATAAATATTATTCGTTTTTACTTATTCTTATAAGTTTGATAATATTATCAGGTGATTATTACAATTTTTCATATGGTATTGAATGTAACAACTGTATTAACAAGAATGATTAGTGTATAAGAGTTTCTGGTCGGTTTGCGATAAATTCTATTTATGAATGATCCAACGTATAGGAACTGGAATAGAGTGAATGTTCATCAAATAGCAATAGTTTAACATTGACAAATCGTAGGTTACTATTTATGAATAGAGTGGAACATTCAGCATAAATACATTTTATATCAAAGTCAAAGTATTGAAAAGGAATGACTCCATTTTTATGGTAACATTAAATAACCTTGGGAGAGATAAGTTCATAAACTAAAAGAGATAACAATTAATCAGGTAACAGATAATGTTATGGAGGAAATATTAATTAAAAAAGTGTCATCGAAGTTATCGTCTGAGTAAAAAAACTATTATATAACAATGAAAATTCAGAGAATCTTTGTATTAGTCTATTGAAAAGTTGTTATTTATTAATGATTAAGTTACAATTTTCAAAGACAGAATTTTAATGTCCTAAATAGAGATGTTTTTCTGGTTAGCATTTTTTTAGCTAGTTAGTTTTCTACGGTATGGGGTCGCTAACCCCATGCCCAACCCTCCTCCTTTATCCGAGCTTTGGACCGGCAGTAGCTCCAGGAACGACTTCAGGTGGAATTAAATGGAGATGTACATAAGTGATTTAAATGTATTCATTAAATTGTAAAAATAATTGAGTTAACAGAGGAACTGTTGTCTTTGATTTCATGTGTAATTGTTTACTAGGATACCTATGTGGTGGATTTGGATACAAATTCGAGTACGTAGTTCGTAGTGAATAGTTCTAGAAGTAGTAATTCGATAAAATGTAAAGATTCCAGAAATAGGATAATTATGAGTGGGTTTAGACAAAAAGTTGAAATAAAGCGAAAATACTGTGAATAATAACTAACAATCGTAAATGAAAACGATTGTACCAACGTGGGGTTTTGAGGATTGTTGAATTTAATTCCGATCACAAACCGATGTAAGTTAGGGAACAATTAAAAACTTAGTGGCATTGTATTCGACAAAATTCAGTAATCGCCATAACCGTAATGCCGGTAGTAACCATGTTTCCAGTAGTGAATGACTTCAAGAAAACAAGCTACGAGAGCCTCAGTAAGAAGCTGTTACCAGTGGAGTCCAGCCATTTCAGCTGTAAATA
The DNA here is from genome assembly GCA_946903255.1 of Schistosoma spindalis. Taxonomy (NCBI): domain Eukaryota; kingdom Metazoa; phylum Platyhelminthes; class Trematoda; order Strigeidida; family Schistosomatidae; genus Schistosoma; species Schistosoma spindalis. The sequence goes on from OX336420.1 coordinate 12,503,048, forward strand.
TGTTTCGCACCGAAGACATTTGATAGTCGCGTAATATCGTGAGCTGAATGAAGTTAGACATGTAAAAAATCGGATTCTAGAGCAGTATCCTATAGGGCGAGTATTCACGTGCTAAACTGGAAGTCCTGGGTTCAGTTCTCGGCTGCTAACTGGTCAACCTGCACCACTAAAAAGTTCTATTTTGTAGCCAAATAACAGCTCAGTTCTACTTCTTTTTCACCTATTGCATAACTTAGATTTCAGTAACAACTGAGTATTTTTTTAGAATAATTAAATAAATTATGAAAAATAAAAATCCTCAAAAATCAACAATATATGGTCGGTTTGGGTTCCATGTTGGTATTGATAAGATCCAATTGAAAAAAAAGAAATTTATATTATTCCACAGTTATCATGGCCATTGCTGATTTCAAATTAATGAAGTGAACTATTCGTGGTAAGATTATAGTTTTCGAGCTAACTGGAAAAGTTTTATATGCCTTCATGACATTAAAATGTATTTGGTGGAACTAACAATAGTGTTTATTTATAGTAAATCTTGTAGTACACGAGTATTTGTGGATATTGTAGAATGTTCATAATTCGAATCATTAACTGATAATAGTTAAATCACATGCAAAAACCCAGATGCAATAAACTTCCGTTTCATCCTAGTCTAGGAATCCTCAATACTGAGCATTCACGGCCATGCACGTGAGACCGAAAGATGTGGGCTTAATTTTAGATTCGTTTGGTCGTGGACACCTACTCATGAAGAGTTACCCATAATGGCGAAATGGTCACCAATTGTTTTGAGTTTTTATCCGCTTATCTAACTAACAATTTTCTGTGATTCAAACCACGAAATAATCATTTGATATTTTAATCTCATAAACATCTTATTGAATATGAACTGCGTTGATTAAACTGATCATGAATTGATCCACATGAAGAAGCTGGTTGACGTTCATTAAATTATGAAAATCATTTAGATTATTCTAGTAGTACCACCGAATGAAATCATTGTATTAATTAATGCAAGATAATTTTCATAATAGAATCCATACGGTCATTTTCATATTGCATAAGTTATTACTGTTAAAGCCTTGGTCATACGAATATTCAAATCCCTCTTATTCTCACTGTAACAATAGAGTAGTGTGGTTCACATCGTTTTTCTGTTAAACTTAAACTTGTGCCTTTGACCCTTTATTTTTGTACATAAATCTTCTTATTACGTATATGCGTGGTCAGATTACTGGAAATGTATTGAGTTAATAAATCACATAATTCTGGTAATGTGCACCCAACTACATTATCCAAAAATTAATCAATCCATTTTCTCACTTTTTATCGAATTTAGTAAGCTTCTTTCGATTCTCCAGTTTTTTTACAGTATTGTTATAAGAATTATATATTGATTGATGAAGAATAGATCTGTCACTTGTATCTATGTAAATAAATGAACAAATCTATGATAGAGGGAGTTATTTTTGAATTTCCAATTTTATGCATTTTTGTTGGTATGAATGATGAGGATCACTATGTTTTATCAGGAAAACACTTCTAATCCCAAAAAAATTTCAATAAAATTTACTCTACCATTGATTGAGATTCATTTTCATTTAAAGATTTATGTATGATTACATATGTAGTTGATTATAGATAGCTTTATGGGTAAATTATTGACTCATTTTAAACGCGTCATGCATTTTCCATGACATTGTGCATACGTTTACCTAAGAACCCTTACCGACAAATTGCATTTTGTGAAACATAATGCTAAGCAAATTTGTCTGTCATTAAACTATATAAGAGAAATATAATTTATCTTCAGCTGATCAATAAATTATTTACAGATCTTTGTGCTTTAGTCCAAAAGAGTGAAACTAATCAGAGGGGAACAATAATTAACTAGATATCCTAGGATTGAGCTTGTGATTAGTTTTCATACTTCTTTAAATAACTGGTCAGAGTAATGTTTGTTGATGTGCTTCGTTTTAAAGGCGATACTGTGGCAGCGACTCTAAACAACAGGATTTAGAGATCTCCTAGGACATTCTGTTCAGCTAAACTTCCTATTGTTCTCTTCAGTCGACTTAAGGTTCGAAGCTGAGTGAAAGTTAGGTACTCCCTTTGGCCCAAATTAATGTATATCTGTCAGTTGAATTGCTCATGTGAAGCACAAAGTGAGCTCATCTTCGGTCATTATACTTCCTGGCTATCTAAAGGACTAAGAGAGTTAGTCAAAAATGCAATTCTGAAACAGCTATATAATTCTAGTCACTCTACCTCAACAGAATCATTCTTTAATTAATCCATAGTCTGGAGAATAGATTCTAAAAAAATATCAATAGTCAGAGAATAAACTGTAATTAATCATTGAAAATACATAACATCATCGTATATGGTGTCTAGACATAGAGTATTTCTGTATTGCTGTTCATGTTTGACGAAACAAACTAAAATGTCATGGCAAATTCTAGCGAACGGTGCACCGTTACATCATGTTATTTTATAATCATAACTGAGGTAGTTTCAGGAAAGGATATCAATCTTAGTTGTACATATTACATTTTTTATTTAAAGATGCATTGTAGATCATATCTTTTTTCTATGTAAATTAATATGAAAGTAAAATAAGTTATTTATGTACCTCTTAAGCAAAATTTTTGTAATGTATCGCTCAATGTTTGTCAATAATTAGTAATTGTCCTCTTTACTTAGTTTAATCAGATTCTTTCATCAAAGCAAGCCCGATCGGTGTTAAGGGGTCGTAAAAACATATATACAAGCTTATCCTTTATTACATAGTCTGTGTGGTGCATGTTACTAATGTCGACACAAGTAATATATAACACTATTGAGAAGTGGAATGCCTGGCATCAGAAGGTTGGCGAAATCGAATAAAAAAGAACTGAAAGTAGTTGTTATGACGATGAAGGAACAACGAAGTTTGAGGCAATCGATTGAGGATTTCCAAATATAGTATTGAATGTATGGTTTTCATATTTTATCAAAGAATTCTGAAATGTTGCGTTAAGATACACTGGTTCTTACCACCTGTGTTCTGGTTTACAGCATTCGTACTTAGCTCATTATCTTGTCATAAAATTTTGAACAACAAATTGTACATCGTTGTCATATATCGTTATCCCGTGGAGCTTAAAGTTAATCTCCAAATTAATCCTTGAAAATCAATTGAACCAATTTATGGTAGTATTTGAAGTTTGATTTAGAGCCTGATACTTTGGATAAATATTTATAATGTAGAATTGACAACAAATAATGATCTAACATACATCGTGTTACATAATGTAAAGTATTCGTTTGTTCACTTGGATTTTCATCATTTTATTAGGCTATCGATGGGAGATACTCCGTACAAAGTTGAATAAAAACAGCTTAATATGATGCATTTATCAAGTAAGGGATATTTTTTACAAGAATGGAATAAATGTTTGTAGTGTGAGTTCATCCATCCGTTTTACAGTGTTCAGTACGTAAGTAATATCTAGAAGTTTTGGATAATTTTCACCAGGTAAATGTTGTATAATAGAGTATAATATTCGATAGTCTGAAGCTCATCTGTGTAGCCCATCATAGAATACCGGACGAAAAACACAAACATGGTAAAAGTTGGGAAACTGCCATAGAAAATTACATTTTTATATGTCACCCCCATTGAATGAATGAATGAATAATAATACTGGATGGATCACATTTAACATCACGTGTTTGTATTTGATCGAGATATTGAATATCACGGTTGGTTTTTTCAATGTGGAATTCTGTACCAGAAATACGCACATTATAGCAAACAGAATTCAGTTGGCAAGTTTAAAAAAACACAAATAAACGAAAGTGACATTTCAGATCTTAAAAAGAACGGTTCATTTATTTATAAAATTTATTTTACGACAACTTATCAGTCATATTTGAAAAAAGATCTCTATGCACACATGTAACTAACGGTTTATGTAGAAATGAACTACAATTAAAAATTCATTTTACATTGAACTTTTGACTCTTCTCATTGCTATTAAGCATATATACATCCTATACGGATTGCCTCGATATTGCCTTAAGTCGCAAACCATCTAAGCAAAGATGGATAGTGTCTGGCAGTTGAATTTAAGAAGCACGTTTCCCCCTGTTTCGGATTCTTCCGCTGGATGTACCTGTATCACAGAGGCATTGTTTGCTCCGGGACTCAAACTCAGTACTGTTCGATTCAAATAGCATCGTATTATTATCCACTCAGCTATTGAAAACAGTTAACTCTGCATCTCTTCGTTTATCAGAAACTTGTTTCGAAATAAATTGATATAATGGGAGAATAAAAATATTATTTGCTTGTCATAATGTACTACCATGATGACTAATACGACTGGTGACCGAAATCATTCAATAATTAGACTGCGTATTCGATCGATACAGCACACACAATAGATAACGCTGTATCACACACGGTTCATGAACAAAAATAAAAAAACCACAGACAGAACAGATTAGACAACACTTTATTTAATACAATTACAAGCCGCAAACACTCATTTATTGTAGATTAGAAATCGATAATGATAAGGAACTTACATAATTATTCATCAGTAAACGGGTTATCTTTGTTTTCACACTCAGCAGAGAATCCCATTTTACTTTCACAAGTTACAATTCGTAAAGTAGATTTTAATCAAAGTATATTATTATGTTACTAAACGAGAATTGATCTTTATTTTCCCCATTGAACACAAAATCAAACTCAATTGCTTACCTTAAATTTATATAAATAATCTTTTATGACAGAAATACTAAGAATATTGATCTATTATAAATTTAGATGACCGGTAGCATTTAATGTAGTGAACTATAAAAATCAAAATAAGTAATAAAAAAAAGACACAAACAATAAATCATAAGATCAATAAAAATTGTATCATTCATTTTAATTGTTTATATTTATGATTCACTTGAATACTTTACAAAATGGTATCAAATATAAATAACATGTTATAGTGATTACAAAAACTTTCGAAAAGGAATTATTATTATTATTAAAAGTGAAATAAAGTAATTTGTCAATATCATAAATAGATTTTCAATAAATTGATTTGACTAATCAAATAATATTTGTAACTAGAAAAAAAACAATAACCCTCCCCCCCTATCCGAAAAAAACATATAATGATTGTAAATAATAGAGAAAAATAATTGTGCCCCCCTTCTTTCCAAAAAAATAATACTTTTTTTCATATTTAAGAGTTTAAACAAAATGTTTGTATATGATAATAGATGAAAATATAGACTGAATGTATTAACATAATTTACTGAAGAATTTCTGAAAAAGATTTACAATTTTTTTATTGTTTTAATTAACTATAAGTTATAAATGTAGTGTAATATTGATAATTTACGTCATTTGTAAATAATGCACACTTGTTACATTAGACGCCTTCATTGTTAATAAAAATATATACATTTTACACAATAAAAATCATAATAATAATATAATTAACTTGTCAGTTTAGTGTAACATGAATGTACTCGCATATTGGTAAAAAACCGACTTAGATCAAAGTAACTATACTAGTAATATTTCTTTTTAAGTATAAAAATTAGACCAAAGCAACTCATAATACATCTTTTTTCGGACATAATTTTCATACAAAAGTAAAGTAATCATTTAACGTAGGTTTGACGAAGTCAAAAACAAATAAGATTTATTGAAAATCTCGAAACAATTTTTTTCATTAAGCAGAAATGGATAATGGCTAGCAGTGGGATCCAAGTGGCGCGTTTGATTCTATTTGGGACTCGTCAGCTGGATGTGCATGCATCTGAGTTGATGTTTACTCTGGGATTCGAATACAGTAACAATCGCTTCGAACGTCATCGCGTTATCCACTTAGCTACTGAGTCCTGATAACCAGTTACTTGTGCGACCGGTACTGAGTTAGTGCCCCAGAGTAAACATCAACTCTGAGATGCAGATACTTCCAGCTGACGGGTCCAAAATAGGACGAAACGCGCCACCTGGATTTCACTGCTAGCCACCATTCATCTCTGCTTAGAAGGTTTGTGAATTAGGGCAATATCGAAGCAAACCGCACAGTATGTACATATCCCAATAAGTGAGTGATCAATCGCAGTCCTGAACATCAATGGGAAGATTCATGTAAACAATACCAAGTGAATTTAATTTTTCTTTTGCTGATATAATCAAAAATTATTTAAGTTAAATAGATTTTCAATGCTTAAAGATAAAAAGAAGTGTTTATCTTGCCAATCGCTATTATTTTTATATGAAGCGGTAATGTTGACAATAGAATAGATAAATTATTGAGTAATAAATTATATTTCTGGGTTATGTAAGTTAATTTATTGATTTTTAAAATGATATTTACACATTAGAATAATGATTGACTCTACTTCATCAACTCGTTTACATTGATTGATTAACCGTAATATTTAAAATAATTTGTAATTTATTATTACTGTTATTATTATTATTATTATTATTATCCTGGATGTTATTGATGCATAAATCAATCATCTACAGTTTTGTTTTCTTTCTTTCTTTCTTTCATCAACGAACCAGTCTCATTCTAATACAATAGAAGTTAATTCATAGTCAAAGCAAAAGGACATGATGGTAACAATGTTGAATATTTGATTTAAATCACAATATGATAATATCATTCTTGTTTCAAGATATTACAGGTTACATATTATATTCTTTATTGAATTGGTATATTTAATTTGTAACTCTCTGTAGATTTAAAGCAATTAGTCCATTTGATAAATTTCAATAATGTCGGAGATTATCAGAACTATGTGATGATACATTAACAGAATACATTTCGAACAATCTGATCACACATATACTTGTTAAGAACATTTATAAATAGATGGAAAGTCCACGGTACAGTGAGACCTACTATAACCTTGTTAGAAAAAAGCCTGTCTACATAAACTTACCATTCAGAGGTGATTCAAATAGCCTTTTATTGAAACAAAGGCTTAAATCAGTTATCAACAAAAGGTTTTGCGTAGCAAAGGTCATTGTCAAGGAAAAAACAAGGTGCTGTTTCATCCAAAACCTAAAAGACATGAAAACGATTGTGTCACATCCCACTGTGTTTACCATTTTAAATGTGTGTGTGGTCACATACACTAGGGAGGAACAATCGTGATCTCAAAATTAGGGTGTGCGAAAACGTACCGAAATGGTTGCAGAAACAAGCAGAATCAAATGACCCAATAAGAGTAGAGGGTAAACATCCATCATCCTCTATTGCTAAACATATAATTGAAACAGGACATAAAATTGATCTTAACTCGGCTTTTGTGGTGCTGTACAGAAAGTTTATTGAAGCCTTAGCCATAAGAAAATTCAAACCCCTTTTGTGTATTCAAAAACAGTTTGTTCTCGCCTAAAACCGACCTGGTAATATTGACTTATTATCCAGAGTGATTAAGTTTCAAATTGTGTTCACATTCTTATTATTACTATTATTATTATTATTACCCCATTTTCAGTCTAGTTGATTGGATCAGATTGTTCAAAATGTATCGCGCTAATATATCACATAGTTCTGATAATCTTCGTCTCTGTAGATTATCAGAGAGAGTATTTGTAAAGTATACATACATTTATCAGTCGTCATAAACACTTAATTTGTAAGTAACTTAGCTAATGAAATTATGTTCTATTCTTGTAAAAATTCGTCTATATTCCCATATGAGAATCTTGTAACTATTTTAAACAACTTAAAACTTACAATGTGATGTTGTATTATCTTCTATCTAGTGGATCAAATGTACTGGCTATGATAATGTATTAAGTGTTATTTTCAATATTTCTAATTATCACGCTATCATTCAAATATTACTTTCATTTCATTATGAAAAAAGCTTATTATCAAGATTCTGTATTAACTTTATTGATTGATTCTTTTTGCCCAGTGGATTTCACTATGGAATTATTTAATACCATGATTTAAAAACATTAAACATGAATGTAACTCATTGAAACTAAGCCTTAGTGTTTTTCATGGAGTTTTGTTGTGGAGCATTGTTTGTGCAGCTTTCTTTGTTCTTCTGAACAACATCATCAGCATAAACTTCAGGTATAAGTGACATGTTCGAATTTCTCCACATATAACTCACAGCTTGTCATGTAGATTTTGGTCATGATTGATTATTGTTGGCTTTTAACCTATTATTATTCACTTTATTTTGATTGTATCACCCATTGATTGTTTTTCAGAAGAATAATGAAAGCTCCACGATTAAACCATTCATCTTAGAGAACAAAACTTTACAACAATCATCCTCCTGGGCTACAAATCTTTTCCACCATCTCAAAGCGATGTTCTCAATATCTAATGTTATAAATGTTAAAGAAAAATCTATTCTGAATATTCAAAAAACTAATCTGAGACTTATGAAAATCTTCAAATTGATTAAAAAGTAGGATATGTTGCTTGTGTGTTTACTAGGAAACTCTTTTAAAAAATCACCACTATTTCTCATATCTAGTTACGCAATGAATTTCGACCTATTAGAAAGTCTCATTATAATTACTGACCCAAAATTGCCTTGATTGGTTTAACATTTTCGTATAAATATTACTGTATATTAGAGTAAAGCCTGATGATGATCTAATTGAAAACAATTGTTCGCTTATATGTGTTGTTCTATTAAAAAGTGTTAGACAAGTAAATAGTAATGTAATATATATGTACTTTTATATGGTCTAGTTTACTTTGATGTCACTGTCTTTGTCATTTATGATAAAATTGAGTCATTTATGTATGATGCTAATCGACATATTTTCCTAGGAGTTTTCTGTATTATCAGTCAGATTATTTGTTTCGTAAACGAAGTAATAGTCTGTTATGAAGATTCGGTATTTCTAAATACATATTCTTGGACAGATTCAGCAGAACTTGTTTTATTAGTTTAAATATTACTATAAAATATTAAATAAATCAAAAATATTTGAATGAAAAATTGTTTACTGTAATATCATCACCAGACTAAGCAGTTACAAGTTTATATTTATTGTAATACAGTGGTCGAAATAATAGCAGTTAACAAGAGCATAAGTGGAAACAACCGAATGTATTTCAACACAAAGTTAAATAATGTCTTAGTAACATCTGAGAACCATACAATGAATTTTTCATATGAAAAATGTTAATCAATTGTATCAAACGTGACTGTTCCTTCTGCAAAATGTCAATCAATCATCTCAGACTTAATTGTTCTTTCGTCTCCGCAACCAATCATTTTCTGTTCTCGTTTTCTTTCCTTCTATCTTCTTAATCTGTCTTGAGGTGTTTCACTTCTCATAGATGATACACATTACTTATATCTGTCGACATCAGTAGCACACACTACAATATGAATGGGTAAATTAGGCAATCTTATATATTTTTTACGCATAGTTCCCTTTACCATTTCAAAGAGTGATTAAACAAAGATTTAAGTAGAGTAAAATATGAATTCATCTGATTTCATTTGGTTCTCATCAACTACTTGGAACCTGTTACATTTAAAAAACTATAATTACAAAATCGGTTGAAAATACCTACATAAATGAATTTAGTTAAAAAACATTTCAAACAAGCATCAGTATAATATAGTAAGAATGTAAATAAATTTAAGAAATTAAACAGACTACTACACATATAGGTATATATCTTATGTGAAAGAGCATTCTATGAAATTGACAGTAATAAAGGATGTTTAAGCAAACAACAAAAGCTGATATGTAATAATAGAATATGTAAAGCTCAGTTTGATACAATGAAATTATTAATTTGGAATTGACTTGAAAAAAAAGCATAATGATGATGCAATCAGCTGAGATAAAGAGTTTGACAGAATTTTATAATGCAATGAAGAAACGTATGTATTATAGAGGTAGTGAAAAATTGTAAACTGTTTTCTTTTTAGTACAAGAAATTATTATTATTATTATTATTTTAACACAGGTATTGGTACAAAGAGGGACCAAATACATATGCGCCACACAAATCTCAATTGATATGTGTGAGGGCTGTGATACTGCCCGGGTGCCCAAACCGAAGCAGGTGGTTTTCTTAGGGGGCCACACCCCGAGCCTTCGACCTGAATGTCTGACCCACAAGGCAGTGGGGCATCGTGAGGAGATGCAGTCCCATGGTAGCCGGTGACCAACGATTGGTTCATACGCCATTTGTTCCTTCAGGATACTGGAGCCCATGTACACCATTGATTTGGGATCCGGTTAAAGCGCCAGACATTCGCTTTTCGTCCTCTCATTTTCGTAAACAGCAGTAATGCCACGAGAAGGCAGTGAGTAGGACTTCCCTGGCAGAGGCTGTATACGCGTGGCCATGTGAGAGTATTTCGAGAGGGAGAGTGGACTCTCCCCACTCTCGGCCGTGCCAGGGCATTTGGGGGCTTGGTACAAGAAAAGATGGATGTTTTTTTGAAATACATAAATCGTGTTTCTAACACAGATTCAACAAACTTCATGAAATCAGAGTTTGAGTGCTGAAAGATTTCGGGGTATTTTGTATGAACGAAATATCTAGTAAATGCACTATCAGAAGTAGTTCTTTCTCTTGTCCAAATATTTTTTGGAATATATCAAAGAATGAACGAAATGCTTTCGTTTTTGTTGATTCAATGTAGCCAATTTGGTAGGTAGATATTTATAGACACAGCTGACAGTAATATGAAAGGTGTACTTTATCAACTTTTATTGAATTGTTGAACATGTTATTTTATGCAGAATCAATAGCTTGACTGCAGGATAAGTTCTGGTTAGTGAAATGTTAAGCCTCCTTGTGACGTCATCACCTTTGAACTTGAGATGGATTAATATTTGCATATTAATGATTGTGACCACATCCGACTTGTTGGTTTTGGTTTTTTCTACCTTTATCAATGAATTTTCGTGAATAGTAGTTGTCTTTTAGGCATTTTTCAAGGTCCATTAAACCTATCATTTTTCCAGAGGTAGATACTTGCAACTAACATTCTTCATATATAAGTTGAACCTATTTTGCAATTATGGCTCTTAAATGTTACATGTTGTAAGCGGCTGATTGGAATCACACGAAATCAGATGAAGTTATATTTTCCGATCAAGGCTTTGTTCTCTCTCATTACAAAGTGCTACATTTTTAAGACAGTGAATTTGTGCATCAGCTGAGGTTTAAATACACCTAGAATAAGTCATCTATAAATTTGAAAAGTCATACAGAGGTTGAAGTGTTATCATTTCTGTATCGAGTCCTAAATAATCTATCTGAGAAAGCAAGATTACAACACATCTAGACAGCGGAAACTATCAGAACCAACTTTGAGAGGCTGAACTTAAGTATTTAAAAGAGGTATGTCCAACCTCTCCACCTGCTGAGACCGACGATCGAGACAACAGACACTATATAACAGACCTGTAGTGCATGTTATTATGTTAAGCCCCTATACCTTATTCTAGCTTTCGGACAGGCCGATCTATTCATTCTACTTGAGTCATATTTTGACCTTATTAATTATTCACCTATCAATCTTCACTGTTTTTATATGAGCGCATATGTGTGTGTACACTTCTTATCACAATACTCATCACATGTCTGTAACTTGTTTTTGCGTGATTATAAATACTGATTAATGCCTGGTTAAAAAGGAATTGGCTTACCCGCTATTTCCACTGCGCGTTGTTTTGCTTCTCTCTATTCCATTCGCTTCATATACAAAATATATGTATTCAAAAGTTCATTATCGTTATTTGACTTATTTAATTCCGTTATTGACTAATGCGATTTAAGTCGATGATTACATACGGGGATAGGTGACATTTATATTTTGACAACGATCATTTATGCAATCTACTTGGAGTCAGAACTCAGGTCACTTAAGACCTTTTCTAAGTCTCGTTCCACTGTTGCTAGTTACCACAGTCGTCTTTCGCAATTCATAGGAATTTCCTATCTCAATCACACTTCTCCCATTTCATATTTCATACTCACATGATTGGATTACAATTATTATAGTTGAGATACTTAGTTCAATTAATCAAACAACTTTTCTTCCACTGTGCATTTTATTCACATTGTCTGTCATATTATAATGATTGCAACTCGATCAACTGCAGTGAGTTTTCTTATTCATTTTACTTAAATGACCTTTTAAATTTACGAATGACATTTTAAACGTACTTAAATCTTAACTAATACAAACGTTCACAATTTTAATCTCTAACTGTTTAATTTATTCATCCATGTATCTCTTATTTCGACCATTGTAATACGATCATTATGGATTTATAACTATCGAGGCTGATGACGAAGTTGTTAAATACGATTGTTCAATCAAACATTCTGTGTTTGTTTCCTTCTTTATCTGTTGAAGAATTATTTATTTGTCTTCAGGTATAACAATTTTATGATAGCTTCAACATTGTACTATAGGTATTATGACAAAGTATCCTAATACGTATTCTTCTGTACAAAATATATGTAGCTGGGATGCAAAGGTTTAACTCCAGATTGGCATCTCGTAATTCTCTTCTAAGCATACTATTAAATAACTTGATTTCGTCTAATGGATTTAAAACATATTGATAAGTTTCTTAAACTCAAAATGACCACAGTTCATTTCATTCTTCAGTTGGACTATTAATATTCTATGATATGTAATACATAAGGGATGTTTTATGTCACATTGGTTCATTTTTGAGAAGCATAGGAATAATTACATCGTTCAACTCTCTCATTTTTACAAGCTACGTTCCAAACTTCTTCGAATTTTATTAGATTATCAATACTATTTTGAAGACTATTAACAGTGTCCACGACAAACTGCATCATGTTACAAGTCATACTATAGATAAATCAAATGTCAAGATTTCACTCACCATTTATCACTGTCATTTCAGTATAATAAGTGGTTTAAATGATATTTATATAAATCGAAATGATCGGTATTTACAACCATTTGATTAATAACTTACTATACGAATACATCTTTACAGTGTCATGCAATTAGACATCGATAACCAACAGATATTATTGATTGACTAGGTTATATAACTACTTCTTTACAAAATATGATTACATGTTACAGATAACTGTCTTTTGATTGTACATGCATTGAACAATTGCTAAAATCAAATTCAATCACAACGTGAAGCACTCAGTATTTAGCACAACAAATTCAAGTGATTTCAAAATAGTTGACTTGCCATTCTATTTTCCAGAGGCAATACGATAGTTTCACTTAGTATCTTCTTTATACTATACGCTGATTTTGTACTTGTTAAGCAAAACAAACATATGCAAGAAATATGTGCATAATTTAAACACAAACATTTTGCTTAAAACAATCTTTGCAAATACACTTATCAGCATCATACTGCTGAGGTTTAAATGTGACGAGATTTGAATATAGGTGCTTATTTAGTTTACTGCTATTCATTTTGGTTGTTGGTATATGGGAATTTCAGAGATTTTAGTGTATTCACCTTTGAAATTGAAAACTAATCTGGGCGAGACCATGATTGAAAGCCTGGAAACACTGTACAGCCGTTTCGTTCGAGTATAGGATTCCTCAGTAGTGCTCATCAATGAATCGTTCACAGGTCTTCGGTCCTACTCTCGAACTTTTAGCCTGTAGACCACTGACTTGGTATACATTCGTGTGCAAGTCTAACCTCAATCAATCCATAGAATTGCATTGCCAGTAGTAAGAATGTAGATAAAGTTAGATCAATTGATCACTGAAAATATTAGACAACCATGAGATTCTTTGAAGACGAACATTTAAGAAACAAAATATGAAGGAAATGAACGAGTTACAGGTCGTAGTGCATTTCTTTAGTCACTGAAAATCATCTTTGCTGTATGACACAAACTAGGATTACAATATTACTTAAACCCTAAATCTTTTATGTCGACTCCTTTCAAGATAAGAAAACGTCATGTTACAAGGCTCTTAGATTTGCATTAGTCTTATAGTTGAAACCAACCCATGATGATATAACTCAAGAGGGTAATACTTACAACAATCATAGTAGAAACGGAGAAAACCTATTAACGAAACAATCTTGTGTTGCCGAATTCAGGTTACTAGCTCCGAGTGATCCTGACACTGTAAGTTGAAAAAGATGTGCTTAATCCAGCTGTATTTTCATAAGCAGAATACAATTTTTAAAGAATAGTTTCTCAAAACCATTTTGGAAAGAATTTCGTTCATCAGTATAGAGGTTTGAGAAGATTATTGATTGCCATTGGTACTACAAACCGACCTACGTCAGACAAACATCGTAAACCATGAAACACTGGACTGTTCTGTTCTAGAACGGGATTCATTATCACTGTTCATCTGTAACCCTATTATAAGGGTTTGAACGGAGGACCTTCGTTCTCACGCGTCTAATAGAACATTGATATGGCATTTAATGGTGTACATATTTAACATCAATCTACTCTAGTGTTTACAGTAGGTGACTACCTCACACAGGACACGGGTGAAATTCACATATAATGGGTTCTGTTATGCCACTGGGTATTGAAACGGTGTTTTTTATAATTCCCTTAAAATTTATTTAGGGCATTATATTATTAAGAGTCATAATTATAACTATTTTTAATATGAAGAAAGAAAATTTGGTTTCGTTTATTCGAATTCTGAAAAAAATTATGTATGCCTGACATTTCTTAGTTTATATTCTTATAATGAAACAACAAAATCAATATTCCAACCATTTTCTATTAATTCATTGAATTTTTAAGACTTTCCGTTTAGTATTGAGTATCATAGTTAAATATAAGAACGTCTTACAATATAATGACACCAATATACAAACTAAACCGCATTTTTTTGTCAATTATGAATCTCTTATTCATGATTAAAGCTTCTGACTTAATGTCAAAAGACAAGAGAAATCAGAATGTAAGTTACTTCAGTACCTATCACGCACAAACATTCTGGTAGGTAGCCTTTAATCTAATAGTTTTACCATTATTCTTTATAAATTAACTTTGTTTTGCAGAAGATTTCATATGGGAGATATTTTATCAGTAAATGAGTTTAATCAAGAAGTGATAATTTTACTTATACTCGAATGTTATGTTCATTGTTACAAGATTCTGTTTTACTTCAATTGTAGTCTTGAGTACTGCATATCTTGAACGTGCTCAAAATGCTTGTTTTTCAAATGAATACGTTCGTTGTAAGGGAGTGAAACTCACTATTCAGCCGATCATTATCATAAATATATAACTATTCCTTACAATAAATATTTGGAAAGTAAGAATGCTTTGATTATTTAGATAAAGATTATTTCGTTGTATCCATAATACATACACGTTATAATATTGATTATTAAGATTACGGATCATATTCATTTTATATTGGTTGTTTGAATGTTCCCATTGATGTTTATGACTGCATTTGAATTAAAACTTCACCGCATGGCACAAGCTAGTGGCTATCTGAACTCAGTAGCTAACGTGATGATGTCTGGAGGGAGTGGTACTAGATTGGAGTTCCGGAGTAAACATCAACTCCGTGATGCAGTAAAATCCCTATGACGAATCCCAGATAGGACGAAACTTTCCTCCTGGATTCTACTACTAGCCACCATCCATCTATGCTTATAATAAATGATCATATATTAAAGTGATCTTATGAGAGAAAAAGTAGTTCGGTATATGAAAGTCAATGAATGTGCGAATAATCAAAGGAAGAGTAGTTAGTAGGTACGTTTGTATCAGAATGGAGTAGAACAAAATGAATTGATCCATATTTTCACCATAAACATTCAGATTTAAAGGAAAAAGAACTTTATAACAATGGATAAGTTGACAATGATAATTGTTATTACGATATGAGACACTATTGATACCCTAATGGTGGAAATAAGAAAAGTGATTTTTCATGAAAATTAATATTATCGTATCGAACTTAGATAGAAATAGTTAATCAATAAACTTCCCACCGTGATAGATTAATATCATTGGTTTTAACTTTTACCATTTAAAGGAATTTGTGTTTAACTGAGTAAGTTGTTGTAGAATGACCTAGTTCACATTTTATGAAGATCAATTGATAAAACTCAATACTGACAGATTAATTACTTATTTCTCTATTTTATTCAACTAATACTTACTGATGTCAGGAATTATTGTCTCTGAAAGCTTCCTTAATACAAACTTACTTAATACTGAATTTTTCATATCAACCGTTGTGTATAACTAAGCATCAAATAAATACGACTTAATAACGTGGCTTCAAATATTATGTAATTTTTATTGGAACATACAGGCGATTATGTATTTCCATTGCAATTGAGGCTTTTTTGTTTTACATGTGATAGAATATTAATAAATGTTTATGTATAATTCGTAATTTTTTTCACATTCTTTTTCAATTATTCTTTTTCGGCCTGCTTGAGTATCTGAGCTACCTGTTCCTTCCATCTAGATAATTCAACATGTTATGTTGTTGTTTATTTTAACACATCATTATGCTTATTAATTTCATAACGTATTCAGGTGCGTTTGTGAAAAATTTACAACATTTCGTTGCAAAAGTTACGAATGAGCCCAATCAGAGATGTTGTGTTTTCTGGCAATATTCACATGTCAATTCCTGAACTGCTAACATCTAACTAGCGACCCTTCAATATTTATCATCAGGATTGATCAAGAAATAAGAAAAGGAAACTTGTTGAAATACTTGGCTCTGAGAATTCTATATTGTACCAAAAGTATAATAATGAATAAAGCTTATAAAAGCATTAATATTTTTATTAATTTGTTTTAAAAATAAAATGCGATCTAAATACCCTGAATATGAATTTGTCTTAGAAAATAAACAAATTACTCATATCATTTTTATTTATTTTAATAGTTGAGATCATGATTCGATTGAATATAGACAACCATGGAAAACCTGGAAGCACTGGACGGCCGTTTCGTCTTATTGTGGGAGTCCTCAGCAGTGCATATTCACGATCCCACCTCGCGAGACCTAGCGGTCTTGCACACGAGCGCTTAACCTCTAGACTACTGGGCCGATATCTAATGTTATTCATGTCTAACTTCAACTAATTCACGAATTTGAGCGACACATCCACCATTGTCTTCAGTGAGTTACTATCTCACAACAGACCTGCTTGAACTCCACTGGCCACTGCTTCTCACGAGAACTCCAGGAAATACCTCTTGAAGCAAGTCACTGGTGAGCAGATGATGATGATTATTATCAGAAGAGGTTTTGTGGACATTATAGTAATTTTAATAGTTGAGATTATGAATTAATTGAAGCTAGACCACCATGGAAAAACCTAGAAGCATTGAACAGCCGTTTCATCCTATTGTGCAGTGCACATTCACAATCCCACCTCGTGAGATTTTATTTATTTACTTTAATATTATTAAGACTAATAGAATTTGTTGTACATTTTTAAAACAAACGAAAATAAAAACAACAAATTAAAATTAACTGATTGTTTTTATTCAATATTCAATTGATCATAAAATGAAAAAAAATTTGATTTGGTTCCGTTTTTTTTTTTCAAAGTTTTCTACAAGAAAATTTAATCTATTTTCAAGTAATTTATTGTAAATTGTCATTATTGAAAACAAATACAAGATAAAGTTTTTGTGTTATACAAGATTATGTAATACATGTACTTTTAAATCATGTTCAATTTATGTATACTAATTACCTTTATTTTAATTAATGATAAATGATATTGTAAATAAGATTAGAATGAATATAATTTTAAAATGATTATAATAATAATGAAAGTATAATTCGGTTGTTTAGTTAGTAAATGTAAGATGTTAAACATGAACTTTGTTTAAATATACATGTAAGATGTTTTTATTTGAGTATCATTATTATTGTTTCAAAGAATGGATGATGTCTGTTGGACACTTGAACGATATAGTGTTGTGAATAATTTGGTCTTATTTGAATTGTTTAATAGAAGTATTATATGGATAGTTATTCGAAGTCAAACGTTTTGAGATGATGAACAATTAAGTTGAATAGCACAATAACACAAACAATCACTTATTTATTTTTATTTCGTTTATTTATCATCATTTTATGTATGTTGAAGCATATTTAATTCATATAATACATAAAAATTTTATGTTTTATTAAAAATTTACTGATTAGTGGCGATAAATAGTGAATGAAATTTCTTCTTAGCAAGTTTGCTACTTGGTTGCTAATCTATTGGGGTTTCCCCACATGAGTTCGAATCCTTTCCCCGTCGTCAGTGTTAAGTTCGTTACTTGATTAACAAAGAATAAGGTTCACGACTACAACATTCGAAATTTGGACTTCACAGTCACAAATCAGAAGACAGAAAATCTGGAGAAGTGTTAATGTGGTGAAAATCAACGTGTACAGAAAATCACGGGTATTTATAGATTTTAGCATTTGTTAAATCAACACTAAATTTTAGCCAATCCGCTAAGAGACATATTATGCTACTGAACAATAATAGCATACCACGTTGATATTCTAGAAAGCTCCATCATTTTCTGATTGGCTGGAACGCTTCGGCTCCTTTAGGTTCCGTTGTAGTTCTCGGAAGCCAACTCAACACTTCTCACACATCAAATCCACATACAATTTGTTATCTTAACATACATTCCGTTACAGATCACATGTCTCATACACACAATATATCAAATAATTACTTTCAACATTGGATTGGATGACCTATTCAGTATACAATTAACTGAAAAACTATGTTTCTATTTTTATTCAATCATTTTGATATATGATTATATTTCTTTGAAAAAGTTTTGACTAGATTGCCAAGAGAAACATTTGAATTACTTTAAATTCATTTATTAAGATTTTACAAATATTACTATTCCTCTTTAATATCTTTCTAGCTTATGTTTTCAGTAAATGAAATACATTCGGTCTTAAACATTCTTACTTTCATTTAGTATATGAATTATTAAAATGATTTTTTTTTCTAGAAAAACAAATGGTTATTTCATAGAAATCATGTGATATGTACAGTTTATTATTCATTCCATTAAAAAGAAAACTGTTGTATATTTTCTGGGTAATTTGCCCTTTAGATATTGTAAATGAACATAAAATAAATGTATTATATTTTATTTAATATTTATCATGATAATATTGTTAAGTGGTGTGATAAAATAAAATAAATTTCAAATAAAATTAAGTTAAATAAACTTGGACAACATAGAAACAAAGCCACCATATACTTTGATACGAGTGAGTGTGGGGAGAGTCTGCTCTTCCTCTCAAAATACTCTCATATGGTCGTGTGCATACAATCCCTGCCTGAGAAGTTCTATTCACTAACTTCTGGTCGCAGGAGTGTTATTGACGAAATTGACAGGATGGAAAGTAAATGCCCAGTGCTCTAACCGGGTTGGTGGATATGGAAGATTCACCTAGGAGAGTTGGAAAACTCTGATTTCAAACCAGTGATGCACATGGGCTTCAGGATCTTGAAGTAAACAAATGGAGTATAAACCAATTGTTGGTCACTGGCTACCATGGGACTGCTTCTGCTTACGTTGCTCCACTGCGTTGTGGATCAGACCTTTAGGTCAAAAGGCTCGGGGTGTGGACCTTAAGTAAACCAACTGCTTCTGTTTGGGCACACGGGCAGTATCTCAGTCCTCACATGAATCGAATGATTTATTCGGTGCATATATATTTGATGCCTCCTTATACCAAAGTTTGTATTTAAATACATAAAAACAAAGCAACTCTTTGTAATGATTGTTTACATCTTCCAAATGTTAATGTCAACAGCTACGATTGATTCGACTCTGCCCTAGAACAAATCTTGATATTAACTACATGTTCGGATGATTTATGAAATATTTTCATCAACATAATATCTAATACTTGTCAATTAATAGGTGGTAAATGAAAATTATATCGCCTAAAGAATAGTGTTTTGACCTTGAAAATCAATTAACATAAATAAAAATAAACAGTAAATGTTACGTTAGTCGAAGGTTTTATTATAAATTGGTGATGAATTATATATAAAATATGAAATGAATTCTTAAGATTTTATATTAACAATCTAAAAAGGTGTAAACATATTGTCGAGAAATAAGTTTGATAATAGTTCAGTGAATATTTACTCATCTTCTAAGTACGTTATTTGTAATTTATCAAGTCAATAAATGTAATATATTGTTTGCTCATTTTGATGCCACCAGTAACTGGGCAATCTCACATGTTGTCTACATTATGGATAAATCAGTAAAAATTTATGAGAAAAATTTATTTTTGGTATAAAGATTTGTGAAGATTGTAGTATTTTCACAATTGATTTCATGAGTCGATTATAGATTTGCACTGCTGAAGAGTTTCATACTAGGACGAAACCATCTGGTTTAAATCAACTCCTGATTTCAATTGTATAAAATATATTTGCCTAAAAAAATCATTAATGACATGTGAAAGTATAGATGATAAAATCCTTAAAATTGATAACATAGTTTGATTTACAGATATATGTCAGGAAACTACAAAAACGACAATTCATGGAAACTGGTTAATTCATTTTGGGTAAGTTAATATTTTTGTTAGAGAATGCATTCATCAATGTACTGATGGTTTTAATTCAGAAGAATATAAGAAGTAATATATAATTTTATTGGGATTATGAATTGTTTTCATTTAGATAACCATTGAAAACACGGATTGATTCAAGTCAAACTTGGATTTCTGGATTAATGATCTGTATAAGAAGACTTTATGTATGCAAGTGAAGGTTCTTGGTTGTTATGGATTCATTGCTGAGGAGTTTTTAATATTTATCTAACCTTAAACGACTCGTTCGTTGTATCAATAAAATTCAACAGCTTCCATAATTCTAATAATAGATATAAGTAATCTGTTACATTTATAGTTGGATAATTGCTCATTTAAAAAAGCGACTATAAATTGTAGCATTTATTTTAATTTAAATTAAAAAAAATCAGCTAAGAAATACTTTTTATTTTATGTAATGTTTTGCTAAAAATAGAAAACAATTAACTGCTTGCTTTGATAACAGATTGATAACAATCCATTGATTTTCTTTGAGACCTTCAATTTCGCATGGGAACACTTAATTTCTAAACCACCAAGTCATTGGTCAATTCATGATCATAATTAAAACATGATAATCTCCATAACCCTGTACTGATAAATACTTTTTAGTTATTTCTGAAGATATATTTTACATATGATCACATCGTGAACTTCAATTAACTAGATACAATTTTTAAGTTAATAACGTTATACTACTAGTTGTCTCGATGAATAAACCTTATCAGCTGTATCAACCATGGACCTCACCAATTGATAAAGTTTGATTATTAATTATATTTAAGTAACTGAAGAATGAAAGGGATATGGTGTTAAAATAATCTATTATCACTTATGATTTTAAATTATTTTAAACGTGCTGTTCACTTTTAAGGAGATTGATAAAGCAAAATTACTTCCAAGGTTGATTCTCTTAGAAGTAACTTGATATAACGGTAGGATAAAAGTATTTCCTGCTTGCCACAATATACTATCATTATGATCATTACAACTGGTGACCAAGCTCATTCTATCACTACATTGCATACTTGATCGGTACACATAAATAAAGTGTATGGGTGAGACAAAACTTTATTTAATACAATTACAAGTAACGAACACTCAATTATCGCAGAGGAGAAATCAATAATGGTAAGGAACTCATATAATTAATCATCAGTAAGCGGTGTGTTTTGCTTACTTTTACTAGACATATAATATAACCTCATGGGTTATTTATGATAAAAAATGTATTTTCATATAAAATAGAATAACCGTATATTGCTCTTCAATGACTTTCTGACTACTAGTAATAAACTTTGACAATTAACATTCTATACCAAGTAGTATGACACAATCCGATATCATAATATATTTTAGTATATACTCAAGTACCTTAGTATCGAAATTAAACAGTAGGAGTACTCTCAGAACCCAGTATCAGATTGGATCTTCTTGAAAAGTTAAACTATGCAATCAAATAGAAGGATTATGCAAACATTTTACTTAGATTATTTTTTACCTACTACTATCCAATGTTGCCCTTATTTATTCAATTAACTCTTAAAAGTGTACTTGTCACTTTAACTGAATACTCATCTTCCTCACATTATCCGTTTTTACCTAGGTACATGATTAATTGTATGTTGGAATTAAAAATAATATACTGGCCTGTAAAATGTGGATAAACATATGGAAATGATCATGAATTCACCAGTGTTGTTTTCTAATTATAGTTGTGCCGTACCATGCTTCGACAATGAAACTGATTTTGTAATTTTTCAGTGAGAATTTCAAAACATTCTATCCCAATACTAATTGAATGCAATTTTCTATTAAAGCAATAGAGAGCGTGTGATCAATTGACATGATAAATGATGTTAAATAAAATGTTAGTACACTCAGACTTATAATTTATCTCCTATACATTCATATAAATGAATTAGTCATAATATAGTCGAACCCAAGATAGAATTTACATAATTGTTAATCAGGCCGACTGATTAAAGAGAGCTAGGACTACCAATGGTATCGATTCATTCAATGATCATAATCATTTAGTCGGCAATAAATTTAATACTTCTTTCGACAGTGATACTTGGATGGGAATACATTTGATGTTTATGAATTATTAAACAATATATCTGATCAATCATTCAAAACAATTATCTTTGAGCTTTTATTTATATAGCTTTCTAAGGAACTATCTTTTTTAATTTTGTAACACTTAATATTGTTAAGCAAAGTTATCAATGATTAATATTTATTTTTAATTAAAATTATGAGTTGATCCATGCTAGACCACTACTAGAAACCTGGAAGCACTGTAAGGTCATTTTCTTCTAGTATGCGACTCCTCAACAGTATGCATCCATGATCCCCCACACTGGATTCGAACGCAAGACCTTTGGTTTCGCACACGATCTAACATCGATCAATCCATGATCTCAATCAAAAACTTAACAATCTCCATTACTCCATACTGATAATCTTTATTTACCGTCAAATATTTGACATTTTCAAATAACATTTATCGTTAACCAACTGTAATGTATAATGTTAAAAACTTATTAAAATTTTGTTGTTTTTTTTTTGCTGTTAAATCATTAAAATCAATCAAGACTTGTGTATAATTCAAAGAGAATGAAAAGACAAGCCTACCTGAAATATAATTTTATTTACAATGTTTATCGCTGCATACAGAGCAAATGATGTAAAGTCATTCTGATATATATAGATGTCATATAAAAATGAGCTTACATATCGGAAATCTTTCTTTTTACATAAAAATAATACCCTCTTTATTTAGATTATCGATCATAGATTGGTAGGTATTTTTTATTTAATATAATATAAACTTGATTCAGAATTTCACTAACATATATATATATATATATATATATATATATATATATATATATATATATATATATATATATAGTAACTTGATAATTGAATACTACATCATTTGGGATGTTTCCATTGAAGAACCTGTACTGAATTGTCCACTATTTAATGTATCAATAAATCCATGTATATATTGTGTTTTTAAATAATCATTATCAGAAACATTTAAAACAATTTTATATTCATTATTTTTTAAATATTTATCTGGTATATATGGTTCAAATGTTTTAATTGGAAGCTCATTAACATTTAATTGCATTGAATCTATTTTAGGTAAAGATGTTTTTATTAAATTGTATTGATCTATTCCTGTTGATGATTTTCTCGGTAAATTTATTGAATCAGTTACTAAGATAAAAGGTGTTACTGTAGTATTAGAATAATTGATTTTATATCCACTGATTGATGTTCGATCACATAATGAATGTGATTGATCATCTGAAATAGATGATAATTGTTCTTGATTTTGTTTTAATCTTTTAGATATCATAGTATATTTTATATCATCCATGCTTAATAATGAACCTACTGAAGCAGTTCTATAAGTAACTGATGTTGGAGAGAATTGATGTAGATGATTAATTTGCTTTGCTTCAATTAATTTAGAACAATTTGAATTTATATATTTATTACGATGACATCTATAAGCTAGAAATGTAAGTGAAATTATCATTATTAAACCAGCACCGGCTAAACTAATTAATAACCAGATATTAACTTGTTCATGTAAACGACTCATTGTTTTAAATACTTTCCATTTATTATATTGTAAATCATTTGTCTGTGAATGAATTATATCTGACTGTATAGATTCATTTGAAATATTATTATTAAAATACTTATAATTCGATGATAATAACGAATAGGAAGAATTAGAATAAAGAAAATATGGAAATGAATTAGTTAAAATTTGTTTTGTTGTCTCTTCATTAACTGGTTCATCACGATTCACGTAGTTTACTCCACTATTAAAAAAATATGTTGAACTTAAAGTATAGTTGTTATCTTGAACAAATAACAATGAACTAAATTGTAAAATATAGAAAATATAAATACTTACAATTAAATGTAACTGAATAACTATTTTCATTTAATGCTAATATTACATAATATTGTAATATTTAGATTCTGGAACAGATTATATAATACAAACGGGTGTAATTAATTATAGAAAAGGAGACTCAAACTAAATTTGATCTTTTTCTTCAAACTACTTAATAAATTATCCTTTACATCTAATCAAGTGGTTCAATATACTGAAACTTCTCATTATGACATCCGTAACTCCTTGTTACTAGTGAAATAAACTTATTCTAAATCATCTCTCTATATAAATTACTTTACGTGTAAATATTATAGATTCTGGAATAATCTACCACATTCACTCCCATTATTTGTTCGCTGCTTTGATGCATACTTCTATGAAAATGCATTGAATGTTTTAGCACCTGTAAGTGTATCTTATTTCATAAGTGATAATATAAGAACTTTAGATGTTTAGCCATTAATATTAGTGAATTCCTTAAGTAAAACAATTTACATACTGTCACTTAACGTTAACACTGTCCCTGGCAACCTTAACTCATTTGAATAATATCTAACATCAACAGTATATCACTATGTCACATGACACATGCATTTTGGTAGACCTAATTGACATATTTTTGTAATTATTGCTTTGTTGTTCCGTGCTCTCTGTTTTCGTCTTATATTTTCGAGTTGTAGATAACTATCATTAATTCGATCTGGCACAGGAAATGACCTTAAATACACCGTTCATAAATCAACAGGCTATCCTCTTAAGAAAAATTTAAAGTTCCCGGCTGGTGCATTGAGTCGCTATAATACATGTACTACCTAAACAATTACTGAGCTAGTATGCTTATAACACAAATACAGGCATTTTAAAATAAAACTTATATACGTTCCACTAAGTAGTTGTTATCTGGACATAATACCTCAGTGGACAGTTTCGAGCAAAAGATCATTGTAAGAAAATCATTACCAGGATGAAGGTACATCCGAATGATGAGCCCCAATTAGGAAGTAATGTGGTTCCTGAATCTAACTCTTAGACGATATCACTATATAAATATAATACGCATGTTTGAGTGGTAATTAATTAAAAATGTACTAATTCACAAATCTTGTTAATTTTTAAAAATTTTGAAGAATTATCGAGTACTTCTAGTTACTGTAACATAAAACATTAAGCGCTCCATTTAGTATCATATTTCTATTTTCGATAAGGAATTTTCTAGTAAAAGTGGGTTTATTCAATTGGAATCAAGAAAGCGGTTTTGAGAAACAGTTCAAATTTACTGAAGAAAGACAACAATTTGAATGATAACAATTTTTAAGAATATCAAATTCAAAACCTACAAATACAATCAAATTTCTACAAACCTCCTGAAAGCAGGATTTTAATCAGCTTTTGTCCAGTTGTTTGATTTACCATAACTAGTTGAATTTGTTTTGTCAAAATTAATTATCCAAAAACTATTTTATAAACTTCTAATTACAGATATTGTGAGGTTATTCCTTTGTTCAATAGTGACATTATGTGCATTACATATGACTGTATAATACAAATCAATGTCATCTTTCAAATCTTCGACCGATGAATTTTAGACAGTGATCTGATGGGATGAATAGACAAAATTACACATTCAACTTATCGGGATTCTCCGGTCTAACATTACTTCCATTTCAATGCAATATGATTATTATTCAGTGTCATGTGTTTTTATTGAGATCATGAACTGATTGATGTTAGATCACCATTGAAAACCTGGAAGCAATGGATGGCCGTTTCGTCATATAGTGGGACTCCTCAGCAGTGCGTATCCATGATCTCACGGGCAGGATTCGAACCCAGGGCCTCTAGTCTTGCGCGCGAACGCTCAAAACACTAGACCACTGAGCTGGCATCCAACGGTGTTGATGTCTAACCTCAACCAATTCACGAAATCGTTTGACCATCTTCCATTGTACTGAGGTAGATACCTGTCTCTACCCGAGATGGTTTCTCACTATAACTCGTGGAATTCCCTCACGAAGCCGGTCACTAGTGAGCACATGGTTATTACCAGTATGGGGTTGTGGAGATTATTAGGTTTTTGACTGTGATCATGAACTGATTGATGTTAGACCACCATTGGAATCCTGGAAGCACTGGATGGCCGTTTCGTCCTGTTGTGAAACTCCTCAGCAGTATACAATTTTACTCAATATAACAATAGTTTATTTCAGTCTGGTGTTTATTGAATATCTAATACGCCTTGCATTAAATTACCTTGAAATGTATTCAGCATGGTATGTAGCTTGAGATTTTGTTATGTTTTCACACATGTGACTATTCCATTATGTGTGCAAATCAATATATAAATGAATGTATTTTCTACTAGGATTGCGTCGTGTTTCTAAATCAATAAATCGCTTGTACCAGGCTTCCATGTTCTTACTTCACGTCATATAAAGTAATGTCGGCGTCAGTTTATTGATATTGTAGTGAACAAGAACACCAGTGAGAACAACCAAATGTATTCAGACATAACATTACAGAATATCTTGGTAAAATCTGAGAACCATTCAGTAAATACTTCATTTGCAAAATGTCCATCAATTTTCACAGACTTTACTGTTCTTTTATTTTCATTCCAATCACTCTCAAAGTTCCTTCTCTTCTCTTTTATGTTTCCAACCTTCTGCCACTAAGCATTCCACTTTCGAATGGTGACACATATTACTTATATCTATCGATACCAATGGCATACACTACTGTATAACTTAACTTTTAAGATTAACTCTATATGAATTTAAATTTCATTACTAAGAAGGTATATGTATTTAAATGTAAACTCACTCTTTATAGTAGTCAGATTTGAGGAATTTCGGTTGAAATTTTGGTGTATGCTTCACATTTCCAAATCGTGTCACATGTATATACATTAAGTAGGATAAACCGGCAGCTATATCATTCAATAGTAATCCATTGTAGTAAACACCTTAACAATCAATAGAAATTAGTTAATCCCAGTAAAACGGATATCGCTTTTCATGATAATAAAAAAAGGTGTTTATTGGGAAATATCCGAAAAATATGGTTCTTGACAAAGTAATGGTAAATAACACCTAATTGATTATTCACACTTAACTAATGTTTGAATGAAATATTCATCAATCAAAAGAATATCGGAAAGCATGAATAATATATATTATCACTGTTATATAAGTCGTTGTTACCCATAATATTTGACTATTATTATTATTATTATTATCATTATTATTATTATTATTAATGTCATATATTCTGTATGCCAATGTTTTATTGGCAAGACTATAATTTGTGGACGAACCAATCGGATTTACGATAACAGGTCTTGGATTTCGGCCCGAAATTCTTTATCCATTTGGTTAAATAGCGTTTCGGCATTTTAGTTGATGTTAGTTCGTGATGAAAACTACAAATCTAATCCCTATCCTTAACCATCAACTGTAAATCATAATCCTTAACGTTCAAAATGTTTGAAAACTCAAATTTAACCCTAGTCAGTAGGTGGACACTTGCAAGGCCATTTTAGCGTCGCTTGAACGTCGTCCATAATTTATTGTCTCAGCGTTTTAATGAATAAAATCCACATAATTTTTGTTTACCTAAACTGAATTGATTTGAGCTTATTTGAATGAATCTGACAAATTGTGTCATACAAATATTCGCTTTAATAATGAACTTTATAAGGAGTTAAATAGTTCAGTGATTACAATATGTAGGAAACTATTTGAATGGCTGGTATTTATACGCTACTTATTATATCCTAGTGAAGATTACATTGCGAGCAACGTCTGTGATCTATTAATTTATTTTATTTTATTTATTTTAATACATAGGTATAGGTACAGGGAGGCACCAAGTACATATGCGCCACACAAATCTAATTTGATTTGTGTGAGGGCTGTGATACTGCCCGGGTGCCCAAACCGAAGCAGGTGGTTTTCTTAGGGGGCCACACCCCGAGCCTTCGACCTGAAGATCTGACCCACAAGGCAGTGGAGCATCGTAAGGAGATGCAGTCCCATGGTAGCCGGTGACCAACGATTGGTTCATACGCCATTCGTTCCTTCAGGATACTGGAGCCCATGTACACCATTAATGGACTAATATTATTTATATATTCTCATGGTATAAATATTCAGTAAATAGATTATGTATATTTATATTCTTCTTATAAGTTTCGTTTTGACCCATAGATTATTATTGTACTATTTACTGTTCTTTTAAGCTATGTTCAGTTTATTGACTACTTCCTCCCACGTTCACAGCCACTTTTTGGCTTTACTGTGTATGAATGTTATTTCTTATTTTATGGTGCGTTGCGGTTTGTTTGTTTGGTATATAAACCCAGTATGTCTGAAATAAATTATTCGATTCGATTCGCATAGTGGACGTTGTTGTTGGCATTCTGGACTCAGATGGACGGGCTAGGCGAGAAACGAACCAATAGGACGCTAGGCTGATCAGACCGGTCGGACGTCATTGGTTTAGTACAGTATAAGAGCGAATAAGTCATATTTTGATTGGCGAATAGATTATGTGATAACTAGCGGGCCATAAGGACACAACACTACTCTATCTTTGAAACTTAATGAAAGCATAGTCAATGAACATTAGAATATATAAGAGAATAAGGATAACTTATTGTATTATATTTAAAAAAAAGAACTAATACTTGAATAAGCACATATTGCCTAGTTTATTTTAACTTTCATCTATAAATAGCCCGTTTAAATGCCCGGCTTTTCTCTTCTCTAAAACATGTATTCATTACCATAAATTTTCCAGGTTTAAATCTGTTTCCATGAAAAGATTATATCTGATAAACGAGTATAATTATAAAATTTCATAGGATGTTTACAAACTAATTAATCAAATACCTTAAATGGAATACTAGGATTGTCGGTAAATTTTCTCTCTCACCTACGTTTTGTAGAAACGAGAGGCGGTTACAATTAGAATGCATATATCAAATGTATTATGTGAAAATAGACGTCATAAGAATAAAACTGGTATTAAATATTTGTGAATGATTATGAATGGTAAATAATTGTTATTTAAAACGTCTTATGCATAAATTTTGGATATTTAGAAAATGAATTCCTATAAAATGGGGAGTTTTGTTCTGTTGTGTGCCAAAAATCCTCTAATCAAGCATATATTACTGAACAAATAGAGCGTAGTTATTTAGTCGTCAGTATAGAATTGTGGAGATTGTTGAAACTTATTGAGATCATAAACTGATATAATTTAGATAACTATGAAGAACCTGGAAACACTGAATTGCACGTTTTTCTAATAAGATACGATGGAAAATGACTGCGTAATATTGATTAAATTAGACTTGTACACTATTGTGTCTCAATCCATTGGTTTAGAAATCAGAAGTTTAAGCGTGAGACTGAAGATTTTAGAAGCAGTCCCTATGGTTGGGTCATGAATGCACAATTCTGGGGAGTCATGTACTATGACGCAACGGCCATGCAGTTCTTTAACTTTGGTTCGTGTTATTAATAAAGTTATACATAATCAAATACAGGGTTTTAAGGTCAATCTTAGACTGATCTGTAGTCAAAACCTCTTTAACTTCTAAGTTCTGCAGCTTTATGAGTATGTCTGAAACCTTAAATGTGAATGTAATGGTTCGTGATGGTACTATTACAGCTCTAATTCAAAACTGATTTTAAAAAGTTTTTGCATACTGTTAATATTAAAAGTTGAATAAAACTTATATAGACAAGTAACCGACATAAAGTTTCGACACTCAATGTCGTGAACGACAGAATAATGTTTATCTTATTAAATGTAATATTTTTCTTTAAAAACTAAATATTAAAGTATAATCATGTATAATCAAGACATAAAATGTTCCATGTCAATTCAGATACTGTGCAACTAGGGAATTTTAACGTAATAACACCCTATACAATGTTGTGGTGCAAATAAATGTACTGAGAGAAGTCTGATAAACGTAACAGTAAAAAGGATTATCGGGTTCATAGATTCCAGAAACTCTTGACTTTTACTTTAAGGTATCATAACCATTGTTTGTGATGGTAATTCATGTCCTTAGACATATATTAATACATTTAATTGATTTTCTCTGGTTTAGGTTTATGCACAAAGGTTGTTATTTTACGAGATTGAGTTAAAACCTCTACATCCAACTCACTTCTTTTTACCAAGGTTTACGACTAGCAACAACCATAGAGGGGTTTCAGATTCAATTTGATCTTAAAGAGTTAATTGTATATTTATAGAGTTTTACATCTACTGATATTGACATTTCATTGAAAATGAAAGAAATACAATTACTCCTTCTAATATACATGGATATTATAATTTTAGAATAATGTTGACAATGAGAAAATAATAGTCACCTTTATTATGCTTGTAAATGTAAACATATTGACCTAAAAACTTAAATAATTTCTTTTTTTAATAAAAAAACACTCATCTAAATGTTACTTTTGTAAATATACCATAATCCATAAATGATTAATCAATTATATTCCTTATTTTTATAGTGTATAATGAAAAAAAACAATGATAATATAACCTACCAGTCATGTAACCATGAAAATAGTCTGTCTTATTTAATCGTGGTGCATGTCCAAGCCAAATAACTTTCTGATTATTGAACTGTTTCCCATATACACCTATGTTTATATAAATTTATTTTGTTTTTAGTTTTTTTGAAAGAAAAAAACAAACAAACACACAAACCAACAAAACAAAACAAACAAACAAAAGAATTCGTCTATTCACTAGTCAAATGTATCCGGATAATTATTAGGTTAATATCTATTGAATTTTATTGTAACCATGATAAGTAAAATAATGGAAATTTTTAATTAATTAGTCGGCAAAAAGAAAAAAAAAACAAATACGAAGAAAATTAATGGATTAAATGAAAATTCATTTCCTTTCTATATTATTCTTTATATTTATTGTTGAAGAAATCTATAAACTAATGTATATATGTAGTAGAAGGTCTAAAGATTTTATTTCCGATAACATATTCCTACCTGAAAAAAAAAGTGTAATAACTAATGAATAAGTTGAATAGTAACACTTTCAAGTACATTTACATTGAAAATACAAATGAACTCTAGGATTATGTTCATTAATTGATTAATGTAGAATACAATATAGAACTAATAACATTGGAATGGACAGAACCTTCATAATAGCAAATCAGAAGATAGAAAAAACAGAATAAGTGATTATTTGATAAGAATTTTAAAAAATGTATAGACAATCAAAGATATTTATAGATATTAGAATTAACTATAATATCATGATAATTTAACCAATCTGCAAGGAAGCAAATTAGGCTACCATCTAATCGTAACATATCAAGTTGTTATTCTAGAAAACTCTATCTAGTTATGATTGTATAGAAAGTCATTAGCTCCTTTAGGGACTCCAGAGGCTTCATCGTACTTCTCGGAAACCATCTCAACACCTAGTTACAGATTCGTCGTTTAAACATAATTTTTTTTATTAGAGTTATATGGAATGTTTTTTTTTTAAAAATTTTTATGAAATTATGGAATTTTATATTCATTGAATCTTTATTAAATTATTTCATATATGTATTTAATAAAAAATTGACAGTGTTTAAGATGTATCTGAGTATTTGATTAAGATCATTGTTGCGTGAGTATTACATCACCATCTAATCTACTGTTACGAAAATATTTTATCATTTTATTTCTGTAGTGTAAAAGAATACAAACTGAAGAGATGAGAACTTTCGGAATTATTTTATCAACTTTTATTATACATATTTGTTTTATGTTATAACTACATTATTGAACCGTTATATTTATATATTTCATATATTGTAAGCTACTGTTTGATTCACTAACTAATACTATATATCTTATTATTCCTAATTTATCATTAATCAACTTATTTACCGTTTGTGAGATTCATTGTCATATTGGTCTGTTTGTAGTGGCTGTGCTTCGTTAACCAATCACTATAGTTTATAAGCAGAGAACTCAGACCACAAAGCAGTGAGGCATATGAGTGAGTCAACGAACCGAAAGTGTATATAGGATTATATATATATATATATATAGGGAAATGAATGGATCATCGAATTGATTAAGCAGGTAATAATAAAGCTAGCAGGATGAATATATGAGTAGGCGGTAAGCAATGTTCATACAAGCACAACAATAATAAAGGTACAATAAGTTGTTATAGTACGGATGACTTTGTCCCTTAAACAAGTTAACAAATGGCTTGACCGAATTGAACGTGAACAAACTCTGTTACACGTGGACTACTATATGTTTGTATACAATATTGCTTCTGCATTGTAAGTATGATCCAGTACGTTATGTTTGTATATAGGCCTACATTACTTAGAACGACAATAATAATGAAATTTTGGTTGTTATCATCACATATTCGAACTCAACTCTTGAAAGGAACGGAACAATAGGCGTTCTGTAAGTTTTATTCAAAATTAAGCATGTTATTGATTAAGTTTGGGACACTAAACTATGGAACGAAAAGTCGTTAGGATGTTATGTTTTCTAATCTATCACACTGACAAAATAAGTAGATTTTGATTAGGGGCTTATCTTGCAGATCATCTCACCGTATTTTTTTACGCTGTTGATAATCATTTTAATTTAAATGAAACAGTAATGAATTCCTGAATGAATCCAATTTAATTAGAAATGTTTGGTTAGTGAATTTATATGCACTGATACTGTATATATATTCTTTAATATAGATACTGTATGGTGATAGCACCTTTCAATATCCACTTATTCAAAAGTCAGAATGTACATGATGGAAATCGTGTAGTCAAATTTTGAAAAATTAAAAGCATAGTCGTGTGTTTGAATGTTGATAAATCAACTTACTGTTTAAAAGATCTTTAAACTTACTGTTTAGTTCATATGTATGTCTTGAGTCATCTACTTCAAGAATTATCTGACGATCGACTCGATAACCTCGGATTCGATGATAAAATCCATCATTGATTGGGAAATTAGGTCCACTGATGTGAACCACACCTCCACCCATGTTATAATTAAGACGCACTACACCTGATTCCTAAATAGGAATTTTCAAAAAAAGTTGGAAAAAGGTGAAAAGACATTTTTACTGTTTTATTAGTTGCTATTGACAAATATCATATTTGGCTAGTCCTTAGCGCCGATCTAATTCTCGAGATCAAGTTTCATTATGTCCACTAGTCTAAATAATCCGACATCGCATGCGCTAGTTGTCGTTGTAGGGCATTTATACGTAGTGGGTGACAAATGTTTCGTGCAAATGACTTTTGAGTATCCAGGGTTAAAACATAATAAAACTAATATATATGAATTCAGCTGTATATAGGATAGATAAATTACCGACCTATTATCTCGAAGCATTTAAAACACAGAAATCAAAACCTTAACGACTGTTAACGTTGTTTTATCAGTGTTACATAATCGTTAAGATTTTGAATTCTAACTGACTCATCCTAGCTAGTAGTACTTTTAACGTAAATTGATCTTTCCTTTTCATAAGTTAGCTAGACGAAGGTCATTCATTATAAAAATGATTTTGTTGATTCTCAAGATTGTTTTATGAAGAATGTTACCTCATTATTAAGTGTATTGGTATTTTACCACTTCAATGAAATATATCTGCAGCAGATTCCATTCATCTAGTTAATTTAATTCTTATGAGATTTGAAATCCAAATTCATCTGATTTTGTCATATCAACACCTAGTCATCTATCTGACTGATATATTTACATGTAATCTCAATCTAATCTGTACAAATGAATATCATCCTTAAACTTTTAATATTGTAATGATATGTGTGTAGCATTTACTGTAAGCATCAAACCTTACATAAAGCTACATGTTCTTACAAACAGAGAAAGTTATAAGAATTGACTTAAAAGAGTCTGGACTGTCCAAAAAATATGTACAGTTAACCGCTTCACTTTGCCATGACTCAAAATTTTGTTTTTTTTTTTCCATCTCTCTGTGAAACATCTCTCTATTTAGATGATATTATTAATAATAAGATCATAAAATTATTCAAATTTTATAAAGAATGTTAAACTTGTGTTAGAAACAATAACCACAAGTACCTATTTTAATTTCGGTTTCCCATATGATCTCTTTCCTTTTTTCGATTGTTTGTGATTGCGCTTGGTTCGCGAAGTTTCTGAGTTTTTCAAGGTTATGTATTCGATGCTATAAATATAGTTGTTTTGTCATACGTGTTATATTTCGGAGATCACGTTTTCCTACAATTTGTGTTCTCCATTATTTAGCCACCAAGTGTTGGAATATTGTATGTTAGCTGCTGTTATCCATTTGTCATGTAAAACCAATCCTAATTCCTCAAGTACTATGGGCTTATACGGAACCCCCATTATCAAGAGTTAACACTAATTAGCTTATTAATATCTATGCAATGTTTTTTATTTTCTTTACTGTTGAACTGATTTATTTACCCAGTGAAATAGGAAATCACAATTATCAGCTAGACATATGCTTATCTATCTTATCTCTTCAGTTTATTAGTTACTGAATAAATTAAATTACAGAAAGCAAGAACGAAGATTGGTGCAGAACAATATGAATTTCATTTTATTCCGTTTGTTTCTCATCAGCTGCTTACAACCTATAATATTTTAAAATTAGCGCTATTACAGATATTGACATACTTATACACACGAATTCCATTAAACGTGAATGTATGTATCATGATGAATTATTCGAAGTATATTGGTGATACACTCATATTATGGAATAATCAACAACGTGCAACAAATTTTCTAGAACTTTCCAATGAAGCCCATCCAAATATCCAGTTTACTATGGAACATGAAAATGAAAACACGTTCCGAAGCGATAGCAATCAAAGGTCTAAAACCAGATTTATGTATACAAATAGAGACAGTACTAAATCTTTATTTGCCCTAATAACATTAAACGTCTCTTTTATTTAATACATCATTCAATAATTCAACGCTTTTTAAAGTTTAAATTACATCAATGTCATTTTCCTTCTATTCATAGCGGACTGATCTCAATTCAGATCTTTCTTCCTCACCAATAATCTGTTTTCCGTTGTTTTATTACATAATTATTTGATCAAAAATAGATATTGGCTAGCAATAGATTCCAGGATGCGCGAGCTGTACCTGCATCCCGGAGTTGATGTTCACTATGGGACTCGAACCCAACGCCGTTCGCCTAAAATGCCATCGCGTTATCCACTTAGCTACTGAGTCCTAATAGCCACCTGCTTGTGCAATGGGGTGAAGTTTAAGTTCACTTGTTATTAGTTTTTCTGACGTTTCGTGGCTTAGTGTGAGTCACTTCTTCAGAGAATTTATTCTCTGAAGAAGTGACTCACACTAAGCCACGAAACGTCAGAAAAATTAATTTTCTACTCATTGGGATATTACAAATATATTATTTATTTATAACAATCAACTCAATGCTCAATTTATTCGAAATTATCACTTGGTATTGTTGTTGGTACTGGGTTTGAATCCCAGAGTGAACTTCAACTCTGGGATGCAGGTACATCCATCTAACAAGTCTCAAATAGGACGAAACACGCATCCTAGATTCCACTTCTAGCCACTATCCATCTTTGCTTAAGATGCTTGTGGCTTAATGCTATATCGAGACAATCCGCACAGGATGCATATATGTCAACAAGAGACTGATCAAGTGCAGTCCTAGATAACAATTGGAATATACAAGTACATCAATACCAAGTGAATATAATCATTTAATGTTTGTTAACTTCATTAGTTTTTCTTACTATTTCAATGTTCTGGAACTTCCCCTCCCAAGCTTTTCTTATCCGAAACAAACAATTTTTATGATCTTATTAAACTACATTGAAATCTTTGTTATGTCAAGATACACATATATTCATTTTTAATCACCCTTGTATGATATAAGTATGTTAATATCTATAATAACTTTGATTTTCAAATATTATAGGCTGTAAATAGCTGATGAGAATTTAACGAAATATGATAAAATTCATATTGTTCTGTACCAATCTTCGTTCTTGTTCTCTTTAAGATAATAAAGGCAACTATGTGTATGAAAATAAATTATATTCACCTTATCAGTATAGGGTTATGGAGATTATTAAGTTTTTGAGATCATGAACTGATAAATGCTAGACCACCAATAAAAACCTGGAAGCACTGGACGGCCGTTTCGTTCCACTGTGACACTCCTCAGTGCTGCGTATCCCGCCTCGCGGGATTCAAACGCAGTGCCTTCGGTTTCAAGCGTGAATCAGTTCAATCAATTCATTATCTCAGTCAAAAACGTAATAATCTCCACAACCCCATACTGGTAATAACCATGTGCTCACTAGTGACCGGCTTCGTGAGGGAATTCCACGAGTTATAGTGAGAAACCATCTCGGGTAGAGACAGGTATCTACCTCAGTACAATGGAAGATGGTCAAACGATTTCGTGAATTGGTTGAGGTTAGACATCAACACCGTTGGATGCCAGCTCAGTGGTCTAGTGTTTTGAGCGTTCGCGCGCAAGACTAGAGGCCCTGGGTTCGAATCCTGCCCGTGAGATCATGGATACGCACTGCTGAGGAGTCCCAGTATAAGACGAAACGGCCATCTATTGCTTCCAGGTTTTCAATGGTGATCTAACATCAATCAGTTCATGATCTCAATAAAAACACATAACACTGAATAATAATCATACTGCATTAAAAGGGAAGTAATGTTAGACCGGAGAATCCCGACAAGTTGAATGTGTAATTTTGTCTATTCATCCCATCAGATCACTGTCTAAAATTCATCAGTAGAAGATTTCAAAGATGACATTGATTTGTATTATACAGTCATATGTAGTGCACATAATGTCACTATTGAACAAATTAATAACCTCACAATATCTGTAATTAGAAGTTTATAAAATAGTTTTTGGATAATTAATTTTGACAAAACAAATTCAACTAGTTATGGTAAATCAAACAACTGGACAAAAGCTGAATAAAATTGTGCTTCAAGCGGGTTTGTAGAAATCCTGTGGATTGATTGAGGTTAGACATCAACACCATTGGATGCCGATTCAGTAGTTTAGAGTTCAAACGTTCACGCGCGAGACCGAATGCCTTGGGTTCAAATCACGACCGTAGGATCATGGATGATGCGCACTGTTGAAAATTCCCACAATAGAACGAAACAGTCATCCTGTGTTTCCAGGTTTTTAATGGTGATCTAACATCAATCAGTTGATGATCTCAATCATATTATCAATCCTCAATATTGTTAAATAAATAAATAAATAATTAATGATAATAGAAAAAACTACATTGTATCTATGCATAAACTTACTAAAAATAAATGTATAAAATCACCAATTTGTGTTAAACTAGTAACAAATAATAAAGTTGTTATATAATTATTAGAAAGTTGTGAAATATTTTTTTGTTGTTGTTTTTTATTATTATTATCAGTAAAATTTGTTAAAATTGTTTGAATACCAAGTACAAATTCATCTTGTCTTGTATTTCTTCCACGATCTGTATAAACTAAACGTAAATAACCAATATTATCATTATTATCAATTGTTTGATTTATATTATTTGATAAATTATAACTTATAGTTGTATCATAATTAACACCATATGCAAATGTTGTTCCAGCTAGAAAAGATGTTTTTGAAAACAAACAAACAAACAAACGGATATTATTAGAATATTGAAACAGATTTGACTTTTTTTTAAAAAAAATGTACAATTTATAAAACAAAAATACTTTCCTGGGTTGATTGATGAAATAAGAATTTGATTTGATAAAGCTTTTTAAGGCCCCCGAAAGCCCTGAAACGGCCGAGGTTAGGGAGAATTAGCTCTTCCTTTTGAATTATTCTCACATAGTCATGTGCATACAATCATAAAATCAGACTTTTGGATCAAAGGCTCGGGGTGTGGACCCTAAGAAAACCACAAGCTTGGGCATCCGAGCAGTATTTCAGCCCTTATGCGAATTGAATGATTTATTAGGCACGTATATATTTGGTGCCTCCTTGTGCCAGTGTTTATATGTTTAAATGAATAAATAAATAAGCTTTTTAAGATATAATATTCTACTTCTTATCATAAAATAATTCAGGTTTCTAATCATAGTCTAACTAACATCAGTTAGTTATATAAAGTCTGAGAAAATTCTATTATATTCACAAACCTTATATTGATTAGTGTATGACATTATCCGTTACAGAAATCAAAACGATACATGGTTTAATAGGTGAATTAAACACTGTTCCATGTAAAAATAGCGAAATTTTACGTTGATCATTACTTAAATGGTTCCGAAATGTATCAATTATAAATTTGAAACGCCATATTGAAAAAAAGTTAGGGAAATTCTATACAAGCTTTTAATTAAGATTATGAATGGATTCCAGTTAGACAATTATTTAAAATTAGTGCTCCCCCCCACCCAAGAACTCATCACAGATGATTAAATTCATGATCTCTGGTTTCGTGCATAAATTCTTTACCTGTAGACTACTGAGCCATGACCTAATGATGTCTTAATATAATCCATGATATCGTACCACTCTATTCATTGAATTTGCGCTTTACCTTTCTCATGCATACCATTCTTGAACTCCTTTAGTCATTGTGTCTGACAAACTTCTTACAAGCTATCAAGTTATATTTAACATGGTAAAATAAGCCACGTAAGTAAAGTGTATAATGTAGGAATTGTTATGTCTGGTTACTTGAGATTATTAGTCAATGAATTAATATTACACTACATGATAAAAGTCGTCAAATCGATAATAATTTAATCTGGAGTTATAAAACACCTTTACAACTAAATAAATGCTTCCTTAATATGGAGTAAAGAAAAGATTATGTAACATTTAGAACAAAATGAAAGTACAAATAGGAAAACATATTAGCTTATGAATACACAATTTCAAGTAACGTTTCGTAGAAAATATACGAAATAAACGGAATTTTATCCATGACTGTGATACAATTCGAATCATTTAAGATTATTCATTGAAGAAACTTTCTCTTTAAATATATCATTTAATATAGTTGTACAGTTGTACGCATGACGATTTAACAAGTATATTTTTGGTTGACCTTGACATATGCTGTTTGTTGAATCTGTAAACTTTGCGTACTTTGAAGCATCCAATTTAATATTACTGGGAAAATATACTTTTGACTCATCAATGCTTCAGAATAAAGTAATAGCTACCCTCTAATCTAAGTGTTACCCAGGTAATGGTAAGCAATCTGTATGTATAATACGTAGTAACTTAACATTTATTACATACACCTAGTCATAGGTATTATACTCATATGTGTCACTTCTAATTAATATCAATCAAGAGTTGTGCAGGGTCTGATGAATTGTAAAACTTGTTGATCAGATAAAATATGAAGCATGTGGAATGTCAAAGTCATCTTATTATTCCTTAATAATTACTTCTATAAAAATAAACCGGATTGAACCCATATTTTGTGTCCACAAAGATATCTTAACGGTATCAACAACTGATCTTAAACACGGAAGTTATCTCCATTCAATTACGTGATACATAAGATAGTGAGATAGTAACTCACTGATGACAATGGTGGATGTGTCGCTCAATTTCGTGGATTAGTTGAAGTTAGACATTGACAAAATTGGATGCCGGATCAGTGGTATAGTAGTTGCGTGCTTGCGCGCGAGACCAGTAGGTTCTGGGTTCGGATCCCTTGAGCCGGGATCGTGGATGCGCACTGTTGAGGAGTCCCACAATATGACAAAACGGCAGTCCAGTGCTTCCAGGTTTCCCATAGTGATCTAGCTTCAATTGACTTACGATCTCAACAATTGAAATAATATATGCTTACATTTGTTATTGAATCCGAATAAATAGTCTAGTAATGGTACAATATAGAATTCTCTGTGTAATTATGGTAGTGTAAATTATTATTTCTCGATCTTATAACTTCACACATGCATTTCCAGGCTGGTTCTCGGGGTAAATTTAAATTTATTTTTACTTAAAATATCAAATAGCCGAATACGGGTTGGGCTGGAATCGATTTTTATAAGGAGTCAGTTAACTCATTAGTTCAGACACCATAGGAAGAGATCATGTAAAGTGAACTTTAAATATTTCTATCATTGTATCCATGATCGAAAAGTAATTAATTTATTGACTGCATTTACAATTAAAAAGTGAATAGAGAGTGATAAAAAGTAGGTTACACAAAAACATTCCGATTCACATACACGTGGACAAAAACATAGTTAATTGGATGATCAAATAACAAACAAGTTTAAAACAATAAGTCTCTTTTGTAAATCACAATTAAGCAATCAAATCACATAAAGGTTAATGGAAGTATATTGACCTTTGTCTGACTTACTTCTATCTATCACAGGAAAGATAAGTCGGTTAATGAACCTGCTTTACAGTCAGTTAGCCCTTAAATTCACAATGAAATTTGAACATAAATAAAAAATAATTACTTTTTTTTACTGACCTTTCATACATCGATGCCCATCAAATGTAGTCAGTTCACAGGCACACTTAACACCTAACCATGTATGTAAACATATTCCATCATTTAAGCAATATGGTTGAAATGGTTTATTATTATCATTATCTCCATCAACATTTTTATTTGTTCTTTTAATAGTTGAATGATTTTGTATGCGTTGAATTTGATTACAATTCAGTACTCCTTTCGGTCGATACTGACAATTGTCCACGATTTGATCTCGGCAGACAGGTAATGTCCAATTTTTCGCATATTTTAACTTAGCCATATTTAATAAATCGAATGGAGGTAGTCCATTTATAGAGAAATTGCCTAGACAACCCTTATCAAAAAATTAAATAAATAAATAAATAGAAATTAACATGTATACCAATAAGTTCACATTGTTGTTGAATTCTGCCACTTAAGTGCATTAATAGTGGATCTTTCAATGTCATTTCGGATATTATCATCGCTACATAAAGTAAACGATTATGATATTACCTACCACTACAATAAAATTTCCGTTATCAAACTATCTATCTCAGAGGATTTAGCAACACTAAATCCATCCACATCTCCAACATGCAACTAAATAATTGGTACAGTTGGTTTTGCTTAAACTGAAACTATATAATACAAATGACTTGGTGGAATTTATCAAGTATGATTTCAAGGCTGTCTGATGAAGCAGGCATTTGATTCGATTAAGCTCATTGAGACATAACATTCAACTTCCCATCATATAATACTTTTTAGCCATGATCCGGTGTCTTGCACTAAATTTACCAGTATATTTTTATTTGGTTATTTTGGGGCTTTTGAAATGTAACCGACGTCATTTGCTTAACAAATCGTTTTCTAGATGAACTAAATTATTGAATTATAACATAAATCACTCAAATATATTTAGAGATGGTTGTTTTTTATCCTAAACTGACATGGATTAAAGAATTAAGAATAACTAGGAATTTCTAGTCAGTTAATTTGTTCTAGAATATTAAAATGTATGATCATTGATGACTTCATTTAAGATCTAGTTCCCTGAAGTTTTGGTAAGAGGAAATGACTTTAATTATAAACAATTTTTATAAATAATATATATTTTTTTTAAAAACTGGTTTTAATGTCATACATGATATATGATATTGCAAATATCATTCTGTTTGCCAGTATTGGGTTCGACAATCTAGCGTGAAATATATGTGAAATGAAATCGATGATCTGAGTCGATTTGTTGATATTGTCAAGTGCACTTAATGGTTTCATGTCTAAATTTGTCTATAATAGATCAACTTAACCTCATCATAACTAATTTACATAGAAGAATGCATTAACACTAAAATGTTGTAAATCATAAACGGGTCAGTTTAATTAAAAGTTGTTGTAAGAATAACTAATAATATTACATGAATACCACCACGGTGAGTTTATAATTTATGGAAGACCTTTGAGCGACGCTAAAGTGATCTTGACAATGTTCACCTATTATCTGGAACCAAATAAAGGTTATAAACCAGTGTGAAAAATTAGAATTATGATTTACAGTTGGCAGTTAGGGTTAGGAACTAGATTTCGGGTTTTATCACGAAACACTATCTAACCAAATGAATAAATGAGTTTCTTGTCAAAATCCAAAATATGTTAAGCGAGACTGTAATTTATAGAGGAACCAATCAGATTTACGATGATAGTTCTTGAATTTTGGCTTGAAACTCATTTATCCATATGGTTAAATAGCGTTTTAGCATTTTAGCTGACGTCACTTCGTGATAAAAACCTTAAATCTACGTACTAACTCTAGTTATCCACTGTAAATCATAATTCTAATTCATCATATAGGTTTACAATCTTCATTTGATCCTAGTTATTAGGTGAACATTCTCAAGGTCCCTCAAAGGTCATCGATTAATTATAATCTCATCACATGTTATTTTATATGTCATTGGTTCGTCCATAAATTATTATAGTTTTGCTACCACACCATACTACAGTTTCTAAAAGTGATTTTATTCAGGAAACAAAATGATATAATTAATATAGTAGTTTGAAATTTGGTGTAAGATTTCAAACACACCAACATTTAACACATTCAAAAAAATATTCCACTCATTCTACAATAATCGAAATACATACCTCAATATTTTATACTTTTAATTCATTAACACCGTTGGATGCCGCATCAGTGGTCTAGTGGTTAAGCACTCGCGCGCAAGACTGATAGGCCCTTGGTTCGAATCTCGCAGGAGGCAAGATAGGGGATGTGCACTGATGAGGAGTCCCAAAATGGGACAAAACGGCCGTCAAATGCTTCCAGGTATTCCATTGGGGTCTATCTTCAATTGACTCATGATCTCAACCATTGAAATTACTATAATATCCACAAAACCCCTTCTGATATTAACATATAATACCCTAATAAAGTATGAATTTTAAATAGTACATTATTGTGAAAACATTAAAGGTTTCCGTCTTTTTTTTCCGAAGAAACTTAATCTAGTTGTTTTGTTCATTTTGAATATTTTTCATAAATGTCAAATAGAAATTATACAAATCACATACATTCACCAATAAAAAACAAACAATTCAAAGTGTTTTATATTATGTAATCGTTAGTATATCCTAAGCGGATTATTTCTAATGAATTCTAATATGAATTAAATATTGTCTAATTGATCCCTCTCTCCCTCCCTCCCCCTATATATATGAATGAATGAATATAAAAATTAATTGTTTTCTGATAGAGACTAATAATTTTTTTGTTGTTTTGTTTTGATTTTAGTTATGGGATAAACTATTGTTAGGTCATGTGGATAACTTTAGGCGACATTAATATAAATGTATATTTTTAATGAAATCATTAGAAAAATAGATATGAAGTATTTTGTATAGAATTTTAATGGTTAAATTTCAATATGAATCATGAAATTTGGATGATATAAAAATAATTCTAAAATTTAGTTAGGTAATTCATTTGATATTGTTTGCTTAAATCTTCCCATTGATGTTTAGGAATGCAGTTGATCAGACTATTATTGGTATATATGCATATTGTGCGTATTGCTTCGATATTGTTTTAAGTCACGAGCATTGTAAACAGAAATGGATAATAATTAGCAGTGGAATCTAGGATGCGCATTTCGTCCTATTTGAGACTCGTGAACTGGATGTATTAGGTTCGAGCCCCGAAGTGAACATCAAGTCTGAAATGCAGGTACATTCAACTGACGAGTCTCAAATAAAATGAAACGCGCATTCTGGATTCCACTGCTAGTCATTATCTATCTATGCTTTAATT
This sequence comes from Schistosoma spindalis, assembly GCA_946903255.1. Taxonomy (NCBI): domain Eukaryota; kingdom Metazoa; phylum Platyhelminthes; class Trematoda; order Strigeidida; family Schistosomatidae; genus Schistosoma; species Schistosoma spindalis. The sequence continues at coordinate 12,547,421 of OX336420.1, forward strand.
AGACAATATTACTTTGTATATATAGACAATTACAGTTGTTCTCAACATGGAATGTATTCATTGAAAACGAAAACGCAATAGGCAAATATCTTGTCTAAGTATGCGACTTGTCAACAGTACACATCCACGAACCTACTGGAGATAGGACCAAGAACCTTAAGACATGTGAACGAATAATTAATCTCTGAACTAGTTAGCTGGCATCTAATCGTTTACTTGTCTGATTTCAACTAATTCACGATATTATAAGACTATTTTTCATTACCTGCTGTGAGTAGTTTTTTCATGATTGATATGAACAAAGGGGTTGTCCGATATCTCTTGGTGTTCAATTATGTTCTGGCTAAAATCAGTTTGAATCAAGAGAGTTCTTAAATGATCAGATATTTTGAACTAAAAGTAAGGTATGTTGTGAATACTTTTGCGTGAAACTTAATTGTTTTTTTTCAATAAAAACAAACATATATAAGACTCGTTAGTTGGGTGTACCTACGTCGCAGATCTTCATTTCAAGACCCAAAATCGATATCCCTTGTTTCAAACGGTATCTCTTTGGCCACTATTCATCTTTGCTTAAATATACTTGACTTAATGAAAAGAATCAAGAAAATACTCACGGGATGCACATATACTAAATGCGACAATGATATTTAAACATTCTTTTCATTGATTTCATAGTTGAATTCATGAGTCAACTGAAGCTAGACCACCATGGAAAATCTCGAAGTACTGAACGGCCGTTTCGTCTTATTATAAGAATCCTCAGCATTTTGATTGTTCAGTTGTTTTTCAACTAACAAATACTTTAGGTTCAGGAAAGCTTAGGATATATTAATTCACTTTGAACCATTTCGCATTTGTGGCAACTCATTCGCTCCATATTCACTTCCATTGCATGTAACATGATTGCCATCCAGCGGAAATCAGCCTTGTCCTACGTTTTAATGAAATTGTGTGTACAACTGACTTCCCCGAATAAAGTTCATTAATAATAAGATGAACAGATGACAGTAGAAAAGCCCAAATATAACACATAATATTTTCATTCAGATAGGTAGCTGACTGTCATTCTGACCATTGTTTCTGTCTTCACTACCTTCACTAAAACCTACTATATAATGGGAAAGAGCTATTTTCTACAGTGCGAAATATCGACGAACATTCCTGAAAACTTCGGAAATTTTCTCGAGAGCTTTTCTGAAGATTCACATTGAGTTACAGCCACTCAGTACAATCATTCAATAGATTGTTCAACTCGGAAGTTCTAAGTCAAGAAATTATCTTTAATATATGACTTAATTACTCATGTCATATCGTTTATTCATATTTAACATTAAATATACTTAAATTCACTTGATATTGTTTGCTTGAACCTTTCCATTGATGTTTAGAAATGTAATTGATCAGTCTCTTATTGGCATATATTCAGACTATGCGTATTTTCCTCGATATTGCCTTAAGTCGCAAACATTATAAGCAAAGACAGATGGTGGAGTCCGGGACGCGCGTTTCGTCTTATTTATAAATATACTGCTAAAAAATCTTTGTACTTCAAGTTGATGCCGTGAACATTTCCTATATACTTATTTACAGGTCGGGTGTATTTCACATTGTATTGATATATACAATGAAGTTGATACATATGACAGAATATCTTTGAAAGTATTTTTTTCTGTCAAATTACCTGAAATCCATGGTATGAACTAAGTTTCTCTCTCCATTTCAAGAATACAAGTTGAGATATACCACCGATATATAATGGATCATTTAAATTGAAATTTCTTGCAATGTCACCATTGAAAACGGGTATCTTCAAAGATTGTTCAATACTTTGATTTCGATCAATATATAATTGGAGTATATTATTTTCAAGATCGTTTCTGGAAGAATATGGACAGATAGGAGAATAAATAATAAGGTGAACAGTCAACAGATGTCGTGTGGACTTGTTTGAACGTAATTAGTAGGTAAAACGTAATCATCATTTAAGCACATCTAAATGTAACTAAATAGACGCCATGTTGTGTAAATTATCTTCACAGATCATACGTATTCCTGACGTGATGAAAACAGTGGAATAACGCAATTGACTTGCAGATTATAATAAACCACATTTATTCATTGTGGTTTGAATGACAATAAAATTACATAGACATTTCGTTCAACATAAATCACAGCTTCTTGATGATGGTTGTTCACAAGTTTTGGTGAGTATGGATTGATTTTAAAACCGGTACTTTACGGATAATAGTATCTGCATCAAACATTCATGGTAAAAAATAAGTCGTGGTAATCATCGAGACTATATCGTTTAATCAGTTCTCCTATTTTGAGGTGGTTGTATTGCTAAAGATGCTGGACATCCACGAAGATGCTTTAATGCCTCAACATTTAAGCTCAGTCAAAAGTACGATGTCGACCTCATGTATCACATTTCACGATTATCGTACTCCAACTAGTTTTGAATGATGAGAGTTCTAGAAATGTAGCTGAGACAGTATAACCTCATTAGGTCATAATCACATTCAAGCCTAACTAGAGTATTAAAAATTAGGTATTGTTTTACAATTCTAAAGTGACCTTTCTATTTTTCGGTTCATTAGTATAGAGAATAGATTAGTCCAACACATATAAGCTAACAGTTTGTGTTTTCATTTAGATCTTCATCAAACTTTACTGTGATATACAGTCATATTTATATGGATATATGGTAATATTAAAATAATCAAGGCAGTTTATTTGTCAATGGTAACAGCAAAATACATTACACAAGTAAATATATTATAAATGAAGTGTAAAAATCAACATTTTGAATGCAGGTGTACAAACATTGAAAAGAAATATAAAAGTTGCGTAATATGTTTTTATGTAGTTGGTCAGTGAAGAATATATTCGAAAAAAGGTTGAAGAAAAAATAAACAAAGAATATGGTCAATAACAATATGTACAATTATAAGCAGGAATAGATGATGGCTAGCTGTGGAATTCAGTACGCGATGGTATTCGAAGCGAACGGTATTGTGTTTAAGTCACCGGGTGAACATCAATTCCAGGATGCACGTACATCCACTTGACGAATCTCAAATAGGACGAAACGCGCCTCATGGATTCCTTTGCTTGCCACCATCTATCTATGCTTATAGTGCTTGTGATTTTGAGGCATTATCGAAGTAATCGGTTCAAGATGCACGTATACCAACAAGTGAATGACCAACTGCAGTCTTAAACATCAATTGGAATGTTCAAATAACCAGTATAGAATGGATTAATTTCTAGAGTTGTTTGCTAAATCTAATTCTACTAATAAAGAACAAATGTGTTGCAAATTTCTTATGCATACAGAGACTTTGGTTATTAGCTCGAGTCTCTATAGCTTCATGCAACGAGAACAATGCCTCAGAAGAAAAAATACAAGATAGATTATAAATTGTTTGGTTCTGTTTACTTCACGACTGCTATAGATCAAATGTGTTAGAACACAGCTACATTCTGTTTTTATTCAGCGTAAAACCTCATGGAAATCTGAAAACGATGTTGTTCGTTATCATATTTATGTAAAGGAAAAATTTGATTTTTTTGTTTCTGAAGTATACTGCACTAACATTATTAATCATAGGACTACTGACCGGGTTTATACAATCTCTAGACTGGATACTCGATCGATATTATGTACATAGACTAGATTAAGTTATATATGAAACATAATTTATGGCAAAATATGGCCAACCAAAGTGCATACTAAACAACAATTAATGTAGCTCAATTATAAAGCAGTCTACACCCCGTGAGTTCAGTACAGGAGTCAATAATAATATGGGAATCTCGCACTAAAAGCTAATGTTTGTCAGTCTACGATCAACACTCGATAACACCTTACTTTCGCTATTATACGTCATGTGTTGTTCTAATTTACAATACAGGAATTTTTACCACTTACCTAAACAATTCCACATTATGCCAGTTAGAATCAGTAACACTATGTGCAGTCAATGCAAAACGTTGAGATCCGCTTCCCATGTCGAAGACGAAATGTAAATAACCTTTGATTAATTCAAATGCTAAAAAATCAACACCATATTTATCTGAGTTGAATAATATTAAACCATGTTCCTGAGATGTACGAAATGTAAACTGTAGACGGAATTTCTCGTACAAATGTATAGATGGATTATGTAGGTAACAATCGGATATTTTAAATGTTATAAAATTGATTGTTGTTTTCTCTTCGTTCACTGACTTTGTTATTGATGTTGATGATAATGATGAATGATAGTAGTCGCCATGGCTTTCTACCGATTTATTATTATGTAATTTGTGTTCTTCTCTAGGATGATATTGATCTGTAGTGTTAGCTTTATTACATCAACAATTCAGAGATGAATAAAAAAGTATAAATATATAACAGTTACTTATAGTCTGAAGAAAATATAAGACTTAATATATGATATTCATGTACCTATAATTCTATAAATTTTGATGTATACAGGAAAAACAATTACTTATTCATAAAATCACAGTATCAATTCCAGAACTGCATAAAACACGACAGATAATAATTAACAGTGGAAATCCACCTACATTCATTGGTAAAAGTATATATTCAAAACAGTAACGTGAAAGAATATCTGAAGCACCAAAGAAGATCGTTTGTATATTCCTTATCAAGCTTCAATTCACTTTATCTGGACACATATACAATATAAATGATTGCAAACAAATCCCTCAATGATTATGCGTTTATAACACTAGGTCAAATTAGTTACAATTTGTTCAAGACTGTAGATATGTCTTGTGGACTAGTATCAATTAACATGAAATCTAGATTCAGGGTTATCTGTCAATCATCCCTGCCCACCTTAAAAAAAAGTGAAAGAATATTGTAAGAAAGTTAGAATAGTGCTATGGATTATACTACTAACCATAGTCAATAGAAAAGGATAATATGGATTAGAATGATAAGTGCTCTATGAATATTATTATTACTACTAGTACTAATCGTAGTAGTAGTAAATATCAGAGATATAAATTATGAAGGCAGAATGATAAAATAAACAGACATTTGAAAGTCGGAAGTTAGTTAGAGCTTGTGCACAAATGATTTGTATATTATGAAAAAAGAAATTGTTTAGATAATCAGTCCAAAATATATAAATAGCAACGAATGAACACGAAAAGCCGATTAAAAAAATAAACAAATACATAGCGATTGAAAGAATCAGACAATTCGTTCATTATATCTTCCCTGGTTTAGAAAGAATATATAGGAATATGTGTAGAAAGACTAGAGTTGTTTTTTTTTGTGATTTTCATAGGCTCCTCAATATGTAGGAGGCAAGTCTGGAATTTAGTCGAGTAAAAAATGAGATAGAATATGTTGAGTGTCTCTAAATATTGGTTTTATTTATGATGGTCACTATTGGCAAAGTGTGATTGGTTTACTATTTTTTCTTACATGCATTTAAATAAATTAGTGTTCTTAAGGGGGACATGATGAAAATCTAATTAAACACAATAATAATAGTTATAAAGAGAGATGGATGGTGGCTAACAGTGGAATCCTGGATGTGAGTTTGGTCCTATTTTGAACTCGTCAACTGGAAGTATATGAAGTCCTAAACATCAATGGAAAGATTCAAACAACCAATACAAGATGAAGTACTAATGGCTTTTGTGTTTTACTCTAAGTTGTACAATGTAGATTTTCAATATTGTAATAAATTAAAATAAAATGCATAAAATGAACCTTCATGTGGAACATTGTAAACTCAAACCGCAGAAATCATTCAGAATGTAGATGATTTTCTATTTCTCACATTTATATTCATTAGGTCAATATTTGATAATGGAGTTCGTAAAATAGTAAGTCCATTATTCAAGGGATATTTCAACATATTAGCCTTTGTTATTAATTGTGGAAACATATGATATATTGTGGATCGCTGAACGAAGATTAATCAAAAATCGTAAGCTTGAAGGCTAACAGTTTACTTTGTGAAACTTAATGCATATCTTGGGCAGAGTCTGCACATCAACTCTATAAATTATGGTCACCTAATGCCAAAGAACAATTTTGTGATGAAAACAGTTCAATAGGAACATAATAACCGATTATATACAAAGATGGATATTGGCTAGCAGTGGAATGCAGGACGCGCGTTTCGTCCTATTTGGGACTCGTCAGCTAGATGTACCTGAACCTCAGAATTGATGTCCACTTTAGGACTCGAACTAAGGGTATATCGAGACAGTATGTATATGTACCGATAACAGACTGATCAATTGCAATCCTAAACATCAATGAAAAGATTCAGGCAAACAATACCAAGTGAATAATCATCGGTTGTTCGTACATACACATACAATCTGTAATTACAATGATGGAAAGTTTGATGTATGCTGTTTGCCTAATATTATGTTAAACTATTTCTTAAGTAGTTCACTTAGAACACAGTAATAATATCCTCTCCTGATTATTGAAGTAAAACAAAATAAAGAATTATGAAATGAACATTACTTACAAGATATCATGTGTATCCGCTTGGAATTCAATTGTAAATCATTTGATTGATTCATATTGTTGTGAAAATTGATTTGTGTTTTATAATTTGGTAAATCGACCTAGATAGTTGATCAGATAGTGAAATGAAAAGTTAAGAATATACATATTGAAGATATTTAGAAAGCAAATGTTTTCAAAAAATTATTCCTAATTATTTAATATAATTATACAAGTTAAATTTATGAGTCGACCACTATCGAAAACCTGGAAGCATTGGACGGCCTTTTCGTCCTAGTATGGGACTCCTCAACAGTACACCTACACAATCTCGCACGTGGGGCCTGAACTCAGGACCTTAGGTTTCACACTTGAACACTTAACCTCTAAACCATTGAACCGGCATCTAACGGTGTTAATGTTTGACTTCAATCGATCCATGATCTCGCGCAGTCTTTCATCCATTGTCTGAGGTAGATTACTGTCTCTACCCGAGACGGGTTGGAAACCACCGGTTACGTCTTTGCTCTAGAACTTTAGGAAATCCATCTTGAAGTCAGTCATTAGTGAGCACATGATGATTACTATGAGAATGGGGGTTTGTGGAGTTCGTAGTAATTTTAATAGTTGAATTCATGATTCAATCTAAGCTAGTGCTTCCGGGCTTTTAATGGTGTAATGGCTTAGATCGACTCATGAGTTCAACTGTTAACATTACTACAATTTTCACAAACCCCAGTTCTGATAATTCTTCATAGTGTTTATAGTGTGCCATACATATTGTTATGTTGAATATCATAATACTTGTCAGTCAATCGCAACGTAGAACCTGGTATTTATGTAAATCAGTTCGAGTTGCCGTGCCCAATTAGCACAGACTGATGAAACGGTTAGGTCAAATTCCAGAATAGTAGAGATGGTAACATCATTAGTTGTAATAGAAAAGTTTAGTCATTCAAGACACGATCCAAGGATATATAAATTGGTGGAATTAAGATAAAAGTATTGTGAGGAATTTAGAAGCTCAAGATTTTGGAGAAGACAGAGGGTTTGATGTGCCTGCGTCATTGAAGGATATTTTGCCTACTTCACAGGTGATGCAATTTAGTAAAAATCACTCGAGCTGTTTGAATTGATGCAGAGGTTTTGTCAAACAATAGACCATTAGGACTGCCGAAATTTCAAAGATAAGTGAAGCGATCAATACGTCCAACTTCATACCCTGTCGTTAATTTCAGACGCTGAAGCATGTCAATCCTGAAGGAGGGAGTGAACCTAATCCCGAACATTCTTGTATCGTTGCTTAAGGTGGTTAGAAGACTTCGCATAATGTCATCGTCTTCATCAAGCCGAACTATATCATATGTATTTTCTTATTCAATATGTGAACATTCTAACAGAAAATCAACCCCCTAGAAAGTTAGATGATAAAGGTATTATTTCTGGAAATATATCTATGATAAACTTAAACAAAAATGAATACGGTGGACAAATCTAATGAACACTGTATCAAGTAACCCATTCCAATGACAGTTCATCATAAGCTTTTACTTAACCAGTAGTGTTCAAGCAGTGATCCTGTACAAGACTAATATATTTTTTTGGTACGCCTATCAATGATAGACACTACCACACAGAATCTCACGATCAACATAATACTTGAATTTAAAATTTCCATTACTTCTAATCAACATAGAGTACTCGAAGTATTAGCTCTATTATTTAATCAACTTGAGCGGTAAATTCCTCAACTCACTAAATAATCCTATCGTAGAACTTCTTCACTATTTATCGTTTGAGCATAGTTTAATCAAAACTCAAACTCATTCACAATCTCATTTAAACTGTTTATTTTGATGAACCCATAGATCTACCTTGTTTCTAATCTAAAATTTCATTAATAGTAAATATTCAATTGATGTATTTTAATTATCTTGTATTCATTAAAATTAAATTATTCACTCATTGTAAAAGTTTTTCTTCAGTAATATAAATTCGATAAGAAAACAAAAACAAACAAACAAACAACATTTGTTAATATCATATCAAGTGACAGCTTTAATTGAAACATAATACAATGATAAATAAATCAATATAGTAACGAATTCTATTAATTAAAATATTTTGTTATTATTTTGTGAATGATATTAGTGTATAACAAAACTATTGTGAATGATGGTAGATAATTAAGTCAATTGAAGCTAGACCACTATGGAAAACCTAGAAGCATTAGACATCTGTTTCATCCTATTGTGGGATTCTTCAACAGTGTGCATTCACGATCCTGCCTTGTGAGATTCAAATCCAAGCTTCAATTGATTTATGATCTCAACTATTGAAATTACTATAATATTCACAAAAAACCCCTTCTGATACATTTTATATTACTTTAATTAGAAGAAAATTAAATTTTATTTTGTTGCGAATAGAAAATTACCTCCTTCTGCTCATAATTAATAAACAAAATTAAATATCAAATTAATTTACTACTCATTATTGATTGTAAGGATAGAAAGTGACCAATCTGCTCTGAAATATGTGGATGTTGTGAGGATCATGTTGATTTTGGTATTAGTGAAAAGGAGTTTTAAACAGAAATTGTTAGTAGATAGTAGTTAAATATAACTCAGGTGTTTTGCACTATCTGGGACTCATGAGCTTAATGTACCTGTATCCCAGTGTTGATGTTCACTTGAAATTGGCTGCAATCGTAAACGCCAGAAAATAGATCTTAAACCCTCAAAATCGAATTAGAACTTATTTTGATTAAACCGCAGAAGCCGAGAGCGGTGTTTGTGAAACCATTTGGTAACCATAACAACTTTAATGTCATAAAAATAACTCTGATTTCATTTTTGAGCACGGAAATGTTTAATTGATGATGATATTTTTTAGAGAATGAACTTTGAATTCTGAATCCTGCGAATTTAGAATAAAACGATTCCTGCTTTAAAATAAAACTGCTAATAATTTCGAGCTATTACATAAGAAATGCCCAATAAATCTTGAGTGTTTGTAAACGATGCCATATTTTGTGAAGAGATCACTTACTTTTGATATCCGTTTTTACATCCCCATAAATTTTTTTATTTTCTAGCTGTCAAAATAATTGAATATGTAATAAATAAAGCTTTAGAAACTATTGTAATGTAAATCAAATGCCTTAGGACGTAAAAAGTGAAACTAAGTAATTGAAGAAAATGTGACCACTATATATTACTAATGTAGTGCTAAGACGCAGGCTAACACTTCTAAAGGTGACCATTTAAAGGGCTTACTTATGCTTGTTTCCCCTCGTGAATTATAGACCACCGACTAGAATAATAAAGGTGAGAATCGCAAAAGGAAATAACTTTTATACGGATTGCGAATTTCGTCAGTTGACCTTCTGTCCTTTTGCTTCTAGAAACAATCGACCTCCCAAAATAATTAGGCCGAAAATATCATTTCGAAAAAATTATTTAGTGGCTAGTGAAAATGACACACTGTTAAAATTTCACTACTGAAGAACCTCATACAAATCATTAGGCAGATGAAATAAATTGTCAACTACGCTGTTCCAAATAGATGTATGAGCTAACATAACTAGGATAATAAGAATAAGAAATTGTTTTTAATAGTTGAGATCGTAAGTCAATTGAAACTAGAGCACCATGGAAAACCTGGAAACACTGGACGGCTGTTTTTTCCTGTCGTGGGACTCCTCATCAGTGCGCATCCACGACCCCACCTCCCGGGATTCGAACCCGGCTAAGTGGTCTAGTGGTTAAGCTTTCGCGAGCGAGACTGATAGGTCCTGGGTAAGAATCTCGTGAGGCAGGATCGTGGATGTGCATTGCTGGGGGAGTGTACATTAGGACAAAACGGTTTTCCATGGTGGTCTAGCTTCAACTGACTCATGATCTCAACTAGTGAAATTACTACAATCTCCAAAAAACCTCTTCTGATACAAATTGTTTTTAATTCAAAAAATCACACTGACTGTTAGTTATTGACTCTTTATTGAATTTTTGATTAGTCTTAGAAGTAAAGAAACAAATGATCAACCGGCGAAATTTCAAACCTCTAAAAAATTTATTTCTAATGCTCGCCTTTGTTAATATATGTCTTTTGTTTAGTTGCCCTTTTGCCTCGATCTTTATGGATAACTACCCAAAACAACGGGTTCATAATAATATTTTGATTGAGATCATAAATCGATTGATGTTATACCGTCGTTAGAAACCTGGAAGCACTGGACGGCCGTTTCGTCCTATTGTGGTATCCTCAGTAATGCGTATCGACGACCCCGCTCACGGGATTAGCTTTGTGAGGGGATTCCCGGAGTTCTATTGCGAAGCTGTGACCGGTGAGTAGAGACAGGTATCTACCTCAGTATATTGGAAGACGGTCGCGCAACTTCGTGGATTGTTTGAGGTTAGACGTTAACACCATTGGACGCCGGCTCAGTGGTCTAGAGGTTAGGCGTTCGCGCGCAGTACTGAAGGCTTTGGGTTCAAATCCCGCGAGCAGGATCGTGGATACGCACTGCTGAGGAATTCCACGATAGGACGAAACAGCCGTCCAGTGCTTCCAGGTATTCCAACGGTGGTCTAACATCAATCAATTCATGATCTCAGTCAAAAATTTAATAATCTCCACAACCCCTATACTGGTCATAATAATACATTTCAAATTTACTAACATAATGAATTTACGTAGGATATAACTAATGGTTTCATAGATTTTGTTGTGAAATGTTAAGGGAAACTGAAATTTTTCACTGAACAATACTGTACATTCGAATAGAAATGATATATTAATTATATGAATAAGAGCTGAAGAATTTTATTTTAAAGATAAAAAACAAACAATGATCATTTAAAAGCTATTGAAGTCCAATCACTACCTATCATCATCCCTTATCATTGTATCAATAATTCAGTGTGAACTTCACCTAAAATGAATAAAACCAAATATTGCTTGTAATCAAACATATTCGCTCTATAAATAATTCATATTTATCGCATTATTATTATTATTATTATTATTATTATTATTATTATTATTATTATTATTATTATTATTATTATGTACCAGAATGATATTATCAATAATGAACAGCTTACCTTAAAAGATTGAAACATATTTTCACTTGTCTCTATACACAGTAAATATTGACTAATAAAGACAATAATTATCATGTCATCAATAATACAGTTATACACAATATCATTGTAGCATTATAGTTTACAGTATGTTCTAAATTTTTTTTAATGAATGGAATTGAATCATTCTGAGAGAGAAAAAACAAGGACTGATGAAACGAAGCACTAACTGATACAATGTCTATTTTTGTAATTTATCTATGATAAGAAAAGAAACAATAGACATAATGAAATTAATATTCCATTAATATATCAATAATGTATATATATATATATATATATATATATATATATATATATATATATATAGTTAGATTTATGTATAATTCGATCAAATATTATTACAATTGAATGGGACTTACGGTTAAATCAGCATATTAACACGACTGAAACATGTTATAATTTGTATTCGTTTTAAATTACTGCCTTTCTATTTGACATTATTGTAGTATTGTAAGCACTCTTTGATATACAGTAATCAAAACGTATTAACATGAATAAGTAGTAGTAGAGTAGTTAATCAAACTTCATTATCATATTTTAGCATTACTCTCTTTGTTCTTTCTCAATAGCCGCGAAATGCCCTGGTACGGCCGAAAGTGGGGAGAGTCCGCTCTCCCTCTCGAAATGCTCTCACATGGCCATGCCTATATAGCCTCTGACAGGGAAGTCCTAATCACTGCCTTCTCGTGACGGGGGTGTTGTTTACGAAAATGAGAGGACGAAAAGCGAATTTCCGGCGCTTCAACCGGATCCCAAATCAATGGTGCATATGAGCTCCAGTATCCTGCGGGAACAAATGGCGTATGAACCAATCGTTGGTCACCGGCTACCATGGGACTTCATCTCCTCACGATGCCCCACTACCTTGTGGGTCAGACCTTCAGGTCCAAGGCTCAGGGTGTGGTCTCTTAAGAAAACTACCTGTTTCGGTTTGGGCACCCGGGCAGTATCACAGCCCTTACACAAATCAAATTATATTTGTGTGGCGCATATGTATTTGGTGCCTCCTCTTTCTCAATAAGTAGATATTGATTATATGCAATTTGATCGCTGGGTGATGATTAATGTCAGATGCTTCTTAGTGCAGCTCGAATCCTACCAACCAGATTGCAATGTGGCCACCAGTCTAGGTGACTCGACATTGTGTGCAATATGTTGAGATAAGATGGTGATTGGAGGTAGTCAACAGGAAAACCTGGACCTAGGTTTCGTGCTACTTGACATTCGTCAGCAAGGTGTACCTGTAAGCTTAAGAGAACTAATGGTCTATGATGGATTCGATCACGTGTCACTCATCTTCACAGTCAGAGACGTCATCATTGACCTTATGTAGAACTGAGATGTACTTACAATTGACTGATCACCGGGTGTTGATCAATGTCATATACGCCGGGTGCTTCTTAGTGCAGATCGAATCCTATCAACCAAGTTGCAATGTGGCCACCAGTATACGTGACTCAACAATGAATTATAATTTATTATGCTCAATTTTATTACACACTTACCTTTACTGTATTGTTTAGCTATCATTCTCTGTCATAGTAAGACTAAGATTATAAGACCTATGTGATATATTTTAATAGGATATATTTAGAACAATCTGATCACATACATTATGTTCTCACCCTAAACCTACCCTAATAAATATTCACATTGTTTTTCACATTATTTCCATATATCTAGTAGACTTTTTTATTATTTATATACGATTTACGTAAGTCTAAAAAAAACAAAACGCTAAAAAATGTTGGCAAATAAACAATCCCAGTGATTTATATTTTAAAATTTGTCACTATTTAAATCTGATGTTCATTTTGAGCAAATGATTATTAAAGCAATCGTTAAATTATATTTTGATATATTCTGCTTAATATAATCCAATATTATGAGTAGATATTCAACAGGTGACTATTCAAACGTTTGGGAACAAATCATCAACTATGTAACACATAACAATCAATCATATTCGTAAACCATATGTAAATCACTTTATTTCTTGATATATCACATTTGAAAATAACAATAATATCAGGTCACTCGGTTACTAAAATAAGACTAAGTTAATAATCAAAACTAGATGAATGAAAATTCTTTCAATTGTGTAAATTATCAATATTGGCTTAGTGAAGTGTATATATTTTACAGAAATCTATGAATTGAATGAAACAACATATAAGTTGATAGGTTACATTAAATGGGTAATAGATGTACACTTCTTTAAGTTAAATTTTTACAGGTTTGTTATTTGTATATTGGATGTTATCTTTTCCGAATTCGCACTGCTAAATTCTAACCAGCTGAATTTTTTTTATTCAATATCACATTAAGAACAGTATTTCAATATACTATACCTTATATAAATGTTTAATAGTGTTATAAACAGCCCAATGAAGTACACAGGTGACGATATCAAATATTGTCAATACCTCATAAAATAATGTCACTGGTACTAGTAATCGTAAATACAACTCATATATTTTGTTATTGTGGTTATCAGTAAAATGGAAGATACCCATTTGTTTCACTTAAGACAAATGAAGTCAATGTACCTAAATCTCAGTATTAACGTTTATACTTATCACTTCTAAAAAAAATGCATTATTTACTAATAAAAACAAAACGTAGCTCATATAGCTTCTGACATATTGGACTGAAATGAAAATGATATTCGAAACAATGCATTAACTTAAAGTGTATATATTCCAATGCAGAGTACTCAAAAGCAGTCCTAAATATTAAGAACTGAAGAATATAATTCCTCCCAATAAATTGATAAGATAATTTAAATTGTGAAATTGACTATAGACCTGGATATATTTTAGTTCCATAAGTAATACCTTGTTTACGGCGTAAACATTTTGAGATACATCAATCATATACAGAATATGATGAATATTCATTATAAATGCATAACATTCCTTATTTTAAATATTAATAACAGTAATTACTATGTGGTGTTTTAATATTCTAATTTTATTCAGCTAAATTAGAGTAATACAGTTATTGATTACACTTGGCTGAATGATTTTCAGTTGTTGATTTTTTTACCTCTATACAATATTTACTACTTATAAAGTAATAAAATAACAGATAATAATTAGTGTTATACGGTTACTACATCTTTACATATTTTTTTAAACGGAATATAAAATTTTCTTTACGAATATATTACAATATATCTGAAGTTGTAAGATCAATTCAGTGTGACAAAATTATAGACGCACTCTGAAGAAGAGTCCTATACTAGAATGTAATAGCTATCCAATGTTTCTTGGCTTTCAAAGACTATCTGACTAGGACCAGAGTTGGTTAAGCGCCTGGCTCAAAACTGATAGGTTTAGGGGTTCAAATCCCGCGAGGCGGGTTCGTGGATGCGCACTGCTGAGGAGTCCCATACTAAGAGGAAACGGCCATCCAGTGCTTCCAGGTTTTCCATAGTGGTCTAGCTTCAATTGACTCATGATCACAACTGTTGAAATTACTACAATCTCCACAAACCCCTTCTGATACTAAGATCAGAGTGTAATTAAATCTATAAAAAAGTTATGTATTTATTTATCACTAAAATGATGCCGATTTTTTAATATTCACATTGTTGATTCATTCAATATGAATTAACGTGACATACAATAAAATGAAAATGGGAAGAAAAAACAAAATTTTCTTCATTCATACATTCTCGTTTGGTAAATTAACTCTTGGATACTCTTATGGATAGATGATCAACAATATCATACTAATTTGATTCAGTATCTTAAAAATAAGCATAACAACATAGTTGCGAATCAAATTTTGGACAATTTGAAATACAATAGTATCAATCACTTTAAGACTATTCTGACAGATTAAGTATTTAATTAACTGAATAATGTATAAAAGTATAAGTAATATATATTTGTAAACGATAATCCCAATCAAAATGATTCAATTTTCAATGACATATTGTAAACTATTTAATATTTTGAATCGAGTTTTTGAATTTATTAAATATTTATGGTTTACATCAGAATTAACTTCGTTTTGTAAATACATCTTCATCAATCATCCTACAATTAGATTGTTTTTATTTACGTATAAAATATAATGTTTAAACTATTTGATAAATTTCACTAAAATGATAGACCAGTCAACGTTTGACAAGCACAAGACGGTCGTTTCTTCTTATTACAAGACTCCTCAGCAGTGAGTATCCTTACCCAACAAGTGAGAAGCTGACATAAGACCTTTAGGTTTCTGTGGAAAATAGACAAGTATTATTTCGACTGTCTAAGGTTCAATAAAATGCAGATTGGTATAGTTGGAGAAATTTAATTAAAAAATCGTAATTTCAATTAGATAGCTAATCTTATTACCATTCTGTGCTAAACAGAATTGTACAATTCCTAACGATGTAAATTTGTATATTAGACTGTAAACTTAGCAAAATCAGTGTTCATAAATAAAAT
Source organism: Schistosoma spindalis (assembly GCA_946903255.1). Taxonomy (NCBI): domain Eukaryota; kingdom Metazoa; phylum Platyhelminthes; class Trematoda; order Strigeidida; family Schistosomatidae; genus Schistosoma; species Schistosoma spindalis. The sequence continues at coordinate 12,563,512 of OX336420.1, forward strand.
AGGATTATTATTTAAAAATTTTCAATAATTCCACATATTTACAAGTTGAAATCGTTGACGTATGAATGAGGTTTTTTGTTTACTTGTAGAGAATCTCATGACAGAAGTGATAACTGAGAAACTCAAGGTCTTAGCAATATCAGAACAGGTTTTGGGGAGATTTTTTAGAAATATCAACAGTTGAAATCAATTGCAGCTAGACCGCCATGAAAAACCCGGAGGCACTGGACGACCGTTTCGTCCTAGTATGGGACTCCTCCTCGATTCGAACCCAGGACTTATCAATCTTGGCAATAACTAATTGTTAGTATGCTTTAGTTTAATCATTAAATGCAGATAAAGCTCATTTATTTGATTACGGTTAGTATCGTCCCTTTGAATATTTATAGATTATTAATCTGTTACATACTTTTTTCAAAGGTGAATTTGTTTCCATTACTTGTTTTCTATGATGTAGATATATATCCATAAACACTGAATATTCCTTGTTTGCTAAATCATTTGGTAGTTTTCTATTATAAAAAAATATTTTCCATTCAATAATAACATTTATATAAGGAAACTATGCATAACACCTTAACAGTTTTAACTGATATGTTAGATAACTTAATCTAATTCAATTTTGAATGTTACGAGGATTTACAAATTACTTTGCTTTCTAACAATAACTATGATTAAAATAAATAAAAGAACTAATTAGTAAAGAGTGACATGTTCATGAAAGTCTTATCGGGATCATTACATTGGCAACTGGACTAACGTAACACAAATATAACAAAAATTAAATATTTGCAAAATATAGTAACTGAGAGTGGATCAATTCTTATGTAGTCAGTTTCGGTATATACAATTATTATCATTACATTCATGAAGAAAAGGATTTAATTACCATACACAAACGTTGATAACAACTATTCAATCATTCATTTAAATGTGATTGATTTATCTTTAAACTATACACTGTAATCAAAAATTAATTCAGTATAGTTATGACGATGAAAAAAAGAGATGAACTAAATTTAAATAAGAAGTATTTTAGATCTCACTGAAAGTTTTGTAATACTAATTATCTTAGTTTAAGTTACAGTTATTTCAAAGCATTTTGTTGTCGATATTCTGACTAAATCATGATCATTCTTAGTTTGTATGTTTACATTCAAATTGAATTGCCTCAATATATCCATTATTACAAATATGAAAAGTTTGGATGTGACCAACAGTGAAACCCAGGATGCGCATTCATTTTACTTAAGGCTAAATTTTTTTGGATTAAACATCAACTTTGCAATTTCAAGTACATTCAGCTGACAAGTTCCAAATAAGACAAAACATACTTCTAGAATTCCTCTACTTGTCACATTTCACTTAATTAGAATATTTCTTAACAATGACTAAATAAAATACTATGAGAACGCTTACTTCATTATAATCTAGTCGATTATCCAATCATTATATCAACAATTGAAATTACTCTTCTATGAGAATATTTGTTATGTATATTTTAAAACAAATTATCACAACAAAATAATGTAAATATATCTTGATTGTTTCATTCAATTATCGTAAATTATAACATTCTATTACTAAATATTATATCCTTCGGAATATATCCTTTCAATAAAATAAGAAAATGAATATTTATACTTTTGTTGTTGATATTGTTGTTGTTATTGTTGAAGTAATACATTCAATGTAATTGTTAATAAATACTTTTGTAAAACTTTATTATTATAAAATTTCCATAATTGAAACCTTCAATGACTGATAGATATATATTAATAATATATTTTCTACAAAATATTATTTCAATTTATCTAAATGAATAAATAAATTAATTTTTTTTAAAAAAAATGGGATATTCATTTTTCTACTTTAAAATTCATCAAGGTCATTTTTTGATTGGTTAACTAACTATTAACCAATCATAATAAAGATTTCGTTTAAATGCACTTTAGTCAATTATATTATAAATACAAACTGTAAATTTTAAACTATTTTATTTAATATTTACATATTTGTTTAATTACACATTCTTTTTTTTCTAGATTTTTTCATAAATTTGTATCCTACTTTATTAACTTGTAGTTTTCATATTTAGAATGTTTTGATTTCATGTTTTTTTTATTAGTGTTCATGATTATTGATTTTCATCAGCTGTCCAACATAACTTCAAGCTAAACCAAAACTTAAGAATGACTGAATATTACGAATACTTTGATAATTAATTGTTACTTGGACTATGACCAATAAAGTTTAAATAGTAACTTTAATTGTAAACTAATTATTAAAGACAATAACAATAATAAAAACATTTCTTCACAGTGTGAAATATATGAATACTAAATTATTTAGGTAAACATGTTATAGTCTAACGTATATTGAAAATTTATTACAGTTGGTGATGGTAAATAAAGTATCATAATTAAATACAATAAATAGGTTTAGATACAGTCTTATAACAAAGGTAACTAGTGATTAGTTTAGCAGTGATGTGGCTATTGATTAAACAGTACAATAAACAGATTGCTTACATAAGCTTGATTAACAGATTTGATGAGACTTCATTTAAGTAGATCTAATCCTAACTGATTAAATTTCTTGCCTAAAATGTCTCCTATTATTTTATCAAGTGATTTACAGAACTTTGGAAAAAAATAGTCTTATTTACGTATAGATCATTTGTATGATTGTGTTGTTCTAATGTTAAGAACTTAAAAGTCACCAACTAGATATTTTAAAACAGGCAAGAGATTATTAAGTTATGAATTCCTAGCCTAGATCAAGCATATATTTTCTTATACCTCATAAGGTAGATTTTTGGATTATTTTATATTGTGTTGATAATTATGAACCGAAGTCTGTTTGCTAGTATTGTTCTACTTAACCTGGTTAATATATTTGTTAGACATTCGTTGTCTTTTCTAGGCTGCAAGTTTACTTAAACCAACTTCCTCGAAAAATAACGCACTAATGAATGCATCAACTAGAGATTCTGATTCGCTAGATCGTTACTAAATTTTATCACAATAAACTTTAAGGGATGGGATAAGTTCGCGTAACTTTCAATTAATTATAAATGGTAAGTATAATGATTACTTCGGTAGAATCAGTTTATTACAAATTACACAGAATAGATGAATTTTATTTTACAGTGTAATTTGGAGTGTATATTCATGCCATTTAAAATTCATAGTATCCATTGAACAAGTGAGTGTTTATCTACAACTCCATCGAATAAAACAGTAAGGATCTGAAGTAAAACCTACTACATTTATGCTTCATTATATATATCATAACTAAAACATTGATACATTAAGCTGACCATTATCAAACTGGATTGAATATATGTCTAGAATCCTACTGTCAGACAAAATCCATCTATTTTGTTTTATAAAACTAATTTGTAATTTCGGTATACTATTTAAAACTATAAGTTCATACTTACTCTAGTATCAAATTGAAAAGAAACACTATAATAATAATAATAGTAATAATAATAAGGGAAATTAGATCTAATATAAATTATACATTATCTTGGCATTTTCAATAATTTTCTAAATTATGATACGTATATATGTCTATATAAAATATTGAAAAAACTCAGACTTTAATGTAAGAAAAACCATCCATTTTAGATAAGTTGAAAGTTTTCGATCAGATGAAAGCAAAAACGAAAAAAATTTCACCGTTGGAACAGAATAGCCAGTTTTCTTTTTAGATTTCCATTCTGACATTTATCGAAATATTTATTACTGAATTAGATTAGTATTTTTAAAAAATAAAAATAAACATTTATCGAGAATATTTTTAATATTATAATTAATAACAGCAAAAACAATAACACTTAAGCATTATTGAGGAGTCTCACAATAGGACGAAACAGCCGACTAGTGTTTCAAGATGTTCCATGGTGGTCAAGCTTCAATTGGCTCATGATTTAAACTAGTAAAAAAATTACTGTTCAGACTTTTTAACCACAACAACAAAAAATACCCAATCCATACAACTTGTAAATAAACATTGAATTATATAATATGAAATGACAATTTATTCACTAATTCCCGCAATGTCATGAAATTAAACATCGTTAATAAATACTAGCTAATAAAAGCTTTGTTAAAAAATAATTGAGATCGTGAATCAATTGAAGCTAGACCGCCATGGATAATCTAGAAGCAGTGGACGGCCGTTTTGTCCTATTGTGGGACTCTTCAGTAGTGATAATCCATGATCTCGCCTCGCGAGATTCGAACCCAAGACCTGGAGGTCTTGCACGCGAGCGCTTAACCTCTAGAACATTGAGCCAGAATTCAATGGTTTTAATGTCATATTTCAACTAATCCACGGAATTGAATGACTAATCTACCATTGTCTTTAATGAGTTACTATCTCACAATAAATCATGGATGCGCGCTGCTGAGAAATCCCACAATAGGACAAATCAGCAGTCTAGTGCTTCCATAGTGGTCTAAGTTCAATTGAGTCATGATATCAACTATTAGAAAAATTACTATACCTCTTCTGATATTAATAAATCTTTAGTGTAAATTCATTTATCTATTTGTTACGTGAAAAAAACATAAAGTTATGGCTTAGGTTTACTTCTTTGAAAACGAAAAATGAAATTATTTTTTAGTGATGGAATTGACACTAGAAATCACTATTCATTTTTTATTATGGTCTTTGTATAATATGATTACCCTTTAAATCAAACTTTCATTTCATCCCGTCATATAGTGATATATAAATCGGAGAATAGGAGACTAGGATTTTATTTAAACTACATGAAATATTTGTTGAAGTTAATTGATTCAATTGTTTATACAAACCATGTATCATAACAGTCATGCATAAATCCATTGACACCCTTTATTTGTTCAATATTTATTTTCTTGGAGAAGGCACATCAGGTAGCCAGTTACAATAGTAAATCATGTTGAATAACAAATATTTGTGTGTGTACTGTTTTCTATGTAATATAGACTGAATCAATTTGAATATTTCATGTCTAAATCTGATTGTCAGTAAGAAAACCAACTGACTGTTTAAGACTAATTTCTGTATACAAGTATGATTGTAACATAACTTGAAACTAAAATTGAAAATGAAACTGTATTGCCTAATGTACTCGTGCTGTTCTATGCGAGTACCGATCTTAACTAAACAAGAATTTACATGTATGGTTATCGGTAAAGGGCTGAAAAGATTATCGAATTTCATTGAAATCATGAACAAATCAAAATTAGACCATCATAAAAACTTGAAAGCACTGGACACCCGTTTCGTTCTAGTATGTGAATCCATATCAGATGAATGGTTGGCCATATCGGATGTTTCATGCTAGTACGAAACAGGTGTTCAGTCCTTCCAGGTTTTCAGTGGTGGTCTAAATTAGATTGCTTTATATGACTGCCTCAATACTTCTATTTGCTTTTCTTTAAGAGGTGGTTTAATAATTTATTCACGGTTTTGTCCTGTAAAACTAATTATTTATACCTACTCTATTTACAAAATGAAAAATAAGCTAGATAAAGTATTGATCTAAACAGTTAAATATGCTCCATGCTTCATCTCATATCAAGTAATACATAATAAGATCGACAAAATTAGAATATCACATATTTTATTGTCAGATTTCATAGATTAAAAGTGTCTGAATTATGCACAGCCTCAAACTGTAATTTTTCTTAAATAACCTATCGTTTTTTTGAGCATTAAAGTCCAAGTGTCATCTGATATAGATCTTGGATCAGTAAATATTTTGAAGTTAGGAATGTAGAACATCAGTAAATATGTATTTGCAACATCAAACAATATCGTTGATTACTAAATATTTTACATGTAAACATTCGCACATTACTTATTTTTTAATGGTTGAGATCATGAGTCAATTGAAGCCAGACTACCATGGAAAACCTGGAAGCATTGGACAGCCGTTTCGTCCTAGTATGGAAAACCTCCTCCATGATCCCGTCTCGCGAGATTCAAACCCACAACCTATCGGTCTCGCGCGCAAACGCTTAACCTCTAGACCACTGGGCCGGTATCTGACGATGTTAATGTCAAACATCAACCAATCCACAAAACTGATCGACCCGTCCTGGGTTCGAATCTTGCAAGATGGGATCAAGAATGCGCATTGATGAGGAATGCCACAATAGGAAAAAATAGCAGTCCAGTGCTTCTAGGTTTTCCATGGTGGTCTAACTTTAATTGACTCATGATTTCAACTATTAAAAATTACTACAATATCCACGAAACCCATTCTGATACTTTATTTTTATTTAATAATAATATTATTGATGATTATTTTAACGACATCACATTCTCTAAATTGGATAGTTTAATTATACAATACAAACTTCAGGTAAACGTGAGGAATAATGATATTGTTTAGATAGTTAAAAAAATTCAATTAAACTAATCAGATTTAAGAGTGCAACACCATCGGTAGTAACCAACTGAATAGTTATCTTCTGTATTATTTTTAAAATTTTGTAAATTACTTGATTGCTTAATGTTTGGCTGAATATGAACAGATAACATCTAGTACAGTATGGACTGTATAAAACTGTTGTATCAGATAGTAATTCCATTATTCATTGAATAATTCAATGTTATTAGATAATATCTTGATCTATTCCATGCAGATTCAGAATATAAACAAAACATTGATGTTTGTTTTTATTATATATATGTATATATATACTTTAGAATAGTAACAAGGCTAATAACGAATAACCGTCTATATTTGTAGAGAAACTAAATTTTCTAATATAACAGTCATGTGATATTAGTCTGCACTTTATTACATGCAAAAACAATAACGTAACCATGTGGTTATTCAACTTAATCATCTTTCTTCAACATAATTAAATATACCTTTCATTATTTCAAGTAGATAATTAAAGTGAAGAAAAGAGAAACAAAAATTATTTTGGTTACGTCATCTGAACTAAAAACTGAAATATTCAAAGTAATTAGTTAATTAAGTGAAATTTGTCATTTTGCGATACTAATGGGATTTTGAGAAAACTCACCTAGTTACTAGGGTTGAAAGAGGGTTATTAATTAGTGTGACAAATTAGGATTAGGATTAAGAGTCAGAGTTTAAGGTTAATAGAGATTGAGCTTTTATTACTTATTTACTTACTTACGCCTGTTACTCTTAATGGAGCATAGACCGCCGACCAGTATTCTCCAACCCATTCTGTCCTGGGCCTCCTTTTCTAGTTCCATCCAATTCTTTTTCATTTTTCCCATGTCTATCTCCATTTCCCGACGTAATGCGTTCTTTGGTCTTTCTCTTTTCATTTGTCCTTGAGGATTCCATGTGAGGGCTTGTCTTGTGATGCAGTTGGGTGCTTTCCTCAGTGTGTATCCTATCCACTTCCAGCACCTCCCCCTTATTTCTTCCTCTGCTGGGATGTGGTTTGTTCTCTCCCACAGTAGGTTGTTGCTAATAGTGTCCGGCCAACGGATCCGAAGTATTTTGCGTAGACAACTGTTAATAAATACTTGTATGTTCTGGATGATGGCTTTCGTAGTTTTCCAGGTTTTTCTGGTTGGCGTTTTTTTCGCGAGTTAGTTTTCTACGGGATAGGGTCGCTAACCGCATGCCCAACCCCCCTCCTCTTTTATCCGGGCTTGAAACCGACAGTAGCCCCCGGAGAGACTCCAGGCGGAGTTGAGCTTTTATTTCATCAGTTTTAATATCAAAATGTTTTTTAACTATGAGGATCAATGAACTACACTCCGAAATCCAAGTCTTGTTATCTTTAATATCATTGGTTCGCCTATAAATTATGGTCTCGCCAGTATTTTGAATTCATTAGTTAACCTGAACATATAACATGATTTTGGTGTGACTGTTCTCTTCTAATGAGTAATTACTTCCATCAGCGAATTTATTTTTGAACAGAAGGCTTGTAAAAGTGCTTGCTTAGAGGAATTTCGACAACATTACAGTCTCACTATATTCAATTTAAACTGAAGAGAAACTCAACTAGCGAAATTCGCAAGTATAAATGAACAATGAGAACAACTATTAAATATTTCACCATATTGAAAATTTCACTGATTTTACTCACCGACGACTTGTCAGTGGTTGTATGATAAAAACAGATGAAGCGTTAACTGAATGCTGAATTTCTTAAACAGTATGTATTAAGCAAAGAGGGATAATGGCAAGCAGCGGGATCCAGGACGCGCGTTTCGTCCTATTTAGGACGTGTCAGCTGGATGTACCTGAATCTCAGAGTTGATGTTCACCCCGGGACTCGAACCCGGTAGGGTTCACTTCAAACACCATCGCGTCCAAAATAGGAGGAAACGTGCATCCTGGATTCCACTGCTAGCCACTATCCATCTTTCCTTAAATAGTCTGAGATTTAGGGCTATATCAAGGCGATCCGCACAGGATGTACATATACCAACATGAGACTGATCGATTGCAGTCTTAAATAACAATGGGAAGATACAAGTGTGTATTACGCTTGATTATGATCGCGACAATGACAAATGCATCAATATTCAGTACATAGTTGTGTATCTGTTATATCCAGACAAAGAATGGGTGAATAGTAACCACTAGGATCTGTTTATGGTCTGTTATCATTTGTACTCTTATTGTATAACCATCAAGTAACTATATTATATGTTTATTCATATTCCTTTAATTATAAGCATTGATTTCACCTATTGACTATTATTATACGATTTACTACTTACAAGATATTTCAAATTTATTTGTAACAGTCTTTCATAATCACACCACTTTTTGCCTTGGTCTTGTATAGTTGTTATCCTCGGTTTTATGGTATGATGCGGTCTGGTTTGTTTATAATATAAACCTAGTATGCTTGAAATATATGATTCGTATCTCGGAGACTGATATTGGCGTTCTGGACTAAACCAGCTGAGTTAGGAGAGAAGCTACTATTTCAAAGGACCAATATGAAGTTTAGGCTGTTCGTACAGATATAGGAGTTATTAGTATGGTCGTATAAGTCGGTGGTCGTACCACGTGATACAATTCATCAGGAATAAGGACATAACAGTATCGTTGTAAATTACCGCGCTTATGTAATGTAAAATAAATTATTCAAGTAATTTCATGTCATCAGTATAAAGCTTTGTGAAGATTCTATAATCTTCACAATTCTTTTAAAAATGATGAAGGTTTGTGATTTAAAGCTATGAGAATTTCATTTTGAATAAATCAGAGCAGTATGTATTTGATGAAAGAGCCATAGTATATGAGAGGGGTGATGGTTTAAACAGATCAATATCTTTAATTTCAGATGAGTTAGGTAGTTTGTATATTTTGTTCTCGAATAGAAATAGATGACATCTAGTTTAATGTAAAGATTTAAGATATTAAGTGCATGTAGGTTTTTGCAGGTCACTGAATGTTATTGAGATCACGACGAAACTTATGCTAGATATTCATTGAAAATCAGAAAGCACTGAACAACTCTTTTGTTCTAGTATGAGATTACTCGGCAGTAAGCATCAACGTCCTCATCACAGAGGGTTGAACTTTAAATCATACTCTTACATGCTTAACCTTTAGACCACTAGACTGGAATTAAATAGTGCACATGCCTAACTTTAGTCAATTGATGATATTAAGAAACCATCTTCCATTGTCTCCCATGGGTAACTCTCTCACACTCAACACGTTTGAACTTCACTGACCGATGTTTCCTCAAGATGACTTCAGGACTACCTCTTGAAATCGCTCACTAGTGACCACATCAAAATGATCAATATAGAGGTTTGTGGAGAATTTGAATGTTATTGATATCACGAACCGACCTTGGGCTGGGCATTTGAGTCAGAGACCTATAGGTCCTGGGTTTGACTCACGGTAGTCATATATGCACAGTGCTGAGGCTTCCCACATTGATACGATACAGTTATCCAGTACTTCATGATATTCGATGAATGCCTAAATTTGGATGATTCATGAAATCAATAACATTCATTAATGTTTACGAACCTCTACATTAATAAATTTATTTTAACAGAACGCTGCAAACAAAGTTCGATGAACATAAATTCAATTAAATTTAAATCAATGAACAGACCTGATGAAAGAAATAAGATGTAAATAAAAACCAAAATGAACAACTGATCATATTATTTAGAAATCAATAAATGAGAATAGGGATTACGAGATTAAGCGAAGTTCACAAACTACCTGGAACGGGTTGATTGCATCATTAAATAGCTAACTAATTGATATTCAAAATGTAAACAACTGGATTTTGTTTTAATGTTTTATTAAAAAGAACATTATTGTTGACGGATCAGAATATTTCACTCTTATACCATTAATATGTAATAAACTATGTCAAAACAACCGCCAAATACAACTTGGATTACTTTAATTCATGTTCATAAAAATCTAATCTCTAATTTATCACTTAATTCATCAATCAAACATAAATTTAAATTCAAGAAAAAATATAAGACAGAATTGAGTTAATGATCAGAAATAAGAAGATAATTAAAGATAAACTAGAGTAAACTGTTGTACCGCTATGGGATGAAATTACTTCATACAGTTAAGAATCAGATCATCTTCTTGTAAAAAAAAACCTAACAATTTTCGTTTTTATGATAGCTGAGATCATGAGTCACCTGAAGCTAGACCACCATGGAAAACCTGGAAGCATTAGATGGCTGTTTTGTCCTATTTTGAGACTTCTTAGTAGCGCACACCCAGAATTTAGTGTTCAGTGATTCTAAGTTTTCCATGGCAGTTTAGTTTTAATCGATTCATGATCTCAACTATTAAAATTACTATAATATCGACAAAACCCCTTCTGATATTAATTTTCTTTTTTTTTTCAACGCAATAGGTTGAATAGCCTTTAAAGTTTTCGTTCAGTTCAATGCTAAACTTACATTATTGTATGCTAATTTAGTGTTATATGTTTTGAATGAAATGAATTTTTTGTTAAATATTTCATTTACATTTTAATTATCATGCCAACTCACGAAGATTTCCTAGATACTTATTAGTCTGTAGCACATTCATTATCCACAATTGGAACGTGATTATTAGAGAGAGAGAGAGAGAGAGAGAGAAAACTCAAGTTTATCATGGTATTAACCTTTCTTTTTATTTTTAATATACAATAATGTATTACTACTAATCCTACATTATTATTACTTTTTTAATAATTAATAATTAGCTACAAGTCTAGCATTTATTTATTCTGTTCGTTTACATTCACTAGATAAATAACTATGCACCCCCTTCTACAAACACATTACATTGCATTCACATCGTTGCATAACTTTCTTTCTATATTTAGTTATGCGAAACAATTTCAGCTAATATTTTTAAGGTTGATGGTTATTTTTAATTACAGACTGTATAGACTGTATTTTAAATAACCATTAATTCGATTGTACAATGTAAGTTAATGATATTGTCGAGAAGAAAATTTGTTTTTTAAAATGTTTTTCATTAGTTGAGATCATGAGTCAATTGAAGCTAGACCACCATGGGAATCTCAACAAAACCCCTTTTGAAATGTTTTTATCTCATATTTTTCAATTGCACTTAACTGTAAAGTAATTAGTATTCTCCAATTTAAAGAAAATTGGTGTTTGTTAAAGTCTCTTTAAACACAAAATATATTATGTAACTACATTAAAATTATCCTGAAGATCATATGCTGTCTAATGACCGGCTTTGAGCGGAAATTTCCTGAGTTCTAATGAAAAAACCGTGATCAGTAATGTTCAACTGTGTCAGATGTGAAATCGTTATCCATAGAAAACAATGGAAGATGGTAGCTTGATTCGGTGAATCAATTTGGATTAAACAAACACACCAATATTTAAGGATTCGTACGTGAGAATGAGGGTCATTAGTTTGATTTTATGTGACCAAGTTGTAGAAATGCACTGCTAGTGAATCTCCTTTTGAGATATAACGGAAGTTCAATGCTTTCAGGCTTTCAATGGTTACCTAATTTAGATCAGTTCATGTTCCCAACACAATTTTACAGTCTTCACAATCTGTATACTGGTAATCACAATAGTGAATACATTCGTATCAATCCACAATTTTCTTTATATCAGCAGAAACTATCAAAGCAAATGATCACGTGACAAAATACTTGTCTATATTGATAAAACATTTTTTGAATCAGAAAAATAATAATTATAGTTTTGATAACTAATTGATGATGATGAAAACCGTGAGAATGTTAATCAATTGAACCTAACGATTGATATGAAAAATCATACTTTACAGGTATGAAGATATGTGTTTTTTTAATTAGTTGCACATTTGCAAGTAAGATACAACTGTCTGGGAAATGAAAAAAAAAGATTTTATCTGAAAAGAAATTATAATGAATCAATGTAACTGTTTGTCCGTAAAGCAAAATTTAAAGTTTAGTAATTTTTCTAAAATATGATCATTTTAATCAGCATTGAAAGTTACTTTATAGGTTCAAACGTTTGGAGGGAGTTAGATATTAAAACCGCAGAACACCGGTTCAATGATATGGAGATTAAGTGTTCGTGCACGAGACCAAATGTCCTGGGTCCGAATCCCGTGTGCAGGATTGTGGGTGCGCATTGCTGAGAAGTTCCAGATTAAGAAGAAATAGCCGTTCAATGCTTCCAGGTTTTCAATGGTTATCTAACATTGATCTATTCATAATCTCAATCAAAACTCAACAATCTTCATAATGACTCTACTGATAATATTCTATAACTATATATTTAAATTAATAATCTGAAAGACTGGTCAAGTTTAAAGTAACGTACATCGTTTAAAATTATAGTATTTGAGTTTAGGATTGTTTGTAATATGAACTGAAATAAAATGGTTAATTTTGAGGTAACTAATATGAAGTGTTAACTTGAATCAGTTTATACGTTGAATGAGGTTTTGAGATAAATGATCAAAATATATGCGGTTAACATGGAATGAGGGAGATAATGATGTAATTACAAATGAGAAATCACGTAAGATATAGAAAAAATATGAGTTAGGTACGTACTAGTTAATAGGGGTTGATGCTGAATAAATTTTGTTTTTCGATTATTCATTTGGTTGAATAATTGTAGAACTTGAAGAGAATTTATTGAAAAAATATCCTTCTTGACAGCTGTTACCATTCTCAGTTAATAAAACATTTATGTAGTAACTTTCAACCACTTAGTTTCCATGAGGCAGACAGACCAAGCAAAATGAAGTTCGGTAACATACATACATAAGAACCCAGTATACACTAAATGAATCAGTCAATAGTACGCTATGTAAAAACTAACATACATTCGCATCTGCTCAAGTTACGATACCACTTAGAGTGAATGCACTTGTATCACTCCAGACGATTCAGAACCGAATTGCTCAGTCTCTAGTGACTAATCGATGGTTCGACATGTGTAATATATGTTTCTACCAGTAAATGTATACTCCATCACAATTTTGATAACAAAGGATAAAAATAATCATCAGAAGACCAATGAACTTCAATCGTGTTTTCAACCTATAAAAGCTGGATGCTCTTGTTACTAATGCCTATCATACAACTGACTAACAGTAAATCATTGAGAAAAATCACTTCATACGACTTTATACGATTCATGCAATAAATGAAATTCCCCATATTCTTCTCTATTTTCATATATGAATTTAATAGGTAATTTCAATGTTTTAATGATATGTAACAGGGGAAATACAGAAAAGTTTCAGTTACATGTGAATTAAAATATAATGTTTTACTTTTAGAAATTAGTGAAGAATTAGGTTTACATTCACAAAGTTTTTAAGATAGTAGAAATCGAGGTTAAATGATCACATATGAACATTATATTGATATACATTGAATAATAAAGATGTTTATATAACTGGGGGAACTATGTTAGTCATTCAAATAAACAATTGAATATTGATTATCTCTCTGTAAAGATCTATCTCCCGTTTTGGATATATTATTTTATAAAAAAAATGCACGAAATCCAAATAAACTAATGAAAATATCAAAAGGTTAAAGTTTGATTGTTAGTTAGAAGGACTTCAGTGTATCGACTTCATGTCCTGTCTCAAGGAGACATCTCCTTGACACAGGACACTGAAGTCCTTTAATGTGATTAATAAATAATGAAAATTTGTTATATCTTGCCAAAATTTACTAATTACTACTACATGTATAATTTTGTAGTTATGGCTGTAAAATAACTGAATTCTGCTACTTGTACAACGGAACAAGTTTTAAATGGCTCTATGCAGTGAAAGAATATTTACTTGTAAACAAACAAACACTTATTACATAACCACTGAATTAATCGATATCTAAGATAATAATGAAATATTTATAATCTAAATGTTTGGTCGATAAATATGTTACGTTGCCTCGAACTAGCAATGAATCAATTATTAAAAGTGTGTAATTAAATTCAATTGGTTAGAAAGCTCTGACGAATACATATGATCTAAGTTGAAAATCTGAAAGCACTGAACGGCCATTTCGTCTCTGTGCGTGACTGAGTAGTTCTGATCCACGACCTCACAACAGAACATCGAACCCACGATTTTTGATCTTACACGAGAACACTTACTTATTAGACCGATTAGCTTGCATCCAATGGTATACATGACTAACTCCATTCAATTCATGACATTGCACAACTGTTTGTGTTGGATAACGGTCTTAAACCTGACATGGTTAAAGTAAACCAGTCACGGTTTATCATTAAAACTCTTGGAATAGCATTTTGAAGCTTATCACTATTGAGCATTTGATAAATAGTAGTATGTAGTTGTAGAGATTGTGGTCTTGAAGTTTTTAATCGTAAACATAAATACCGATGGACTTATTCAAAAACCAATTCAGGCATTTATCATAAATAGTCATAAAACAATACAGATAATAAATAATAGACAAATCAAAATTAAACGTATCTGTGTTTAAATATTTGCCAAAATGATCTATGAACTGAATCTAATATACATGTGAATGTGAATTACAAAATGTGTATGATTTCAATACTAAAATATACAAAAGAAGTGGTGGCTGGTCCTATGTCGAGCTCATATAGCCTATTCTAGCTTTGAGACAGGCCAATTTACCCACTCTTCCTTAGTCACATTTTGACCTTGTTAGCTGTTCACTTATCAATCTTGAATGTTCTTATATGAGCGTATGTGTGTACGCTTCTTATCCTATTCATCATATATCTGTAACTTAGTTTGATGTGACTATAAATATTGATTAACGCTTGATTAAATGGAGTTGGCTCACACGCCTTTTTCATCGTGTGTAATTTCGCTCTGCTCTCTTCACTTCGCTCCCTCCATTTCATCCCTCTGATTGCTACTCCAGATCAGTGAGTGTACAAAATATATGTATTTGAAATTTATTCTGATCATCGACTTATTTAATTTATTATTTACTAAAGCGGATTAAGTTGATAATTATATACTAGGATTGGCGACGTACATATTTCGACATGTATATCTCAATAACGATCAATCATACGATTCAAGTGAAGTCAGATCCCGGCCCACTGAAGTAGTTAACCATACTGATTTCTTAGTATTAAAAAGAAAATATTCTCAGATTATTTGGTACCTTTCAAAAAATTGCTTGATTTATGAGAATTTATCCATATTTTAATTCATTGATTGATGTATATCATCAAAGTCAAGTAGAAATTCATTATCTAATAGTTCATTATTTGGGAGATTTATTTCATTACGGTATATGCTTCTAACAAGAAGAGTGGTTTGACAACTCTAAATGATAATGATGAATTAACCTACTGTAGATCTGGTAGATTTTATATAGTTTACTAGCACTCCGATTAACCATAGTTCATCTAAAAAAGAAAAAAAGATTCTAGTTTAAAGATGATTCTATAAATTGTACATTTCCGGAACTAATAAAGCATAGACAGTTAGAACTAATCGATTATTTCAGTGATACGTTTTTATTATGATTAACATTTTTAATTAAAACCTTTAATTTTAAAATACTGACAGTCTTGATATAAATTTGTCATATGAAGAATGGAATTTTAGCACCACATCGAAGTAAGGAATTCATGACCAACATTTCACATTAACTTACTTTATAGCACATAAACGTAGGGAATTCGTTACAAATAAAAATGTACTGTGAATTTTAAAAATAATGACATAATTATTAGAACAGGGCAATTTGTGGGCATTATAAAACTTTCATAATTTAAATCATGAACTCATATTTGCTAGATCCTCATAAAAGACGTGGAAGCGCTGGAAAGCCTTTTCATCCTATTACGGGACTCTTCAGAAGTGTGCATTCATGACCTGATCATAAGGAATCGGATTCATAACCGTCGATCTCGGATTCGAATGATTTTAATACAAAGCCACGATCACTAGGGGCCATTATCTACCCCAGACAATTAATGACAATTGCTCAAATTTATGGATTAATTAAAGTTATACACTAACATTGTCCGATCCCATCTAAGTGATCTAGAGCATAAGCGTTCAAGTGCATTTTCGAACGTGTTCGTTTCAATTTCTGATGGCGTTGTCACATAATTCCGAAATGAGTTGTTATACTTACTCGTCAGTCAATTTATTGATTTCGAAAACTGTGTACACAGTTTAGATTAACGGTTAACTAACAGTCAGATTCATTGAAATCTATCGATTGACGGAAAATCTAAAACGTTTTGCACTTTACTGTTACTATTATTGTAGATGTCATTTAATTAGTGATTGGTAACTAAATCCGTTAGTTTCTTCAGTTAGTTCTTTCCTTTGCCTAGAGTAAACAGTCTGATTCCGTTTCAATGAACAGAAAGTATGAGTCAAAACATAATCATAGCAAGGAAATGTAACAGTATTTGGCCTAAGTTACAACCCTGACAAATCATTTCTGTTCAAGACACTACAATGCTTTCTAAATTTTTTTCTGAATAATGATCATTTCTTCATACTGTGTACATTTAGAGTGAACGAAAATACCCACGTAACTTTACAATGTCATCTAAGTGGTTGTTCTCGGTTTTCAGCCTAATTTCATCAGCTCAGTAACACGTACTCTTTTGTTTTGAATTGGTTAATGACAACAAACGTATGAATTGAAAAGACATTGATAATGTATTTTACAAGACCATATCATATATGAAAACTAAAGAAATAAGCACATCAAATCATATCCAAGTCTTATCTATACTTCTTTTCAATTAACAAAGAATCAGTTTATTTTTGTGCGAACGCAACATTTTTTACAATTATATGTCAACTTACTGTTCTAAATGTAAGGCGATAAATCTATTGCCTGATTTGCCTGGATATAAGCTCTGAGCAAACTGATTGTTTATGTTTCTGATAAGTTGATTCAATAGTTTCATAGTTTATATACATTATGAGGACTGTCACCAAAGTGGATTCCATTCTATAAGTAATGAAATCAATTTAAATCACTGATATAAACGTAAAATGTTTAATCTAATAATAATCTGATCATTCCAGTCTCGATAGTTTGCTTTACACTTATGTGTTAATTTATTGCTGGGAATTTATTTGTGAAATATAATGCTAATTCCCACTATAGTTGATAACCGCTAAAAAATACTGTTATTCATCAGCTACAAGAAAATCTTGTTAAATATTTGAAAGTGTCTTGCATGATTCTATCACTCTATAAACCTTACCACAGTAGCGTGTTTTATTGTATTATCATCATGAATAATCTGTAAATGTTCTTATGTATAACTAGATAGAAAATACATTAAAAATACACAGCGATTCCTATACTTTAAAAGTATTTATAAAGCTCACATTTTCCATAACATTAAGATTATAACTGTTACAGATTGTTATTTTGCTTATGATAGTTTAGTGATCATTTACAAATTAATGAATCTTAATAGTTTAACCATATGTATGGTTTCTATTAAACTCTAGCTATGAAGTACGACTTAAAAGTACATCTTTCTCAAAGATGGAAAGTGTGAAATGTTTTATATCCAGGTTGAACTATAGGTGTAAGCCAGTTGACTCCATATCAGAAGGTTGCGTGTTCGGATTAAGTCGGGCTCACCAAGTTTGTAGAGGCAAATATCCCCTATATTTGACTCCAATAAATGATATCCCGTTAACTGAGTGTCTAACGCTGGCTAAATCTGATAGTAGAGTTATGGATTTACTCGAGATTATTCAGAATACTGAACACCAGTTGTAGAGATATTTTATTGTTAAAGATTAATAAAATCCGCAAGCGTACGGTAAGCAAACCCACAGTGAAACTAAGAAAGTGTATGTGGGTTAGTGTTAAAAATCCATATATATTTTTTTCAGTGTTCATCAAGTGTGGATAAATTATTGATTGTCTGCGTATTACAACCAGTGGGAGAATAGATTAAGGGTTGATGTGCAGACACGCGCTTAATCATACTCACACAGAAATTTACATAGTGGATTGTGTCTAAATTACAGTGAATAGACAAATAATACATTAGTGGACTGAGCTTACTATAAACCCTTTGAATGTCACTAGTATTCAACAAACCTGGAAGCACTGGATGTCCATTTTGTGCTAGTATCAGATTCCTCAATCTTGCGCATACACCACCCTGTATCGGTTAATCGAACCTAGCACACTCGGTATACAGGATTAACACTTAACCTTTGGCACATTAAGCTTAAATTTAGAAGTTAAGCGTTTGCACTCTAAATGGAAGTTCCTGGATTCGATTCCCGAATGCATGGTCGTATTTGCTCACTACTGAGTTTTCTAAGTTAGATATTAGATGTCTAAGTTCTGTAATCGTCAGAAACTAGACGAATAATAAAAATCGTCCCAAGAAACTATATCCAGAGTGTAGTGCTGCTCATATGCAACCATCTAACTTGTTCCAAGTATTAAATGTCTAAATATAGTGAAATTATATGTATATATAATTACAAGATAGCACTGATGATTTAATTTGAAATGAAAACATCGATATGTATATCCCCTATAGAAAAATTAATAATGTATACTTTAGGATCCACTAAACAAGAACTCAGATATGTGATTTATGACAACTTTTCCGTAAATCTATCACGAAATAAATATGTGCATTATATCTTGTATTAAATTCATTCCATTTATTTGATTCAAATTAACGTTGAGTTAATCTTTAGTAGATTATGTTTTGATTTCATTCGACAGATAAAAAGATGAAATATTCCTCTCGAAACGTTCAAAGTTTTCCTTATTCGAACAGTTCCAGCATTGAGACTATCATTTATAGACGACCTTTGAGCAACGTTAAAGTGACCTAGAGAGTCTTCACCTGATAACTAGGACCAAATGAAGATTATAAACCAATTTGAGGAATAAGAATCATGATTTGCAGTTGATGGTTTCCGCTTGACAGTATGTCAAATAACATATCCATGTGTATTGGTTTTCTGAATCTTTCTATTGATGTTTAGTGCAGCAATTAATCAGTCTTTTTAGACATATGACCATCGTGTGCAGATTCACTTGATATTGCCATTTAACTCTAAACATTATAAGCAGGGTTGAATTTTGTCTAACAATGGGATCCAATCACAGTAGGTACACATTTGATAAGGTCAAAATATTATAGAATATGATGATTTGTTTTCATTTCAATTAATCCGAAAGGTTCATTACTGCCTAATACTATTTTGATGTTACATTAAGTTCTCTGGATTTAACTGAATTTAATACAGCGTGATAAAGCAAAGCTATAGACTGAAAAGGGTTCGTGCTCCTTTTTTATGAAGATCTATACACTTTTATTTGGGGTGAACTTAATAAATATTTTTCACTTTTATTGCTAGGTATAATTGTATCATAAAATATTCTGCTTTTTGATTTTCAGCTTTGTAATCTCTATGATCACAACTCGCAGGTTGACATCATGAATATAATCAGCAGCTCATGAATTCTTTGAAATGATTTCGTCTGATATCATGTTTCAGTGAGCTTACATTTTATGATGATCTATGTAGGACTAGTTCACCTATGTTAGATGAAGTTGATAATATTTCTTTATAAATTTATCAAATTAATTTTTCATGTACTTTAATAATTCTGCTACCTCAGAGCTTTTTTGACAAAAGTTTTTTGAACAAGCCTATCAAGTTAGGTATGCTTTTGTTTGAGCGCAAGTCATTTGTTACAACTCAGGTCCACGTAGTTTAAAATATATCTTGACTTGGAAGTTTAACTATTAACTTTTAGAATCACATTACACTATACCAATGAAGATATATTTAAAGTTACGGAAAGACATAGGCGTTTGCTCGTAACTATTAACTGATTATTTACAAAGATCATGAAAAGTTCTAGAGTAGGAGACCTTAACAAATGTCAAAGGACTGGACGGTGATGTTTTCTAATTATGAGGGTCTTCAGTAGTGCACATCATAGACCTCATTGCAGAAGATAGAACCCAGAAATTTTGGTCTCACTTTCAAACATTTTAACGTTTAACTACTGAGTCGGAATCCAGTGTTCTGCAAGTCAATCAATGGATGACAGTGATCGACCATCTTCCATTGTTTTCTCAGAGCACATTCCTAACGCCAAATAGGGTTGGTTTACTGGTCACAGCTTCTCACTAGAACTTTGGAAATTTCCTTTCAAAGCTAAACACTTGTGAGCACATGATGAAGCGTTCGCTCTAGAGATCGAAGTTTCTAGGTCCGATCTCCTATGATGGGATGGCAGATGCTCACTGTTGGGCAGTTTCATACCAAGACGAAACAGTTGTCCAGTAACCAGCGGCTAACATAGATCGGTTAAAGATCTCAATAAAATTCAAGAGTATCCATAGCCCCTGTAGAGTGAATTACTTGCGTTTGACTCCAAAATAATTTGGCTGCCTGGATTATGTAATTTTCTGCATCATCCTCTTTATTCACTCGATCGAAGTCTACATTAATTCTTCTAAGTCGCTTGACATACTTTGTCACCAGGTGTTACCCAGTTCACAACTTCTAGCTGATTGCATACATTATCCAACAATACTCAACAAAGATTTTGAACAAATCACCATATCAGTAATCAATAGAAGACACGACACAACTTATTATCTGAATAATGAGTGATTTCTAACCTGTGGTGTCATTCGAAATGATATTTTTGTCTATTAATTGGAAAATATTAAACAAGTTTTTTTCTTTTTTAGATAAATTTATAAACAGGAATCATATTTATCAAACGTAATCAACCCAACTAATGGAGTTGTCAGATATTGTCAGAAAATGGAAATGTCTTCCAAACAGATAACACTTTAGACGACATATGATCGTAAACTCTTTAAACAATTAATTCAGTATAACGTAAAACTTTAGTTTATGCCCTAATTCTTGGACGTTATCATTTGAATATTTGACTTTTATATGTTCATATATTAATAATTGAAGCATATGAAGTTTTGTTAATGTTAGGAAACAAGGAGTTTGAAAACATTAATTCATAATAAAGCATTGAGTTAAAAACAGACGAGATAATGAGTATGAAACATTGAATTCAACTAACATATAATATTACTTATACTTGGTTGATAGAATTGGATCTGCACTAAGAAGAACTTGACATACATGACAGTGATCACCACCTAATGATCAATCAATTGTAAATTTCTTAAATCATCATAGAAGAATACACTATCATTCCTTAGGTTACGCAATATGACTACCAAAAATTGAGCCTGATAAAAAAGTGATATTTTACATTGCCTACTAACAAAATCATTAAAATCCATTGCCTAGTATTCCAATTATCATATATTAATAATTATTTGAGTGTTGAATATTTTGTCTACTTGGGGGAAAAACCTATTCTACTGACTGGTTTGTCTATTCTACACCTTGTTGAAGGCCGTACGTTAATAATTTAATGTTTTAAACAGGCATTAGTCGACCGATTCATATAATTGTACACTTAAGTTTCAAAAACTGTAATCAATTATAGCTTGATCCAAAATTCTTTCATACACATTTTATCCTAATGATGTTGTAAAAACTTGTTATACTTTATACATTCTGTTACCCCCTGTATTTTTAAAAATTATGTTTGATCTATGTGATCAATTGACTTGATTGGTCTTTCTTAATTTTGACGTATAATTCTTTGTCAAATGATTGTGTGATCAGAGTATTCTAATTGCAAAACTACATAGTTTATAAAAATATATAAAACTATTTTCCCTACTGTTATTGTTTAATGTTAAAGAGCAACGATTACATGGTTATATGTTTACTAATGACATAATGGATTGAACAATCAAATTTTCTCCAATAACCATCAAGCATAAAATTGAACTACAACTTCATCTAATCCAATTTCCTTTTAATATAATTGAGAAAAAAACAGATGCTTGAATTATATTTTCGAATTTTAATTACAGGTGAATAGTGGTACGATATAGTCTGGATATTGATTATTTCACATACTTTATCTTTATATTATCAATGAACATGTTCTAATTATTAGCATGACAATAATGAAATATCAATCGAGATCAATACTTGGTGCATATTGGTTCGGAATACAGTGATCTCAAACCTCCTGGTCGATAATCAGAATAGGACAAAAAATCACTAAGGGGATAACTACTTATCGTACAGTTATTATTTATGAAACACTCATGTAACAATATAGAGTTAATTATTAATCATATATCAGTATAAATAAGAAATACCATCATAGAAACGACTATCTGATAAGCAGAAGAGAACTATATGATAAGTCCCTAACAAATTAACAGTAACGTAAGGAAAGTACAAATCGCGATAATCGTTTATGCCTTATGAAAAAGCATACAAATAGTAGAATAAAAAGGTACAATGATTAAAGTATCTGTTAATTATAGGATAAAAGTATAGCCACCAATTTGGAGTAGAACAGTTCAGGAAATTTAGCCTTGTTTTCTATATTCGCCTTGTTATGATACTCCTTTTAAAATTTATCAGTTTTACTTCATAAAATTTACGTAAAATGTTTGCCGTTAAAATCAATTAGGAAAAAAGCAATCAATTAAATCATGTCAACCTAAAAATAATCTGTGATATTTTAGCTGTAAAACTTTACAATGGAGTTTATTCTCAACGTAGTAATTTCACAGATGAAATTCACAGTTGAAACCCGATAACTTTAGTCTTGCACACGAACGCTTTAATTCTAGAACACTGAGCCGATACACAACAGTGTTGTTGTCTAACTCGAATCGATTCATGATCTCACTTTCTCACTCAAGACACGGATTGGACTCCACTGGTTTCGGCTTCTCACTAGAACTTCATTGGTTAAATCTTGAATCTTGTCACTAGTAGGCACTTGATTGTTACTAGTATGAGGGATTTGTG
Source organism: Schistosoma spindalis (assembly GCA_946903255.1). Taxonomy (NCBI): domain Eukaryota; kingdom Metazoa; phylum Platyhelminthes; class Trematoda; order Strigeidida; family Schistosomatidae; genus Schistosoma; species Schistosoma spindalis. The sequence continues at coordinate 12,586,880 of OX336420.1, forward strand.
GAGATTGTAATATTTTTACAGATGAAATCAAGATTTACATTTCATGCAAAACAATTAATTAAATCATGCCAACCTAAAAGTAATCAGTGATAGTGTAACTGTAAAACTATCCAAAAAAGTTTTATGTTATTCACAAATTTTTAAAATTTATGGCGAAGCTATTAAAATTGTTTAAAATATCTATAGTTCAGGTGGAAGATGTCGAATATATTTTTTCTCTGAGCTAAATGATTTTTATTTGAGGAACGTCGAAACATTAGACAGAGAAAACACGAAGCTGAGAGTATATATTTTGAAATATAGCACTCTAACATTAATCAATAGAAATATCGATGTTGAATCAATTTGTCTACCAATAGAAAGTAGACAAAGAAATGCATGCTTTTGGTTGAGATCATGAATCGATTGATGTTGGATCACCATTTAAAACCTGAAGGCACTGAAAAGCCATTTTGACCTATGGTAGGACACCTCAACAGTGCGCATCTACGATCGCGCTTGCGGGATTCGAACCCAGGGCCTGCGGTCTCGTGCGTGAACATTTAAACTCTAGACCACCGTTGGATGCCGGCTCAGTGGTTCGCGTCCAAGACCAAAGAACTTGGGTTCGAATCCCGCTAGCAGGATCGTAGATGCTCACTGCTGAGGAGTCCCACAATAGAAGAAAACGGCCGTCCAGCGGTTCCAGGTTTTCAACAACGGTCTAACAACAATCGGTTCATGAACTCAATCAAAAATTTAATAATCTCCACAACCCCATACTGATAAATAAATGCCAGGTCACAAATCTGATATGAAATAAAAACAGTCAAAACAAGCATGTAAACAACAACAGCACATCGACGGGCAATAATCAAGGTAATTCTAGATTACCGGATATCAAATATCTAGTCAATTGTGGGGAAATTCTTATAAAGTCAGTGCTTATTAAAATGTGTATTGATAATGTTGTCGATCAATGTGATGGTAACATCGTAATCCAGCTCAGTAAGTAAAACATGTTTTAAAAAGGAACAAAACAAAACACCGAAATAGATTACGTATTTGTAATTCATTTTACGTGGATTAATACAAATAATAATAATGTATTGTATTTATCATCAATGAAGTTTCACAGGTTTATTATTTTCTTAAAAAAAAGTAAAGTGAGGCAAATAGAGCATAATAAACTTGTCACATCATCATGTTAATGACTGCCTATCTCTTTTTGTTTGAACCTTTTCATTTTCATCACATATCATTCTCTATTAAAAATAAATTCTATACTTATCAGCGCTAAGATTCAATTTTCATGTACATGCTATTGAAGAAAAATAAGAAGGATAGAGAGGAAATTACGTGCTTACGTTTCCGACAATATACAACTAAGAGTTATTATACCTTGACAGTTAGTTTATAACCAGCATACAATTGGTGTTTGTCAATTTTTTAAAAATTATTACCAGACAAAATAACCCAATTACATAAGTTTCTATAAAACAGTATCAGACTAGATTTGCATGTCCGGAAAGAGACACTTTTCAATTCATCATTGCTTTGGTAAATTCAAATTTTGCATTAAAATTACTTACAATTATTATTATTGTGTCTGTCATGTTACGCAATATTCATTTACATGTTATTTCTTCACAAAAATTATCCTTTTCTTTAGTTGTGATTTTTTCATTCGCCTAGTCGTTAAAACAGATGTAACTTCACAACTTCTATAATTATTGTAGAGTTCATCCAATCAGTTTTCTGGCCCCATAAAGATACTACCCCACTAATTCTATGTTTTGAACTCCATATTCAAATGAACACGCACATTTCATGCAGTTCATTCCCTTTATGAATTTAAATAAAGCAAGAACAAATATTGATGCAGAATAGTATGAATTCATAATATTTCGAAGTTTCTCGTCAGCTGTTTACAACCAATTATGTGATAGAATCTTTATATTGAGATGGTGTAAAACAATTGGTTGCAAAGGACTAAGGCTCTTAACAGTGCAATAGCTCGGCATTTATTCGACACCAGGCATACGATCGACATTTCGCACGCTTTTAAAATTATCAATAGACAAAGAAGTACGACTACTCTCCGTTTCGCTGAATCGATTGCGACAAAAAAACTTAAACCGAATTTATGCATTCAAAAAGAGACACTAATAAACTTATTATTACTCTAGTAATCCATTTTTTCTTTTTGTTTTTTGTTAATTGTGGTTATTTTATTCATTTATTTATTTTAAAATATTTATTTTGTGTTATATTCCTCCCCCATTACCTAATTCTTAAACCAACTTTTTATTCACCATTTCCGCCCACTGATCCTCTTAAATTATGTTAACTTTTCAAATTCAATTCAATTATTACGTAACTTACCACTGTTTTATTACCTCTATAATAATTATCATATATATATATATATATATATATATATATATATATATATACATATATATATATAATTATTGTAAATCTGTCATTCCAGTTATTTACATTCATTTATGCCAATTGTTTTACACCATCTCAATATAAAGATTCTATCACATATTTGGTTGTAAGCAGCTGACGAGAAACCTCGAAATATTATGAATTCATACTATTCTGCATCAATATTTGTTCTTGCTTTATTTGAACTCACACATGCCTATTCCCATATATGATCCCTTTTATTCTAAGTCTTTCTGTCACCACTGTCTATCACATTATTATCATACGTAACCCAATGTTACACTTCAATACGTATACGGTTGGAGTAAGCTGAAGAGAAACCACATAATTAATTTATACTATTCTTTCTCAATTATTGTGTTGGCTTTATTTCAATTGAAAATTTGTCAACAAAGAAATTTGTAAAACATTGTGAACTATTCAGTTATTACCAAAAAAACTCTCAAGTTTGTAGATGAAATTTTAAAAAAAAGTATTATGAACTGTTGTCATTATTATTGTTGATAGCATTAATCATGTTTTTGGAGGTAGTAGTCATAACACTTTGTAAAATATAACGGAGAATGTTGATTTAAAGTGTTTAAGAATTGATTGGACTTAAGATATTTTATGAACAGACTTTTCTGTGAAATACCATAGTAATACTATTTGCATCCTTTCAATTTGAAAAGTTACAAGCTAGTTACTTTGTGATCCACTGAAGTCCTTACATTTTATTATGATCACGAGCCCATGCAAGTTAGAAACCCATTAGAAATCTGAAAGCACTGGAAGGCAGTTTTTTCACAGTATGGGACTTACCAGCTTTGCAATTACATGACCTAACTACAACGGGGTAAAATCCAAGACTTTGATTTCGCGTGTGAACTCCTAGCCTTTGGACCACTGAGCTAGAATGCAATAATGTTGTGATGTGTGCTATTGATGTCATCAGATATAAGTAGTATGTATCATCAAATTAAAAGTGAAATGGCTGGAGGCAGAAGGTTAAGAAGATCGAAGAGAAATGAATTACAACTGAAAACTAATGATGTGGAAACGAAGGAACAGTGAAGTCTGAGACAATTGATTGATATTTTGTAAATGAAGTATTTACTATATAGTTCTCAGATATGGCTAAGGCATTCTGTAATTTTGTGTTCAAATACATTCAGTTGTCTCACAGGTTTGATCTCGTTCACTATAATGTAAGCATGTAATTCCACTGAATTCACGATATTACTCGACCATATTTTACGGCTTGCAGTGAATAACTTTTATATCCCAGAATGTTGAATTCTACTGTACACAGCCTCTTACCAGAACCCCAGAAATTTCTTTTCGAAGATAGTCACTAGTGAGCATATAACAGTTGTCCGTATGGGGATTGTAGTAGAGCGATATCGCGAATTGTTAAATGCGTAAACTATTGGATTCCAGACGTGCTGATATGCACTGTTGAAAAGTTCCGTACTGAATTCAAGTGGTCGTCCAGTGCTTGTATGTGTTTAATAGTGTTCTAACTTGGTGATCTAAATAAATCTCACTCGAGAGACCGAAGATTCTGGGTTCGAATCCTGAGTGCGGAATCGTAGATGCACATTGCTGAGTCCCATACTGGAACTAAACGACCGCTCAGTGATTCTACATTTTTTGTTGGTGGCCTAGCATCGATCAACTCATGATCTCAATCAAAAATTTTCCACAATAACCATAACTAATGTTACTTAAAATCAACAGAGTTATTAAATATTTTAACAAGAATGTTTCACATAAAAGTTGCGGACACTTTAATATCAACCAAAAAGAATTTGTATCAAAAACGTTTTCATCAATTCCACGTTGATTCCTAGAAGATTAAAGTCTAGGAAACAGACTATTTAACAAGAAATATTACAAACGAATGATTTTTCTTTTATTCATTCATCAATTAAATATATTCGTTTACCATTAAGTGAATTATAAAAACTATTCAATAAAGAAGTCAATTCTTTTGCTTTGTATCTAATTAATGATGTGTCAAAGAAAAAAAACTGATAGGAAGTAAGGTAACTTTTACTTCCTTCTTCAGAAAAATTGATGTCATTTAATAATTAAATTAGTGTATGATAATGTGAAGAGATATAAGAGTAATATTGCATTACTTTATCAACACAAATCATAACGTAATCCTTAATTTTGTTGCTCCGATAACATAATGATTACATTATTACACTGACATCCCTTTGTAGATCATTATTTTAATTAAGTACATGACGGAAAATGAATATAAATCATTTGATTGTGTTCATTGATTATCGATATATTGTAAATGAATGATCTAAACTATTGAGATATATGAAAATAGATAAATCTTCATAATAAAAACTAATTGGGTGTTTTTCTTGTTCTTAACAATAACTTAGCAATTGATAATCAATACCATTATTCTTAATTTGATTGTGTTTAAAAAAAAAACAAACAGAATAAAACACACTACCATTCATTTTGATAAACTAAAATGATGTTTAATTAAAGTTTCAAGGCAGATTTTACACTTAAAAATCAGAGTAATCTAATGAAGTTTATTATTTGATTCTATTTCTTTCTCTGTTAGATGCTACTTATGTCGATAGATATAAGTAGTATATAACATTAATCAGAAATGGAGAACCTGTCAGTAGAAGGTTATGTAGGTTGATTTGAAGAGATTAGGAATGATATTAGAAAGGAATTATGAATTGGAAGAATCATTCAGAATGTGAAAGATATATGATGGAAATCTGTAAATGAAGTATTTAATGTATGATTCTTATATTTTTATAACTAGATTCTGTAATTTTTTATTAAACAGTAAATTGGTTATGCCCATCTGTATTCTCGTTCGTTACAATTACAGTACAAATTGAATGATTTAGATTAAAGAATACTTAGTGTTGGGCGAATATTAGTGGATTTTATGAATTGATTGTAATGTTGCTCAAAATTCCTCCAGCCACTTGACTATAATAGTTTGATTTTTAGTACGGTCATAATTTCTCCGAAATACAGCAGCAAATTCACAGAGGTTTATTGCTAATGGATAACATCACTATGCAATGACAGATTACAAACAGTTTTTTGTTAGGTATGACAAGAATTGGCAAAGAAAAGGTCTCATTCTTACATATAGAACTCAAAATAAATACCAATCAACATCAAAGTCAGAATCTTCAATACGAACGTCAAATGAATGGAGCTGAAACTTGGAGAACTACCACAGCCAATATCAAAAAAGTACAAGTATTTACAAACAATTTTCTAAGCATGATACTGAATGTCTGTTGACCGGATACCCAGAAACTCCAGGAAACTTGTAGTCTATTCAACGTTGGATAGCATTTTTGCAGAAACATCTTGAGAATGCAGAATCTCTTTTTACGGTTTTGACTGAATATTTACCCATACTTCTATTATATCTAATATGGTTCGAGAGATTTCTATAAGCCAAACGTTATGGTGTGATGCTATTAATATTCCAATGCACAACCCAGTGACTATCTGGAATCAGTAGCAAAGTGAATATCGAGATGGAATTCTATTGAAAGGTGCTGGTTTCGAGTCATTGAGTGAATATTAACTTAGGGAAGCAGGTGCATCCAGCTAACCAGTCCTAAATAGGATCAAACGCGCATCCTGAATTCCACTACTAGCCACCATCCATTACTGCTTAAATCCTGTTTTGCCTGCAGAAAATTCTAATTGTTTAACAATTTTAAGGACTAGTATGTTTGGATTAACAATCCACAGTTAAAAGATTTATAGCTAGGTTTCTCGATTTTACATGAATTCTTCGGAGTGTAATCTATTAGTACAATGAAAAGACACAATAACTACTGTTCATTAGATTTGTATCTAAACCAACCTTCCTTATTATTATGAAGAAAAAGTATTTTTTTCATGAAGTTGTTTAGTATATGATTGATTCCATGTGATAAATTAAACTGTATTGCTGCATAATGATTATTCACTAAAACGGAATAATTGTTAACTCCAGTTTTCTAAGAAAGAATTTCGTTCCAGAAATAATAATAATTGAGAAAAAAAATCATTATTAGAAATATGGTTACTCATGTATATTGATTTTACACTGTATATCATCGTTTATTGATTTATTTTATGGTTCACATTGAAAGATCGATAATGTACGTTGATGACATCGTATTTCTTAAGTATCTAATCACTTAGAGTACGTTATTTTCATATGGGTAATATACAACATATTTCATCAAACAAAGTTTGTTAAATTGACTGTACTTCCAGTGGAACAATGTAATAAGATAAAATCTACTAAAATTGATCGAAAATGATGATCAGAAAAAAAATATCTGGGAATATTTGTTTACCTCTCTAGCACTTTACTTGATATGTACGTTAATATGAGGGAGGTAATAGCGGAATGTTAGAAAAAAAAAGAACTATGTACTTTTGATGATAAAATATGCGTTCATTTGTGTTCCTTTGTTTGTAATGAACCTATTTTCACGAAAATATACACTAAATAAAACAAATTAAATTCAACGTGTGCATTGTATAACTTGTATCACTTATTCCTTTTATGAAAAGAAAGAAAGTGATAAATTAACGTTTAGACTTGATTTAAAACATTAGACATTACAACCACGTTTGTTTACATAAAATAGACAGACATTTGTTTTTGTATAGTTGATTCATTTCAAATTCAGTTATGTTTGTAGAACAAATTAGTCTATATATATTGACAATTATGAATAAAGGTTCAATATTGCAATGTATCTGAAACTACAGTAACAATTTCTTACATTCTGAAATACTTAAGGGAAATATCGTTAAATTATTGTTAAAAATAAAATCTTAGGTTGTTTGTACATGAAGAAACGCCTAGAAATGGAATAAATTGATTTTATTCTACGATATATAGTAGTTTTTTCTTCATTATACTGAATTAACCTCGTTTAGTAATCAACAGTCAATTCATAATTTGACGGATGAATAATATATATATGTTGCGTCAAATATATAATTTGGGTACCACAGTACATTAAAACTTCTAATCGCATAGATAATCACAAAGTTCCGTATTACTGAGTGATTAATTAACACCTTAGCTCTATATATTCTCCATGACCTTTAAAAATCTTGATTATGTCAGTATTTGTCAAATGTTCTTTTCGATAGAACAATGAGAAGACGGAGTTGTTCTACCGAAATTTATAAAAGGGACTAATTGCTTTAAATGTTTTTTTCCTAAAAATAATCTTCCTTTCTGATTCATTTGTAAGGGATCAAATTTTCCCGTTGTTGGTGTTAAGGACTTCAATAGATCAGTATACTTTAGAATTTATGAATATTTAACGAACTGCTATTATTCATAAACATTTGAAATAAAAGTCACTGGGTTCAAGTTCTGATGTGAATGTCTAAACTGGAAGGCAAGTATATTCAGCTTACGAATCTTAAGTAGTACGAAACGTGTATCCTGGATTTCGATGCTATCTCTTCTCGATCTGCTTTTAAAGCACCTTGATTTTTGTTTAAAGCTTGCATATAAATTATCTTGTTATTCATGAAATAATCAACGTATAATTCTGAAAAAGTGGCTTTTTGTTCATATTGCTTTTCATAGTCAAAAATAATGTAATTATAACAAAAGTACCGTATTTCAGCGATTCTATTGGGCATTACAATCAATTTCCAAAAGGCCTGAGATTCACAATCACTATAATGGGAAAGGTGAGTTTTCATCCGAGAATTCATTCTTAAATAAAAATTACTGCAATACGTAAAAAATGCTATTTTTGAAAAAGAGTAAATTATAGGTAGTTTCCAAAAATTATATATAGACTGTCATATATATATATATATATATATATATATATATTCTTATTGTACAACTGATAAGTAACTAGATTATATACATTTACCAATTATCTACTATTATACGACTTACATTTCTTAACTTATTCCCATTACATTAGTTATAGTCTGTCGCAATTACAACCACTTTTGAGCTTGAACTTGCATAGTATTTACTTTTTATTTGATGGACGATATAGTCTGGTTTGCGTGTATATAAAGCAATTATGTCTGATTAATACGGTGGAAGCTGATATTGGTGTTCTGGACTCAGCAGTTTGAGCTAAGCGAGAGGGACTAATAAAGACACTAGGCTGCTCACATCGGTCAACAAGTCATTGGTTTGACGGCGTTGTGATTGTCTAAGTCGTGTTCTGATTGGCGATCTTATCATGTGATAACTGGGCATAAGCTGTAACAAAATGTCCTGAATTAACTCATGACAATATGTATTTTACGTCTACTTCGTACATAAGTTATACCTTTATACATAAGTTGAGTGATTTTATGCTAAGGATTTTTTACATAAATACTGTTTGTTTCGACCTTCCCATTACTTATTTAGCAAAATATCAAAGTCTAGACAACTGATCAGTTTTTGTTGTCATCTGTGCATCCAGTGCTGATTCGTTAGATATATAGTCAGTTTTGTTTCACGTTGTATAAGATAGATAGAATATGACTGTCAGTGGAAACTACGATGCGAATTTCTTTTCATTTATGACTCGTCAAGTGAGTTTGCGCGTACTGTCTCACATTAATTATGTTAAATACTAAAATTAGCCAAATATCGAAAGATGCCACATTTATTTGACACGTTCGACATAATCTTCATTTTGGTATTGTGTTATAAAGCGAGTCTAGACAACTCTATAAGTTTTCGGGCTCCATATGATGCTAAAATAAATGTGTGCTACATAAATGAGTCAGTCTTATGCTTCTTGTATTGTTTGCACACTTACATGTGACCAAATATAATTTTTATGCATGTTATCAGAATGTGGGTTTGTGGAGACTGTAGTAATTTTGATAGTTAGATTCATGGATCGATCCGAGTTAGACCACCACTGAAAACCTGGAAGTCTTCGACGGCCGATTGGTCCTAGTATGGGACACCTCAACAATGAGCATCCTCGATGCTTCATGCGGAGCTTGAACCCACAAAATTCAGTCTCGCGTGAGAACACTTAGCCTCTAGAACACTGAGCCGGCATCCAACCGAAAGATTGTTGGTTCGAGTCCAGCATACATTATCGTGGATACGTATTATGATGGAGTCCCATACTAAGACGAAATGGCCGTCCAATGCTTCCAGATTTTCGATGGTGGTCTAGCTTAGATCAACTGATGAACTCAACCTTTATATATGTGAATTTTATATACAAGTGATCTTATTGGATTTATTGTATTCATTCAAACAACTACATGAGTGGATCACACTTTGTCTGAATAAAAAATTACTATTTTTACAACTCTCGTTTTTTATCAGGAGTTCGTATTTACTACTAAAGTCTAGGTAAAACGAAATCTACGAAAAGAAAAAAAGTATTTTTCCTTGATAAGTATGAGCAGTTTAGGATGCCCACGTTAGTGAACCAGTGTTTTTTTTTCATTGTATAAATATTTACTACTGAATATTTTTGTAGTATATAATTGCAGATAGTAAGTTTCTAAAAACAATTTGACTATCAACTAGATAGAATTTATTTTCCAGGTTAAAATAGGACAGTTCAAATTTATATGGTAGATAACAATTCAGGGAATTGTTTACTTCGTTCTAAATTAATTTCGTATAACATGGGATCGGAAATAGGGTTATGGTTATAGAAACATTAATCAAAAGTACTACTATAAATCAAGCGGTTTTTCTAGTTTGATGAGATATCTAAGTTAATTTGGACACTGATTATGAACTATAGTTATCATGTTAACATCATTTAAGAATCAAGTTCGAATAGGTTTACAATCAAAGATGATTTATTTTTCAATATGTTTTATATGAATATAATTTGGATTCGAATCTCACGAGGCAGGATCGTCGATGTGCACTGCTCAGGAATCCCACAATAGGACAAACTATCCGTCCAGTGTTTCCAGGTTTTCCATGGTGATCTGGCTTCAATCAACTCATCATTTCAACTAGTAAAAATACATGTTCAGCTAGATATATTGAGAACATATTTTGATAACATTAAAACCAATCACTAATCTTATTAACAAAATATTTATGGTCACACCTTAGAAAAAATTATCGTTAGGGTTAGAGAAGAAATAGCAGGGTTTTTTTTATAACGTCAATCAAACTATTGAATCTAGGCAAATATATGATACTGATCGAATAAATAAATAAATTTAAATTCACAGAAATCTCAATAGAACTACTGATGATTTGCTTTTTGTGGAATAGGTCATTTACCTGTAATAAGCAATGACAGATATATATAGAGGTATTAGTTATTTTAATGACTGAAATATTGTAAATTCAATTTCATGCTAACATATTACAACAGACTTTTTTTAAATAATTAAATGACAAATCAAAATCTTTCGCTATGAAAGTCCATTCAAACTGTCAGAGAGTGATTGTAAGAACAAGCTATTAATTAAAAATAATCATTTTTTTTCTATTCATTGAAATTTCAGTCATTATTCTTGATGATATTTCTTCAGACGACATTGTGCTTGTCAAGAATGGTGAACAAAAGTATATTCTACGCACTAACCTTTCAAATATTAGATATGTATACATATATCAGCAAGCTAACACTTCAGATGTTTGCCCAATATTTAAGAAGTGCTGTGGTGTGTACTACTAATATCGACAAAATATAAGTAGTATGTATCATCAATCGAAAGTGGTATGCCTAGAGGAAGATGGTCAAGAACATTGGAATGAAGAGAACGAGAACAGAGATTGATTGGTATTGAAATGAAGGAATAACAAATTTTGAAATAATTCATTGACAATTTGCAAATGAAGTGCTTACCGTATGGTTCTCAGAGTATACTAAGATATTCTGTAATGTTGTACTAGAATACGTTTTGTTATGGATATGTTCTGAGTTTGGTTATGTAATTCACATAGCCATGTAGAGTACGATTGTGAAATGCCTACATGTCAAACTTCTTCCGTAGTTTGCAATGATAAATAAACTTTATTTTAACAATGTTTCGATAAGTTGGGTTGTGGCCAACAGTGAAATCCAGGACGTGAGATTATTATTTGCAAGTACACTTATCCTAATGTTGATTTTCAGACCGAAATACGAATTTAGTACATATCTCTTCAATCATTTGAAGCGTTATTCACTGAGCTAACGAGCCCATATAGACAATAGTTTGTGCTAACATCTAGTTATGTGTAGAAATCCTTGTGAGTGATATAGATAACGAGGCAATCTGTTCAGAGTGTACTTAAGTTAAAAGAGACAAATCAGTCGAAGTCCTTAGCACCAACAACAGAAAAATCAAACTCTTTCAAGTCAATTATAGTGTTTTCATCTAATGTACTGATTTTATTGAGCGAATTGTTGTTTATACCCCGATTATTAATGACGGTGAAAACTGAGTTAGTTATTATGTTGGGAAACCGAGTGTTGATAAGCCGACCTATTTTTCTGTAAACTATGACAAGAAATATTTGTTTTCTTTGTAGTTTTGGTAATCGGGTAGGAGTATACTACATGATTGAGCCTAATTTTAGCACACAAATTATTTTAAAATGTTTTCGATCATTTCTATTTTGTACGGTAATCAGTTCTTCCTGCTATCAAATTATCATAAACTTAATTTCCGTCATCAGTATTATAGTTTTGATCGTACAATATAGCGTGTTATCTGAAGATAGACTACTGAATTTTGATCCAGTAGACTAAAGCTTAAACATTCTTTTACGAAATGGGGTTTCTTGAGATCGTTTGCATGTGACGGGGTTACGGATGTTCACTTCTGGGTAGTCCAATGCTAGGATAAACATATTGTCTAGTACTTCCTGGTTTTCATTAGTTGTCTCACCTAATGATGATTTCGGTTTTAGTCTTTTGGTTTGTATTCGTAATATTTTGTGACATTAAAACTATTCTGATTATCATGCATTAGTGTAGATTTTATAAACAGAATAGTCGAAACTGAGCATTTCTTATTTTATTAAAAGTTGTATGCTTTCCCAGCGTAATTAACATTTTGTAGTCCTGTTCAAGCTTGATATCTTTCCTGAAAATTTTCAGCTCAAGTATAGATAATGTAGCTTTCATTCACTGACAATGAATAGTTTATGATATAAGTGTGTTATAGACATTATCTAACTCTACTCAAAAACTTGAGTTAATTAGCTTAAACTATGGTTTGCTGAGTTCCTTATTCATGAAAGATATGAAATCTGTGCATGAAAGTCCTATATCTCCATCACATATGTTTATCGAGCTTAATCTTAATTACCTATTATTGCATTATTTATCTGTCTAGACACTTTATGGATCTGTGTATATCTATGAAAACAGCTAATCCTTTTTATCTAAAGCATAAATATTATATTTTTTGTTGGAAAACAAACTGATTCTCTTACACACAGATTTAGTATCATGTATATTATTAGATTCTAACTATATGAAGGAGAAGAGATATGTATTAAGAGAAACAAATGTCCAGTTCCATGTTCGATGCATACAATTCCTACTGACTGTATACAAATGAAGCTATTATTTATATAGAGCTGAATTATTCTGAACATGATATTCATTAACTTAATACAGATTTTTAAATATCTAGAGGCGCGTGACTTATGACACCGTTTAGGATCTGACGACATTTGGGGTTTTTATTTTATGATATCTGTTGATTAAATAGTATTTTTGATCCATATCAGTTTGGTTGCAAACTAGACTACGCTTCTGTCTTTGTTCCAGTTCTATAATCTTTACTACTGTGCACATTTAATAATTTTCACTCTGAAACTAACTAACGAACAGTATACTTTGTATAGAGAAATATGTCCTACGCTTTTTCGTCTACTTTTTGATGCAATCGGACACTAATTTTTAATTTTTGCGAAATCCTGCATCTTATCTATTATCCTATTGTGTTTCTCATTATTTCCTTCCTGAACAGTTGATATATTGGAAACTTTGCAATCAACTGACAAGTGCTGTTCTCTGGGATTCAAACCACCGACTGCACTTTTGAGACTCACGTATGTGAGAAATCATATACGCAAAAATATCCAAAAGCTATGCGATACAGCATCTATCTCTTGTAACCACACGATAGAGCAGTTCCAAAGGATAACCTTATGAAACATCTGTTCATAAATTTTGTCAACAATAGTAAAGATATTTACAGCTGGCATTACTCACTGATCTTGGTTAAACAACCATTGTATACTAGGTTGTCTATTTAATATCCATCGGTGATGTTAACCGTAGAAGTCAACATTTTCCACAATATTCACTGTAAATGTTGTTCTGTTTTGATAAATACTACATCTAAACTGATAATATTTATTTAGGGAGATATTGATCATGATTTATAGTTCAGATGGATGATTTCGAAGTTTCGTGTACTAAGCTAACTGGCATAGGAAGAATCATAGTTTATCGTTCAAATTGTTTCATACTGTAATAGAACTTTAGTGTTAGATAGAAAGATTCTCATTATTTCTCTATCTCCTTTTATAATACGTAGTTGATGCCTTTAAGATATATTTATTTGGACAAATAATCTAACTGGTCACTGAATTACAAAACATTTTATTTGTGTTTCTACCAATGAAATACATCCTGTTATAACTGAAGATGATGTAATCCATCTTGAATTCTGCCATAGTACCCTGATGTGTTCGTGATAAATTTCTTTTATCATTGAACAACTTAAGAAATGACAAAGTGAAAAGGTATTACAAGTCCTTATACATTGTACATGTGATTAATTAAAATCGATATGTTACTATGAAATTATAATATTTATTTAAAAAAAGAAGATTAAGAAATTAGGGTTTTCGGTTGGCATATGATAAATTCTATTTAGAAATAATTGTAGGCTCATGTAATACGACACATTGAATATGGACTTGAATAGACTGGACGTCTGTCATACAATAAAATTTCCATCTTGATAATTCCCATTTCAATAGATAAAAAGAAAAAGAGACTTTCAGAATAATTGTACATTCTGTACATAAGTTAAAAGACTGGAAAAGAATAACTCAGATTTTGTAGTAAAATGCTATGACCATGGAGTGCAAAGGAAAGTTAGTAAACCAAAGGCGATGATAACAAATGTTATTGCTAAAATATAAATTAGGAAAGTGTTTCAAGGCTATTATTTTAAATAAAGAACTAACACGTAACAACAAAAAGCTAGATAACCTGATATCTTCTTAGCAATTACCGATCTAGCCAGACAAATATAAACAGAACCCGATGCTTAAAAACAACTTGAACATATAATATGGTGAGTTTTATATAGAAGGTTATTACAGGTCAGTCTAACAAATAATTCATAAACTTTTTTTAAATACTTTGTGTAAGTTAAATAGTGATCTGTGTTACATTGAGAACTTTAGGTTTTCTTATAGCTATATTGCCAGTTATACCGGTTATCTATTTCACGAATTTACACAGTAACCAATAAACAATCATTATGGCGTTAGTCCTTATTGGTCTTCAAGCTGCTTTTTTTTTATCAAGTTTTCAATGAGAAGACGTTGATAGAAAGCAGATTAGTTTTTGTTGTACCCGATTAAATTATAACTCAGAGCTCACGCAATAATATACTGGAAATGTCATACCGCACAGTATATCAGATAATAAATCATACTTTAAACACAGTCAATTCTCTAGTGATAGGGAGAGAAACAAACCCTGCATAATATATCAGTAATAATTAGGAAACATTAAAACATATAACGACAAATAAGAAATCCCTTGAGAGCTTACGATGAGGTAAACATAAACATTTAGTAATTAAGTTATCCATCAATTGTACAAAATAAATATAAAAATGATTGGAATCCGAAAAATATCTCCAAAAGTCTCACTAAAACCTGATCGAATTATCCTAATTTACTATTTTTATTCTTGTGAATTATTTTAAAAATTGCTAGTGTGAAATGTATATACATTAAATTAAATTCAATATGTCAACTACCTCAGTGGGTTGAACTGTTACATCGTTACATCATGGTAGATAAAACCTAATGTTATACTACAAAACATATCAACGTTTGTTATTGCCTAACAATAAATGCTCATGTCTGAGCAGACGATTGTAAAATTTTATCATTAAAAATGTGAGAAGGGGTTTTGTGGATATTATAGTAATTTTAATAGTTGAAATCATGTGTCAATATATGCTCATTGGTGACTGACTTAAAGTGGTGTTTCCTGGAGTTCTAGTGAGAAGCAGTGACCAGTGGAGTTCAACCAGGTCTGTTGTGAGATAGTAACTTACTGAAGACAGTGGTGGATGTGTCACTCAATTTCGTGGATTAGATGAAGTTAGACATTAACACCATTGGATACCGTCTCGGTGGTCTAGTGGTCAAGCGCTCACTCGTGAGACTGATAGGTCCTGATTTCGAATTTTGCGAGGCGGGATTGTGGATGCATACTGCTGAGGAGTCCTATACTAGGACGAAGCAACCATCCAGTGCTTTCAGGTTTTCCATAGTGGTCTAGCTTCAAATATCTCACGAATTCAACAATTTAAAGATATAATAAAGTGGGATAAATGAGAAGTAAATTCATCATATGTTACGTAGATTAATAATTATGTTCAACCAATAGTAATAGCAATAATAATAATAATAAGATTTGTGAATAAAAATGACAGAGACAATTGGATTTGACTATGAAAGGTTGTAAGTACAATAGTCAAATTAGGTCATTCAATAGCTAAGATTACTATTGATTAATTGGACTCGAGGTTGGTCAGGGGAGGAGAAGCGGTTGAAGATATTTCTTTTGTACATAAAGGTCAGGTTTCTTCATTAGGCTGCTGCTTCAGCCGTTCGCTTGACAATCCTAAATTCAGATGGTTTAAACAATGCACATTATCATTAACCTGACCATTTTTCGGATTATTAATTTGGATATATAATTGTAGAAGATGAAGAGAGTTTATCGAAAAGACTATTCTTCATTCAAATACTAGTCTTTTAACATGATGGGGATCTTTCAACGGTTAAATGAATAAGTTTACTGAAGAAAATGATAAGGTTGACTAAAGTAAAATCAAGTCTCTCTCAAACTGTAATTTTTTCTAAAATGCTGGGTAAATCATTTCCACTTTATTTTTTCACGTAAAACTCCGAAATCCATTATGGAATGTAACTTTATTGATAAACGAATGTTCAGTATTATAAGCAAAGATGAATAGTTGTTAACAGTGGAATCCAGGACGCGCGTTTCGTCCTATTTTGCGACTAGTCAGCTAGATGTACTTGCATTTCAGAGTTCTTATTCACTCTAGGACTCTAACCCAGTATCTTTCGCTTCAAACACCATCTCATTATCTACGTAGCTAATAGGTCTTGATAACCACTTGTTTGTGTAATGAAGTGAAATTTTAAATCCACATGATATTGTTTAACTTGAATCTTTCCATTATAATTTAGAACTGCAATTGATCAATCTCTTATTTACATATGTGCATATTTGCTTTAATTCACAAGTATTCTAAACAAAGATGAATAATCGAATGTTCAATAGTTATGCAATTAAATAAAAATAAATGTTTAAATACAAAATCAAATGGAGAGAAAAAAACAGATCAGTGAGGACACGTTAAAAGTGAGTACCGAAAATAGAATCAAAATAATTTTTTTCAAAATAAAAATAGGTAATTTCCGGAATGACAATCAGTAATTATTATTATTATCATTATTATTATTACTATTATTGTTTTGTACTAAACAGAACTACAGTAGTATGAGTAGTATCATTCAAATTTTGTTTTGTTTTTTCTGTTTTATTACTTATTCAACTGTCATCAAAATATGTTATTCAATGTTAAACTAGATACTTTTAGAAATAATAAATATGTAATAGAAATATCGAATAATCATAATAATTATATACATCCTTATTCATTGATAAATTTAAATAATTTTAATAGTTGAATTTATAAGTTGATCATAAGTACACTACTATTGAATGCTTGGAAGCTCTTGACGATCGTATGATTCTAGTACAGGACTCCTCAACAATGTACATCCATGATCTTCACAAATCCTCATTCTGATAATAATCATGTACTCACTAGTGACTGGCTGCAAGATAGATTTCATGGAGCTCTAGTGAGAATCAGTGATTAGTGGAATGCAATCCGTGTCGGATAGAGACAGGTATCTATTGTAGACAATAGATGAATGGTTGTGCAAGATCATGGATCAATTGGAGTTAAATATTCACTTCGTTGGATACCGGCTCAGTGGTTTAAAGGTTAAGTGATCACACGCAAAACCGAAGGTTCTGATTTCGGACTGCGCATGAGGGATCGTGGATGCGCACTGTCAAGTAGTTCCATACTAACAGGAAACGGCCATCCAATGCTTTCAAGTTTTTAATGGTAGTCTGGCTTAGATCGACCCATGAACTCAACTATTAAGATTACTGCATTCTCCACAAATCCCCATTGTGGTAAAATTTAAGTAAAGTGATAAGAGTCACATTCGCAGGATAACATAAATTCCCTCTTACATAGTTGAAGGCCAAAACATTTCGTACATTGTTCGTTTATTATCATTTATAAGTTCATACCCTTGTTTGCATGACTTCATCTCTAACATATCAATGCAAATCAATCTCAACTATCATTGTATATTTGTTGTTCCCCCTTCTTTTATGACGTTTCTCATTGAACTTTATCGAGTAGAATAGTTGAAAAATACATTTTATAATGCAATGTACAGAACAAATGACTTTTAAGTAATAACAAAAGGCCTACTTATAAAGCTTGAAGTCATTGTGTATCATGATTACTGTTTTAAGATCACAATAATTTCGGTTGTTCTCACTATTTAAGTTACTTAGTGATAATTTTATCAAAATAACTTAACAGTAATATTGATTACGGTTAATGAAAGCTACTCAACTAATTATATTCTATACACAGAAGTGTGTTGAGAAAATTACTCATTTCACTGCACGCATTATTACGTCATGTCATAGCATTGGCATTAATATAAATATATTCAGTTATATAAAGTTTAACTTAAATATTGATTGAACTAAATTCAGAAATTGTAAACATCAATTTACAATACGTTTTATTTTTTCAATCGAAGGTTTTAGTAACAATTATTATTAAAATGAAGGGGGGAGTGAAATCAGATTCACACGTCCGCTTCGTGCCTCCTGGATAGTGGGATGGATGACCCTGGAACTAACGTGAGCTGTAAACCGGGTGGCGGAGATCGGGCGAATCACCCACTCTACGTGTACCCATCCATTGATTACGAAACCAACAATTACTCCTGGATCGCAAGACGACAAAAAATTCACAAAAGTGATGCATGGAATGTACGGGGTCGCTCCATATGGGGAAAACTCCAACCGATTGCAAAAACAGCTACTCTAGCCCTGGTTATTATGCCTTGTTGCGATGTGGACTGTTTCTCTCCGGAAGGGCCTCACAGTCTTCACAAACTTGTTTGGCTGGAAGGGGATTATTAAAATGATATTAGCACAGCTAGTGCCATGAGTTCTTTTTTACTAGAGTTAACTTGAAGCCTAATATATCTGATTTCATAGGCGGTGATCTGTTAACTCATTAGATATCAATAAAAAGGTCAGTTAAATTTTATAGAAGACAAGAAATCCAACATTGCAACAATATTTCATAATACATATATCATAGAAAAGACTGAAGATCCTGGGTTTAAATCTCGCATGAGGCATGAGGCACTGCTTAAGAGTTTCATACTAGAACGAAAAGGCCGTACAATGCTTCCAGATTTTTAATGGTGGTTTGACATTGATTGGTTCATGATTTCAATAAAATAATATCTGCTGAACAGTTTGACTATTTATTTTGGAAATTAATTCACCGTTCTTACGAAAATAAATATTTGTTAAATTGATATGTTTAATAAGAAGTAATGTGTTTATATATTTAGTTCCAAAGAAGATATCAACTATGAAGTACGACTTTAAATAAATGGAAAATATTCTGGCATACATTTCACTTATTAAGTCTAGTTATGTAATGTATTTAGTTATTATCTGATTATCTGCTCAAAAACCAACTTTATACGCTTATTTGTATTGTTCTCATTTAGAACATAGGAAGTTATAATCCCGAAAATATGTAATTCGTCTTTCGATAGCAGAAATATCTGTTCTCAGTTGTAAGGAATCAGTTGGTTATTATTAATGTGAAATGAATCAGTGGGAATCTTATATATTTTGTTTAAAATTATTTGCATATCTTTAAAAGTGTATCACTATGATACAGTTGTACATAAAAATATTTATACAAATGTTTTTGTCCCAGCACACTTTTTTACAATGTTACGCGAACAAGTAAAAAATAATAAAAGAAGGTAATATAAACATGGAAACAAATTGAATGTAATTATATTTTTACATTAACATACAAATAAAGATATATAAGTTAGCTGAGAGAAGTCAACAGGGAACCTAGGAGATAGGTTTTGCGTTATTCAGCACTGATTATTGTGGTGTAATTACACTATTGAAGGGAATGGTGCTCTCTGGAGGATTTGATTACGTTGTATGCAGTCTTATATTCAGTGATGTTAAGGTTGAGCTGTGCTGGCCCCGATTGACATGCTGTAAGACTAAGTTGTAATTAGAAATGAATGATGACCGATATCATGGATGTCGAGTCTTTATTGACGCTGATTTAATTCTATCGTATAAGTTTCAATATGACCACTAGTCTTAGTGAGTCAGTATCACGTGAACTGTCCTAAGATATTAGATGATAATCACTTGACATACTCGGCGTCTACCATTACTCTGTGGTCAACCAATTATAGATTGAGAGATAATTTAAAGAATTCCCACTACAACTGAAGGCCTTAAAAGGAAAAAGGCTCATTTCTGACGTAAACTATGACTAACTAGACCAGGATACTTTCTGAAGTGTTTTTACATAAATCGCATATACATGACGGTTACTTCTAGTTTGCTAATCAAAACCAATGCAGCCGTTAACTAGCAGTATTTCACAATTA
Source organism: Schistosoma spindalis (assembly GCA_946903255.1). Lineage (NCBI taxonomy): Eukaryota > Metazoa > Platyhelminthes > Trematoda > Strigeidida > Schistosomatidae > Schistosoma > Schistosoma spindalis. The sequence continues at coordinate 12,607,344 of OX336420.1, forward strand.
CTCGAATTGTGAGAAGTCAAAACGTTATAAGACATGAATTTTCAATAAACATCTTTAAACATTTTGTGCTGGTTTCTGAAAAGAAAAAAATTATTGTTCTTCTAGTGATCATAACAAAACTTCCCCGAAAAGAATTTAGTCTGTGAACAATTCTTGGGTTTCCGAGGTTCCAGTGAAAAACCATGACCAACGAAGTTCAACCGCATCGATTGTGCTGCAGTTATTTATTAAAGACAATAAGAGACAGCCGCGTAATGTTTCATATACGTGAAGTCGACAAACTGTTGGGTCATGTGACTGTTTATGCACATTTGCAACTAAATATTTTGGGTAGTGTGAATCGGTGTATATTCATCCTATGTAGATTGTCCGGATATGTTATGACTTTATGTAAAATAGATGAAAACGTGGAAGCGGCTGACAAGTGTTGAATGGAACAAAATGTGGGCCTTTGATTCCACTGCTAGCAACTATCAAACACTTCTTAACATGCATTTGACATAATGGGCTTTTAGAAGCAATCCGCACAAGATGTGCATAGGCCAACTAAGACTATTCAAGGTTCATTCACCAATATCAACAACGTTATTATTGAAAATAACGAATTATAAATTAAATTAAAATTCATACGCGTTCAACAGGTAGGCATCCATCCGAACTAAGCAACTAAGAGGATAAATCTGTGGATGTTTAAAATAAACGGTACCAAGTTCAAGCTGTGAAGTGAACAACGACACTAAGATACAGGTATGGTCATCTACAAGGAACTGCCAAACTCCTCTTTTAATTTTATTTACTTTCTGAATATGGAGATAATATCATTTTATCTCTGAACTCCAGTAGATTGATTAGCATATCAACGAACGCAGATTTTTACAATCGATTGAATGTATGTTGACCAGCATATGAAACTGTTTTAAATCAATTTGTAAAATGAATTGAATAAGCTCCGAAAATCGATTTCATTTAGATTCTGCAATGTTATACGATAATTAATATCCAAAACAATAGGAATTTGTAAGAAATCGGAATTCAATTCAGTGAAATAACTACTCTAAAAGTACGAACTGCAGTCACCAGAGACCCTGAGTTCATATGAAAAAGACAACTGTGTAACAGATAACTATTATAAGAACTGAACATTATACATATCATCAGAGTTATGACATCAGATTAAAAATGTTCAATGGACAGAATTCGAAATCAGTTTGATTTTAACATGGTGACATACCTACACACCCTTTCACATTCATCATATCAAGTTAATATCGATCAAACTTATAAGAGAAACACAATCGATATACTTCCTAATGAGATATGAAAAAGAGTGAATAAGTTCAACATTCAATAACATTGTTATTTCAATGATTCTTACAAAAAGTGCAATCTAGTCGCTTATTGCAGATGATTTGATTTTCATTATGATAAAGAATTTTGTTCGTTATGTAAATGATTTACCACTACTTTTTTTTAAAAAGATTCTATTGACATTGTTTTAATAACTGATTTGAAATATGGTTTTGTCATATGATTTAGTAAAATTACATTCTAAAATATATATGATATTTCATTGGGATCACGAAATGTTTCAAGGTTAGATAACCATTAAGAACCTGGGAAGACTAAACAGCTATTTTATCCTAATGTACAATATGTTAGCATAGGACATCTGCAACTGAAAAAGATTGACTATTCATATACATGAAATATTCAACTTTATTTTATCTTTGATTAAGAATTTAATTAATCGTGCTTTTGATGTGCAAAATGTAAGAGCTATCTATATAAAACGTAATATTAGTATGATAAAAAAATAAAAAACTCCGTTAATCTACTCTACGCAATAGGCGTTCTATAAAATCTCCTCGGCATCGGGAATAAAAATATTGGTGAGATGTAACAATATGAAAGCAGTTTTTGTATGATTTGTAACGCTGTTGTTCGACAGTAACTGAAAGTTTGTAATCAACATTAGCTAGACCATTAATGAAAACTTGGAAACGGTGATTTCATCCCGGTATGGGACTTCTAAAACGTGCGCACCTATGAACTCGCCACAGAAGATCGAACCTATGGCCTTAGACTTCCAAAAACGTTTTTTGGACCTGTAGACCATTTAGTCAGGATCCAGCTGTGTATATATCTAACTTTAATAATTTTTAGCAGTCATCTTCCATTGTCTTCTGTGGATACAACGAAGAAAAACGTAAATATTATAAAATGCTTAAATGTCAAATCAGTGAATGAAATAGATATGAACAGAATTTAGAACCAAAATGAAATTTTTGACATTTAAAGCTGACTATTTGGATAGAAGAAATGACGCATCTGTCGGTGAACGGTTTAAAACCACAAACTACTAAAGTTACATTTATTAGGAGACATTGTGATGTGTCAGTTCATAGAACGACTAATAATTCCTAAGTCATACTGTGCAAATGTTACGTCTGTTCGTGTAATTACTTAAACAAAGTCACCATAGACCTTCACTGGTTTCCAGTCCCAGAGTGAATATCAACTCTTTGAGATGCAGGTGCATCCAGCTGACGAGTCCCAATTATGACGAATTTCACGTCCTGAAATACACTGCTAGCCAATATCCTTCTTTGCTTACAATGCTTGTGAAATAAGGCAATATCGAGGCAATACGCATAGTATGCACATATGCCAATAAGTGACTAATCAATTGCAGTCCTAAACAACAATGGGAAGATTCAAGTAAGCAGTACGAAGTGAGTTTAATCCACTTATGATATATTGCAAAACGCAATAAAAAACACATCGTTTTCAACAAATACCCTCTTATTAAACATTTTCATATATAAAATATCCGTTCTGTATGACTCCTCATTTAGTCATTTGTCATTTCATTTTGTATAACTTTCGTTGATTGGATGGCATGGCTCAGCCTAGCAGGCGTTGTCGCTCTGTACAACTTGCTTTAATTCATGTTAAATATATTGTTCTCCATATTGATTGGTGATTGTTACGATGCGATGAGTTGATGTAGACAATGATGTGATTTCCACGTAAGATTAGGCAGTTATTTCATGACAAATCTACAATTTTTTGAAATTAAGTCTATTATTAGAGTAGTACTAGTATCATTGTAGACCATAATTCTACATTGGTAAGCCTGAATAAAGAAACGCAACCTATTAATATTAATCCTTATTTTCAATTTTAACTTTCTTGATCTGTTTTTATTTATGTAAACCCATTATTCGAATATTCATTTGATTGATGCTCACATGTATTATCGTAATGTTATATTGATTAGTACTCATAACATACTATTTCAATCGATACTACTAACTGGCCATCTATATTAATTATTAGCCAAGATGGTTAATTAACAAGCTTTAATAGTATTCACATGCTTCAGCGAAATAAACTAGTTTAAACACCGAGCCCTAGCAAATATGATCTGTAAATAATGTAAATATACATTATAAGCAAATATGGATATTGGCAAGCAGTGGAATTCAGGACACGCGTTTCATCCTATTTTGAAATCGTCAGCTGGATGTATCTGCATCTCAGAGTTGTTTACTCTGGGACTCGAACCCAGTACCGTTTGCTTCAAACGGCACCGCGTTATCCACTTAGTCTCTTATTGGCATATGTGCACACTGTGCGTATTGCCTCGATATTGTTTTAATTTATAATCATTTTAAGCAAAGATGGATGCTTGTAAATTAAGGCGATATCGAGGCAATACGCACTGTATGTACATGTGCCAATAAGAGACTGATAGATTTCAGTCCAAAACATCAGTGGGAAGATTCAAGTGAATTAAATATGCATTGACTAGCAACGTAAGCAAGGACTAAATTGTTATCTGGATCTCATTCTTTATATTGTTTCTTCACTTAAAACCTCATTGTGTTTTAAACTATGCACTATCCTGTAATATCTTTTCTTCCAATTACTGCTTGCCTAATTTCCGATTTTCGAGTGTCATTGCCAAATAATGAAGACACTATTATAAAAACATACAGTGAGTTTAAGCTGTATTGGCTTTAAAACAATCCTTCTAATGTACCACATAATCTATGGTAACTAATATATTATATCATAATGGTTTTATTAACTTTTATTAACCAAATATATTTTAAGTTTTTAAAGTTAATTTTAAACTAAGATCTCAGTAATCATGGTTACGGTAAATTTTTAAAAATGAATTTATGAACGTCAGTAATTAAATTATTCATAATACTTGAGAGAACTGGATACATCTGTAGTGATCTAATCGAGTGTAATCAAAATTATTCCCTACAGATTACTTAGATCTCTCATATATATTTCCATGTTTGTTTTATGTACTCGTTCACTAGAATTTTGATATTTTTCAAAATAAATTTTTTCCTTAATCTGTCATTACAAATATTGGCCAAAATAATTATATTTAACACATTAAAATAATTTCAATAGTTGAGACCATGAGTCAATTGAAGCCAGACCACCATTGAAAACCGGGAAGCACTGGACGGCTGTTTCGTCCTACTATAGGATTTCTCATGGGTCTCGCTTGCGCGCGAGGTTGAACGATCCTGGGTTCAAATCTCGCGAGGCGAGATCATGGATGCGCACTGCTGAACAGTCCCATACTAGGACTAGGTTTTCCATGGTGGTCTAGCTTCAAATGACACATGATCTCAACTATTGGAATTACTATAATATCCACAAAAACCCTTCTGACACCAAAATAAGTAAACAAATTCACTAAATATTCAAACTTACAAAATAATAAAAGCGAAATAACTCCCAGTTATTTTATGTAACCAACACTTTTGTTCAATGTTCTACTCTTTTCAAATCTACTTATTTGCATGTTTTCTTGATTAAACAGTAGAACTAATAAGGTCGGTCCTTTTTCCTAGAAGTTAAAATCTGTGAAACCAGGTCAATACTATGCAATTTTTCAAGGTGATTAGTAAACAGCCGAATTCCAGTCTTCTGAAGTTTGCTGAAATCGTTGTTATCAGGCGTTGTAAACCTGACCTATGTGTCTAAAAGGGAATGGTTATTAATCTTTCCTTGCCTTGGTGACAGATATTCCTTCGCTGGAAATGAAATTTTTTCTCCAACTCTTTATTGCATCTATTACATCACTGAGTTTTATTTCAACTATTTTCCAAATTAATAATCTTATATTATCAACTGAGCTCTACTCATTTTATTTCTATCAATGTTTACTGATTATGTAATCACTTATTTCTGGCCGTTTAAACTGTTTTCACAATCAATGTTGTAGAATGGCCATTCACATAAGGTATATTATTACAATATTCAGTTTATAAAATTTATTTACCCTCTTGTTATGTTATAATAATGTATCTTCAACATAACTTTCAACCAAACACTTTCATGTAAGTAATTTAAACCCCTTATGTAATTATGATTTTAAATATCACAGCTGATGAAAACCAACGAAGTAATTCTGTTAGAATCTTTGTTCTTGATCTTTCTAAAATTTTTAAAAAAATAGTGCAGAATTAAGTGATGTACGATTATATATAATTGTAAACTGCAATTGTATGATATAATTTAAACGTATTAATAATAGATTAAAATACTTAAAAATTATTTACATAGTAGGATATAATATTTAAGGAAAACTCTATGACGTCATGAAGTAATTGTGATCCCTGTACAAAGAAAATGTATGATGATGGAATCTAAAATAGAGGTAGTTAGATGTTAGTAACCATTAGATGAAATCATGTCATGACATGATGTAAGTGTAAAGAAAGTATCTAGAACACATTAAACTATATTGAAACGAGTTCATTGCATTAAGTATTCATCATATTTAAACAGAATATAGATTGAAATGTTTTAGGGGTTATACGTGCATTTAATTTGTGGTTAAGGTGATTGTTGAATTTCATTAAATTAATGCAACAATCAATGTTATACTACAACTAAAAACCTGGGAGCACAGGATGGCTGTTTCGTTCTGGTATGGGACTTTTCAGCAGCGTCCATCTGCTATTCCATACAAGGGATTCGGTGGTAGTCTGACACTGATCAGTTCATGATATCGATGGGATTCAACAATCTCCTCAACTCGAAACTGAAAATTATCATGTACTCACTGGTGACTAGCTTCGAGACGTAATTCTTGGAGTTCTAGCGAGAAACCGTGAACACTGGAGTTCAACCAGATTGAGTATGTTGTTACCCACCGAAGACAACGGAAGATGATTGCAGGATAGCATGGATTACTTGAAGATGTATCCGAACAAAGAGTAAATGAATAGCAACTGCTAGCAGTTATTTATGGACTATTATTTCATATATATATATATATATATATATATATATATATATATATATATATATATATCATAAGCTGTTATTTGACTTGAACTAATGAAGTTATACATGCTTCAAATTATGTCAACGACATGTACAAGTCAATGTTCTTGTTGACAAGGCGAGTTCTAAATTTTTGGAACGAAAATATATTCTGCTATCCGCATTGATAAATCCCATCATTATTACTGTTCTAAGATCGCTACTGAACTGTTAGTGTGTTTGAGATTGACCGTTAACTAAAGGCCTTCAAAGCCTCTATTAATCATCTCTATACATAATTCATAAAGGATGCTAAAAATAGCCCAGGTAGTTTTTCACAAGGCGTGTCCCACATAGTTAATTATTATTTTGGTAAAAGAGTGAACTCGACTACCATAACAACACAGTAATAATAGAAAGATATAGAAAACCAAATTTTCTCCAGTACTGTCTATAAAACTATTTGTATTTTAAATGTTATATCACTGTAATATTATGTAACGGAAATTACGATAACAAAATCACGGAGAATGCAAGTCTCTTCAAGGAGATTGCACTAGTAAGGGATATCTTTCGGGTCCATTGAACAATACTGAATGCTTTTATTTACACTGAAAAGGCACAGGAATTTGTGAAGAGCTATCTACGCAAGATAATCCAGATCTGTTGGTCAGACGTGGTCAGCAGCAATCTACTGCGGCAGGAAACAAATCAGCTTCCAGCTGATGAGAAATTAGATAAAATCAAATTATATCACAAGGCAAGGCCCAACTCTGAATCCTACAACAATAGGAAAACAGGCAAACAGAGGACGAATTTCACCGGGAATCGGGGTCGAATATCAAAAGAATTGATATCACTTGGGAACAACCGAAAAGAAGAGTAGAGGAGAGAGTAGGCTGGCGAATCTTGGTTGGCGCTTTTTATCTTCTAGGGGTAGCAGCCGTAAGTAGGTAAGTAAGTATTATAACATTAGGAATAATCTGAAGATATGAGGTATTTTTGAAATAGGTAGTAATGTTCTAAGATAATAAAAAATGTCCAACGCTTCATACAGAATGAACTGATAATCTTATCCCCACCTAAATAATTATTTTCATAGATATGAGAAAAATTTCAACTTCATTCAATTTCTACGGTTATAAGGTCTAAATGATCTATAATTTACAGGCTGACAGTATAATATTTGTTATACTTGAATCCACAACCCCATTTCAGTTTGCTAACCATTGAAAACCTGGAAGCACTGAATGGCCGTTTCGTTTCAGCACGGGACTCAGCAGTGTACATCCCTTGCAACACAGCTTTGAAACCATGGCCTTCTATCTAATTCGACACCACTAAGTCGGGATTCAATGATATATATGTGTAGTTTCAATTAATTTACAGTATTAAGACCATAATAACTGGTTTATTATGCTGTGACTAAATTCTGTTTCAAAGTGATGCACTAGGAACATTCAAGGTATAATGAACAAAGAACAATCATATGACGTATACGTATTATAATACTATAAGATATTGCAGTAATTTTATAGCTTACATCCTTGAACAATGAATTATCCATAATGTGATCAAATGTTAAAAAGGTAACGACTTTGTAACCGAACTAAATCACATTGTTTGAGTGATAATAAAATTAAGTGCATCAGAAAATTGATATTTAGAAAAACCATGGACAAATGCAGGATTGAAAATCAGATCAGTAGAGAGATTGGGATGTATGCTACTTATGTCCATCGACATAAGTAATATTCTCTACAAAATGATTAGGATGAATGTAGAAACAACGACAGAATAAAAGTCAACAATAACTAATCGGTTGTATATAGAGAAATTTGAATAGTTCACTTTTACATAAATTTCATTCTGATGTTGAACAATGTTACCTTCACAATTCAAATAATCCAGCTTAAAGAACAAAACATTACAAATAACCATCAATTTGAACTGCAAACTCTACTCAATCTCCAAATTCCTATCATTTACTAAATAATTACACATTATCGATTAAACTGAGTTTATTCAATGTTACATATTTAGAAAACAAATAAATTTTGTTAGTCTACAGCTTCAATCGGTTACAAATTTGTTCAATGCTTATTATTTTTATATTTCACTAATGATCTCCGTCTGGAGCCACTATGGGTTTACTACCGATCCCAAGCCCTGATAAAGGAGGAGGGTTGGGCATGGGGTTAGCGATCCCATCCCGTAGAAAACTAACTCGCTAAAGAAACGCTAACCAGAAAAAAAATTGTTCAAAATTATTCAATGTTATCCATGCTTAGTCTAAATAACCCAAAATAACCAGAAAATTTCTTCTAAGTAACAATGATGAAAAACTATTTTTTTTAAAAAAAAAATACAAACTAATGTATAAATAATTTTACTTGTAATAAATAAAAGCTTCATAAAAATCGATCGTTTATTTTCCAGACAAAGTTTGGATTTCACAATTACGTAATACAAACAATGAATTTATGCTTAATCAAAAGTTATTTCGATCATTTTTCTTACTATTGATTAAAAGTCTTCAGTTATTAATCTCATTATAGATTGAATCGAGAAAATATGGATTTAATCTAATTTATAGATGATCATTAATCCATATATTAACCACATTTATTATTCACTCTGATTCTTCATTATTTAACTGATACATCATTGATAGAATTATAGTTAAGAGAATAGAATAACTCTTTGAGTTTTATCTAAAGGTGGCTACTTCATTTTAGTTTCCTCCTGTACTTGTATCAAACGGTATAGTTCATTTGTATTCTTGAAAAATGGATATGATTCAATTAATAAATTATTTCTGCTTAGAATATACTGTCTTGATTCCCTCTGGTTAAAATTAATTATATTACACATTGATTCTTAGCAACCGTTATATAAAAATATCTATGTTACAAATTGATTTAAAATGTATGACGTTTATAAATTGTTTATTCAACGTGATTGATCTTGAACACTTTAACTTCAGTCTAATTAAACAACTGTTTCTATTCATTTACATATTTACTATGATTTTATTAACGTTCTTGTTGTTTATAAGTAAGATTATTAGTCATATAGTTGGAAAAAACATTGAAGGGTTTAAAGAAATTCATACACATTTATTTGAAAACTTTCGAAATTATGGAAATCAGAAGTTATACTTCCAGTGAAAGAGCTTTTTTATTCTATCATATGCTGACAAGTGTCTGAAATAACTACTGGACCTCTATGATATTAAACATGTACAATTAAAAACGAAATAATAAATCATATCAAATTCACCTGGTATTGTTTACCTGAATCTTCCTATTGATGTTGAGGACTGCAATTGATCAGTATCTTATTGGCATATGCGCAGACTGTACGGATTGCCTCAATATTATCTTAATTCACAAGCGTTCTAAGCAAACAAGGATAATGGCTAGCAGTGTAATTCAGGACGCGAGTTTCGTCATAATTGGAATTCGTCAGCTGTATGTACCTGCATCTCAGAGAGTTGGTAACCACTTTGGGACTCGATTTCGTATTACACTGACTTGATGTCCGTTTATAATCTGCTTGCATTCTGAAATTTGTTATGTTTAGGCTATTGTAACTTAAATAAAACAAGAAACTATTCTAGAACATCAGTAATAATTTGAATTCATTTTTATGCAGTCAACCATTTACTTAGAAATCATAGTATGCTAAACATCGACTCGAACCGACATCAATGCATGAATAAATTTCGAACTAGATTTCATTGATTTTTCTTTTGTTTTAAAGGATGTTTTTATTGCAGAACACACGAGCTCACATTTTGTCATTGCACGATTTTAAAGTAAGGGATTGTAGTCCAATAGATCAAGAGCATTCGCAAATACTATCAACCCCAAGTACTAAGGGACATAAAGTATACTTTAAAATGAATGAATAATTCAAATTTAAATATAAAGAAATATCATACTGAAACCTTTACATAAACAAAATATGTGAAGATGTACTAAATCAAAACATCAGTCTCATTTATCTAACGCAGAATTTCTAAGTCACCTTGAAAATAAATGATAATGACAATATAAAAATAGCCAGATTTAGTCACTTAAAAATAATTATTCTTTTGCGTTATTATTCTGTTAATATGATACTATGAAGTTCGTACTATGGTTTCTTACTTGAATAAAGTCCAGTGATTAGAATATGAATGAATACTTCTTAAGGTTTATAACTGACATTATACTGGTAGACCTGTAAAACAGATTTCAAGTTTATCAATGAGATGATGAAGTCTTGTCACATTATTATTCAACAAAGAAACATTATATTTCTTTTAATTATTCAATTAAATATTAATTCTTTTCTTGTCTTTATAATCTGTGCTGCGATGCTTAGATCCTAATAAATTGCTTGTCTGATATTCATTCTGTAAACGTGTCGGTGTTATTCGGTCACTTATTATCATCCAGTAGAACGTCTTAGATCAAATGATCATTGTTTAAAATTTTATTGATAACTAATTCAATTTGATTTAAGGAAAATATACCCAAAAATTTATATGCTATTTATGATTGTTTCGGCTTTTTACTAGACACCGTATAATGTAGATGACATGATGTGTACGTATGGAAGTAAATACGTATACAAACATACAAGTCATTTCGTTTTGGGCTTTTTTGTCAAAAAAGCGTATTTGATTTATTGGTTTGTTTAATTTCACCTTATTCAGACTTAAATGAGATTTGCTTTTTCATTTAAACCGATCATCATGTTAATGGAAGCGCACACCGTTTATTCTTGTCTTTGCCATGTATAATCTTTGTAAACGTTAAACATCAGTAGAAAATAACCTAGGAAAGTTGTCTTGTAAATTAATCTCTATGAAAATAAATAAATGATAACTAGATGAGATTTGTTTAAGCGGCAATGATCTGATAAGGTGATCAGAAAATTACTCGGATTTTGTTTATAATAGTAGAATCATACTGAAAATAATAAATCAGTTTTACTCTTGAACCTCACTTTTATCTTCTTGGTTAACAGTACTTTAAGTTTGCTAAATTTCTGTATGTTTGAAAGTCATATTTTTGTTACATTATTTATACGGAATCGTTTCGATTGGTTTTGTTCTGTTTACTCTGCTTTGAATGCCGAGTTTGCTTACAATCTGCATTCTCCATGTGTTAGGTACTAAGTGTTGCAGTATTGTGTTCTAGTTTCATTCACTGATCAATCCATAGTAGTTTGATTGTTCTTAATTCCACAAGTATTGTATGTCCATACTGAACGCCCAATGTCAAGCTTATTACATAATCATACAATATGGAACAAGAACAGAAACTTCCTCACAGGTATACCAGTTATTAAGAACCGTGTAATCAGTCATATGGAAGTGAGACAGAAAATGCAATTCAAACAAGGAAACATAATTGGTTTAAATAGTATCGGCCTACTCACTTACTTACGCCTGTTACTCCTAATAGAGCATAGGCCGCCGACCAGTATTCTCCAACCCACTCTGTCCTGGGCGTTCTTTTCTAGTTCCATCCAATTCTTGTTCATTTTTCTCATGTCTATCTCCGTTTCTCGGCGTAATGTGTTCTTTGGTCTTCCTCTTTTCATTTGTCCTTGAGGATTCCATATGAGAGCTTGTCTTGTGATGCAGTTGGGTGCTTTCCTCAATGTGTGTCCTATCCATTTCCAGCGTTTTTTTTCTGATTTCTTCCCCTGCTGAAATCTGTTTTTTTCTCCCACACAACAGCTTGTTGCTAATAGTATCTGGCCAACGGATCCGAAGTATTTTGCGTAGACAGATGTTGACAAACACTTGTATCTCTTGGATGATGGCTTTCGAAGTTCTCAAGGTTTCCGTCCCATACAGTAGAACTGTCTTGACATTTGTGTTGAAAATTCTGACTTTGGTGTTGGTTGACAGTTGTTTTGAGTTCCAGATGATCTTCAGTTATAAGTATGCTGCTCTTGCTTTTCCGATCCGCGCCTTCACATCCGCATCGAATCCACCGTGTTCATCAATGATGCTGCCCAAATATGTAAATGTTTTTACATCTTCCAAATCTTCTCTGTCAAGTGTGATTGGATTGTTGCATGCTGTGTTGTATAGGAGAATCTTACTTTTCCCTTTGTGTATATTGAGACCTACTTCTGCTGAGGCTGCTTCTACACTGGTCGTCTTCTCCTGCATTTGTTGTTTTGTTTGCGATAGAAGAGCCAGATCAACTGCGAAGTCTAGATCGTGCAACTTCATCCGAGATATCCACTGTATCCCGTGCTTCCCTTCGGATGTTGACGTCTTCATGATCCAGTCGATCACCAGGAGAAAGAGAAAGGGTGAGAGTAAGCAACCTTGCCTGACACTGGTCTTTACTTCGAACGACTTTGTCAACTGTCCTCCATGCACGATTTTGCAGTTTGATCCATCATAGGAATTCCGTATGATATTGACTATCTTCTGAGGCACGCCGTAGTGTCGAAGAAGCTTCCATAGGGCTGTTCTGTCCACGCTATCAAATGCTTTTTCGTGGTCAATGAAGTTGATATAGAGTGATGAATTCCATTCAATTGATTGTTCCACAATGATCCGTAGAGTTGCGATTTGAATATCGGCCTAAGTATATATATATATATATATATATATATATATATATATATATATATATATATATATATACCCTAACCGTCATGAGCTTGGAAATCTACTGGTTTATCTTATGATGTCAGTTCACACAGAGAAGATAATATATGGAGAGATTTACCTCTGTACAAGATTATTTGATGAAGTTTAGAATAAAAGCTCTAAAAGGCAACAACCAGCAAAGATATACTTGTATTGTAATGAATAAAAAGTCATCGGTTTTTTATTATGTATTAATTACTATACGTAACTAAAAAGCTTTCAGTAAAAGTATAATACCGGAATAAGAATATCAAAACGAAGCAATTCATTCTCAAGATTTTGTTCAAAATTCAAAAGTGAATGAATCTTATGTCTTATTAGATGAAATATACGATAAAATACCTTCATATGAAACGTTGAAAGTTTCAAGCATTTCCATTCCATAATTTGATTTCTCTTGTTTTCTTAAAACAATTATTTTGATCCAATGGAATTCAGAAGGAAATTCAAAATTTCGATCAAATCTTACAAAATTCTGTTGAGTCATAATTATACATTTATGTGTTTGTATGAATAATTATCTTTTGCATGTCTGCCATGTATGCTCTAACTAGTTATTTGTACTTTATACATCATTTATCTCATATAAATATATAGTCACTCATTATTGATTTAATGAGCTTCCACTTGTACTCTAATTATGACAAAAAGAGTTTCTTCGTTTATCACCCAAACTAAGTAAATGAAATAAACTCTACTAATTCGATTTTTTGATATACTATTGTTTTGTTAACGTGTTTAAGTTGACAGAATATATAAGAAATTAATTAGGATCTAAATAATTTTTTTTAGGATCACTATTGTATAATTTATTTGAACTCATAAATAAACATTTAAACCCTTAACCTGACATTAATTAAAATGATACATATATTTCCATCAATTTATTTATCCATATTCATTATATCACATGCTTCCTATACAAATGTACTATATTATGCATTTCATTTATTAATGATAAATGTTTATATTTTATTTAAAACGAGATTACGTAATTGGTGTCAAAATAGTGACTAAGTTTTGGGTTTTATTGTTTTGTAATTAAAAAAAAAGAAAATATGTCTATTATTTATCAATGACAAACTTATTTAACTTTTGATGTCTAGAATGCATGTATGGATTAACTGAATTTTACGAATACTATAAACGTAATCATTACATTCTGTTGTAGAATTGATATTGTATATGTTAGGGGGAGATCAATAAAACTTCATGAAAAAAAAAGACCAACAAAGTCTATGAAAACACTGAGAAGCATCTTATCCAATCAGTATTCAGTAAAAGTTTTGCTAAAAACATCTGAAAAGTGAAAAATTACATGTCAAGTTTCCGATTGGATGATTATCTATACTGCTTCTATGTTTAGTAGCGTTCCGAAATTCCCTGGAAACTCAAAGCTATCTAAAATACTATTAAATACCCTAAATTTTTTGTACATAAACCAACCTTTGGAGTAAGCAGTTTTTTTTCATATTTCGCGCCCTTTTCTCTTGCGTTCAGTTCGTTGGGTAGGTTTAGCCTGGAGGTCGCTAGAAGATTTTAGAAACCGAATCTAGCATTCACTTAGAAGATTTATTCGTACAGGATTGTTTCCTTAATAATTTACGAAAGTAAGTAACTTTGTAAGTCATAAGTAGCTATTACAATTCAAATGAGTTAATCAATATTTTAGAAAATTTCTTAATAAGATATTTATCTGTAAACTTGTTTCTTTGCAGAACATTTTATTGATATACACAAACGTTTTTTAGATTCCTTTTTTATGTGAAATTCTCAAAAGTTATCTCGAGGGGAATATATATAAATGTATCCTAGTGTTTAGTATGAATAATCAATAATGGATTAAAGATGTGTCATTGATTATCTCGAGAATGTGGTACGAAAGACATGAACGTTTAATTACATATTCTTCAGAGACTAAAACAATTAGATATTGATTTTCGTCACAGAATTGCACTAGCCTTAAAATTCATCAATTGGAAATACATCTCAGTTCTACAGTAGGTTAGTCGTGTTCCGGATAGCTCGGTAGTAACGTCTCTGATTGTGAAACTGGGTGATACGGGATTGAATCCACTAGAGAGCATCAGTTCTGTCAAAATTACAGGTATGCCTTACTGATGAGTGCCAAGTAGCACGAAACCTAGGTCCGGGGTTTTCTGTTGACTACCTTAAACCACGATCTTATAAATGATCTGACATTCAACACATATCTTCATACTAACCTTAGTTTCTACGACAGTACATACATTTAAAATACGTTCATCGCATCAGATTAAAAGTTATCCAGATTTTAAACGCAACATAATATCCATACAAAAAAATAACCTCACCCTATTTTAGTCCATATAAACAAGTATCAGTATATTAGTAAATTCACTTTGCATTTAGAACAGACAACATACGGATTAAATCACTAAATTTGATAGTAAATATAAAATCCTTGGAAGTTCACAGAAAGATTATGTATAATGTAAAAACTTGGGATATAGGTTTTTTATTATTGATATTATACATTAAAATAAGTGTAGGCGGAAATTCCTCTATTTCTAATATGCAATACACAATTTGTATTTCATCTAACATTTATCTATACCATACAGATATCATTATTGTAATTCGAAAAACACAACGATGACATTTGTCTAGAAAAGAAAAACTTACAATATTCATATGAACTTCATATATCATTTGTGTAATATACTCAATAAAACTCGATGGACGATATTCTATTTCTATGTTCAATATGTTCTCAATTTCACGATTCATCAACTGTTTAGTTTCCATCTGATTTAAACAAACCAAGTTTAATATTGTCAAATGAATAGGGAAAATTAAAAAAATCCTTTTTCTTTATTCATAAGGTGTTTTACATAGGGGTTAGTTAGTGAACTCTATATTCAAATACATAAAATTTTTTGCCAAGAAAATTATCTGATAAATCTTCTAACTGTACGCTTGAGTCCGTTTCCCAAGCTATGCCATAGCCTTAAGCTAAATCTACATGACAACTTGAACATGGGAGAAAAGACACGAATTGTGGAAAGGACTCTTTACTCTGAGGTTCGTTTATATAAAGAAAATCTAAGGTATTTGTAGCATTTCAGATAGCCTTGGGCTTCTACAGCAATCTGGGTCTCTGCTAAGTACAGTAGCAAGACAAATAATCAACCAGTCAGAAATGTGACACGTGACCCTGAACTTTCAATATGTTTCTGAGTAACTTCTATTCAATGCTGGTTGAATAGAATGACTTCCAATGTTTTCGGGGCCCTTTAGGCTTTTTTCGAGGAATATTCTGAGTCTCCCCGACATTAGCTTTCTATATTGTTGGGATTTATGATTACAACTGAGGATAACTTTGCAACAAATTAGCGTTTAAAACATGATGAAAAGATCAAACGTTTTAACATTAATCTTGAACCATAAAATCAACATTATTAAAGTGAGATCGAATAAGGATGATCGTTAAAAACAAATACTCTCAGTAACAAGTTACATGAAGTCATGTTAGAATTTAAACAATTCGATTTTTATAACGAAAACGACTCTGTATAAGTTGAGAAATAAAAGCCCAAGTAAAATAGGCTGAATCCCATGAGTAAAAAACTGGATGATGTTACTGTTTCATTTGCTTTCAATTTCTCATGGTAAAAAATTAATGAAGTTGTTTAAAATACAACAGAATAAGTATCTATTTTGCTGCAATTTCCAATGATGAAACATACTTTAGTTATTTGACATTAACTAACTACTTTTGGTACTGGATGATCATGAATGAACCCATGCTCACTAATGACTAGATTCTAGAATGAATTTCTCGAATCTAGTGAGAAGTTATGGCTAGTAGAGTTAATTTGTATCGGGTGTCAGGCAGTTACTTACCGAAAACCATGTAAGATGATCGTGAAATATCGTCAATCGATCAAAATTAGACAATAGCATAGTTGGATGTTGACTCACTGGTTCACAGGTTAAGCATTCGCTAACGATAAAAGTGATCCTGGGTTCGGCTGTCGTGTATGGAATCATGAATAGGCACCGGTGATAAGTCCCATGCTAGGATGAACAGAGCATTCAATCCTTTAAGGTTTTCAATAGTTGTCTAGCTTAAATCGGTTCATGATTTCAATAAAAATGTATTTGTTAAAGGATATCGGGTGTTACAAAATTATATATTTATCATCGGTACATATATTTCAGTTCATCTATGAGTTTATAGACATAAAATCTTTCAAATCAGAAGTTGGATAGTAATATCTTGAACGTACAACTTGTTCTAACACAACTGAATAACTTCTAACAATTCACTAACTTTGGATACTTTATATGAAAATGAAGCTAAATATTTTAATTATATTTCAAATAGGCCAAAGTACAAAAGCTTTATTGGTACTTTTTTTCTTTTCAAATTATCCGACATAGAAAAAAGCACCTTTGAAACATTTGGCTATCAGGTTGAATCGCTTATTGACATACAAAAGAAAATTCATGATTAATGAATTAAAGGAGAGGAATATTAATTTTATATACTGATTAAATTGGTGATAAATACATTTCAAATCATAGTTTCGACATTAAGTTCGCTGAGACTATAATTTATGAATGAGGTTTGAGTGACGCCAAAGTGACCTTGAGAGTGTCTGCCTTTTAACTAGGTCTAAATGAGGGTTATAAAACAGTTTGAAGAATAAAGATTATGGTTCACAGTTGATGGTTAGGGTTAGGAATTAGATTTACAATTTTTCACCATGAACTGACATCAGCTAAAATGCCAAAACACTATTTGACCAAATCAGTGAGTGAATTTCGAGCCAAAATTCAAGACCTGGTATCATAAGTCTGATTGGTTTGTTCATTAATTATAGTTCATATGATTAAAGCGTAGAGTTTTGATATATATTTATAGTAGAAAAACAAATTACCTTAGAGATCTACGTCATTCCATACATTACTATTTCGGTATTTTCTTGACTAATAAAAATAACTGATTAATTTCAGGACAATCTAACTAGATAATAGAAAGAGCTACCTATTTTGAACTGATATGCATTTGCATCGAGTAAATAGATGCTGGTGCCAATTGAACGTCAATATAGGTCCTTTTTTATTGTCTTTTACAAAGCAAGAATAGAGATCTGAATAGAATGACAACAATTCATTTTCTTTCATCAGGTTTTCGTCAGGAGCTTACAAATTGTATTAGAATGTAAATTCTTAAAACTGTCTGTAATCGATTATGTTTATTTAGGTCACTAATAAAATAGGTGGAAAATTCATTTCAATGCGTCACTCAATACCTTTCTATAGCTTGGAAATTTTCAGACCAATACGAATGGAAGTAATATCGTTGAATAAAGGCAGTCAGCTAATAGGAATCTAGGTAAGGAAACAGCGGAATTTGGCCATTTATTTGATGAATTCGATTACCAGGTTTTACGATTATTTTGTTCATGTAAAATGGATTTAGAGTAACATGGAATGAAGTTAGCGTTTGTCAGCTGACTATTATCGGTCTACATATGGGCTACTGAGAAAACATAGAAACATACAAAAACAAGTTAGTATCGGCGCTGGTACGGCCGAGGATGAACAGATTCTGCTCTCACTCTCTCTGTCTAGAAATGCTCTCATATGGCCACGTCTATACAACCACTGCCAGGAAAGTCCTACTTACTGCCTTTTAGTGGAGGGAGTGTTGTTCACGAAATTGAGAGGACGAAAAGCAAATGTCCGACACTTTAACCGAGTTGGTGGATATGAAAGATCCACCTTGGGAAGTTGAAAAATCCTGGTATATGAACCAAATGTTGGTCACCGGTTACCATGGAATAGAATCTTTTTACGTTGCTCCACCGAATTGTGGATTAGACCTCTAGGTTAAAGACTTGGATGTTGGCCCCCTAAGAAAACCAACTGTTTCAGTCTTGGTTCTCGAACAGTGTACCAGCCCTTACACAAATCAAATAATTTGTGAAGTGCATATATAATTGGTTCCTCCTTGTACCAGTGTCTATGTGGTTAAGTAAAATAAATAAATATCAAACGGAAATTGATAGTTTATACCAATATACCTTTACAAAATGAAAATGTTTTTCTAAGAGTCCGAAATGTCATAATTTTAGTTATTTAATTGTGATTCGATAGTGAGTTCTTTAACCAGCTCCCAAGCAGTGAAGCGAAAAAGCACCTATAAACAATCATATACCTACTGTGAAATCGATTGAAGCATCCCTGTTATAAATTTTAAACTATACAACCCATGGAATATTAAATGTTTCAGTAATGCAGTTTACAATTACAAAGAACATTGATCTATACATAAAATTAGTTAATATGTTAACTGCGATTAACTAAATCAGGCCTTCGAATAGAATAACTGTTATATTTGCGTCGCTTATCACTTATACCTGAAAAACAAACATACAAGGAACCACTACAATATTCTCACGACGCAAATTAAGAACACTAAGACTGGTACAAATGAAGATTCATTAACCATAAAACTCTACGATTATCCTAGTCGAAAATAGACTCATTTATGCATTGATTGTACATTCACTTTTATTATTAATTAGAATACAAGTATATATATGTAAAATACTTTGAGTTATAACAAATCACATGCTACATGTCACGCTAAGCATGTTTAATGTTAATTAAATACAAGAATATCGTACCTTCAATAAACATCACACTCAACTAAATTAATGTCATAACGAATAAAGTATCACACTGGAAAATAAAACAAATATTATACTGAGAAATCATCACATTGAATTAGACAAACGGAAGTAATGTTGAACAAACATTATAATGAGTAAAAGAATGTAAATTTTGCCTTTTCATTCCGTCTCACTGATAACAAACACAATTTAAATATGTTGACTGAGGTGTAGTATTTGTAAAGTTTAAGGTTTCGTACCTTGTGAAATAACTAATTAATGTTTCATACACATCAGTGAGTACGATATAACCTGTTGAGTAAATTATCCATCTTACATTTCTTCGTTAGTCATTACATTGATGTATCTTTTGAATGTAAAATATTTTTTTGAAAAAATGATGATAATTAACTGGCAAAAATAGTGAAATTTAACTGAGTAAAGTTGATTTTCGGTGGAAAAAATAATTTTAAAAATTATTTTAATCAAGTGACCTAAGGTCCTGGGATAGAGCTCCGAGGGCGGGATCGTCAATGCGCACTGCGAAACAGTCCCATACTCGGACGAAACGGCTGACCAGTGCCTCTAGGTTTTTAATGATTGTCTAACACCAATCGATTCATGAACTCGATTAAAAAAATAAATATTTTGTTCGGCGTTTCGTTACATAAAAAATATTTTCATTCAAATCAGTTGATAATCATTAAAAAAGCAAATAGTCACTTTGACTTGACAAATAGATTTGTGGTTATATCGAATGTCTGATGAATTTGTGTATTTGGTTATAATTATCGTATTCAATATTTTTGTGAATGCTAACTTAGTGTATTATTTGTGCAGCATTGCATGATCTAATGAATAGAAAAATAATCAAGAAATTTTGTCTACCAGCAAAAATTTTTTTAAATTTCTTATTTTTATATTGAAAGTCCGAGAGAATTTCAGTTCTTGAGTCACAAAAATGTTTGCCAGACAACGTATAGTAATGTGTTACAATGTCGCAGATAGATATTTGCAAGAGAAATCGAATTTTAAAAAAAATGAACGAAATCGGTTGAGCTGTTCAAAAGTTATGGTCGAAAGTGTGTTCACGAGATTCGCGGTCTCGAAGATTTTCATAGGATTTTGCCGCATGAACGTTCTATAAGAATTTTTCGAGTCACAGTTTCCTTCATAAATTTTGAACGGGTTAATATTTTTCAATAAGGTTTCCTTTGTGTTACTTATCTAATTGAATACTATTTAATGATAAATATGTACACATACATTAAGATTTGTGCTTGACGATTTACACCTGCTCTTACTCGCCATGTTATATAGGGATACTACACCTAACTCAGGGTCTGAAAAGTCGGAGAAAAGAAAATCTCGCAAATGCGATGAAAATGATCTTGGTGGTCTTTTAATAGTATTCCGACAGCAGACAATGGGTTTTAGGTGTCCTTTAAGCCCTAACGCTTCAGGCTCGGCTATTTCATTTACTACCCTACATATGCGTACTATTCAGTATAAGCTATATTGCTATGTAGAGCTGAAGGTGTCATATGAGACTGGAGGTTCGCCATTGATATTTTGGATGATTCGGTATTACTTTGGCAAGTTTCGCCCGCTGGTTAACTGATTTCATTCATAATGACGGTTGCTTTTCAGTGTTCTCAAAGGCCATTGCCATTGGGACATTGTAAGGCATATAGCTATTGCAAACATTAATGAGTTCGATTGTCGTGTAAGCGGAATAGGTCAACTTTGGCCTGTTCGTGTTGTGCACAATTGATTCACGCGATCATTGGTCGGAATAATTATACATGTGACGTGAATGTGTATATGAATGTTGCGAATGGTCCACCAGGGTGTTTGGTACCTGTGTGGTTGCGCCACAGGATTGAGCAATACTGTTCTAGTTATAAAGTTTAAGTCTTGATGGTGTCTGGTTCTCCTGAAAACCAAAGTAAAATTACTCTGGTCCACAAGGGTACATTATATAATTGTGAATAAACTGATTGATCCTGCCAGTAGTCATATGCTTGTCTTAGAGATTAAGCCATGCATACCAAAGTACATGCCTTAAAACAGTGAAACCGCGAATGGCTCATTAAATCAGCTATGGTCCCTAAGATCATAAATGCTACATGGATAACTGTAGTAATCCTAGAGCTAATACATGCCTTGAATCCCTGGCCCGCAAGAGGAAGGGTGCATTTATTAGAACAGAACCAATCAGGTAGGACTTCATCTGCGTCCGTTACATTCTGTGATGACTCTGGATAACTTTACTGATCGCAGTCGGCCTTATGTCGGCGACGGATCTTTTGAATGTCTTCCCTATCAATTTGTTGTTAAGTGGTTTGCCTACTATGATGATAACGGGTAATGGGTAATCAGGGTTCGATTTCGTAGAGGGAGCCTGAGAAATGGCTACCACATCCAAGGACGACAGCGGGTGCGAAAATTACCCACTGCCAGTACGGGGAGGTAGTGACGAAAAATACGGATACGGAACTCAATTGAGGCTCCATAAGTCGAATGAGTACAATTTAACTCCTTTAAAGAGTACCGACTGGAGCGCAAGTTTGGTGCTAGCAGCCGCGGTAACTTTAGCCCCAAAAGCGTATATTAAAGTTGCTGCAGTTAAAAAGCTCGTAGTTGAATCTGGGTCGTGAGGTCGCATGCCGCTGCTTGTTCGCGGTTTTGGTTACGATCAGAAAGTGTTCAACTCGATGTTGTGGCAGTGAAACCTTTTTACCGTATCTGTGTTAAACGGGTGCTGGTGAGTTGACGATAGTCAGAGTTTCGAAGACTATCAAATACCGTCGTAGTTCTGGCCATAAACGATGCCAACTGACGGTTCTATAATTGACATCGCGGGCAGTCTCCGGGAAACCTTTAAGTCTTTTGGCTCCGAGAAGAGCATGGTTGCAAAGCTGAAACTTAAAGGAATTGACGGGAGGGCGCCACCAGGAGTAGAGCCTGTGGTTCAGTTCAACTCAACACAGGAAAAATCACCTCGCCTGGACACTGTGAGGATTGGCAGATTGACAGCTCTTTCCTGATTCGGTTGGTGGTGGTGCATAGCCGTTCTTAGTTGGTGGTGCAATTTGTCTGGTTGATTCCGATAACGAACGAGGCTTTAACCTGTTAAATAGTAGACTGGTCTTCTGTACTCGTTTAGGGCGCGGCTTCTTTTGCTTCTTTATGGAGTAGTGTGGTCGTGATCCGGCGGGTTCAGTGCCAGTTTTTACTTCCTAAAGGGACAAGCGGCACACTTAAGTCGCAGAAAATTGAGCAATAACAGATCTGTGATGCTCTTAGATGTCTGGGGCCACACATGCGCTACAATGACGGTGCCAGTGAATCCGGAAACCTGGTCCTAAAGGGTTGGGCGAACTGCTTCACCACTGTCATGACTAAAGCATAGCGAATTTTCGGATTTTCATATGAAGAAAAACCATAGAAATAGATAGATATACAGATAATACTAATTTATTTCACATTACTTCATAACTATGCAAAATGCAGTGAATTAGATTGGTTTCGGCCATTGAAAATCGATTATGTATTTTGTTGTATTTTTAAAGAAAGTTTTTAACAAACTTCCAAACAAATGTATAAAAGCACTGTAATTGTTAGTAAATAGTTCTTTTTAGCTCTAATTAACAACAGATATAACGTTGCTGTCACTTTTGTTTTGTAAGCTTGAATTTATACATCCAGAATCACATTACAACGGCTACAAAGATGGGGGACATTAACCGGTATAGCTTTTACAATGCGTAGATTGATTTAATCTGTTACATCAACACCAGATGTCACAAAACTATTCAAATACATTATTTTTTTTCAACTACCTGGTCCCTTGATTCATTATTTTCAGAAAATAAACTAATTAATTACTTCACAGTTTCATGTAAATTCAGCTTCATAAAGCAGATGTACATGAACGTTGTTTTCCAAACAGTTTAATGGATTTTCGATTCGGTGGTCAGACAAACTTCAGCTCGATAGTAATAAAAATTGCCAGTTGTTAATCATCACTGTAAGTCGAAATTTTTTAATTAGTATCGAGGCATGTTGATTAGATAATCACTCAAACTCTTTTACACATAAAAGTAATTTTCTAATCCCCAGTGTGTATATTTGCCTAAAAGTATGCCAAGATATAATGATGTTTTGTTTTTCTAGCCTGAATGATTGAATCTTGAAGTCATCATTAAAAGTTTTGGGCAGTATTAATCATAAATATGAAATATAAAAGTAACCCATTATATCACTGAGAAAAAATGCAGATCAGCAAAAATAGTTTCCTCGTTTCCACAATATCATTTCCTGAAGTCATACAGTCATATTTATAATGATTTAAAGAATATATGGGTCTATGGAATTTTAGAAAAATACTACATCTTAAAGTGTTTTGAGATTTCAAGTACCAAAAGACATTTGCATAATGATCTAGAAGTTAATGAACAATAGGAATATGAAAATAATTTACTGTTTAGAAATAGATTGAAGAAGTAATGAAAAACATAAACATAACGATAACAATTGCGTGATGATTGTATGTTATAAAAGGGTAATAATAACTCATTGAAATGTAAACGATAAAAAAACAGAATGTAAGGGGTGTTAAGGAAATGGATATGAGACTGCATACAAAGTTGAGTCTTGAGCTGCTTACATGTTTAAAATTCTTTAATAAACAATATTTTGATTGTGTTGGCTTTGAGACAACGTGTGTTAGTGTACAGATTATTTTGAAGAAAGATGCTGGTAGAATAACATGGTCAGAATTAATGAAATGCTCCTGTTTTGAGCTGTTGATTGTTTTGCATTCTCCTTTTAAATTTCACTTTAGGTAATGTTCCAAGATGCGTTTAGATAATGTTCGCTTTGTGTAGTCAATATAATATCCTTCACAAGAGCAAGTTAGCATATAAATGCATATTGATCTGGCCCAAACTGAAAGTACATCCATACACATTCATGAATGATAGATCGAATGAAGAAGTTGACACAAAATTTACCAGCATAAAATATTTTCCTCAGAGATTATGTTACTCGCTATGTTAGAATTTCTACTATAGTAGTATCGCCATCAAACTGAATACTTATCAAGAGAGTTTTCTTTTGAACCAGAATTGTTCTTTCACATTTTGGTTTTGTTTTCAAGTTAGTTTAAATGAACCTGTATGAATCATCATTTTGATCTATGTTTATCTGATCTGAGATAGTACATTATTTATTGTTTTTGTACAGCATATTCATCTGTCAAAGATAAAAAGTGCATTAGATTCCTCTCTCTGATAAGCGGAGACCTGCTTTGTAAATTTATGTATTGATTATTTCATGTTAATTTTCTTTTTATGAATCTTTAAAGTGAATCATCTAACCATTGTAATAGGACATGAAGGAAGTGAAACTCAGAGTTCACCTATGTTTATAATTCATACTGAATTGTACGATGATAATTGTTGAATTTATCCAGTGATAGGAGAATCGATAATTTTGCCCTAGATAATAAATGTATTATCTATTCATCTTTTTTGTATAAACACAAGATCTTGATGGTTGACTGAAGTATCATATTCTCCAGATTAACCATGAAACAATCATCCATAAAAGAATTCAGCGGTGAATCTATAGCTTCATCATCAGTTTATCTATAAAACTAATTATTAAATCTAAACATGACATAGAATCTTATATCGAAGAAGTAATCTCAATTATAAATGATTGTGTTTATACAGTAAAGACTAATGAAGAAAATGAATACCATGTAAGAACTCTTACAGAATATTCTATGCAAAGACAAAATCTACAACAGTACTATAACATAAGTTTTTGAAAATGAAATCCACTTAAATTTTTTTTATTTTTATTTTTAAATGTTTTTCATATTGCTCAATATTTTTCAGTAATTCGATTGTTCCTATGTTTATATATAATATAAATTAAATAGTAATACATAACAATACATAATGATAGGATCCTTTAGTAAAAGTTTAGTCAATTATCTTTTGGATTTATAATCCTTTGAACTGTATCATTAAAAAGAAATATGAATCATCTTCAATTCATCTTGATATAACATCAAATGTATTTGAAGAAGCTTCAAAATCTCAGATGTATTTTGATTATGTAATAAAATGTAATTTGTAATTTTTCTATGTTTATTTTTATCGTTCATATCAAATTGTTAACCTATTTTTATTCACGTGATGATATCATATATCATATTATATGGAATATATATCTTTGATTAGATTTAGTCTGTCTACTATGCATATATCTATGACTGAATACTGAGCAATTAATTATTTCTTTTTTATTTATGCTGTAAAAGACGTACATTTGCTCATGTAATGATAATAATCATATTATGATATCAATTGTTCTCATGTGTAAAGATTGAATGATTAATATACATAACCGAAGATAAATGGGAATGTTTTAGTGCAATTCTAGCATAGTTAATTTATTTCATTATATTGAATGCTTCATTCACTATTTAACTGAGACTAACCTCAATAGGAGATAATATAAATTTTGTTGAATCATCTATTGGAGCTTTAGTTACATTGATATGATATACATGTGATATAGGATTGTTATGTATCATACATTCATTTTCAGTTATCAGTGAATTAATTGGAAAATTAACGGATTCATTAACAAAAATTAAAGAAGTTGGTTTAACATTATATACAGATGGATATATTTGATTGTCTAATAATTTAAGGGTATTATTTGAAGTTGAAACAGATTGATCTGTATACACTTCCAAATAATTGGGGACTATATTATAATGAATGTCATTTAATTTTAATAAACAATCAGTTGGACTAGGATTATTATCTACAAATTTATGGGAAAAATATTGTCTGTCAAGTGTTGTTTCTCTTGAATGTGAAAAGGGAGTATTTAAATATTTAGTATAGTGACATTTATATGCTAGGAATGTGAGAAAGATAAATAAAACAAGGCCAGTACAAGCTAAACCAGTTAACAACCATATATTAATATGGTTATTAACACCCTTTAAATTCCATTTATTACGATGCATTTGATATTGGTTCATATTATCTGTATGTTTATTATTATTATTTGATGATTCATTCGAAATAATAATGGTGTAATTTTTAAAATTGGACGATGGAAATCCCAAAATGGAATTAGTAATTTGTGAAGATTGTGATGTTCTTTTTAGGACATCTTTAATTACATCTTTGTTGTAGTCATCTTGATTGATGTATGTTGTTGCACTGTCAGCAGGAATGTTTGATGTACTTTGAATATTAATATTTTTCGATTCAAATGATATTAACCTAGAAAAAGTAAAAGAGATAATAACAGGTAAAATCAAAACATGAAATCAAGGGAATAGAAGATTACTGAATGATTTTTAAATGATTCTTTCACCTGTAATAATCGAGTGTGTACTGAAGATATTGGAAATTTCGGAGCTATTTCACCGATTGTCATTGTTTGGGTTTTTATTGTATGATTATTACATAACTGAATTAATATGATTCTATATTTTTCCTTCTTATAAGATTCTATTCGTTCTGCCAACTGTTTCTATACATTTCACTTTCCGTGAACCATTGTTAATTGTTTATTCACAAATTGACCTGTTCACTACCGCTTTTTCTGGTTAATGTGTAAACTATGATGCTTCCAGCTACGCCTATATGTAAATACATGTGTGATTGATGTATAATTATGGAAGCTTTCTGGGGGCATTCTTTTATTCAAAAGAAAGGAGGAGCTGTTGATATTAACGAATCAACAACAGTCAAGGTTACTCGTCATTGTTCAAGGTTAATCTTTCTAACCTAAAAGTGTCATTGGTTAAGTTGAGTAACTAGTCTATGGACAGACAAGTGTACTTAGATTTGAGATTTTTTTCCTGAGATATTGACTAAGGAAGTGAAAACTAGCAAACGTTATAACACCAACCGTGAAACTTCTTTCAGAAAATCCATTGGCAGAATGATTTATAAAATTAAATGTTTACTAATTTTAATCTACTCAAATTATATGATTACTTTAGTAGTCATCATTTTCTTTTTACCATCACCCATTATTTATTGAAAGCACGATTTAGATTGAACATGGTAAACTATGTAAATGTAATCTGAATTACCAGATAATGTCATGATATGAAGCACTGATGTATAAAATGTTGCTATAAATTAGGGAATCTATTTATTACAGCATTCCACCTTTCAGACAAGAACTGCAAAGTGGATTAATGTAATTCATTTCAAAATATCAATAAACAGTCCAATTCCATGTTACTGAAATTCCCAGAGGTCATAACAATTTGAGGGCATAAACTTGACCTTTGTGTTCAAAAAGAGTCAGTAAGTAATTCTCAACTGACCTGATAACGTTGTGATTCATTATTCCTCCAGTTACATGTAAATACAATCTTCTGAACTGAACTCATATGCCCTCTCTTCTTTTCTAAACTTCCTGAAACATTGTGTTAAATATATATTGCGTAATAACCTGTTCACAATATTCCAGAACTATCAACTCAAGCACATTTTGAATATTAATTCTTAATTTCTTTCACATTATACTTCATTTATTTTAGTGGTGATGAACAATCCACTTTTAAATATTCTGTTGTAAATAATTCAACGTATTAACATGTATGGTGTAGTTGGAGAAGAAACAACAAAATACAATAAATTCATTATACAGTTGGTTGCCTTTAGGAATTTAAATAAAGCCAGAATAAACATGGATTCAGAATAACATACATTCATTATATTTCGTGGTTTCTCATCAGCTGTTCATAACCAAAAATGTATTAAAATTTAACATTGAGGTAAGATATAATGTGAAACAATTGACATAGATGAATGTTCAGGAGCAGGTCGGAGGTTATTTGGTGTTAGAATAAAGAATCATAAGGAGTGGGTGATGTAATAATTGAGTGGAGTTCAGAGACAACTAGGATAAATTGTGTGATAATTTTAGAGGTGATGAAGGGTTTACACATGATTCTTGGAATTAAAAACTGATAAGATGGGTCGCGTACTAATTGAACAGGATCTGAAAAGTTTACATAAGCTGAGAGAATTGAGTGGAAATGTATGAGTGAGGAGGTCGTTTCAATGTACAGAAAATAATAATTCGGTAAGGAAAGATCACATAACAAAATGAACACTAACAAAATTGGGATAATGACCAAAAATGATTTGCCGGTGTAGTAATAGGTTTATTACTGTCTCTTTTTGGATACATAAGTCATGCTTCAGTTTTTTTATCGCAATTGCTTCGGCAAACCGAAGAGACGCTGTATTTCTTTGTCTACTAATAATTTTGAAGGCTTGAGGAATGTCAATAGTGTGCCTGGTGTTGGATAAATTCCGAACTATTGTATTGTTAGGAGCCGTTGTGCTTCTCAGTCTCAAGTTCTTCGGAAAACGTTCAATGTTAAATTTCAATGCATATATGGTTGTGAGCAGTTGATGGGAAACCACGAAATATAATGAATTCATATAATTCTGCATCCATGTTTGTTCTGGCTTTATTTGAATTCATAGTATTCCACAAATATTGTCGTTCTTATTTTGCTTAAAATAGTCTAATTACTGATAATATTTATTAGCGACATGTGAAACATGATCACCAAGAATGAAAGGTTAAAACAGATAAAATGATAAAGTTGTTGAGGGTTGCTCGGATATTAAAAAAAGTAATTTAATAGTTGAATTCATGAATCAATTAAAGCTAGACCACCACGGAAAGCCTGGAAGCACTGGATGGCCGTTTCGTCTCAGTATGGGACACCTCAGCAGTGCGGATCTACAATCCCGCTCACGGTATTCGAACTCTGAAGTCTAGACATGACCTCAGCATTAAAAACGACACGGTATAATGTGTTCCTTAAAATATGGTTCATTCTTGTTATTCATTAGAATCGTTTCTAGTACCCGTTAAGCATCATTTGAGTAGTAACCTTCGCAGTATAAAACTGTTTCAAAAATTTTCATGTATAATCCAGGAAAATAAAATTAAAATATCTAATATATGAGCAATTACATAATAAATTTGGCTTTTTTTAACCTACTCATCAACTGAACGTGATGTGGGTAAAAGTGGTTGAAATGTAGGCACATATTCAACTTTTCCAAATCTTGCCACTTGAATAAATGGTAGATATGACAGACCCGCAGCTAGGTCATTCAACAATAAACCATTGTAGTACACACCTTAAGGTGAATAACAAACAGAGACTATGAAATTAAACATAAAAATGTACACTATATAAAATGACTCATACAAGCATAGAAATAGCTACAGTTGAAGGTGAAAGATTATTCTATTACTTCCTAAAGACTATCAGATACGATGTCAAGTGGTCTGCCGGAATGAACAGATCACTCAATTATCTTCAATGTTTTAAGTTTAACTTCATTAGTAAGATAATTACATTAACAGAAAATTGCTAAAAGAAAATCCATGAATACAAGATTTTATATTATCTAGCTTTAATGGCTGTCCTTAGAATAATACAATTAAAACTAACTAGTATGTTAGAGGACCTGGCTTATCGAAATTGGACGAATTCAGCATGTTTCTTACTGTAAAATGATTACAGTAATTAAACATATCCTTATGAACATTCATATTCTTTTTTATTTATGTTACCCTACCATAATCCGCCGATAAGTTAAATAATTTCCTTGCAAATATTCATAATGTTTCTCTATATAGAAGTTTAAAAATAAGATTTATACCAGTTGAATTATTTCTTTACAATAAAAACTAAGGTATCGGGGTTTCCAACTGGCCAACAGTACATTCTATTTATGGACGACTGAGGATTCTTCTCATACAACTCAACAAGTAGGAACTCCTATAGACTGGCTATCCATCACACAACATTTTAACATTAATAAACCACATTAATAAGTAACTTCAACGATAAAAGAATTAAGAATACCGCAAAGGAATAATTTTTGTTTTTATGGTATACATAAGCGATGAATAAATACATAAAAACACATACAAATGATCTGGATAAAAAGAGTTTATTTAAAGATTAAACAAATGCCATAATATATAACATATATGATACCATATTCATTCAACAAAATGGTTATAGGCGGCACAATATTCCACCACAGACGCATACATAAAGCTATATGGATTTCACAGGATTACACTAAAGCAAACCCGATCGATTATATTTTATCACCGAAAAATTCAGATCAATGGGAGACATGAGAACCAAGAGAGGAGCTGACATAGCTTCAAATCAATTCAAAAAAAGCACATCAATATACAGGTTTAATACAGCCTTTTTTCGAAATACTGACAAACTCAACGGATTCAAAATAACTCTCAACAACAGATTCCAAGACTTTGAAAATCTACTCAACGAAGAGGAAACTACTATGGAGACTAACCGGAATCGGATTAAATAAGCAGCAACTTCAACGCGCCAAACAAGAGCAGAGAAAGTAAAGGCATTAACTAAATATACAGAAGCAAAAAACAAGTGAAAAGGGCATTAAAGTCGACAAGCAGAAATACATTGAAGGCCTAACAGTGATAGTGAAAAAGCTGCAAAAGAAGGAAATATGAAACAACTACATGACAACGAAGAAACTAGCAGGGAAATATAGTAAACCAGAGAGATCAGTCAAGGACAAAGAAGGCAAGCCAATCACTGAGATTCAAGAACAGAGGAACAAGTGGGTAGAACACCCTGGGGAACTGCAGAGATACTCCATGTTATATTCAGGAAGATTTGGGAGTAGGAATAAGTTCCGACAAACTGGAAAGGAGGACGCTTCATCAAGTAACCAAAAAAAGAAAATTTTAGTAAGCGTTAGAACTACAGAGACATCACACCATTGGTACCAGGCAGAGTTCTCAACAGTATTTTTTGACTGAATGGAAGATTCAGTAGACTCCCAACCTCGAGTTCAACGGGCTTGATTCGTAAGGACTGATCACGTATCAGCTAAATCGTGGCACCGCGGATAATTTTTAAACAGTCAATTAAATTAAACTCATCGCTATACATTTATTATGAGAAGGTATTCGACAGCGTGGACAGAAGAAACTTATGGAATCGTCTTCGTCACTATGATGTACCCCGGAAGATTATGACTATCATACAGAATTCTGACGATGGACTTCACTTTAAAGTCGTACATGGAGACAGCTCACAGATGCATTCCAGTTGAAGACCATAATTAAGCAAGGCTGCTTCCTCTCATTTGTCGTTTGGTTTTGGTAGCCTTTAATACAACTAGTGTGAAAGCTCTTTTTCTGGAATAAAAAGCTGTGAGATTTTCAATTTCATTGCAAACGTTTTTACGTCTT
The DNA here is from genome assembly GCA_946903255.1 of Schistosoma spindalis. Classification (NCBI taxonomy): domain Eukaryota; kingdom Metazoa; phylum Platyhelminthes; class Trematoda; order Strigeidida; family Schistosomatidae; genus Schistosoma; species Schistosoma spindalis. The sequence goes on from OX336420.1 coordinate 12,639,330, forward strand.
GCATGATTTCGAGCGTGAACAATTTCGTTAAGTTGCACATAGTAATGTAGATTACTGAAAATAAAGAAGATCGGATACAACTGATTTGTTCAATCATCAAAACCATATACCTTCAAAAGACAAAAATGTTTATACAGTTTCATACTCACTGACTAGTTAATCAGTGTTTACCCTAGATAGCTGCCGATAGTTTAAACATCACAACTGCTTCAACAGTCGAGAATATGTTGATTATTAAATTCATCGAGAATCGACCACTTAAGCATTCTTTAAATTATTAAATGTTGATATAAATGTCAAATGTATGTGGTTATTCCATCTTTCAGTTTTTATTAGTAGTACAGATTGGAAAAAGATAAAATCATTTAAACCATACTAGTATTGACAAGTTTCACACTTATAGCACTGTTATATAACTCTACCACTTGCTTGGTTTCATACTGTTATTGGTAAACTTATGTATAACGGTGAAAAGCCACAATAAAAAAAACTGTCGATATATATTATACCATCATGTTAAATGAATAAGTCTAATGTTTGAGGTTGATTTATCCAAAATGAAATCATTCAAAGATGGAATATCATTCATCAAACTACTTATTTAAATTATGATCTTTTAAACTTAGACCACCACTGTGAAATAATGAATATTCCAACAAACGATCATCTATTTAGATTGTGATAAAACAACACAGATGTGTGATCGAGGATCTCCGGTGAATTTTATATCATCAGTTTGATGTTTAATTTAATGCTGTTTTCTTTAATGTCTAGACATCATTAGAAGTGATGACTGTACTGTTAATTCAATGTATTTAAATTTATTTATTAACCAAACATAGAATGATCAACATTTTATGAATATTTTGGATATCATTTTAATCAATGTTTGTTTGTTGATAAACAAATATTTGTCTAACAGTCTAGCTTTATTCATTACATCAAACCATTTCAATACTGTTTCATTGAACAAGAAGTAGAAAAAATTTACTTTCCAGGCCATAACAACTAACAACCACATTTAGTATAGCAGTAATCAGCCAATTTTGACAGGATATAATAAAATTGATTCAGAAAAAAAAGCTAATCGTTCAAAAGCTTCATAATAATTTGAATTCACTTCGAATTGGTTGTTTGAATGTTCCCATTTATGTTTAAAACTGTAATGGATCACTTTATTATTAGTATATGTGCATTCCTTATGGATTGCTTCAATATTGCCTCATTTCACAAGCATTATAGACAGAGATAGATGGTAGCTGACAGTGGAAACCAAGACACGTGTTTCAATCTATTTGAGATTTGTCACCTGGCTGTATATGCATCACAGTGTTGATGTTCACTTTTGACCTCGAACCGAGTACAGTTCGCTTCAAACGCTATCTCGTTATCCATTTAACAACTTAGTCCAGATAGCCGTTAGCTTGTGCATTGGGGGGAAGTTTGAATGTTTCCATTAATGTTTAGGACTGTAATCCACCAGTCTATTATTTGCATACATGCCTTCTATGCGGATTGTCTCGATGCTACGTCAAATCACAAGCATTTGAATGATAATATTTTAATTTCTTCTTGTTTAACCATTGTTTATTGTGGAAAATTGACTAGATTAAACAATTTCTAAACGTATACTCTTAGTACAAAAAGGGAATCGAAGCCTACAATGATTGCTGTGTCTTGTCGAATTTATGATACGATACCCGAAGATTAGGTTTAATATTATTAAGTAATGGTAGGATTAGTGTTCAACAAGCTAACTTCGTTCAATTATATATGTTATTTCACCAGGTTTATTTAATGTTGTTATTTTTTTATAAATGCACGTTACATAAATGTATTCATCTGTTTAGTCATATCATTGCATTCATCTATCAAACTACATTTCATTCATTGAAATAGACAATCTAGACAATCTCATCATTCATTAAAAGCCTCATAAATATAAAGAACTACGGAAATAGGAAAAATAGATTTCGAAAGTGTTGATATGTGGAATCCATTACTACTTAATTAAAAATATATAATGTGATGACTAACATTCATTTTCGTAATTTCGCACTCATAACCTATTACTTACCAGTTATATATCCGTGAAATATATCAGTTTTATTTAGTGTTGGTGCGTGTCCAATCCAAATTACCTCTTGATTATTGAAACTTTTACCATAGGTCCCTACAAAGTCGATTGATTTAAAAAAGAACACATAATGGATGTATGACCACATAAACATCAGTAACAAATAAAAGGAGTTGAGTTAAAGCTTCAATAATCTATGAGACTATATGCTGATAATTATCATTTGCTCAGTAGTGACTAGCTTCCTGATGAATTTCCTGTAGTTCTAGTGAGAATCCATGGTCAGTGAAGTTCAACCATGTATTTCAGGCAGTTAATCCCTGATGACAATAGAGGAAGGACTTGAGGTTAAGCGATCGCGACGTTGTTAATACATTAGCTAAAATTCTACAGTATATCAGCTGTAAACTCCAATTAGTAAGCAACCGCTAATCGTCTGCAGGTCATCCACAGGAAGAACGAATTTCGTTTACAAAGATATCTTCAAGAGATAGTATTGGTTTATCTACTAGGTGATAGTGGTCATGGTGGTTTCGCACAACTATGTAAGTATAAACACGAATAACATTTGAGTACAGAATCCATATAAAAGATTATTTGTTTAGTTCGCATTAACCATTTGTGAGTGAAGTGTATGGGTGAATAACCTACAGTTTTGAAATATTATGAATTATGTCTAGCGTAAGTGAGTTATTTTTGCAAAACAAATACCCAGAGTTTCTATTCAACAAAATATATTGCTATCAATAACAGGGTGAACAATTATTCGATACTGATATTGATAATAGTCAATACTTTGAAATTCTTTGAAGCGTTCCAATTTCATGATAAACAATCGAAGGATTTTGATAACAAAGTTACTTGCCTAAAAATGTCAAATACGTATGTCAAGAGTTCAAATATCTCTCTCAACAAAGTCTTTAAAATCACAGAAACAGGCTGAAAATGTTTTATCTAGTCAACATCGAGTAGGAAGTTTTCAGAAATACTTAGAAAAATAAAAAATTGTGTCTCTTTTTGATTGGATAATTGCTTATGTTACTACTATGTTTAGAGTGGTCCCACATGTCTCTAGAAGAACAAGGTCGCTTGCAACCCTGTATATACACTCATTTTACTGCAAATAACTAACCTCAGGGTAAAGGCTTTACTCATATTTGATGCTTTTTCTCTATTCTACGATTTGAAGTGTTGTAGTAGTCTGTGAGTTGTAAGAAGCGGCCAGGAAGTCATTAACAATCCTACATGCAGTAGATTTATCAAAGTAAAAGATGAAGACAACTGGAACTTAGATCATATGATTGAAGGGTTTAAACTAAATCTTATACTATTCTCAAGATTTCCCATAGAACCCATTTAAAACTGACGCCAGAGTAACTTGTTAATTGAAACCTGGAATACGTATACAGTAAATCTATGTCATACCATGACCTTGATATTTCACTATTATTATTACCAATACTATGTTTGAGAGGATTTTGTGAAGATTAATTTTATTTCTGGTAGTTTACTGTCACGGATCGACATTGTTTAAAATGACATAGTCATTTTGTTTCGACACGAGACTCATTAACATTGACGTTAAGAAGTTCGATAGTAGGACAAACAGTTTTTCATAGCTTCCTGTTTTCAATGGTATACCTGATATTGTAAATCCTGAAAAACCACCACCTAATTTGCACAAAATAGCTGACAGTGATAGTACGTTATACTCACCAGTGACTTCGATTGAGTTGAGCTCTAGATATTCTAACAAGAGATTTTAACTGATGATGTTTAATCATCTTGAGAGTGTGACAGCTTTCTGTTCGACAAGTTGACTGGCATATATATATATATATATATATATATATATATATATATATATATAAGCTCTGTAACGCATACATTACTGACCTAATTAATCATACTGAATGAATTCAGTTATTTATTTTTCATTTAAAAAAAGAAGAATATAATCATAATCTTATTTATCTCAAATGAATTCACTTTTTGCTTACTGTTCACTTCATACATTTGTCTTAGGTTGTCCACTTCTAAAATAACACGATGATCCAATCGATAACCACGTATTCTGTGGTAAAATCCATCATTCACTGATAAATTAGGACCAATAATATGAATGATACCTCCACCCATATCATAATTAAGTTTTAATCTATCTGATTCCTAAAACACAATTAAAATATTATCCAGTGAAGTTTAATTTCGTTCAGGGTATCTTTTTTTAAAGAAAAACATGAAGCATGTTTAGTTGAATGATTCGTGGGAATTAGTTCTATTCAATATTGTCTAATGAACAAATGAAAAACATAGACTATGGGTTATTTCTATTATCCTTGTTCGTTATAATATATCAGTGGTACAACAATGCAACTCTACACTACGAAGCTATATATTATCGTGTTATAAACCAACAATGGTAATAATCTAAACGATTATAATGAATTCATTATGTATTATTTATTTGAATGTCCCCATTTATGTTTAAAACTGTAATGGATCACTCTATTATTAGTATATGTGCATTCCTTATGGATTGCTTCAATATTGCCTCATTTCACAAGCATTATAGACAGAGATAGATGGTAGCTGACAGTGGAAACCAAGACACGTGTTTCAATCTATTTGAGATTTGTCACCTGGCTGTATATGCATCACAGTGTTGATGTTCACTTTTGAACTCGAACCGAGTACAGTTCGCTTCAAACGCTATCTCGTTATCCATTTAACAACTTAGTCCAGATAGCCGTTAGCCTGTGCATTGGGATGAAGGTTAAACTCACTTTTTATGGAATGTTTTAATGTTCCCATTAATGTCTAGAACTGTATTTGACCAGTCTTTTATTGACATACGTGCATTCAAATTATTATTGTTTGATTCTTGGAATATGAAACCCACCTTATTATCAGTTACATCCTTATGTTTTTTGTGTTGAAATTTATATTAAATGAACTGCTCATTGTGTTGCTTTACGTTTAAATGCACGTAATAATGTGAAAATTGCTGTGAGCAGCTTTGTACTCAAGTATTTCTCAACATATTGCCAATTATGTCTGCAAAGTTTGTTAATAAAGATGATAGACAGTTTGATGAAATATTATATAAGTGTCTGTAATTTATTATAATTCTGTTTTGTTTATGCTTGAATTAACCTTTGAGCATAAAATAATTTAATTTATTATTTTAACATTTCAATAACGATAATTAAATATGTAAAGATCTTTTACAAATATTTAATCCATACAATTTACTAACTCGGAGAAGATATATAATTTATAAGGTTTATTGACTTATGATAGAACTTATGTCCAGTTACTATCTAAATACGTTAGTTCCATAGTGTAAAGTTTTATATTGGGCTATAATGCAAGACCTACTAACGATTGTTATACGATTTATTATTCTTTAATTATTGCTAATTCACTATTGACCGTTTTTTTGGTTCTCTGTCAATCATGATATGGTTGTATGTAAAGTACGATTTCATATTTGAAATTGTTTGCAAGGTGATAATTCATATTTATAAACTAAAAAGTGTTTGAGATTGAAAAATTTGGTGCCTGAAATACTACAATTAAACTTTGTCTACTATTATCCCTAATTCGAACCCAAGGTTTGGATTAGAAGATGATACTCCTGGCACTGGATACATTTGTACCACACAAGTCACTTGATTTGTGCGTGGGCTGTGATACTGCACAGGTGCCTAAACTGAAGCGGGTGGATTTCTTAGTGAGCCACACCTGGTGCTTCTGACCTAAAGGTCTGATTCACAAGGCAGTGGAGCGACGTTAAGAGATATAGTCCCATGGTAGCCGGTGACTAACAAATGGTTCATACGCGATTTGTTCTCTCATGATCCTGAAGCTCATGTACATCATTGGTTTAGAATCATGGTTTTACAACTCCCCTAAGTGAACCTTCCGTGTTCACCAACTCGGTTAGAGCACCGAACATTCTCTTTTCGTCCTCTCAATTTGGTAAAAATACACCCCTACGACAAGAAGGCAGTGAGTAAGACTTTCCTGGAAGTGGTTGTATTGATGATGGATAACAAAACCATATAACAATAGCATATAATAACAAGTTTTGAGAAATATATAGATGTTTATCAAATCATCAATGAAATAAAAATTCGATGATTTTACAAACAATTAATGACTTTTGAATTTAATTTAATTTTCTCGTCATTTTCAGTCATAGAAATTCAAACACCTCCATAAACATATGTGTTATAGTTATGTTACAGCATAACATTCAATAGACAACCCAAATTGAATACTCATCTTGGTATTCTGTTAAATTATTCAACATAATTAACATAAGAAGATACTAAGTATAACATAAAACAAAGTACTTACTAAAAATAAATGTATAAAGTCACCTGTTTGTTTTAGGTTTGTAATAAATAGTAAAGTTGCAATGGTGGAAATATAATGACTTGATTTACTGTTAACTTTCATTGGAAGCATTTGAATACCAAGTATAAATTCATCTTGTCTTGTATTTCTTAAATGATCTTTATACATAAAACGTAAATAACCTATAGTTTCACTGATAGTTGTCATAGTCCAATTATTAATAGTGACATTGATCATTTGATCTTGATTAGAACCATATAGGAAAGTTGTACCGGCTAATAAAATAATGTTATAGAAGTATATAAGTAACAATCAATAAACGTAATTATCTTACTGAAGATGAATATTTGTGATTATTATAGCAGATACTATAAACAAACAGGTTATTGCATCAGTGGATGGTTGAAAGAAATTTATAATGTCTTTGTTAAAAGATTTCTATTAACTTAGTTGTTCAATCAATATTTGTTATCCTTTTTATTATGGTATAACACATTCAAACACTTTCTCTATAGTATTACTGATTGTATCTATTCTTATCAGCAGTAATTAATAATTTTACAGCCTTTATTGACTTAGTTCGACATATTTATTTTATGTTCTACTTGGGCAACCATTTAAGATCAGGAAGCTGCTTTGTTCTGGTATAGGATTTCTCGACAGTGTACAATAACGATCACACCGATAAACAAACCCAATACATTCAAGTTTCGTCATGAGCACTTAAACGTAATGCCACTAGGCCTTCATTCAATGATTTACATTTTTGACTTACAATTGTCTAGCTAAGATCAGATGGCGATGTAAATCATGAAATTCAACAATCTGCGCAACAGTATACTTAAGAGAAAACAAATATATAACTCAGTGACGACTGATATATCATAGTTACACCAGTTGATTTATTGATTTTATAAATTATATATACACAAATTAGATTAATGATTGACCACTAGTAAGATTTATTCAAAATTTATTGATTGACCAAAACATTTAGAATGATATGTAATTTGTTATCAGTGTTATTGTGGAAGTCTTTGAATCAGTGTTTGGTAAATAAGTCAGTCTTCTTCGGGTTGGAGCAGGTGTCTTGTGCCATTTCAACAAGTAGTAGGTAGCGTTTACTCTTCAGTTATAGCGAACAGTCTTATATGTAGCAGTAGTCAGAGTCTAGTGCGATTCATAACATTCACAAATCATTTTGTTTCAAGTCATTACACCAGTTACTTTTACCGTGTGTTTTCTGACTGTGATATCTAAAACATTAGGGAATATTCTTTTGATTCTTTCGTATCGTATGAAAGTAAATGAATACACTGAGTAACAAAAGAATACAGTAAACAGCGCAACGCATTCAAAATCTTGTTCTACTAACTCCCCGTTTTATTTTTCAGGTGCTCTCGATCTAACACTAATGTAAGTGATAATTTTAATTAAGATCATGAACTGATCAATGTTAGACCACCAATAAAAACCTGGGAAAAGTTGACGACAGTTTTGTCCATTCTCGCGTGGATATTTTTTTAATGAAACATAGTAACCTTATTGAAGGATTTGCAAAATTCTTTATCGTTTTCGAATAATGACATTTCTAAACAGAATTCATGTATTTTGATTGCTTGGATCTTCTATTGACGTGATGAACTGCAATTGCTCAGTCTCTATACAAGAATATACACCCTATATGTTCTGGATTCAATAGCTAATTGGATAATGCGAAGTGCAGTTTGAATCAAATGGCACTGGTTTCGAGCCCAGGTGTGAACATCATCCGGCTGACGAGTTCAAAATAGAACAAAATGCCTGTCCTGGGTTCTACTGCTAGCCATGATTCAACTTTGCTTAAGTTCTGTGCATAACTACGTATATAATACTCATACATTAAAAACATAATTAAGTATTTATACAATTAAATTAAAAATATCTAAACATTATCTTACCTCTTGTACATCGATCTCCTTCGAATGATGTTAATTCACAGGCACATTTGTTCGTAGTCCAAGAGTGTAAACATAAACCATCATTCAAACAATATGGTTTCGACATTTGACTGTTTAATTTTTCTTTCTTTTCATTTCTATTTATAGTATGATGTTTAGGATATCTTTGAATTTCATTGCAATTTAGAACGTAATTTGGACGTTCAAAACAACCGGGAATAATTTGATCATAGCACACTGGAACAGTCCAGTTTAAATTATACTTTTGCTTAGCTTTATTTAACAAATTGTAAGCAGGTAAACCATTAATAGAGAAGTTACCGAAACATCCCTAGGATTTCAAAAAAAGACAACAAAGAAAACAAATAAATAACAGACTAGAAATCTCGATTGTTCTAACCATGTTTAAAGTAAATTTGTTTGTTTGGAAATACGCTTCTTCTGATGGATCCCTTTAAAGTGCAGTGAACACAAAGTGAAATCTTATCCCTTTTATGTTACCGAATACGTAGGATCTGTAATTCCGAATTCGTTGGAAGAGAATTTAATTTTTCAAGAAACCAGTTGACTGAAAACACTTATCCAAGCATTATAAGCAAAGATGAACAGTGCCTAGCAATGGAATCCAGGACGCTCCTTTCGTTTTGTTTTAAAGTCATCAGCTGGAAGTACAAGCATCTTATAGTTACTTACAAGGCTTGTGAATTAAAGCAATATCAAGGTAATACGCACAGTATGTACATATACCAATAAAACACTGATCAATTGCAGTCCTAAACAAAAATTGGAAGAGTCAAGTAAACAGTACCAAGTGAATTTAGTTATCCAAGCAGTTACGTGAAACAGGAAATGGAAAAGTCTGAGCAAGAAATTAAGAGGCTCCATTTTCTAAAGATCAACTTGGTGTGCATTTGAGATTTAAAGATTGTCAAACCCCTCATATACTTAAAACTCGGATGTCGATAGCTGTTTAGGGAACATTCAATGATGCAAACTCAGACTAAAATTCATGATTATAAACTGATTTTCTGTGTTCGAAAGGAATATGGTCCCTTGGCTGTCCACTCATCAGTTCACATGCTTTTTGGAAGCAAGATACATAAGGTGAACATGTCCAAGTGTTTTCTCCACGAGGATGAAAGGAAAATTTCATATTTCTAATGAATATAAAATCACTTTAACGTTACGGTCGAAGATGGGCTTATTTGCATAGTACCACACTAGGACGAAAGGCTGTTCAGTGCTTCCTAGTTCTCAGTGATGATCCGAGTAACACCAGTTACTCATCCATTATATACAAATTTAACATTCTCGTTAAAACCACCTACACTGAGAATTACCATGTGATCACTAGTCATTCAATTCTCAACAAAATTCTTACAGTTCATTCGAGTGAGAAGTCGTGAGAAGTTGAGTTCAATCACATTGTGTGTGTGTGGTGGTCAGCCATGAAAGACAATATGGGATGGTCACACATTATGACAAGATGAGAGGAATTAGAAATGTATAGCATTTGATTTCGGTCTATTTGTTAATTCCATAAACGTCGTCTCATGAGATTGAGGGTCCTGTATGTTAGTCCGTTGTGGTAAGTTAGCTCATGCAAACTACTGTGGAGTCTGATAATAGTATGAAGACAAACATCTTTAACTTCCTGGTTTTTCAATGATGATCTAGCCAATTTCGTTTCGTAATTTATACCATGGAAGTTCTACAGCTTTCGCAAAATCTGTATACGAATATATGTTTATTAACTATCAATAAGAGTGATTAAGCAAAAATATATGAAATCACTTTATGCTCATGATAAATTGTTATGTACCTACAATATGGGTAAATAATTTGCTGATCATTCATTGAGAAAATTTCAATGATCTATTTAGAAAGCGAATGTTATCTAAGTTCAGCAAACCATTTTATTTGAACGATATTCCCAAAAGCCAGAGTCTTTAGCTGCCACCTCGATAGCCGTTATTTCTACTAAAAATCTGATAACTAGTTGTTTTGTCCATTCATTATCCAAATGTCATCTCAAGACCACTCTTCAATGATATTTTAAGCTCAATCTGTTATGTAATTGAAAATTACGATAATTACCATTAGGACTTGAAAATTTTTTTTATCTAGTTATATATAATTGTACATGCTTTATGCATGATCTGATTGCTCTCAGAAAAAAAAATTATAAAAAGCTGATTACCTGAAATCCATGATATGAATTTAATTTCTCTCTCCATTTTAAGAAAGTGTACTGAGAAGTACCTCCAATAAAAAGTGGATCATTCAAATTGAAATTTCTTGAAATATCACCATTAATAACCGGTATCATTATAGATTGTTCATCGAATTTGTATCGATCAATGTATAATAATAAAGTATTGTTTTCTAAATCTATCCTAATTAGAAATTTACAATTTCAATTAATTCTCAAACATAATGTGCATATATATATACATATATATATATAATAAAATACTGCTAGCCACTATCCATCTTTACTTATAATGCTTGTAAATTAAGACAATATCGAGGCAATACGCACTGTATGCATATATGCCAATAAGAGACTGATCAATTGCATTCCTAAACATCAATGGGAAGATTCAAGTATAACAATACCAAGTGGATTAAACTTCACCCTATTGCACAAGCAAATAGCTAACAGAACTCAGTAGCTAAGTAGATAATGAGGTGGCGTTTGAAGCGAACGGTACTGGGTTCTAGTCCCAGGGTGAACATCAACTCAGCCGACTAGTCCTAACTAGGACGAAACGCGCGTCCTGGATTCCACTGTTAGCCACTACCCACCTTTGCTCAAAATATCATGTGTTTATTTATTGAAAAACGGTCATACTGTTGATAACCTTAACGACTTTTAAAATTTCACAATTTCAGTTTACTACGTAACACATAAAAGATGTGAAGGTGAATTGTATCACAGAATTGCATCAGTTGAATTATAATAAACTTGTAAATCATGGTTTTAAAACAGAAATATGTTTTTAGTTTCAAACTGATTTAACCATTTAAATGTATGATTAACACAAAAACATTTTCTACCGTTCATCATCATGGTTTCGAGATTATGGTACATATGATGCAAACGTTGTGTTTATAATTCATTGATTACTGGGTGGTGATCGATGTCGTGTGTGTCAGGTTCTTCTTGGTACAGATCAAATCCTATCGACCAAGTAGCAATATGGCCACGAGTCTAGATGACTCGACATTGAGTACGCTATACTGACATAAGATGGTGGTTGGAGATATTCAATAGTAAACCCTGGATCTAGGTTTCATGCTAATTGGCACTCGTCAGTAAAGTGTACCTGTAATCTTGAGGGAACTGATGCCACTTGACGGATTCTATTCCGTGCCACACAACTTCACAGTTGGAGACGTTTACACTAGGCAATTCGGGCCGCAACTGACCTCCTGTAGGACTGAGATGTATTTACAATTGGTTGATCACTATGTGATCAATTTCATGTATGTCAGATCCTTCTTAGTGTAGATCGAATCATATCGATTTTGTGTATAAAGTTACAAACACACGAATTCGTTGAACTATTAACAACCTTTTCCTTTTTTTCTTCACATTTCGCAAGTATAACTTATGAAGGAAATTATTACACATATAATAATATTGTAAATAACCATATGATGAAATAAAGTATAGTGCAATTTGAGTTCGCTAAATGTGAATGAAATCTAAATGTTTTTGTAGATACTCGTTTTATTGTCTGTGATTCTGTTAAGGTTAATGAATTTAAATTTCATTATTAGAAATATCAACTGTACAATTCCAGTTGACTGGTCTATATTTTAATCACTGATTAAGTGATGATAGATTTATAGCTAAGTACTGTTGGGGAGCTTTTTTATATTTTCCCAGTTCTCCCAAGTTTTCAATAGTTCTCTAGTTAATCCCAATACGTGTTTTATTCAGCATGATATGAATGGATTAAAAAAAATTATTGAAGTAATCACAAACGTATTAATACAGTAAAAGCAAGAGTTGTACTGTACAGGACAGAAAACTCAATACTTTCAAGTCTATTTATCTCAACTACAAATTCAATTTTATCTTGGAGATATAAGCAGTACAAATAAGATGATTCAGTTAGCTGTTGTATATGCTACCTATACCGAAAGATATAAGTAGTATTTAGCATCAGACGGAAGTGAAATACCTGGGAGGAAAAGATTGAAATCAAGAGAATAGGAAGAAAATCGGAGAGCAATCAAAATTACAACAGAATTAGAGTAATAATGGAGTATGTAAAGGACAACTCAAAGGAGATATGCGAAACATGTATTTATTGCATGATTTTCATATTTTGCTAAGACGCTATATCATTGGTTTGCCCTACTAAATATTCGTTCACTCTTCATATACCGAATCTGATATATCCTATCAGGTATACTAAAATATAAACCACAAAAGTATCACATCGTTTTACTCATCAGATTTAGTTTATTCTCTGAATTTCACCAATATTTTTACATGTCTGAGTTGTTTCATTTAAATTGTTTCGATAGTATCATTTAAAAAACGATACTTGTTCATGTTTCACATTTTGTGTTTGAATCTTCATCACCCTAAGTTTCTCAAGTTCTCAATCATTCAATACCCTTCCGATTCACTTAAACTCTGATTGTATTCAAACTAACCTTTAGGCATTACGCTTATCTCATGGATGATGACTGACATTATTGTGATGTCAACAAGTAATATACTCTAATCTAGTTTTACACTTATTTAGTTATCAATAAATGGAAGTTCGTAAAGTGCCTCACTGTTAATAATCTGATGAGTACCTTTTTCGTAATTCCTACACTTGTAAAGATCATCAGAAGTTTTTCATATTTGTTTTAAGTAGAAACAATGAATTATGATTAAAACAGTAAAAGAAATTGTTCAAAGGATCTATCAGGAATGCAATAGGTTTTTAAAGGATTTAAAATGATGAAAAATTAGTGAATATCTTTAAAGGTCTTTCAAATTAACCACTCAATGTCACGTTGAATTTAACGTATAAAGAAATGTATAGCGAAAAGGAAGTCATGTATAACATTATCATCTTTCTATAATCAATTCACGAAATCGACATATTTTCACAATCATTTAGGTAGACCTTTAAAGTGGTTTATCATATTACCGTTACACACTGCCTGCAAGAACATTGTAGATCTATTTTAGTCAACTTATCAATATTTATATCAGATGGGTTTTGTGGATATTATAGTAATTTTGGTGGTTAAGATCATGAGTCATTTGAAGCTAGACAACCATGGAAAACCTGGATAGTAACTCACTGAAAACAATGGTGGATGTGTCGCTCAAGTTCGTGGATTATTTGAAGTTATACATTAACACCGATGGATGCCGGCTCAGTGGTTTAGTGGCTAAGTGTTCGCGTGCAAACCCAGTAGGTCTTGGGTTCGAATCTCGCAGGGGGCGAGGTCGTGCATGCGCACTGCTGAGGAGTCCTACAATAGGACGAAACGGCCGCCCAGTGCTTCCAGGTTTTCCATGGTGGTCTAACTTCAACTGATTCATGATCTTAACCATTGAAACAATCAATATTTCCCATAAATTTATTTAGTTTCTTAAACATTAATAATTCTTTAAGAAAATAGTTTCACAACTCACCTACTTAGTTCTACATGATGCCATCTAGAATCAGTAACTTTATACATTGTTAAAGAATAATGTTGAGAACCACTTCCCATGTTGAATGCAAAATGTAAATAACTTTTAATCAGTTCAAATGCTATAAAATCAACTCCATGTTTGTTTGAATTAAATAATATTAAACCATCTTCTTGTGATGTACGAAATGAAAATTGTACATTGAATATTTCATAAAGATGCATACTTGGATTATGTAAGTAACAATCAGATTCTTTAAATGTTACAGAATAGAAATGTGTATTATCATAATTTCTTGTGATAGTTGTTTGTAATACATTTGTATTGTTATATATATTTGTTAGTGATCTTTGTCGTTGAAACATATCTATGATGGATAAAGTTTTTAACTTGCCTTTAGTTGTAGTAATCTCATTACCTGATATATATATATTATAAAATAAAATACATAATGTAATCATTAATCGTTTCACCTTTTTCCTACACAATAATATACATATGTCTATATATGAAAATGTAGATGAATTAAGCATTTATAAAAAGTGATTTACATACTATTTAATTTATTAAGTATGATTTGAAAGACAGTTTATATTTATGGTTAGTTTCTAGTTTAGTTATTAAATTCTATACAAAGTATAGAAACTTTGAGGAGGAAATAGGGATTTAGTCAACTTATTCTTAAAGTTATTGAAGTACAGTGTATAGAATGATTTCTAGTCATGTCTTTTTATCAGTGTGGGGGTTTGACGGAGGTAGTAGAATTTCAATAATCATAGTTGATCTTGGCTGAACCAACATCAAAACCAGGAAGTATTAAACACTTGTTTCATACTAACACATGGTTCTTCAATAATGCATGAGCCCACTACAACCAACCAAATACACGACCCTCAATCTCATGAGACGACGTTTATGAAATTAACAAATAAACCGAAATCCAATGCTATCAAATATATCATTTAACCGAAATTTAATGCTATACATTTCTAATTCCTTTCATCTCGTCATATTGTGTGACCATCCCACATTGTCTTTCATGGCTAACCACCACACATCTAACATGACTGAACTCAATTTGTCACGACTTCTCACTTGAATGAACTGTAAGAATTTTGTTGAGAATTGAATGACTAGTGATCACATGGTAGTTCTCAGTGTAGGTGGTTTTGTTGAGATTGTAGAACGTGTATAGATTGAAAGAGTAACTGATGTTATTTGGACAATCATTGAGAACTAGACAGCACTAGACTTCTGTTTCATTATTTTTTTGGAGTACTGTCCATTTTTAACTTTCTATTAGACAGAAGTCCGTTAATTTTGTATAATCACAAAGCCGTGGAAAACATTTAATTTAATATTCATTGAAGAGTGGTAACTGAGACCTGCGTCTACAGTCCTGTTATTCACGATGTGTTTAAAGGCTGCGGATAACGCTTGTTTTAATTTTTACCGTTCTAATAGTAATTGGATAATAAAAGCTGATGATTTTGTTGTGATTTGCATTGCATAATAGTTGATACTGATGCGTAATGATCTAAGACATTGGCAAAACAGGCTACTTGAGTGAAAAAAATTGAAAGTCTGGATGAAAGTTTATTGGCCTAACTGCTCTGGTACATATGTACTGCATATGTATGAATGATGTATACATGGGCACTTAGATATGAAACCCATTTCCTAGTCAACTATTTATACTTATCATTAAAGTAATCTATGATTAGCCGATTCTGTCAAATTTCTACTTAACTTACACACTAGTTAATGATTGATTTCGAACCACTGTATTATTTCTCATTATCTATTACCTGCATTTTATAATTGATAAAGACTTCACATAATGTTTAGGATTGGTAACAGGTTCCATATATTTCAGTGAGGCTCTAATCTTTACATTAACTCTATTCGACAGTAGATTTCCCAATATTTTTTGTTTTTCAACAAAGCATATCCAAGAACATAAAATTGTGATGAACTATATATCACTCAAATACAGTAATAAAGTTCAATAACAAAACATTTCTAACTTTATTTTATGGATCTCTGAGTATCGTGGTATTTTACGTGTAAGAGGAAATGCTCGATTAAAGAGCCTAGATATTCGTTTAAAGCCCATTCCCTTCATAAAAATAAACAGTGAAATATCGTAGACTTATGGAATGTAATTCACTGCTTCTTAGTCCCAATATCTTATTATGTTAATCATAACCTTAAAAAATACGGAAATTTTTTTATTTATATCCGAAAAATTCGTTCTCAAGTGTTAGACGTCCTCTCATTTCCCAATTGGCTCAAATACACCAATTTATTTTTTAAGTAATCAAAATTTAACAGATACCATTTATCGTTTGGTGCTTTTGATTAACATATGCTTTATCTTACTAATTCCTATATATTTATAAAACCTTCATCAGCTTGTACCTTTATGGATACTAAGAAATCGATGACAACTCGAATGGTTTGGCAGATTGTGTACGCTTAAGAGGAAGTTCATATCACTTTACTGCTGTAGTGAAAGTAAGATATGTACCGAATAGGTCTCTACTTACACTGATGTATACACCCACTTAAACTGTCATAATGTACACACTTCTAGGTATTCATACTCAATGGCCATGATGATACTCCAAATATTATACTAATCATACTACTTATAGCTATAATAAGTAGCTTAATAGTAGTCGCTAACAAATTTCTAAAACAGAACGATCTTAAGAATGTACTTGGAACACTTCATGTTTTAGCAAGGATTTGAAATTTTTCGCCTTTAATATTCAGAACTTCCACTCTTCAGTTATTCTTGGCCCTACGAGCATTAGAAGAGAACTGCCTGTTTATTGCAACTCTTTTTATATATTTATGATTAAAGGTGAAATCCAGGACGTACATTTCTTCGTTTTTGGGACTCATTAAGTTCATAAACGTACAACTTAGTGTTGATGTCTATATTGGGATTTGAATACAGTACTTTTTGCTTCAGAACCTAATTCTTTATACTCGAAATTAAGAGGTATTACGTTTGAGTTTCACTATGGATTTTAAAAACGCGATGTACGTCCATTCAGCTGACCCCTCTCGAATAAGAAGAAATGTACGTTTTGGATTTCATTGCAATCACATAAAAATATACTAAAAATGTCATTATCTTGTTGAGATGTTTGAACGTTTTTATAACACAGTGTAAATTAAACTATATCATTAGCTAATCTTTAATATAATGGGGAGTAAATTACTCGTACAAGCGAACAAATGTCAAGGAAAAATGTTGGGAAAAATAATAGGTATTTGATACCATGAACGACAACCCCAGTGTACAGAAATAAACTTCTTTCATGGAAAATTAGGCAAAATACTAATCAACTTATCAAATGAAAGCTATTTAAAACTAGTAAAAATGGAAGGAATCATTTAAATTTGTGTACTTACCATTATTCATTGATGTCTTCTTTGAACTAGGGCATACTTTACATTTTTGACTTATATTCTTGAATTTTTGCATATTATTATCAAGTTTTTGAAGAATAATCCAAATGTTTATATTTAAAGGATGAGAAAAGAAACCGAAGAGGGCAAAAAATAGGTAAAATACTATCGCATTATTTTGTATAAAAATTGAATATTTAACCGTGTTGGATGTGCAGACGGTAACCACTTAAGTCAATGAATAGTCGCCTAATATCGTGAACTTATTTCAGTTAGACTTGTACAGTATTGGAACCCAGCTTGGTGATCTTGAGGTAAAATATGTGCGAGCGAGATCAAAAACTGGGTTCTGTACCCTGTAGTGGGTCTATAAATGCACACTGCTAGAATCAGTTAGTTGTCTAGTCCTTCAACGTCTTAAATGGTTGTCTAACTTAAATCGGTTCCTGATTTCGACAGTACGAAAGTTATTTAATTATCAGTACAGGATTGTGGAGATCATTATGTTTTAGATTGAGATCGTGGACCTATTGATGTTAGACCACCAATGAAAACGTAGAAGCACTGGACGGCCGTTTCGTCCTGTTGTGGGACTTTGCAGCAGTAAGTATCCACGATTCCGCTCACAGGGTTCGAACTCCTGTTCTTCATTCTTACGCGTTTTCAGTGGTGGTCTAACATCATTCGTTTCATGATCTCAATCAAAAACTTAATAATCTCCAAAACCCTATACTGATAATTGCCATGTGCTTACTGGTGACTAGCTTCGTGAGTGAATTCTCGGATTTCTAGTGAGAAGCGGTGACCAGTGGAGCTAATCCGTGTCAGGTAGAGACAGGTCAAGCAACTTCGTGGATTGGTTGAGGTTAGACAATAAAATCATTCAGTGCTGACTCAGTGATTTAGAGGTTAAGTGTTCGCGCGCGAGACTGAAGGCCATCGGTTCGAATCCCTTTAGCGGGATTATGGATGCGTACCACCGAGGAGTCTCACGATAGGACGAAGTAGCCGTTTTGTGCTTCCAGGTTTTCAATAGTAGTTTAAAATCAATCAGTTCATGATCTCAATCAAAAAGTTATTTTATTGTCAACAAATCATTTCAGATCTCATCAATATTGATACACTAATAATAGAACATTTGAACTATCATCAATAGGTTGTTTTAAATTGTTTATCGTAATTATTTGAATAAACTTTTTAATTTGAATGTAAAATAACTTACAATGAATCTTACCCAACTAATGATAAAAATATACACTGCAACTATAATTATACTTTTATAAATGAATTTAGGTTGTTATTTCATTTCAATAAAACTTTACTTATAAATAATTCATATGTTTAATTCATAAACTGTTTATGCATTTAATTAGTGATCTACCTAAATTGTTTTCTCTGATATTTTTAGGAGTACTTGTCTATTTCAATACTATCAATTATAATGTTGACTTATTACAGTGAAAATGAAATATATACTAGTAAGCTATTGATTGATCACTTGAAAGTATACTAGTTTTAGAAAATCTCTAGTGTAATGAAAGCAATAACCAACAAGTTAACAGAATATACTAGTGATAATACTTTCATGTATAATCAATCAGATAATGTTAATTTGTCTACTTAATCATCGAAAGATTTTAATAGAATATGATTATAGAATATTGTAATTTAAACAGGATTCTTTTTATAAATTCAACTTAAAAGTACTGACTTCTATAGAAAAATGAACTGTTGATAAACTTTTAGTCCCTGGTTTGATCCCCGTTAAGGGTGGGGATGAAACAACTGTTCACTACTTCTTTGCTTTTAATAATCATCTAAATAACATCAGTTTATAATTCATATCACACAATTCAGAAATCTGCATAAATGCTATGTACTTCTCTATGGGTGAAGTTTGAGTGAAACTCAGGTGATCCTAAAATATCTCTACCGATTAAAAAACATGTCATATAGAGCCACGATACGATATAAAATTCCGTAGCAATTATTTCTGATATACATCCTCGGATGGTTTTACGTTGACCGGGACACAGTGGTCGTAGCTGTGTTCAAGCAGGGGGCTGTGCGAACTCCATTCGTTGGTGTATATTGAGGTGTCTGGTTAAAGATTCTCCATTATAAGTGGTACCAACGTTATTAAATTGTGGCTTCTGAAATTTTGAAAAAATTTATTCTGTAATCTTTCATCACAAATACCGAAGATTTATGGAAATTCTACTAACCTGGTCTTCTTCGACATTCTCTCCTCTATTTGACTTTCCTTTCCTGATGATGGTTCCATCAATTTTTTAATATACTCTCTACACCTCAAAAAGATAGATATGAATTCATCACTCTTATTTCTCTGTATTAATCTAGAACAAGCTGAAATTGTAATTGATCTTGCTGAATATTTTTCTGACATTCATTACTTCGGAACACTACATCAGCTCGATAATCTATACATTGTCTAGTAGTTATTTCAAATTTTTCCACCAAAATTAATGAATCTTCTCTATAATCCCAACTCTGATAGACACTAAAATATAAAAGCTATTTGAAATCAGCTGTATAGTGATCGTATTTGTGCATTTTGCATTCAAATATGTCCCATGACCTTGGAGTTGTTCATTCAATCCTGATTGGCTACTTTCTAAATTACTGTCTCACCATAACATTACATTAGTTGTACATCAAAATAAAAACTATTACACATGTAATTACAATTGACAGTTAATTAAAGTGCACATTTTTTCACTGACAAACAATATTAGGATTAAGTGAATTAATTAAATACAATATGAATGAAATACGTCAAAAGTCTAGGGGTTTTTCTTTTTTTAACTCAAACAATCATTCTTTCATCATTGAATGGCTTACCTTAAATGAATCAAGCATAGTTTCGTTTGAATGAATAGAAAATAAACACTGACAAATTAAGATAATCACTAGAAGAATAAGAGTCATCTCATCGTAATGAATAATAAATAACACGTCATATTCCTATCAAATTCTCACTTAATATTTGATTGAACAACATTAGATTAACGAATTAATTGTACAATTATGTGAGCCACTCTTTTTTTCATTGATGTTATCGTATATCTAGATAACAAATAAAATGAACGAGATATTTATTGTTTAACAGTTCTATACTATGTGCATGAAATAGTTAATTTGTATGCATTACTCACTAAATATTCATTTCAGTGAAGTCGAACTGAGAAACTCTACCTATACTATTAAATATCATGGATTTTACTATTCATAAAACGCATCTAGAAATAGCTTAATATATATACAATAGATAGAATGTGGCTAGAATTAGAGTCCCAAACTCTTGTTTGGTTCTATTTGTGAATCATCAACTAGATGTACCTATATTTTACAGTTGCTGTGTACTGCCTGATTCGAACTCAGTATCTTTCAATTCAAACCACAATGCGTATTACAATTAGTATTTAAGTCAAGATTACTAGTTACTTGTGCAACAGGTATGATTTTTTATTTTGATTGGATAACGTGAAGTAAGCACAACCTTTTGTATCAAGTTTATATTAGGGGACAAATATATAGTTCACTGATGGCTGATATCTCTTAGTAACATCAGTTGATTCATTGATTTTATAAATTATATACACAAATTAGTTTAATGATTGACCACTAATCCAATTTATTTGAAATTTATTGATCGATCAAAATATTTAGAATGATATGTAATTTATTATCAGTGTTATTGTGGGAGTCCTTGAATTAGTGGTTGGTAAATAAATCAGTCTTCTTCTACTGTCTTGTTTCCCTTCTCAGGTCAAAAGCAGTTTTGTTCAATTTCAACAAGTAACAGATAGCAGTTTTTATCTAATCGTAGTAATCAGTTGTACAAGTAGGACTAACCAGGATTTGGTATTAGTCAAAACACTGAAAAACCAGTCTTCTTTCGTACCACTGTGGTTTATTATTACTTACCATACATAACACATGAATATAGTATACAATATAAGGAATCTGTTAAACAAATAAGTCTTTAAACCATATTTAAGTACGAGCATCTATTTACATAGTGAATGTTTTAAAATATATCTATTTGTGTACAACCATTTGCTATTATTCTTTGCTTCACTCAAATTACACGAATTTTACCCTAAGGACATACTAAAGTAATTGAGGATAACGATTAAGATTCATCAAGAAAATTGGCTTGAAAAGTTTCATAAAAATTTACCTGATGTACACTTTTCCATTTGATTTTCTCTAGAAGTATGCGGACATGTCTTATTTAATGGTCTAATTAAGACTGATTTTGTTAGATTTTATTTTTGCTCGTTAATAGGTAATCTGATGAACAATACTTACCTTTTTGTCACTATCAATATACAAACTATGAAGGTTGTATGACGTGAAGAATTTTAGAAAGCGTTATTTAGCATACGATTCAATTCACTGTTTCATCAATCTGGAGAAATTAATTAAATATAATCCACCTAAATTAGGTACACGTAAACTATCTCTGTTACTTATTTAAAAATCTTAGCTAAGAAATGTAAATCTAAAGCTAGTCAATATTGACCTCTACTTAAAATCTGATATTAACTATCTACAAATACAGTAGTACCAAACCTGTGAACAGTTTGATTCAACCCAATAATTTTTTAGCTCACTTATATGCTCTACTTATTCTTCTCTTTAATCTTTTATAAGAATAATGAAACCAACTTCAGTTTTAAATAACATTTGAAGAATTACGTTTTTATTTCATCTAGTTAACCTAGTTTTGTTGTTGTTTCACTCTGATGTAGCTTAGAATTCCCTTTCATGAATGGTTTAATGAAGTAGAAATATATGTACGTTTCTATTGATAACAACTGTAATTGAACAATATTATAATAAAGAGTATTATCTCTTTTGAAATGAATTTATTAGATGAAAATTCTACGATGATCGTAATAACTGGCTGTATTGATAAGTTAATTAACCGTATCTCAACTAATTGAATGTTAGGGGTGAATAACAGTTGTCAACATACTCACTTGTATTGGTCGTTTAAATCTTTCCATTGATGCTTCGGCCTGTAATTAGTTAGTCTCTTTTGACATATGTGCATCCTGCACGGATTGTCATGATGTTGTTACTAGGTTACGAGCATTTTTAACTAGAGTTAGGTAGTATCTAGCCCTGGAATTTAGGATGTACCTTTCGTCCAATCTGTGGCATGTTAGCTGGATGTAGCCGCATCTCAAAGTTGTCAACATATATGAAAAAAACCTGTAAAATATTCATGACTGACACTTTTTCTACATTTTCTAGTATCGATTGTATGTATTCGTATATACACACAAAGTATAACAGAATTGTAAAGTGATATTCCATCACTAATAAACTTATCCATATAACTGAGAAGACATACTCTATCAAAAAAAGCTTACTGATTAATCTAATTGATATTAGTCAATAATGAAAAAAACACTCTAAATAATTAACATCATTCTTAACTGTATCATAAAATTCACTTGGTACTGTTTATGCACATAGTACCCTTTATTATTTTAAAGAGAGCAAGAACAAAGGTTGATGCAGAATAATATGAATTCATTTTATTTCGTTAGGTTCTCATCAGCTGCTTGAATCTTCCTATTGATGTTTAGGACTGCAACTGATTGGTCTCTTATTGGCCCACTGTGCGTGTTACCTTGATATTGCCTTAATTGACAAGCATTATAAGCATAGATGGATAGTGGCTAGCAATGGAATCCAGGATGTGCGTTTCGTCCTATTCGGGACTCCTCTATGCTTGTAATACATAATATTTCTTAATTATGCTAAATTGATTAAAATACAAACAAACATAATGGTTACAAAATAATCATACTCACTTTGTAATTTATTCTTCAAAGAGGTCATAATAATTTTCAAGAACTTGGAATATGAATGTTTTACCATGATTCTAGTATAAATCTTATCATTCTTATAAATATATGTCAACCAACTGAATTTCCTTCTTTCTTAGACAATCATTAAGATGATGATTCTATATTACATTGTTGATATTGTTCATTCATAATGAATCTTTCATAATAAAATTAATACAGTTTAAATATTGTTTGTTTGTTTTTTTTCTCAAATGAAGCTATATGGAATCAATCAAGAAACTTCTTCCAGAAGATTCTTTGTAAAGATAATAAAGTAAAAAATAAAGTAAGATAATTTATAGGAAAGCTGATGAGATTTAACGAAATGAACTTCGACAGTACTAGATTTTTTTTCGTTTGCAGAATATAATATTAATCTTTCATGAAACAACAATAGATTACTTGTACTAAGTTTACTGATGTACTTCATTTTCACCGGATTTGTTTTCATTGGTCTATTTTGAACTGTCCAATCCTAGTGGTACATTTGTTTTTATAGTCGTAAATAGAAAAACCTATCGTAAAAAAAATCTAGTATTAATAATAATTAGGTTATTGTTTGCCTCCAACCTTCCGTTTACACAGTAAATTTATCTATTATTCTTTAATATTAAGATGATAGGATGATATATAAATTACACCTGTTACTGTATACTATTCTACTTGTGAAACTACGACGATATCAAATCAAGGATGCCAATGCATTCAGCTGACGAATCCTAAGTAGGACGAAACACACATCCAGAATTCCATAGCTAACCACATTTTATCCATTGTTTATCATCTTATGTTATAATGGCTATGTTGTGGTAATCCGTATGCCAACCAATACTAATCAAAAATTGAATGAAATTTACCAATTATGGGATAGTTCAAACAGTTTCAAACTGTCTTGCTAATGTGAAGAGAGAAATAAAGAAGCAACGAAGCCTACTTTTCTAGATATTTTCTTGCTTAATTAGAATTCTGTAACGCATAAACCTTTAGTTTTGTTCCCGAATTATCCTATGAATCGTTTGGCATATAAATAACTTTCAGTTTTGGAGATTTGTGGAGATAATAGTATTTTCAAAAGTCTTCAATGGTGATCTAGGTTAGATTGACTCATGAATTTGACATTGAAGTGTAAATTACTGTCATATTCTCTTCTATTTTAAAATTACTGTAACTTTAACGTGACTCTTTCATTCTATTTATTCCACTCTAACGTAATAGTATAAATGTAAATGTATTTTTATCATTCATTGTACATTATGGTCTTATGAGTCAAAGCTTTGGTACATGTATCTTTTAGAAATAATTTAACCAGGAATAAATCGGATGATCCTTCCAGTTAATCCTTATATTCTCTCTCCTCTTTCTAGGCAAGTAAGCCATAGATCAGTGATGAGATAGTTCTCTTTCTTCCCTCAGTGCCATTCAGTCACAAGTTGAATTCATGCATTTATTGTTCTGAAGCTGTACTAAGTAATCCATCATTTCAAAGTTGTACATTAAATTTAAACAATACTTTCCTAAAATAACAACACAGACTAGTTGGGGGATTAATCAAGTTTGTAACACGTGGCTTCATTTGGGAAAAAGATATGTTAATAGACATTTTTAAAAACTGTTGAAATTAGCGAATAAGATGAGTTTCCCTGATGTGAATTATCTTTCCGAGGAAAGAAAACGAAATACGATCAACGTATCTTGCATAATAAAGATATTCTATACTAAAAAGAAGTAACTAATTTATGAATAGGGTGTGAAATGTTACAACATTTCTATTGAATAACTGTACTTCAGTCCGAAATAGATTATACATAGTGATGCTGAAGTACTTACTTCATTGATATATACGTTTTTTACCGAGTTAGTTTTCTACGGGATGGGGTCGCTAACCCCATGCCCAACTCTCCTCCTTTATCAGGGCTTGGTTTCGACAGTAGCCCCAGAGGGGCTCTAGGCGGAGTAACTGTTGTGCGGACATTTTCGCATCATTAACCAATGGAGTATTATTTTAAATACATGAAGCACAAAGTGTCTGGTCAAATAAATAAACATATTAAATTAAATCATACGAAAGTTTAATGAATAAATAAAGTGTAACGAATGACTATTGTTTACAAAAAAAATCATTTTTAAGAAAGGTTTTTTTTAATTGTACGAATCGATTATTTATCAAACTGGTAGCTCAACTACCTACATCCACCCTCTCTATCGAGTAAGTAAGAGAAATGACCTGAGATTTAAGGAACAGTTTAACTGGCTTTTGTGATTCTACTGTTACAAAACAACCTGAAACTGATGTTAAAATAAGCCTTTTCTCAATTCTTAGTGACATCATAAAGGTTAAAATTAAGAAGAGCGACGGGTCATGGTGAATTAACCCCGAAAATGTTGAGCTGGAAGTACTATTATATTAATTGTGTCTATCGCTGGTCTTCCCAGTTTAAGATGAAGAATGGAAATCCTTGTGTGATAAGTACCGAGGAATCCGTATTTTCTAGAACATTGGCCTCATGAATCGTTTAACTTTTAACTAGGGTTTGTCAACAATAATCCACGGAAGCCTAACTGGTTTCGACCAGGATAAGAATAAGTCAACCAAATATTCACCACTCATCAGGTTTACCAAAATAGATATACCTATTGACTTATTTAGAAGTATTTTTTGACTTAAAGAATGTATTCAACTCCATAGATGGAGATGTTTTACGGCAGGTTCTGTCCGTGAAAGGAGTACCAAAGAAGTCTATAAACCTTGTAAAGCTTCTCCCCTTGCACACTATGTAGAGAGTCCGAGCCCATGATGAACTGTCATCGAAAATGATAATGTCATTTGATGTTCTTCAAGGCTATCCATCCTCCACAATTTTTTGTTTAAATTTGTCATACATATTTTTTTAACGATGACTGGTTTGTACTCTGACTTTACGAGAATTTATCTAACAGTAGGTCGACTCATTAATTTTGCACAATAAAGTGACATAGTTCAGTTTAATGAAGTTGCTGTTAGAATTCTGTGTCTTTTGATCACTTTGGACACATTTTACTCCATCCAAACAAGAATTTTGCTTCGTGATTGGTCTGCAGCAGCGTCTAAACAATGACAGGAAGTGAACTAGTCGAGCGTTTCGACAATTTCACTCACATTGTATGTCCGATAAACCTTAGTAAGTTATTTCACAACAAAATGCAGATACAGATTCAGAACTTCTGTTGGCTTTTGTCAGCTTACGTCATTTGCTATATTAGCTACTCAAAGGACGAGTATATTATGCAATAGGTTGTTACGTCCAACTTTACGGTCCTGTAACTTTACCTTTAGAAATAGTAGATATTCTTTTGCATGTGGACTTAAATCGTTTTGGGGCATCATGTGTTAAGTACGGGATCACCGATTGAGCAATCCTGAAGTTAGGCACAGAGTACCAGATAAATATAACAGATTGGTATAGGATATAGTAAATCTTGAAACACATGTTAAAAATACCCTCTCCCTTTAAATACGAATGCTGTTTTCACGATTGTCCTAACTTAATGCCTGTATTAGTGATAGGGAGCGAAGTATTCGGGCATACCAACTGCTTCGCTTATCCCCAAAGTCCTGTCAGTCTTGATGGCCTGGTGTCTGGTAAAGTCTTAGCACGGATGCAGAGAACTCGACTAGCTTTTGCCAACTTGCGTCGATTGTAGTGTAGGCAAGATATCTGTCTGCCCACCAAAGGATGAGTTTATTATACGAAAGTTTTTCCTGTCTTATATTGTATGTGTTTAACATGGTCATTATGAATAAAGGATATTCGGAAGTTTCTAGTTTTCGATCAGAGGTGTCTTCGAAGCATTGCTTGTTCGCTTTAGGACCGCTGAATAAACAATGGTTGAGTCAAGAACAGAGTAATATGTGAAGATGGTAAATCAGTTGTGAGAGGCAGTAAGTATTCGTCAACTGCACTTGTTGGAACATGTGTTGTGTATGTCAAGCCACCGTCTACCTCGATAGACGGTGTTGTCTGGTGTAGGAGTAAGCTAGAAAAAGCTAGAGGTGGTGTATTCGAAAACTGACATCAGTCTATGAAGTCATTACCAATCGAACTGAGCCATCTTAACGGATGTAGACCACCTGATTGGGGTCTAGTTGATTTCTACAATCAATGGTTAGCGACTTTGAATGAAAATGCTCAAAGTAATTCGTAATGGTGTAGGTGCATCCTTTCTTTGTCCTCCCTTACCTCATAAGTTTGTTAATTCATCAAATTTTTCTTCCCTGTAACTTCATTAATTTATATTTTCTTCTGGAATTGTATCTCGAATGCCTACATTTTCCTGTTATCATTAATACTTTTACTATCTCCACTATTCTGAGATTTGCACTGAAAATTTAATTTTGCTTTCCTAATTACGACATAGCAACGTGAACCGATGTATATATGTGCCAGATTTTATGTTACCTTTCACTGACTACCTGATTTTCTAATGACTAATACATTTGTCAAACCACCACATACAAAACTGTATAGCGTCTGTAAATTGTACCGCCGACGAAAAAATTTTTCACTTAATTATCCTTATTTCTTTTTCTATATATTCATAACGTTGTTTGATTAGATTTCTGGTGAGAAACTGCTTCAATAAGCAACAAACTTGGTAAAAAAATTAAAATAACCGAATTATTCATAATCCTGTCATTTAAATTTTGTACTGATTACCATTATTTTTAGATTGGTTACAATTCTATTAACTTCATGTATAACTGACTTAAGTAACTTCGCATATATTCTTAGTTTGATTCTCGGAGTTTATGTAAGCTAAGTTTCACTCGGGTAATCCAAAAGTTAAAATTATGATACGCTGGAAACGATCTTATCGGGAATGAATTAATACAACAGAGTAGACGTTAGCAACCACACAGGACACTGGAAGAGAATATGTAGAGTGTGTATTATTATCCGTTTGAACACGAGTAAGTGTTAAGTTATTGATAGACTTTATTCACAATTATTACGAGAATAAATAGAAATAGATAATAGACATTCAAACAACCACACACACTTAAGTATATACATAGTTGGTTAACAATCTAAATTACGATAAAAGGATTTGTGGGAATAGCATGAAATGGGGTGGAAATGTGTGAATAAGGAACTTCATAGTCGAACGTCTTATGAACACAGAATATTGAATAAAAACAGACCCAGTATTCAAAGCCATCAACATGGAAAGTGAAAAGTTTTCAAAGACAGTGAGCTTTCACCAAATATTTGGGAAACTCAGAAGTATTTATACAGAAGAAACTTATTCAACATCTTTGAACATAGTGATATCAATCATTAGTCTTCCAGAGTCATTACCTCCCATCCTATATCTTTGTCTACTGACCTCTTACCCTGAAAAAACCTATTTCCAGCAACTAGATCACTTGATAAATTTATATCCGTTTTTAAGCTCTTTTAATAACATTTCATTTCAACTTTAACATACTATCTTGTCATACGGTGCAACCTCCCGTTCACAATTATTAGTCTATATATTGTTTCGTGATACCAATTCAAGATCTTGACAACTATGCTTTCAGTTTCTTAATAAGAATAACACTTTTCGTGTTTTTGCTTATTTCACTTCTCTCATTCTCATGGTTAACAAATGAATTATTAATCTCGCGAGCGGGATCATGGGTGTGCACTGCTGAGGAGTCCTATACTAGAACGAAACGGTCTTTCAGTGCTTCTAGGTTTTTCATGGTGATCTAGCCTTAATTGAATCATGAACTCAACTATTGAATTACTACAATCTTCACAAAACACTTTTCTGATAAAAAATCTATTATTATTGTTATGGTCATCAGTATTAATAAACACATTACTGATTTTAATTTATATTTATGAATTTAAAGCTTTAAAAATGAACTCACCAAGAAGAAAAGTCTTCACTGAATCAATTTCTTAAATTTTGATTCATTACTTAAGTAGTTGTTTACCGCCCATTGTGTACCATACACAATTACAATTTATAATTTGATTGCGTAAGCTTACCATAAAATGATTAGTCAAAATAAATTGATTTACTTAATTGACGTAATTCAAATGATAAACTGTTATGAAATGATTATGAGAATGTTTATCTTTTGTTGTAGAAACAAACTTGATTCATTATCATTCAACCTTATCTAAATATACATTTGAATTCTAGAATATTTTGGGTTTATATAATAGCTTCATGTATGGTTACCAATTTCAAAATAGCAAAAAATGACTTCAGAATAATTTATGTGATATTATATTCAACAGAGACATATTTTTTGGAAATGAGCACTAACAACTTTATATAGGATTGAACACTGAACTCTGTATCAATATATCAGATTTATGCTAGTGATCTGGAATTCAACAGCCAACACTTTTAATCACGTTTACCAAAAAATGTGTCATTTACACTTTTTCAGCATAGATATTACGAAGAGTAAAGAAAATTCTAAACCACGGATTATCTCATGAAATAAAGGAAGTAGATGTTCGGGAAACACGATTCTGAATTACATTAAAATTCACACAATTTACATAAATAAATGAATATTTTTACTCAGTAGCTAAATTGATGACGGATTGATGTTTCAGATGAAAGGTACTGAACTTGAATTCTAGAGTGAATAAACATCAACTCTAAGATACAGGTACATCCAACTAACGAGTTTCAAATACAATGAAACAAAGATCCTAGATTTTACTATTAGCCATATTTAATCTAATCTATATTTCAAAAAACCATTTAAAATTATAAACAACTGTTTCGACAATAAGTCCTTGAAACCAATTGAATATTCTTTAATTATTTAATATAAATTGTCGGCTAGAACCATAATCATTAGTCACTTATAAAATACAAAATTTTATTGGCTTACAATATCTAACAGTATAGATGTAATGAATATTAAAAGATGTTAATACTTTTTCATCGGTTCTGTCAACATACTCGATGGTAAAAATAAATGGTCTTGTAATATAAAATATCATATATACTTCATAATTGTACTGTCATACAAATTTTCGAATAACAAATTTCAATTTCATTTTATTGAACATAACTTTGTTTAAACAAACTTAATAATATAAAAATGAATCGTTTCTATTTGTGTGATATAGACATTTAAACTAAAATTATTATACTACATTCCCTTATTTTATATTATATACTTCTGACAGTCAACTGTCATATAATTTCCGTGATATAACTACATTATCTATTGTATTTTTAAGCTAAAAGAAAACTTTACAGAACTAATAGAATCCAATAGATAACCATTACAATCATATATTCATCTATCTATTTGCACTCGTGTAATTACGATTGAAATGTTTCTAGGCGCGATTTCTCTTGGATGGATAGTGAATTTAGTTAGATTTAGTTAGAAATTTATTGACAAACACATACTATTCAATGGTTATCTTGTCGGACTATATATGTTATTACAAAAAGTATATCCTAGAGGTTGAAACTGGTGTTACGAATTATTATTAATTATAATGTTGTTGTAGCTAAATTACTGTGTATATATATTCCATTTATCATAAGCTTTCTGTTGACTCTGTTGTAAGACTAACTATTCTTAATTTGTTGTCAATCGATTATTTAGTATCCCCTATTGTAGGCTACTATTCCGTTTGAGTATGCATAATTATTATTTTTCATTTTAACAAGTAGTGCGGTCATATATTTCTGTATATAAACCACATCTTTTTGAATTATAGATATCGTACAAGTTCGTGGCTACCTCTAGACTCAAAGGCATAGCAATGAGAGGAGCTTGCGATTAGTCAATCCATATTACCTAAGATGTTCAACGTCAATGAGGCTGATCTTGCGTGTAATTGGCCGAATCAGATATGTTTAGCTACAAAATTAATAACAGGTCAAATTAGAATTAGGATTCTGACTGGTGACCTGGCACGTGACATCAATCAGGGTTTCAAAATATAATAACAGAACTCTTCTGAGGTCTTCAGTTAATATTCCATCGATAAGTGGATCGATAAATCGTTTATTAGCTTGCATTCACGAAATCAAACAACTCCTAAAATACTCCCATTAAATTTTATCCTAATTGTTTCATATACTGATATCTATTGCCGACTGAATTTCATGAATTTACAAGAATAGATGGTGAAACTATAATTTACGGACGAACCAATCAGATTTAGAATAATAAGTCTTGAATTTTAAGCTGAAATTCATTCATCCATTTGGTCAAATAGAATTTTGGCATTTTAGCTGATATCAATTGTTTACGAAAACCCTAAATCTAATACTTAACGCTAAGCATCAACAGTAAATCATAGTCCTGATTTCTCACACTGGTTTATAACATTCATTTAGCCTTACTAGATAGATGGACATACTCAAGATCACCTTGGCGTCATCAAATAGGTTCTCAGCACACCCATGTTTCTTTTTATAAAGGCTAGGACGGTGTTATACATTGTTTGATTAATAAAGATTTACTTGATAAGTACTGTAGTTCTTGTTTTTCAACTCTGATTTCATCTATCTTCACATTATCATTATATTAACATATAATTAATAACACTAATCTTGATTTCTTGTTTATTTATTCAAAACAACCATTAACTTGATTTAAATATTGTTACTATGTATGATAGTTTTTTGTTCCTACTTAGCGCCAGTACTATTTGATAAATGCTTTAGCCTTCGTTTCAAATATTCATCGATAATTGTCATTTATACAAGTAATAATTATTTGTTTGTTTGTTTTTTTTCTTTCCTTTTCATTATAAATGGAAGGAAATCTCAATTGTTTTAATTTATTCAATCTGTTAGAAAACTAATAGTTGTCTTTGTTAACGGTTGTTGTTGTTTTTTTTAAAAAAAACATTTCTTTTTCGATGACAAATCTAATTTTGTAGAAAACTAATGTATCTTGAATGTAAGAACAATTGTTTATCTTGATTTGTGTTACTGTTTTTGGGGAGGGGAGAATCTTTATTTTACCAGTATTGAATGGTTATACATGATGTTTATATTTGTATTTATTTTAATGTTATTATAAGTCTCCATTTTGACTCAAGAAGTTGGATGACTTCTGTAAACCTTGGTGATGGGGAGGGGTCTCCCAGTTGATCAAACTTTCTTTTAAAAATGCATTGTGGTGTGTGCTACATATGTAGACATAAGTAGTATATAATGTTAGTCGTGAACAGAATGTCTGGCAGCAGAGAGACAAGAAGATCGAACAGTAAAGAATGAAAACAGAATGCAATTTGTATGAAAATGAAGTCTGAGTCATTTTGAGACAATTGATGGACATTTTGCAAATTGAGCAATAACCATATGGTTGCTAGATTTTACTAACTAGTTCTGTAATTTGTTGTCAAGTACATTCGATTGTTCCCCACCCATGTTCTGTTCACTACATCATTAGTAGATAATGCTTCAGCGACTTGTTGAAATAAGAAGTTTCATTAGTTGATAATTCGATGGGAAAGCTGATAGTCAGCTGAAAAGTAATTTGTTCTTGATTTTTGAACTTCTCTAGAGTATTCACTTAAAGTCTCTGTTTTCGAGGGCAAGGAAAGTAAGGAAATTTGCAATCAAAGATAATCAAGAAGTAATTTTTTAAAAATGGAGTAAAACCACTTCTCTTTATTCCATATAACAAGAGAAATACAGTATTTTATCCAGTCTATTGTTATACAGCAGCTTTTGTGTTTCAGGAATCAACTTACTTTCAGTTCCTTGAACCTATTTCAACAGCTATCTTTATTTGGGCAGGAGCTGTTCGTGTATATCTAATAATCAAGTTTTAGCGGTAAGAATACTATATAGAGAGTTATAGAGATCTTAAAACTTTCGTGGCAAAATGATCTTCATTTCGATCAGAGCGTTCTAAAACTCTTAGTGGATATTACATGGCAATGTATAATAGTTTTCAAATGTTGACAGTCAACTGCTAGACCATAACATGTATGTCCGTACCTTGGTAACCAATGCTCATCACAAAACACTAGAAAACATTTGTTGATAACTGTCTAATTTAACATCATTCATATTATTTCTACGGATAATTCTGAAGGCCTAAACTATCCCCTTAATTTCTTATTCTTTGTTCCATATCTTGATATCATGAGTACACAATAAGATTGATGATTATAAGAGTTTGGATCGATCATTTACATAAAAGAGGAACAAAACTGACTCAAAAACTGTACTTCGGGGCACTCCACTAAACACTTTTCCAGCTGAACAACTTGACATTAACCTGTACTTTAGCTGACGTATAACTAGAAAAGTATCTAAGGTATAGTAAGCTCTACAAAATCTGAAGTTTATGGCTGAAATCTCTTAAGGATTCTAAAATGTTTATTGCAATAAGGGATTTCAAACGATACAAACTGATCGTTTATGAAAAATGAAACAACAATAACATGTATTGCAAATTGATGTTACATAATCAGTAAATATTACAATTAATCTACCTGTGAATCGAAAAAACACTGACATATAAATTGATCCAAATATCTTTATCCATATAAATGTAGATTACTTATGTTCTCGAACCTTGGTAAGAACTGGAATGCATTTTCAAGAATCTTCATACTGTTTCTCGTTAGGCTTAGGCTAAATGGTGTAGGGTTTGAGCTACCAATATGAAGTGAGGCAAAACTGTCTTGTGATCATATGAGTGGATTTAAGGAGTGTCAATTGGCAATGTACATAGACAATTGAGAAAACAGTCACACTAACATTTCTACCCTTTGATGACAAAAAGTAAGTTCTGTCATAATTTAAACGAATTACTTTTCGACGGATTTATTATCAAGCTGTATAATCGTACATATCTATGAACAATGACTAAACATAACAATTCGATAGAGAGATTAGAATAATAGATTATACATTGTAAATAATTACAATAAAAATTGTGTTTATGTAAATATAAAACCGTGTAAAATTCATAAGTTGATAATGAATAACCGTTCTTCCTCAACTTTGATAACACAGATCTTACTTATTCAATAATATAGGAAATGAGTAAGATTCCTCGTTTTATTTACTGGGACTCAGCTATAGAAGCTGACTAGTTGGACGTTTCATGTCTATTTTTAGTAATCCATTACTCCTTTTCAGAAACACATCGAGATATGAGATTGGATGGCCATTTCATTTCCTAACTTGACATCTATGGAAGGATGGTAGATAATGGAAAAAAATTGTGTCATTCAAGTTAACAGCCTCGTCACAAATAACGTAGATGCTGTCTATTCTACAGGTTAGATTGATCAATAACAGAACTGATTGTTGAATGATTTCAAGCTTAGAAATGATACAGACCGCTAAGAGTAAGCACATTGGAAACGTTAATGAGATTTCATCTATTTGTCTATATATTTGATTGCTGAAACTAAACTGGAAACTGAAGGTACAGCTTGATAATAATCCTTTTTTGGCTAAGCAATAATCCTACACCTATGTTGTTAACATCAACCTAGTCACATATGTAGCATATGGTTTCATTTAACAGTACGCTTATAAACAGAAAACGAACATCAAGCGAGGATATGAGTTTTCCGGAACTATTAATGTACGTAATATTATCAAAAAATTGAAAAGTAAGATAGACAGACTATTTAAGCATTTGTTGTTTTACTGGTTCCAAATTTCCACCCCAACATTAAGTGGTTCGATCTTGCGATAACTTAGACATACCCAATATAGGTCGTAACTTCAATACATGCTTATGTAATTTAGGTAGTCCATATAAATACGGAATGTTGGAACATATTGGACCTATGTGTTCACAAAGGTTTAAAGTTATTACTCTATTATTCTTAAAGATTTTCAACGACATCGGTACTCTGTTTCTCACTTTATGATATCCATTAATTGCATAATTTCTAACTTCAATATGTTTCTCCACCTAAACAATATTCCACATATTTCAATGAAATATGAATAATGACTACTCGTGAAATTCAGGATGCGAGTTTGATTCTATCTAGAACTCATCACCTGTATTTGCATGCATCTCATATTTAATATTCATTCCAGGGCTCGAACTCGGTGCCATCCACTTCAAACTCAATCATGTTATGTATTTAGTAGCTAAGTTCTGTTAAATACACTCAGCTGACAAGCACCGAATGTAACGATACACGCGTTTTCAATTTCACTATTGACCAACATTCAACTCTGCATAGAATCCTTATGATTTAATAACAATCTGCACAGGATACACAAATATAAAAGAAAATAATCAATTACGATCCTAAACATCATTGGAAAATCTAAATAGATATATATAAATTTCAGTGGTTAAGATCATGAGTCAGTTGAAGCTAGACCACCATAAAAAATTTGGAAGCACTGGACGGCCGTTTCGTCCTATTGTGGGACTCCTCAGCAGTGCGCATCCACGACCTCGCACCCTGCGAGATTCGAACTCAGGACCTACTGGTTTCGCGCGCGAGCACTTATATATGAATTTACATTCTAAATAGTTTAACTAAATGTAATATGTATGTTATTAATGTAGTTTTGCGAAAATTCTCTCACTCCAAACTGTGAACGCTGTAGGTAAACTTACGACGTAATACCTTAAAGTAAACCACTAAACTTACTACAAAAGAATAGTTTCCTTTAGAAAACCTATCACAACACTATACTAACTGTTTTAAACATTTATTATGATTAATATTTAAAACACATGAATTATACAAAATTTTCATCATCAATAGTTCTTTTATAAGTAGTATATTTATAATTCATTTTGGAAAGTTTACAATGTATATTAGATTATGATTGGATATTATTATGCTTCATTTCTATCATATATATAGTATTTAATAAAATGAAATTAATTATTTATATACCGACATTTATGTGAATGGTCGTTAGGTTACAAACATTATCAAAGCAATATATTGGTATGTATGTAATTAAATGATAAAGAGAAACGTTCAGAAATAGTGTTGTTTAGGAATTTAATTTAAAAAAACTGTTTAATGTAAACGGTGTAAGGATATCCAACTTCAGATGGTGAAGAAGATTTGTAGTTCAGGTGGATGATTTTGACGGAGTTTTGTTCTCTGATCTGAATGGTTTGGTCTTGGAGACTTCGATAATGCAATGAGAAGACGAAGTTTATCAGAATTATGTGATATATTTCATCGTTTTTCTGAATGACATCATCAACACAAACTTCAGACTAAACCATCCAGCTCAGAGGACAAAACTTCATCAAAAAGATATCTAACTTTTATGGATGTTCAGTATGTATGTAATATCAAGCATGTTTGGGCATTTGTACGTTCATTTAATGGAATGAGTGATACACATGGAAGCATTGCTTTCACTAGGAATTTCATTTCAATATCTAAAGTCATCTATATATGTCTCCTATGAACACACTACTGAATTACATCACAAATTGCTGGATTAAAAAGCCAATAAAATTCTTAATGAAAATTATACTATTAAACGTATACACCTACTAAATGAAAGGAAAATTGCTGGGAACTACATGGTATAGGACATATATTAAACACTGAAAATCGAGTGCTTTGCATATTCATGGGCGCGTCTCGTATATCACATAAAGGTCATGTCAGATAAAAACTGGTAAGAATAATTGGTTAGAAATTCATTTGAGTGGAATTGAGGCGAAATTCTACAAAGGTAGTATATACTGCTTAATGTTTTACAACGTCCTACAACAATGAGTCAGTGTAAAACGTCTGGATACACTCTACTTAACTCATGTTTATATACAAACAATAAATTGATTTCTATTGTAAAACTGATTATGTAGATGAAATATCAAGAAATTTCTCTCATTTTTCTTTTCATTTAGTTGGACAATGCTACATATATGAATGAATTTTTCACTGGGGATTTGATTTCAGTCATCTGAAGCTAACTACATATGTCTTCTATGAACAGAATACTGTAGTACAACTTAAGATGCCGAATGAAGAACAACAAATCAATTGAAAGCTAGAGATTGAAATAAAATTCTCATTGAAAATTATACACTTGCATACAGCTATCACTCACTAAATGAACAGAAAACTACTTGAAATCTGTAGTAGTGCACATGTATTGAACGCTATAAGACGGGATTTGGAATCTTTCCCTCAAATAATATAACATATAACATTAATAACGCACCAATAATTGACTGATGTAATATAAACAAATATGATAATTCAACTACAAATTAGTTTGTTTGAGTAACAATTTGGATGTAGATTATGAGTTTATTTCGTTGTCAGTTTTAGTAGATACAAAGGTTACAGTAATAAACATTTAAAATTGATGCCAACTACAAATATCTCGTCATGATTCATAAATAGCTGACGCTTTATGATGTCAGTTGATTTAAACATTTAATTATCTAATATACTTAAATGCTTTTTATCAAAGGTTCTTTAAAAAACTCATCTAACTTGATTGTTTGAATCTTCCTGCACATGTTTTGGATTGTAATTGATCAGTCTCTTTTGAAATATGTGCATTCCATGAGGATTGTCTCGATATTGCGAATAAGTCAGAAAAATTATAATTAGAGATGGATGGTAGCTAGCAGCGGAATTCAGAATGCGCATTATATTCAACCTGGGAATCGTCGTCTGGATATGCTTGCACTATGGATTTGGACTCAGAGGTTAAGATCATAATACGATGGTGTTTAAGGTAAATAATACTAGTTTTAAGTACCAGAGTTTTTATTATTTATTTTTATTATTATTTTACAAGTAAATTGTATGTTCATCTTAATAAACCAGTCAACAACAAGCAGTAAGAAGACATGGTGAAATTCAGCACTATTGCACAGTTGCCCTACACGTGCTCAACCTTACTATTCAGTCCCTAAAAGAACAGCGGTATAATGGTGACAGTCTTCTTAGGTTGATATGGACTAGATCGAATACATCTAACTCTGAAATCTAGAAAGCATGTTTCGTCCTATTTAGGACTCGTCAGCTGGATGCATCTAAACTCCAGATTTGATACTCACTCCGGGACTCAAAATCAGTATAGTTTGCCTTAAATTCCATTATATTATCCAGTTAGCTACTTAGTCCAGAAAATCACTCCAATAGTGTCAAAAAATATTTCATAAGGTTCTTCAATTCACCCGTTTGAATGTTTTCTCATAATCATAAGAGCTTATTTATTG
Organism: Schistosoma spindalis; assembly: GCA_946903255.1. NCBI lineage: Eukaryota > Metazoa > Platyhelminthes > Trematoda > Strigeidida > Schistosomatidae > Schistosoma > Schistosoma spindalis. Next base: position 12,677,854 of record OX336420.1, read on the forward strand.
TGATAATTTCCATTGTTCACCATTGGTTTAACTAGTATATAATCTATCCTTAAAAAAAGCCAACTTGTTGATGTCAACAATAGGGTGTCAATTTAGCAACATCGTTAAAAACTTGCTTAGTTTATTTCCATTTTGAGAACTAAACAAAACGATAAACCGATTAGTTTATTGTTAAAACTAAAAATGGTAGAAAGAATAGTAACTAATGTTCCAAAGCTCATTGTTTTAATGCTTTCTTTTTCATATAAACTTGAAATTTATGCATCTCTTAACCCTTGATGATTTAATTAACAAATAAAATTAATTACTTTTCCCTGTTTCTTATTTTCTTCCACCCACCCACACAACCAACCATCACCAATAATAAAAGTATAATTCTCAACAATATATATATATATATATATATATATATATATATATATATATATACAATGGTGATTAAACTCTCGAAACTACCTTTATTAAGGCATTTATTTTAATAAAGACAAGAAACGGGCATTTAATGAAAATGAGATTATTAATTGTCACGTATAATTATCGATCCATAAATCAGCTGCAAATTATAATAGTTTAAATTATATTCTGATCTTAGCTAAACTACTGTTGAAAACCTGGAAGCACTGGACGGCCATTTTGTCATTGTATAGTACTTCTCAGTAATGGACATCCTCAATCTTGCAATCGGGAATCAAATTTAGTAACTTCTATCTCACGTGTGAATCATGAACCTTTAAGCCACTGTCCCGGTATCTAATAATGTCCAAGTTTGACTTCAATCAATCCTCAATATTACACAACTCTTATTCATTACTTGCTATAAATAATCGACTTACAACCGACATGATTGAACTTCAGTGATCATGAATTTTCATCTTGAAGATAATCATTAGTAGGTAAATGATTATTGTAAGTATAAGAGAATTTGAGGCATTTGTTGAATTTTCTTAATTAAAATCATAAATCAATCTCAGATTTTTCTTGTTTAAATAATATTTAAAAACTGATCGTTTAACAAGTTTCATGTAATTTGGTTATGCAATAAGGTTGAGAACAGTATAAGAATCATCGAATTCTCCGTAAACTAGATATTTACCATATATTGTATTTTACCCATTAGATTATATATGCGGTGTTTGTTAAATATACTATCACTGTATTTCATATTTCACTCTTGAAACGATGAAGATTTGCAGCATAATGGATGCTTTAAATATTATTGAGCAGATTGAATAAAACATCTGTAATGACAAATGTGTAATCCTTCATGGTGGGAACATTTAGTTAATGACTGTTTGTCTAAATCTTATATGTAGATACAGACTACTTTGTCGAGGTTCATGTGATTACTGCAATCAGTGGTAGAAGGCTTTAAATAACATAGCTCAGATGCATTCACTCTTTATCTTCTTTTCGATTTTCATTTCCACTATCCCTTCATACATATACATCCACTCTACACTTTTCAAAACATATTCCTATGATTCAACCTTCTTTTATCAGTAATACAACATTATTTTAATCTCTTCTATTATTTTTATCTTATTCTAATAATATATCATGGAAGCTTAGGCCAACATACATTATCTGTACCAAAACTTATATTAATAATCTCTGTTTATCTATCGTATAGACACCTTATTTGGAACAATAAATATAATGAGAAATGACCAGTCAATTCCTAATTTATCCATTCTTCCATCACTGTATCATCTATAAAGAAAATACAATGTTACTTTCAAAAAGAAAGCAATAACACGAATAGAAAAGACAATACAATTTATTTGACAAACACTCAACTTGGTAATTTCTGTGCATAAATCAACGAATAAATAAATGAATGAATGAATGATTGTTAGTTTAATGGAGCCAATGATTATATCACGTTAGTGATAAAAATAAATAAATAATATCTGCATTATATATGAGTGTGTGTGTGTGTTTTTCGCCATACCAATATTCATCATGAGTCTATAAGGAATCATAAACGTGAAAAAAAGAAACATTATTGTTTGTTATTCGTGTAAAATTTAATTAACCAACTGATTTTAGCACAGATTAATTTCAATCATATTTAAAACTGTGGAAATTTTTATGAATCTTATACATTAGTTTACTATGACTTAGCATATACATTTATATTTTTGATTGCGATCATGAATCAATCAATATAAGACTCCTTGGAAGCACTGGGTGGCCGTTTCGTACTAGTAAAGAACAAAAATCCTCAACAGTGCGCATCCACGATTGTGCACGCGGGTTTCGAACGCAGGAACTTCGATCTAATGCAGAAGCACTTATTCTGCGGACCATTGAACCGGTATTCAACGGTGTTTATTTCTAATTTCAATCAATCCACGAAATTGCGCGACAATCTTTCCTTGTACTGAGGTAGATACTTATCTCTACTTGACACGGATTAACTTCAATAGTCACGGCTTCTCACTAGAACTCCGAGAATTCCCTTACGATGTTAGTCACTAGTGATTAAATGGTAATTACCAGCATGGGGTTTGGGAGATTATTAAGTTTTGTATTGAGATCATGAATCGCTGAATGTTAGACCACCACTGCAGATCAGGAAGCATTGGACAGTCGTTTCGTCCGAATATATATATATATATATATATATATATATATATCATCTGCTTATTCACAGTACAACGGTTTAAACAAGAATTAAATTTTATTATAGAATACATCACTCAATATGACTAAAATGTTCCTCAAATTCAATTAAGTAAAAACAAATCTAAATATTTATCATCATTAATGGTGATTGATGTGTGAGTAGCAATCATTGTTGAGTTCCCAAGGTCCTCGGTCAAATTTTAACATTATCCACCAGTTTAAATGACTTATTACGGCATGCCTAGTAGGAGTGTGAAGCAGAAGAACAATAGAATGTCCAGATTACTCTAGTCTTCGATTGTCGAAAGGCTTAATCTACAATCCTGGAGGAAATATCAGTTCCTACGTAATTTCACCCTGATTTACACATCGTTGAGTATCTGGCAGAGATTACTTATCAGATATTCAAGCCTTAATATAATTTAAACATCACAGAATATATTTTGTTTTCGGCATGGAAAAAAGTTATCAATGTTCATCATATTTAGAAGTCTTTTATCCTAAAATCTTAGTTAAGTGGTGTATAAGAAAAAGATCGGTTGTTTGATATTCAGTTTTATGTGAAGGTTCAAAGATCAAAGCTTCTCTGATAATTAAAAAAAATGGGAAAAGTGAGGATGAAATCCCCAAATGAACCATATTAGACAAAAACATCTATTTTTATTCAAGTTGAATTCAAAGATGATGACTCTGAAGTGACATTAAACAGAAGATAAAAAATCACATTAACTTGAACATTTCCTGAAATCAAATTGTTTATCTCTTATAAACCAACGTGTTCTTTACTACACTAAAAGATCTCTTTCACTTTACTCCTAACTGCGTTTATAAATTTACATGTATCTGCCAAAGCAACTATTTCGGTATAACAGAATGGAGAGTTAACGTTCAATTATAAGAACACATCCTAAATTTTCTTAAACTAATTATATTAAAGCCTTTTAGTAATGCTATTACGAAACATCTCTTTAACTCATGAAATCAAGTTAATATACTGAAATCTTTCAGGATTCTTAATCCACAATCAATATCCATTCTTTTTAAATTTATCAAAGTCCTAACAATCAAACGTATCAAGCCAGATTTAGGTATTTTAAAAGGAATCATTAGCAAATCTTTCCTTACCATAATGAAGTTATCCTGTTTATTACATAATACTCGCAATTTTTTTTTCTTATTTTGATTGCATCACTTCCTTCAAAGCCATAATTTTACGTTTAACTGACTTATCTCTACTTATGTTAATCTTAACTACTATTAATTTATGTTTATCTATTTCAATACATAACCAATAATTGTTTTTAGCTCTTTGATCACTTATTATCAAGTCTGATGATCTGATGATCTCAAAATTTTCCATATATTTTCGATCTTATTACTTCACCATGATGATACATATACATATTAACCAATTTAATGTTATAAGTAACATTAACTTTATAATAATTTTGATTTCAGAATAATATACATAATAAACATCACCTGATGGAATAAAATGAATTCATAATAATTTATTTTTTGCACTCTTCAAGATAATTAAGATACTGATACAACAGCTATTGGGAGCATACATGAATATCTAGACTACGTGTTCCTGCTATTTAGAAATTTCAACAAGTTATCTGTTTTCTTGTTTGTTTTAACACATCATTATGACTATTAATCACATAACCTATACAGGAGTGTTTACGAGAAGTTTGCAACCTTTCACTGTACAACTTACAGATAGTACAATCAGTGACAATATGCAATGAAAAGAATAAATACTATTCAGATGTTGATTCGTGAACTTCAAACATTTAACTGACGATCATCATATAGTTATCGTCAGATTCGATCAAGAAATAAAAAAGGAAGCTTGTTGAAATACTTTGTGTTGAGAATTCTATATTATACCAAAAACATAATAGTGAATAAAGCCACTAATAATAATAATACATTAAACATAACTGTTCTGGACGTTTTTCATAGAAGAGATTAAAAACAATTATTCATCTGAATATAATTTCAAGAATGAACTTAAAGACTATCCACTAAAGAAATGTACTACTTCCATATTAGAACGAAACACCTATATTATATTAATATGATTGTTACTTTTATACTTTTGTGTAGATAACAAGTACGTTTAATTTAACAATCGCTTCAACTATACTATCACCATTATAATCGATATTTAGGTTGCTAACCACAATTTCTTTCATATTATATTGTAAATTGTAATGCAATTTTTACGTATTTTAACTGTTCCTTAGTTGACTGATTGTACAATTAAATGTAATCAAAACTAACATTGAATTAGTGTTACTCAAAAATTGAGTGTTTGCATATATACAGTTTAATGGTAAGTAATAATGCTAATTCTTACAAGGATGTTTTTCTCAATACTTACTTTAAACATATTTTTTCTAAAACCTTTGGATATAAATGCTGAAACTATGAGAAAAATCACTAAAATAACACAGTAAATAAAACAGCAAAATGTCTCAATCAGTTACTATAATTTAATAGTTGAAATTATGAGTTGATTAAAGCTAGACCACTGGATGACCTTATCGTCTTAGTATGGAACTTCTTAGCAGTGCGCATTCATAATCCCGCTAAAGGGATTCGAAGCTAGGACCTTCGGTCTTATGAACTCACCTATAAGTCGATTTTATAACTAATCTTTTCTTTAATTCTCTTCTTACAATTAGTTGAATATGATTTCATTAAAGGTGCTAGTTTAATATCATTTCCTTAATATCGGTAAATTAATCTAGAACACTAAATTTCATGTTTTATATTTCATTTTTACATATGTATATATAAATATTATCAAATTTAAGTTATCTATCTAATTAAGCTTATGAAAATCAGACTGTTTATACAGTACATCACAAGTATAGTAATGTGTGAAACAAAATATAGACGAAATGATACCTTTCACACACATTTCATACGATAATTATTCTTAATTCCTATTTCTATAGAAATAATGATTCACATATAGCTATCATCATTACTATCTTACGTTATTAGAACTTTAGAGTAAATTATTTTAAGAGAGTGATTTTTCTCAGAGATATCATAATATAACAGTAATTTGTAATCTATTAAATTAATGGAAAAATATTTAATTCATTTGATCATTGAACGATATTTTGGAAAATTCTTTATAAATGTATCTAATCTGTTTGATTACTCAATTGATTATTTAATCATCATCCTGAATGCGTTTGTTAAGTTCTTTACTTGATTCATATAGAGTACACATAAACATTAGTACAAGGAGGCACCAAACAGATATATGCCACATAAATCACTAGATTTATGTGAAGGCTGGGATATTGTTCGGGTGCCCAGACTGAAGATGGTGGATTTCTTAGGGGGCTACTCCTCGAGCCTTTGACCTAAAGGTTTAATCCACAAGACAGTGGAACAACGTAAGCAGATGCAGTCCCATGGTAGCCGGTGACCAACGATTGGTTGATACGCCATTTGTTTTTTTAGGATCCTGGAGCCCATGTATACCATTGGTTTGGAATCAGGGTTTTCTAACTTCCATAGGTGGATCCTCTGTATCCACCAACCAGGTTAAAGCACCGGACATTCGCTTTTCGTCCTCTCAATTTCGTTAGCAACATCCCCACCATGAGAAAGAGGTGAGTAGGACCTTCCTGACAGTGGCTGTATACGCGTGACCATGTGAGAGCATTTCAAGAGGGAGAGTGGACCCTCCCCACCCTCAGACGTACCAGGGGTGATACAGAATACGATATACAACTAACGAAATTCGAATATATAAAACCCCACAGTCGCAAAGCAAAAGGCAGAAGAATCAGAAGAAAGTGATTATTGAGTATGAATCAAAAGTGTATAAATAATCATGGCTATTTGTAGATATTAGCTATAACATCATTGTATCTCAATGAATCTGCAATGTTGAAAGTTATACTACCTCTCAATAATGGTATACCACGTCAATATTTTAGAAAACTCCATCAGGTAGAAACTCTTTGGCTCCTTTAAAACCTCTAGAGTTTTCGTCGTGCTTCTCGAAGCTGTCCCATCAGGGCTCTACCGACATAAAAATATAGGGACGATGTAATCACGGAATAAATTTTGTAATAGTATTCTATTATATTACAAAACATGTTTTGAAAGTTTAATATTATAGATTTAGTTTAAAATAATTGCTTATTAAGTTTTATCAATTACATAAACGTATTATTGTAGTTTTAAATAGTAGACTCTAAGTTTACAGCATTTTATTAGTTGTCTTAAATCAACTAACACTGTTTTAATACATGTTCAACAATCACTCCCACAATAAGTGCTTTCATTGAGTCAAAGCCTTTGTTCTGTCGAAATAATGAATTTATCACTGATCATTCTATAACTGTCTGTCCGACTTTTACAATTTAAACCCGATATTTCTTCTTGCATACATAATTTTACTAAATAATGTAAACTATTTCGTTACTAACAAGGATCATGTACACGGTGTTACTACAGTATTATTAGTGAAAAGTTTAGTCAGTTGTAAAAATACCGTTTACCGAAAACATGTCAAAGAACAGTTTGATTTTACTTTAACATTTTTGACATTTTTCTGGTTATATAAAGTCATTAAGTTTATGAATCAAGGTAAACTGATTTTTTTTTGATGAAATATTAAGATTCACGAACAACTAACAGTGATTATCCATGACTGAATTTCACTTCCTATAGTTTTCAATAGGTGGTCTGACATTGATCTATTCATGATATCAATCTAAACTCAATAATCTTCACAACTTTTTACTGATGATTAGATATATTACATGCAATTCATTTCAGTTTAATAGAAGATATCTTAAAGGTATTCAGAAATTATAATATAGCATTGGATAATAATATAATTGAAAATATCCTCATCCTATAGAAGTCTAATCTATATAACGTTCTGTGCATATCTTCAACATGAAGGACCTAGATATAGTGAGCAGAGTTAAAAAGGAAAAAAAGTAGATAAGATTGTGAGAAAATGTTTCTAGTGTGGTGTATGTTACTGATGTCGACAGATATAAATAGTATGTATCATCAATCAAAATTGGAATGCCTTGAGTCAGAAAATTAAGAACATCAAAGAAAAGAGAACGAGAACAAAGAATGGTTAGTGTGGAAACGAAAGAACAACCAAGTATAAGACGATTGATTGACATTTTGGAAATAAAGTATTTACTGCACAGTTCTCAGATTTTACTAAGGCGTTCTGCAATTTTATGATTAAATAAATTCAGTTGTCCTAACTTGTTTGCGCGTGAGACTGAGGGCCCTGGGTTCAAATCCCGTGATCGGGATCGTGGATGCGCACTGCTGAGGAGTCCCACAATAGGACGAAACGGCCTTCCAGTACTTCCAGGTTTTCAATGGTGGTCTAACATCAATCGGTTCATGATCTCAATGAAATACTTTATTTTGAGAAAGTCAAGTTAATGATAACAAATTAAATGAATTCGATTTTGATCAATTTATATGTTACATAATAGTCAAGTTCCCAGTATACTGTTATACCAAAATAGGCATTTTATTATGACCATGATTGATAAAATATAGCATCAAAGAAGTATGTATATATTTGGGGTTAACATCCTCATTGTCTACAATTTAATATCTGAAAGCAAATCACGATTTATCAATGTTTCAATCGTAGTTACCATTATCTATAAATCTATGCTGTAATTAAAAATAGACATAAAAATTACTTTTTACATATGTAGTATAAATATGACTTTAGAATACTGTTATTAAGCACAATTCACCTTAGAACTTCTAAGTAACCCTCATGCTACTGAACAATAGTTACCATTTGACAGTTCACAGTAGTTTATAACCTAGGTTCGATCTGCATCAGCGTCGTGGATATACACTCCTGAGAATACTTATGCTGGGAAGAAAGATCCACCTAATACCTTTTGCTTTCCTATAGTCATTTAGCTCACTCAAGCTTTTATTTGACATATAAACCATAAATGTCGATTTCGTGTGACTGTTTAATCTCTAGACCACTGAGTCAGCACTCACTGTTGTAAATCTTTAATTTTGATCAATTTACTATTTTACTGTCAAAAAAATAAGTAAGGTAAACAATTCTTAGTAACGGAATCGTGAATAATATAATAGCAAAATATTATTTCAAGACCATGTATCATTCATCAAGAAGTTTTATTCTTTTGAGTTTGCTAATTATGAATGCCATTCCAAATTTTCATCTTTAACATTTCACAGAAAAAAAGACAACTTTGTTAGTATAAAATAGAATTAAAATAACTTAAAGTGTATATCAGTATAATTTACAGTCGTACTGATCTCGATGAGGATTTTTACAATTCATTGACAATTAATCTTATTTCATTGAAAGTAATGGACGGTAGTTTCGTTCTAGTACATCGCAAACTGATCGAAAGTGTACTATTACACCACCGTACCCGGCCTCAATGGTCTAGAGGTATGAGGTTTGCATTGGAATATATATGATTTCGTCTTAGCGTCTTGTAGAATATAAATGCACTCTTAAAATCAACAAACTCTATATCCAAATGCACTTTAAAAATCTAGTAAATCAAACTCATGATCTCGTTTCTATATCTCCACAAAAATTTCATTTCAAATTCACTATATTAGATCGCAGTTATGAACACATTAATACATAATCTATTTATAACACCTTATTAACTGAAAATGGTTGCTCTGGTTGTCAGAAGGAGCATCAGCCTCGTGGCTTCCAAAGGAACTCGGCTTTCACCATAAGGCGTCATAACTCTTCTAAATAAAGACTTTCTGACTCCCAGGGCAGAGTTTAAGTGGATTGAATAATTTTTTCTGGTTAGCGTTTTTTAGCGAGTTAGTTTTCTAACCCCATGCTCAATCCTCCTCCTTTACCCGGACTTTGAATCGTCTGTAGCTCCAGAATGGCTCCAGACGAAAGTAAGTAAGTATTAACTGAAAAGAGAACTGGAATAGATCAGTCAAAATCACATTAACTTTCATTATTTCCTACATTTAAAGAAATCTCATTATTCATATTTACCATGGTGACCAATTGATATGATTATGAAGTTTAGTTGATGAATAAGTAAGTAAAAGTAATTCATTCAAGTCACTAAATGATACATTGAAATAATTGTCCATCTATAGTGTGATAAAATGATTGCAATATGTCGATGTATTGTTTTAAGTAGTATTTTAATGTATTCAATACAACAATAACAAATGTTAATATCATGCCGAGATAGAATTCAGCATTTAAACAAAACAATAATAATGAATACATAAATAATAATTGTATTCAGGAAAATAGATTACAAATAATGATGTAATATCTCATGCTGATTAACTAATTATTGTTTAAAATATGTTTATGCAAAAATAACATGTTAAGTTTTGTTGAAAACATTTTGTTTTTACTTACAAAGTAATAATAATAATAATAATATCAAAAGGGAACTATGTGTATGAAATTTCTCAAAATTCGTCTCCCTGCACAGTCATTCAAGTCACTGAATCATCTGATGACAACACGCTGTAGAATATCGAGAGAAATTACTCGACTTAAGTTTTTTGATGAATGTCTCAAGTCATACCGTTTCCCACGTCAAATCTTAAAATGTTTGCACTCATGTAAACTTCCACCTTCTCTCAAAAATCTTCGACGCATCACAAAATCTCACATAGAATCAACAAAGTTACTAGTTGAACGTTTGAGGGCGAAAACCTAATGCCTTTAATGAATTAACCACAGATTTAAGTATCGTATGTCACATAAAATTCATCAACTTTATCCAAGGTTTGCAAATCAAAATATGCAAGAAATTCAATGTAACTTTGTCAAAGACTCTGTCAAAGGAACAATTACGCTTTGATTTCCCGGAAAACCCCGAAAATTCCCTCTATAATCTGTCAACAGTTAATATAAATCAGATAGAAACAGAAGCATTGTCACTTGGATTTAAATTTCATATACCCAAAACACATGCCGAGAGAATAGACACAAAAACTCTATTTGAGAATCTATTTGATCAAATTAAAGAGTTGCACCTAGTTAGTGAGGAAATGAAAGGCTGGTTTAAATCTAAACTAGTCGATATCGCAAACCAATATCTCATTTCAACCACACCGCAGTCTAAGTTTTAACTAAAGACCACCTAAGAGCATTACGAAATATCAAGCAAACATTGTTTCACAGAACAGAAAGAATATGTACTGCCGATACAATAGAAGAGGAAGTTATGAATATTAAAAAGTGTTTAAGGAATAACGGATACCCATTGAAATTTATTGAGAAATATGGAAAACGTGAAGATAAAATACCCAAAGAAACTACAGTAAATAAAAAACCTGTTTTTATTCAACTCAAATTCAAAGGTAATAATGTCACAGGGTCAATCAACATTAGACTAAAAACTGCATTGACAAAAACATATCCTGCAGCTAAATTGAATGTCCTGTCCAAAACAACATATTCTTTGACACAATCAGAGGTCGACAGGTATCCCTTTAATGTTACCACCAACTGTGTATACAAATTTACATGTATCTGCCAAAGCAGTTACATTGATAGAACAGAAAGGAGAGCCTACGTCCGATTCAAAGAACATATTCCGAAGGGTTTGAGATCAAATGGGCTAAATGCATTCAGCAGCGCTGTCGCAAGACATCTCCTTGACACCGGACACGAAGTCGATATACTGAAGTCCTTCAAGGTGATCAACAAACAATCAAATTCAAACCTTCTGAAATTTGCCGAAGCCATAGCAATCAAACATTCAAAACCAGATCTTTGTATACAAAAAGAAACAGTAATAAATCTTTCTTTGCCCTGGTAAAATTACAACCCTTTATTTATTACGTCATTCCAACTCTTTCTGAATTCTATATTTACATCATTCATAACTGACCGATTCCGATTCATATCTCTCTTTATTACCATTAATCTATTTTCAGTTACTTCATTACATAATTATCTTATATGTTTTAATTCCATGAGTTCTAATTACTATTTCTATGTTATGGAACCTTCCCTCCCAAACTCTATATATTCGAAACAAAAATTTTGTGATCTCAATAACTCTAACGGAATCTTTGCTACATCATGTTACATATATTCATCCTTCATCACCCTCTGATGTATAAGTATGTCAATATATGTAATAACGTTGAATTTCAAGTATTTTAGGTTGTAAGCAGCTGATGAGAACCTAACGAAATAAAATGAATTCATATTATTCTGCACCAACCTTTGTTCTTGCTCTCTTTAGAAGGTTTTTTGTGGATATTATAGTGATTTCAATAGTTGGAAGCAGTTAACAGCAGTTTAGTCCTAGCGTGGGACTCCTCAGCAGTGCACATCCACAATACTATCTCGCGAGATTCGAAGCCAGGATCTATCAGTCTCGCGTTCGAGCACTTAACCACCAGACCACTGAACCGGCATCCAACGGTGTTGATATCTAACTTCAAACAATCCGCGAAACTGAGAGACATATCCACTAATGTATTCAGTGAGTTGCTATCTCACAACAAATCCGATTGAACTCCACCGAAAAGCTGTGACCATTAGAGATTAACCATGCCATCTTTTGAGACAGTTATGCATAGTATCCAATGGAATGTGTTCGTATAAAATTGTGTATTGACTGAGGTAATACATGTACACGAATGGATGCGTATTCAGTAGTTTAGAGTTTAGGAGTTCGTGTACGTGACAAAATGCATTGATTTTGATTTTCTGTGTCAGAATTGTGGAAGTCCTGTACTAGGACGAAACATATATCAATTGCACTCTGGTTTTAATGGTGGTCTAGATGAGATGAATTTATGATTTAAACTGAGAAAATTTCACAGTCTCCACAAAACCATATACTTAAATAATAATAAGTTATCTCACATAATTCATGAAAAAAACACTACGTTGTTACACGTGTTCTCATTTAAAGATGATCAATTGAAATATTACGTTGAATATACAGATGAGTTAGTAGAATATATTGGGTGAAAAGTATTCATCGTTTCAAACAAGTTGATAGTAATTAATGAATTACATTTGTAATTATAAATAAAAGTTGCATTTTGCCTGACATTAGTTTTGTAATATTATTTCACATATTATGTACTGCTTGAACAAAAGAGTAGTTCAAACGAATGTTCACTTTTCTTTAGCTTAACATTACCTATAGCTATCCGGAAATTTCATTTGATAATTTCTATTTTGTCTACAAAACCTGATATTAATATAATGATGATTTAATGTATTTTGCTGTTTGTGGCATTCTACGTTGCTATGATAATATGGTAGTAAAAAATGGTTGTGGAGATTATTAAGTTTTTGATTGAGACCATGAACTGATTGATGTTACACCACCATTGGAAACCTGAAAGCACTGGATGACCGTTTCGTCCTATCGTGAGGCTCCCCAGCAGTGCGCATCCACGATCCTGCTCATGGGATTCGAACCCAGGACCTTCAATGTCATGCGCGAATGCCTAACTTTTAGACCAATGAGCCGGCATTTGACAGTGTTATGGTCTAACCTTGACTGATCCATGAAATTGCGTGACCGACTTTCATTGTGCTGAGGTAGATACCTGTCTCTACTGCTGAGGAGTCCCACAATAGGACGAAATGGTTCTTCCAGGTTTTCAATGGTTGTCTAACATCAATCGATTTATGATCTCGATCAAAAATTATTTGTCATATTTTTTTGGTTCACTTCAATTTATAGAAAGTAGAAAAACGACAAGTCTTAGGATTGACTTGAATTCGTTGATTCTTTATTTATATCAGTACATATGTATTAAACTTGTCTTAACAATATTTTATGTGGTCAATTATCCTTGATAGATCTCTACTTTGGAAACTGTCTATTGTAACAATAAGTACCTTACTTTTATGTCATATTACGTAATTTTTTTCAAAGTCATGTTTTAATCACTTATCCCAAAATTCTAAAAACAAAAAAAGCAAAAAAGAAAAGAAATACCATTTATTTCGCGTTGTCGTTTCAATTTATTGCATGTGTCTAACCGACGTTGAAATTTTGTTTGCTACATTCATCAATAAACGAAGTATTCAAACATTAAGACAGAATAATTATATTCCCTTAATGTGTTTGTTTTGTTTTGTTTTTTAAATTAAGGTTGTTTAATAAAATGATACTTAATTAGTTTCTTATGCATGAATTTAAGTTCTTTGGATGAATTTTCTATTAAATTGAACATTTTTCTACCCATTCCTCAGTTTTAAATATGAAGAGAGATGAGTGAAATACATCGAAAAAAACAGATATAGAATGTAGCTAGTAGTGGAATTCAAGACACTTATTTCATCCAATTTAGGAGTCGTGATGAAGCAACTGAGCTATACTGGCCAGAATAATTGTTCCTCAAGGTTCTACCATGTCGGACAGGTCGGTTGAAGAGCGGTAAGACTAAAAGCAACAAACTTAAGGTCCGAAGGCGAAGTCGTACTGCTGACTGTACAGAGGTGTGACAGCAGTAAGGTGTCTCCTTCAGACAACTAGCATGACAGCGATGCTGGCTTCCCACAAGGAGGAGTGGGGTTAGAAAATATCGACCCTAAAAATACACACCTTATCCCACAGGTATCCGTCTCCGATGGTAAGAACTCAACAAGTACGGAGCTAACACGAAAATTATTCACAAAAAGATTGTGTGTGACCGACCTCAAGCAGTTGTCTCTTGGGCACTACGGTCACGCTCTCAGGTCACTAAGACCACCTCTAATCCAATCTCCTTTTCAGATACCTCCAGAGGAACCCTTGCACGGTGTGGGCGACTGCAAAGTGATAACCGCTCTCGTACCTCAAACATCACTCAAGATCAATGTATTCTAGGAGTCATCGACTGGATGTGCTTGCACCTCAAAGTTGATGGCAACTCCAGAATTTTAACCCAATAAATTATGGATTATACATTTAGATACTAAGTTCAGATAGTTATTTACTTGTACAGAGGTCATAAATTTTAACTTCATTTGTGATGGTTTTGGATTATTCTGTTAACGAAGTTCAAAACCATTGCAAATCAAATTGTTCTTTTTAATTTTTCGCCACTGCCACTGGGATGAAAACTGGTCTATAGCATTTGTCTCATAATACTATTTCAACCCTATTATTTAGAATTATGTTAATATGCTTTTGCTGTGCTAATTTAGGGTGTAGCATTATAGCCTGTCTCACATGTATACTAGTCCCTATGTTATCTAATTTTAACTGAATAACATATAACTTAAGCTTCAATTCATTATATATTTACTAAATATAAGATTAAACTATAATGATCCCTTGCAGAGTGATAAAGAATATCCAACTTCCAACAGTTTATTTGTAAGAATTATTTAAATCATCCCGTTGTTAATGTTTTGAACTGCAATCGATCGGTCGCTTTCGACATATATCTGTTCTCAGAGTATCGCCTCAATATTTCCATCGGTTATAATTTAATTCTTGAGTTAGAGCTAGATAGTAGAGAGAGGAAGGATTTAGGATCTACGCTTCGTCCTACATAGGGCTTGTCAGCTGAATGTGTTAGCGACCCAGGGTTGACTTCATTCTGAGACAGCAGGACTTTCTGACTTTGTTTCAAAGTGCTTGTGACTGGTGGCAATATGGAACAATTCTCACGGATTGCATACATGCCAAAAGAGACTGATCAGTTGTAATACACAACATTGACAGCAGGAAGATGGAAACAACTCGTACAAATGAATTACATTTTATAAGCATTTTTAACAATCAGAGTCAACTATCTGTTTCCAGTCACGAAAGTTCTCCACCTGTTCCTATGTTAAAACTAATGGTTCAGTCATATTTAAAATGAATGAAATGCAATGTATTTGTCTCTTTTTTTCTTCATAGGATATACTGAGGGGAAAATACAGAAATAACTGCAATATACTAATCTTTTAAAGTTTCAAGTATTTACCACTGTATTATATTTTAAGGCTTTCATAATATGTCAATACAAATAATTAACATTTATAATTATTCCTCTTAAACATATCTAATGCGAAAATTAATTGCAATATTTGCACAGTTATACATTTTAAAAACATAAACGTTTGGCCAGGCCGATGAATATAAAGAATAACTGTATTGTGCTAAAGTTCTATCTAATTATCGATATAAAACATTTCTATAAAATCAACCTTAGCAACGCCTTCTATATAACATTTCTATTTCAATTGTGAAAAGCAACTCGTTAAGTGTTCATGATGTCCCGGGTTCGAATCTCGCGAGGCGCAATCGTGGATGCGCACTGCTGAGGAGTCCCACAATAAGACGGAACGGCCGTCTAGTGCTTTCAGGTTTTCCATGGTGGTCCAGCTTCAATTGAATCATGATCCCAACTATTAAAATTACTGTAATATCCACAAAACACATTCTAACATTCTATTTTAATTGTGAAAGAGTAACTCATTGAGTGAGGTCATCCATCATTCTTTCAACGTTTAATACGTGTGCAGTATCAAGCATTTCGGGGCATTTTTCCGTGGATCAAAGAGCAAACATTTTACAGGCGGATTCTATTTTATTTCTATCCAAAACTACTTGTGTCTGTTTCAGTGAGCATGCAACTGTGGTACATTTCAAATAACTGGAAGAAAAAACAAATAAAATAAATGTTAGACTTTGATATGAAATTTTCAATGACAATTATGAGCTTTTATGCAGTACACCCCGAATATGCTTAAAACTGCATACAAAACCTCTTTCTATTTTTCAAGAGCAGTGAAACTGAACATTCTCACAATAATTGCATGATGATTTAGTTTTTCTATTAAACTAGTTAGAAGAATAAAACTGAGTTTATGGTGAAAGGATAAGATAGGAACTAACCGATCAGAAATTAGAATGTGAATTACAGGCTTTTGCGCAAAATTCAAATTTCTTTTTATAATGCTAAAAATATTTAAATTATGATAGAACCTATTTTTTGCCGCCATGGAAAAAAAAGTTAGTTTAAATGTATCAGGTGCTTATTTCTGTCTATGTCAATTACCTTCAACAAACGAATCAATGTTATTATTAACTTTTAACTGTAAACCTTAGTCTTGCAACAAAGCAGATGTTGGAACTATAATGCATGAACAAACTAAGCAGATTACTCCTATTCGATTTTTATTAAAATTACACCTATCTATCTGATTACAGAGAATTTCGCTATCATGACTGATGTTAGTTCGTGATGAGAACTCTAACTCAGATCCCTTAATCCTAACCCTAAATACTAAACGTTAACTAGATACAATGTTGAGATTCCTAAAAACATGTTTAGGTGTTTTTAATGGTAAAAAAAGATAGACAATCTTTGTTCAAAAAGACGAATTTATGCTTTTTTATTTACAGACAGAGTAACCTCCGGAAGGCGTTAATAGATTTATTATTTATGTATTGTTTTCTTTTCTATAAACTATCCATTTACAAAACCTATTTTATGTTAGGCTAGAAACTAACCGGAAATTGGTCACGCTTATTTTAAACTCGTCCCTAAGCTGTGATTTTACCTAGTTAGAATTGTTTTAAGACTGTTTTTTCTACATTTTTATCTAGTCATGATATATCCATTATTATTAGAGATTGGTATTTTTCAATGAGTGAAAAGACGAAAACAGTTCGCATTCGATACATATGAAATTAAAAGTGCTCAATGTCTGAATTCTCAGGGTATTCTTTTGAACATCACAATATTAGAACCAAACTTAGCTAACGTAAAAGATCAAATACTGAAAAAATCAGTCTTATTATGTCCACCAAGTCATGAGTTTTATACCTACCAATAAAGACTCATCGATTCAGTCCCAAATATCACCAAAATAACTTACAGTCATTCGTTAATGCTAGGGAACTACTAAAAATTAGTTCTCTACTTATGATTCGATTACTTGTTCAGGAACTGAGCATAGAAATCATGTATTGATTCATGTATGAGAATAGAATAATAAATATCATTATATTATTAAAAAGTATTTGAAATATCTTGTAGTTGATATTGTTGACTAAATTTTGGTCAGCCTCTTTCATTGTATATGTACCCTGTGCTGATCACTTCAATAGAGCCATTTTATACCAGTATTAATGATCTAGATAAATACAGTTGATGAGTTCAAAATAGGAAAAACAATGTTTCTTGGACTACATTGACACCATAAATCCACTAATTTAATTATTTCGAATAATTTACGTAAATACCAATCTTTTATACTTTAGTATTTTATTTAACAAATTTGTTATGAATAATCCAAATACTAAGAATTGACAGAACAACAAGTAAACTACTAGTAGAATGATAAATTAATAAGAAAATCTCTATAAATTAATCTATACAAGCCAATTTCTAATTCCTTTTTTTCATAACTGTCATATTTCTGTCCGACAACTATTATAATTCTAATCAGGTATGCAACGTTTATCTATAGTAAAATTTTAAATATATATATATATATATATATATATATATATATATATATATATATATATCACTACATATATATTCAGGGGTAAGAAAATATTTCCGATTCATTTAAAATGTAAGGCTTAATCCACCTTTTGAAATAATTTGGTTCATTCATCAATTTAAATCCAGTCTAAAAATTGCATCTTTTTGACCAATGCAGATCAATTATGTCGAGTGTGTGACAGTTATCCACTGCAAGTAATAGAAAACAATAACACAATATCGTGCATTGATTAAAGTGAGAAATTGAAATTTATCATTAAAACTGTTACTCCTTTACAGCAACATCTGTTTATAAGGTTATAAATTGATAATTGTTCAAAAAAAAGTTGGCTATTTCTGTGGGAACTATCCGCTGCAAGTTTTTCGCCTGTGTAGCTTGTTCTATTAACGGGACTATGTCCTCAGTGTCCTGTTTCGAGTT